>JADMNL010000028.1:275437025-276134050 GCA_016271365.2 Neoceratodus forsteri | reverse complement strand
TGGGGGGGATACTGGGATGCACAGGGAGAGGCATCAACAGTAGAAAACAGGAGGTTGTTATCCCTCTGTACAGACAGTTGGTGAGACCCCATCTGGAGTACTGCATGCAATTCTGGGGACCCCATCTCCGCAAAGACATAGACAGAGTAGAGGCTGTTCAGAGGAGGGCAACCAAAATGGTGCATGGTCTGCAACAGAAGACATACGAGGAGAGACTACAGCAGCTTAATATGTATACCCTTGAGGAAAGGGAGGGAGGGGGGACATGATAGAAACTTGCAAGTATCTCAAGGGAATTAACAAAGTACAAGAGGGTAGTATCTTTCAGAAACAGAGATGTGCAAGAACAAGGAGCACAATTTTATGATGGGGGGATGGCTCAGAGGTAATGTTAGAAAGTATTTTTTCACAGAGAAGGTTTTGTATGCATGGAACAGCCTTCCTGAGGAGGTTGTGGAGTCAGGAACAGTGGGAGAATTCAAGAATGCATGGGACAGACATAAGGCAATTCTAGTAGGGGGGGTAGGAGGAAGTAAGCTGTTGATTAACTAGAATCTGCAGCTTATCCATCAGGTAGGGAAATGGGCAGACTGAGTGGGCCAAGCGGTCCTTATCTGCCATCAAATTCTATGTTTCTATGTTACCCACCACTGCTCCCTTTACTCCTTCCTCTCCCTTCCTTCGTTTGATGCCAAATGCCTTACCCACTGTGCCTCCTTCACCTCTGAATTTAGGCTTGGCTGTCTTCCTACCTTTCCAGTCTCCTATCTTCCCCTCTTCCTCCTACCCTTCTGGAATGCTTTATCCCATTCTAGCAGTATAGCGTAGTGGTTAAGAGCACTGAGCTGCTAATCTGGAGACCTGGGTCTGAATCCCATCAGCTCTATTTGCATACTATGTGTCCCTGAGCAAGTCAGTTAACTTCCTTGTGCTCCCAGGTTGCACCTGGAAATGAGTATAACCACCCAGTCCCCTGGGGTTACTAGAATCCCATCAATGTCAGTGCTAGGTAGGGAAGGCAGCTGGTGAATAACTGGTTAAATGTTGTTTTCATCTGCTTCCTCTCTGTTTACTTGGTCTCAGCTGAGATGAGAGAGGTGATGTCATTTACAACTCTCTCAGCAGCATAAGCCACAGCAGCTGGCAGTGAGGGGGGAGTTTTAGAACCTTCAGTTAGCCTGTGAGTGGAGTTCAGAGGAAGCAGTTGGAGGAGTGAGGAGCTGCAGTGTGAGCTCTGTGAGGAGAGCCTATTTCCTCACTCTAGAGCTCAGAAACATCTGCCTGCCAAGAGAAGTGGTAGAAACCATTGTTTAGCAGGAGTTCCTGATTTTTCATCCCCTGTGAGATGAGAAGGACTGCCAGAATGGATCCGAGGGGCAATCCCCTATTTTGATCCAGGACTTTGAAGCTGCCTGTTTGAGTATCAACTGTGAGTAATCTGACTTTGTGCTTCCCGGGAGGAAAGTACCTGCTTATTTGGGATGTGCTTTGATAAAGGGAAATATACACTAGTTCTGTTCTAATTTGAGACTGTTCTCATACTTTTAAAGTTGGCTGACAATCGTGGGATCCCCAGAAGTAGTGTTTTCTTATGCAGGATGTGAAAGACATTCCAGGATGCATATTGCTAACTGTTTCACTAGAAATTTGAGGTGTAACTCTGAAAGGATGGCTGGGTATGGATATGGAAGCAAAAGGTGGGCAGCCACCCATCTGGAGTGACCAGTTCAGCACTACAGGTTCCATAAGGGTGCCTGCTTATTCAGGACATGGTGGCCAATGCCTGAAGAGAAAGTTTACCCCCTGATGTGGGTTGTGCTAATTTTGAGCACCAGTGTGCTCCGCTGTGGCCAGTTGCCACATTGCCAAAATATTAAGCCCTGTGCCGTATGGGAATTGTGTGCTCAGTTGTGGCCAGTGCCACTAGAAGAAAATGTGTGCTTTAGCTGAGGCCATTGCTGCTGAAGAGAGTTCCAGGTCCTATGCAATATGGGATATATAGAGCTTCTGTCTGCTACAGATTTCTGATATTCTGCCATTGCCTCGTGCCACGATGTGTGAACTTTGGGGGTCCACCTTTGCTTTAGTGTACCATCTTTGGAATAAAGCCACACTCTTGAAACCCAACCTGGTTTGGACATTCTTGTTACTTCTTCCTGTGTGGAATTACTGGATACCCCTCCAGAAGTACAGACCTGGCATAGCCCTAGCAAAATGTTCTCTCCTCAGGGCCTGGGTTTATTATGGTCATTTGTGTAGTTTTGCTTTTGTACACCCCCACCCCTTTCTGATCTCTAGAACTAATGAGTCTGGTATACATTTCCAAAGCTAGGGATGGTACCTATTTGTCCAAAGTAGTCTGGGTGCCCAGTCAAGGGTACCAAGGGGTAGCTTACTGTGCAAAGTAGCGGGTGGGTGGTTACAAAAAATGGGGGCTCGTCCTAGGATGTTGTTTAATTTGAGGAGAGAACTAAAGACTTTTTGCTGAGGGTATGACTAGTGTTTGTCTGTCTGGTAGCATGGTAGCCCAAACAGGAAAGGAAGTTTTACATGAAAGGATTTTGCCCAGGAAAATGCCACCCGAATGTGCTGCTTGCATTCCTGCTAGTACAGAAAGAATAGAGTGTTGCTTGTATGTTTTGTCAACTTGCAATGGACAGTAAAGCCTTGAAGTGTATGTCCTTGTCTCTGCATCCAGAATGTTTACAGAACTTTTTAACTTGCAATTTTCAAATGCCAAAATTATTGTGGGCTTTAGGAAACAGGCAGAGAAATGTGCCCTGAAAGTTTCATGTGCTTTGTATGAAAATTGGGGGAGTCGCTAGAGAAATTGCCAGAATCTGTGGAGAAAATGGTCAAAATGGTGCTCCCGCCACTGAAATTGCAGCCGAGGAAAAAAGTTACAGTGTGCAGTTTAAATTTGTTCCTGCTCTCCTGCTCAACGATCGCCATGAAGGAAGAGCAAGCGCGGGAGAGGGAGAGAGAGGGTCATTTGCATGGCGTCGAGTGATTGGTGCGACTGCAGTCACTCCCGCCCCCAGCCAGCTTCTGTGTGCAGCTGAGTGTTCAAGGAGGAGAGAAAGAGAGTGGAGTGCAAGCTGGTCAGACCAGGATCAACCATCAGGGGACTTGTGAACATTCTAAACTGTAGAAAACAGACTTTCACTGTGGAAATTTGGGCTCAACCCATTGTCTGACCAACTGGAAAGTAAGCGTGGCATTCGTGGCTACAATTGGTGGGACTGCCAGCCCGTTTCACCCCAGAGGCCTTCCATGATCAGCACCAGGCAGAAAATTTCCACCAGAGAAAGCTAGCTACTGAGTCAGTGAGTAAAACCCAGCTAACTGAGCAACTGTGTGTGATTTTTCAAGCCAGCTGAATCTGTGTGCAAGCAGTGTGATTGTTTTGCCAAGAAGGACTGTTCGTTGAAACAGAAAGGCAACAAACAAAAATTCTGAGCATAGACTGTGAGCATTTATAATGGGTTCAGCAACAGTAAAATGTTTCTAAGCAAGAAAGGGACTGTGAGTTGCATGTTAAGCTGCAGCTAACAGGCAATCCTGTGTAATAGAAATACTGTGGACTTGCAAGTGACTTTGAGTATGTGTAAATAGTTCTTTGATTTGATGCTGATCGCAAAGTCAAGTTAAAATCATATGAATGTACTGAGAGATACAGGCAGTGCAATCAATTACAGTTTGAGCAAATTCAGTAGCCAGAAAAGGTCAGAAATGGAGTTTTAGGGCAGTGAACAGATTTGATGCATGAGGAGAGCTACCGTCGCCATTACAGGGCGGGGTTAGCAATGTAAACACAGCAGCAGGGAGCCATTTTGTGAGACTGTAAAGAGACTAGTGAGCAATTCAGTAACAACAAACTTTTGAATGTTTGCTTTCAAACATAGCTTTGGGAACTCCCCACTACCCGGATCATACCCGAGCTATGTAAGTAAGTAAGTAAGTAAATTAAATTTTATTTTTTAAGCGCTTTTCAGAAACCAAAGCGCTGTACAAAGGAACAACATTTAAAATAACAGACATAATATTAACCACAAAATCATTCTCCAAAAGTTTTTAAAAACAAAAAAGTTTTAAGCTCCAATTTGAAACTCTCGACGGTCAGGCAGCCTCGTATCCAGCGAGGTAGAGAATTCCACAGGGCAGGGGCAATGTAAGAAAATGCATGCACCCCAGATGTCTTTAAACAAACCCTGGGAATCTCTAACAATCCCTCATCGGTGGATCAGAGTGAGCAAGAGGGACAGTAGGGAGTAAAGAGATCTTGTAGATACCACGGTCCCTGTTCATGTAGGTCTTTATAGGCCAGTAACCTGACCTTGAAGGTGATCCGCCACTGAACCGGCAGCCAGTCCAGTCCACGCAGCACAGGCGTAATATGACTACTTCTAGATGTCCAAGTCAAAAGCCTAGCCACTGCGTTCTGCACCAGCTGCAAGCGGCGGATATCAACCCCTGGTAGCCCTAGGTACAGAGCATTGCAGTAATCAAGGCGAGTGGTCACAAAGGCATGGACCAAGGTAGGAAGGTCAGCCAGAGGAACTAGGTGTTTCACCGGGTTATATTCCTAAGATGGTAAAATGAGGATTTGACAATGGCTGACCCCTTAGATTGTAGGGTCAGGCTGTCGTCTATAATAATGCCCAGATTACGTACCTGGTCTGAGGTTGGGAGCTGGACACAATCAAGCCATATGCCCGATGGAACCCAGCCCTACAACCCACCTCAAGGTGACCTGGGTCCATAGCCAACACCTCAGTCTTATCCAGGTTTAACCTCAGCCAGCTGGCACTCATCCAATCTTTGATTTTGGATAGACAGCTGTCAAGCATAGAGAGCGCATCTTCCTGTCTGGGATTAAAGGACAGATACAGCTGGGTATCATCTGCATAGCAGTGAAAACCCAGACTGTATCACCTAATAATGTCTCCCAATGGCAGCATATAAACAGCGAACAACAGGTGCTAAAATGGAGCCCTGTGGCACCCCACAGGACAGAGAGATGGCGTCAGAGGAATAAGTTCCAGTGACAACCCTCTGCCTCCGACCCATGAGGAAAGATCTAAACCAATGCAGAACTGTACCAGACAGTCCACAATAAAGCCGCAGGCACTCCAAAAGCACACCATGGTCCACAGTATCAAATGCTGCAGAGAGATCAAGAAAGACTAGAATAGTATGAGCCTTTCGATCTCTCGCAATCAGGAGATCATTTAAAACCCGGACAAGGGCAGTCTTAGTGCTATGTCTTTTCCTAAATCCCGATTGAAGAGTATCATAGACATTGTGATTTATAAGATGGTCATCCAGTTGTAGTGCAACCACCTTTTCAATAACCTTACCCACAAAGGACAGGTTAGAGACAGGTCTGAAGTTAGCTAAGCAGTCTGGATTCAATAATGCTTTTAAGGAGTGGTCAAACGACCGCCTCCTTTAGGGGATCAGGAAAGACCCCCTGCTCCAAAGATTTCCAGACAATTTCAGCAAGGATCGGGCAGATAGTATCTACGCAACCTAATAATAGTGACATAGGGCCCGGATCCAAACTACAGCTGGTTGGTTGTACAGTCTGGACAGTCCTCACAATATCCATGAACTCCGGCTTACCAAAGTCAGATGAGGTAACACAGGTGTTTGTTTCCTCTCACCGATCACTGCAAACCCTTGAAGAGGGAGCTGGGCCGATACCCAACCTAATTCTGGCAATCTTATCTGTGAAGAACCGAGCAAGCTCATCACATTTTATTTGTGAAAAATCTCTTCCAGACTGCAGACAGAGAGGATTGCACAGTCTGTCGACAGTCTGAAAGAGTTGAGCCAGTCGGTTCCGCGCAGCAGTAATCTCCCTGGACAGGAATTCTGCCTTCTTACCAGTGATTGCTGATTGATAGAAACCATAATGGTCCATCAACCCAAGTCTGCCTGCATCCAGGCCAGGTTTCCGTCAAGCCCTCTCTAGCCTTCGCCCCACTCTCTTCAGTTCCTTTAAAGACTCATCAAACCATGGAGTCTTCGGGCACTGAGTGAGTGGGCGAACATGGACAGGAGCAACTAAGTCCAGGGCCTCTCCCACCGCCTTATTATAGGCAAGAACGAGGTCCCCTGGACCCATGCACTCACCTGAAATACCCGATAGGTCCAGTACCACCAATAGACCCTCTGGGGTAACTCCCCTTAAAGGGCGATACTGGACCATCTCCGTAGAGGCAGGCCTATTTGGGGGTGCCCCGAAGCTGAATTTTATGGTATGATGGTCCATCCACGCCTTTGGTTCCACCGCCAAATGCGTGACCTCCAAATCCAGTAGAAACACTAGATCCAATGAGTTACCCCCTATATGGGTAGCAGAGGTAACTACCTGTGAAAGGCCCAACATAGTCATAAGTTGGAGGAGATTCTTTCCAAAATGCGAGCGTTCATCATCGACCCAGGCATTGAAGTCGCCCAGTATTAACCATCTGGGCGACTCCAATGCCATGTCGACGATGAAATCCGTGAACTCCTTCAGGAATTCTCCACCATCACCGGGTGGACGGTAGATGAGGAGGATCCTGAACCCTGCACCTGATCCCAAGATGCACTCAAAGGATTGAGTGCCACCCACTGGCATATCCACAAGACTCAGCTCCGTTCTAAAAAAGATGGCTACTCCCCCGCCTCTAGCATCCAATCTCGGGCGGTGTATCACCAAGAACCCAGCCGGAGCAGCAGAGGCTAATATAGGGCCTGCATTCTCATCAAACCAGGTCTCGGTGATACATGCCAGGTCAGATGTTGCAATAAGATCTGCAATAATTGCAGTCTTGTTCCTAATAGACCTGGCATTACATAATACCGCCCGGGTTGGATGAGTTTTCAGGGAGGAGCGCAGTACTGGCCCACAATCTGCAGAACCCTTGGGTATGAGAATCAGGAAGGGAGGACCCCTCTCCTGATCCCATTTCGCCCCAGGGCATCTCCTAGTCTCAACTATCCCTATCTGCCCGCTCCTTTCCATTCTCCTGATCGCAGAGGAGGTGGCAACACTAAGAGAAATAGATAACTTTCTATGGTGAAGGGTTGCCTCCAGATGTAGCAGTCCCTAGCTATCCAGTGAGACTGTGCATTATGTGCCTTAAGGCTGGAAGGGATGTGTTTCTGATACCCCAGTTTGGATTGCCTTGTGAAGTATGGTATGAGCAGGGGTGCAGCACCAGAGAGAGCATCACAGATTCGTTTGGCTCCCATTTGGACCAGAGTAGGAAACTCTACAAGTAGCAGCACGCAGCACCAGGATGAACCTGTTGGGGGAAGCCCCATAGAGTGTGGCACAGAAGGAGAGAGCAACGTTGATCTACTGCAAGGGCAGGAATAGAAAGAGGTTTCCACACCTGTGTCCCAGGTTGACAGTGCAACGGAAGGATCCGTGGACCCATGGAAGGAGGGTCCAAGTCCTAGCCTAATAGGGGAGGATGAACTGCAAGAGACACTGAACTGGGAGGTGTCTACCTTTGTGCCCAGTGAGGAGTGGACTGTCTCAGGAGTGAGGACATCTGCTCACTCCTGGACTCAGATCCTGAGTGATGAAGAGGAGGATGAAGATATGTATCTTCATGTTGAGGGTCCCTGTGAGTCACCTCAAGCTCTTGCCTCAGAGGAGCCAGAGAGAGAAGAAGAAGGCTCCAGTAACCTGTCCACAGAGATAGTCGGGGACAGGGTCTTTAAGTATGTGTCACTGGCTCAACCAGGACTGGCCACCCCCAAGCCGGGCCATGGGCTGCAAACTTGTGAAGAGCAACAAGGAGGAGAGACTGAAACATAGGAGGGCTGATGCCATCTGTAGGCAGTCCTTTCCTACCTTCCCTCATAAAGTCTGGGAGAAAATTGAACAGAACAGGCAATTCTGGTTGTTGGAAGAGGTAAGCAAGAATTTGTACACTGGTGCAGCAGAATGTGTCAGGGACAGAGACATACATGATCGAGTTAAATTCTGGAAATTGAGCAGAACTCTGTTTATGGACACTGTGCGAACTGTGGACAAGGCAGGGAGTGAGACATTCCACAATATCAACTTTGAACGCGCAGATGGTGTCATAGTTCTTGCATCTCACCCTGAGTGGTACTACCCTTAGTAGTGCCACTCCCTGTGAATATGACCAGAATGCCTAGAGGGAAGACAGCAGTGGCAGCCCAGTGTCTGTCATCCAGCAGCAGCAGCAGCAGCAGTATCCAAGGAGGTAGATACAACTGTACTGGTATTCCGGGATTCTTCAGGTGCATCCAGTTTTGACAACCCAGCAGTGTTTTCCTGTTTCATAGCCTGGCCTTACAGATGACATCAGGCCAGCTGTATCCGAAGATGCCATCTGGTCTGAAAGGAGAGGGTCCGCAGCTCAGAGAAGTAAAGTGATCCTTTGTTTTCGGTCTTCAAAGGACTGGTAAGACCACATTTTATTTTACTTAACTGACTTTACACAACACACCCTACACTTGAAGACTGTCCCTAAAGACTCTCCCCATGGATAGCAGTATTATACAGGCCCTGTCCTGTTCCAGGACTGTTCTTCAGCGGGCTCTGGACCAGGAGAGACTCTTTAAAGGACCTTGCCTTCGGGCAACAACATTTTGTCACTAGTTTGGACTCTTTATGGCCTTCCACTCCTGAATGTGTTGTATAAACCTCTCTAAGGCCTTTGACACTGTCTCCCACCCACTCCTACTAAATGCCCTCAACCATACGGGTTTCTCTGCTGGCCCCCTCTCCTGGTGTGAAAGCTACCTATCAGCCCGCTTCCAGCATGACAAAAACAATTGGGTGCTCTCAGAAACCCATCCCATCCACTCAGGGGTTCCCCAGGGCTCTATCCTGGGCCCACTACTCTTTAGTCTGTACCTAAATGCCCTGCCTAGCGCCTGTTCTGGCAATATTCTACTATATACTGATGACGCTGTGATTTATGCAGCTCACAAAAATCTCACCTCCCTCCAAGACTCCCTCCAGCACTCTTTCAATGATGCTGAGAATTGGTTTAAGAAGAGCAGACTAGTAATGAACCTCAAAAAAGCTAAGACAATGCTCTTCGCCCACCACCAGAACAAAGCCAGCAAAAGTCCCTTCCAAATCTTCCCCAGCACTTGTCAACCATTCAAACAAGTTTACTTGTACAAATACCTTGGAATCACATTTGACTGGGTCCTCACCTTTCATGCCCACATTACTGCCCTTGCTTCCACTGCAAACGCGCATCTTGGTATCCTCTACCGGCACAAGGACTGCCTCCCATCTGATGCCCTCAGGCTTGCTATCACGTCCACAGTAATGTCCCTTATTGATTACAGCCTCCCAGTATATGGTGCTGCTGACTCCATTGCCCTCAGCAAGATTAGACTTACGCTAAATAAGGCTTGCAGGCTGCTGACCAGTGCCCCTAGACTCACCCACACCTGTCAACTCTATGACATGGCCAAACTCCTAAACCTCAACGAAAGCATCCACTACCAAACCAGCCTACTAACCAAGAAGATTCTTCTTGGGCTCTCCCCCCCCCCGAGGTGTCTGCCTCCATCCAATTTACACCCCCCAGAGTCACCACCCGAACTTGGACAAGGTCACTCTACTAGTGCCCAGAACTAGGACCACCGGGATCAGAGGTCATTCAGCTACAGAGCCTCTACCTGGTTCAACTCACTCCCTGCAGCCATTTCCAACACCACCAAAACTGCCCCCTTCAAAGCTGCCTTTCGAGACCTGCTGTTCAACACCCTCTGCTGCACCTGTCACTAAAAGATGCTCTGCTGCTCTTCTGGCACTATTGACATGGCCCACTGGGCTAAACACCCACTCACCCCCCCCACTCCTCCCCAGGCCTCTCTCCTCTGCCAGTACCTGCTGGTACTACTTGAAATGTTTATTAATTACTTATGTGTTCAAGCATTTGTATGTAATGCTATGTATTTCTGTTCATGCAACCTATGTAAAACTACGTGATTCTGTATGTCTGTATTCTGTAAATATGTAAAAAAAATACATTATTCTGTCTTGACTGTACTCTGTAAATTATGTTAACTATGTGTGTCCTCTCTGTGATGAGGTACCTTTGTAAACGAGCCACTGGCTCAAAGGTTGTAAATCCGATTATACAATAAATAAATAAAATAAATAAATATCTTCTTTCCATTTTTTACTTTTGTACTTTTATAGAAAATCTTTTTGGGATTCTCTAGTGTTCAAGTGGAGGTGTAGGCACTGTGTGGTATGCAGAATGTGTTTTGTGCTTTCTTCTCTTGCAGGTGTTCCTGAGGAAGAAAAGAAGAGGATGCTGGAGCTCATCTGAGTTCCTCTTTTTCTTAGAGTTTTAGGATTGTTTGTAGTTAACAGGATGTTAACATGCTTTTCCTTCTCAGGAGTGAGATTGTAAGGGACGTTTTGGGAAATGTAATGCATTGCAATCTGTTGTTTCCTTGTTATTTTTGATTGTAGGTACCCTGGGAGCTTGGGGGGGGGTTCCCCGGTGGGCAGCCTTGTCAGATTTTCCCTAGAGGGCTAGGGGGAATAGACAGGCTGTGATCCTGATCTACAGCAGGGGCCTCAGTTCTGGTCTATTAGGGAATGCTTCAGGTAGTTTCTTGGAGCCACTGATTATCCATAGATAGATCATAGGATAGGGGCTGAAGTTTCATCAGCCGGCCTCTGTGCCTTTAGTGTTGCCTGCCTGTGCCTAGCACATGGTAGAGGAGAAGTAGTGCTACCTCCCCATAAGTAACACAGAGGGTAGGATGGCCTGGTGCTGGGCAGAGAAATGACTGTGGACAGTCATTTACCTGGCATGGGGCAAGTGTAACCACCCAGTCCCCTGGGGTTACTAGAATCCCATCAGTGTCAGTGCTAGGTAGGGAAGGCAGCTGATGAATAACTGGTTAAATGTTTTTTCACCTCCTCCCTCTCTGTTTACTTGGTCTCAGCTGAGATGAGAGAGGTGATGTCATTTAGAACTCTCGCAGCAGCATAAGCCACAGCAGCTGGCTGTGAGTGGGGAGTTTTAGAACCTACAGTTAGTCTGTGAGTGGAGTTCAGTGTGAGCAGTTAGAGGAGTGAGGAGCTGCAGTGTGGACTCTGTGAGGAGAGCCTATGTTCTCACCTTAGTGCTGAGAAACATCTGCCTGCCAAGAAAAGCGGTGGAAACTGTTGTCTAGCAGGAGTTCCTGATTTTTCATCCCCTGTGAGATGAGGAGGACTGCCAGGATGGATCTGAGGGGCAATCCCCTATTTTGATTCAGGAATTTGAAGCTGCCTGTTTGTGTACCAACTGTGAGTAATCTGACTTTGTGCTTCCCAGGAGAAAAATACCTGCTTGTTTGGGGTATACTCTGATAAAGGGAAATATACACCAGTTCTGTTCTAATTTGAGACTGTTCTCATGTTTTTAAAGTTGGCTGACAATCGTGGGGTCCCCAGAGTGACTTGTCACAATGTTCAAGACTTTAATTCTACACTCAGAAGTAGTGTTTTCTTATGTAGGATGTGAAAGGCATTCCAGGATGCATATTGCTAACTGCTTTACTAGAAATTTGAGGTGTAACTCTGAAAGAATGGCTGGGTATGGACATGGAAGCAAAAGGTGGGCAGCCCCCCCCCCATCTGGAGTGACCAGTTCAGCACTACTGGTTCTGTAAGGGTGCCTGCTTATTCAGGATATGGTGGCCAATGCCTGAAGAGAAAGTCTACCCCCTGGTGTGGGTTGTGCAAATTTTGAGCACCAGTGTGCTCCGTTGTGGCCAGTTGCCACATTGTTAAAATATTAAGTCCTGTGCCATATGGAAATTGTGTGCTAAGTTGTAGCCAGTGCCACTAGAAGAAAATATGTGTTTCAGCTGATGCCATTGTCACTGAAAAGAGTTCAAGTTCCTATGCAATATGGGATATGTAGAGTTTCTGTCCAATACAGATTTCTGTTGTTCTGCTATTGCCTTGTGCCACGATGTGTGAACCTCGGGGGTTCACCTTTGCTTTAGTGTACCATCTTTGGAATAAAGCCTCACTCTAGAACCCCAACTTGGTTTGGACATTCTTATTACTGCTTCCTGTGTGGAATTACTGGGTACCCCTCCAGAAGTACAGACCTAGCATAACCCTAGCAAAATGTTCTCTCCTCAGGACCTGGGCTTATTATGGTCATTTGTGTAGTTTTGCTTTTGTACACCCCCACCCCTTTCTGACCTCTAGAAATAATGAGCCTGTTATACATTCCCAAAGCTAGGGATGGTACCTATTTGTCCAAAGTAGTTTGGGTGCCCAGTCAGCGGTACCAAGGGGTAGCTTACTGTGCAAAGTAGCGGGGGGGGGAGGGGTTACACAAGCTCTGGCTTAGTGTGCCTTTCCTGGTTAAACAATTTCCCCTCTCTGGGAAAACTATGGGCCTGGCTCTTTCTCCTATTGTTTTCCTAAGCTCTTGTCCTTTCTTCCCCTGTCTATCCACTCAGCATCTTCCTTCTCCTCCCTGAAAACCCTTCTTTGTGACTACTACTCCTTCCTACAACTGTACCTGACCCCAGACCCTAGTATACCACTTCCCCCTCCCTGTTTGGTTGGTGCCCCCTTGTCCCCCCAATTGGGAGCAATTTCCTGCCCACCCTAAGCCCCAGTCTATGTGGCTTTAGCTGCTCCTATTCAGCATTTTACATCTGGTAATGTTTTTCTCCTGTACCTACTGTTCTTTACTGCACTTGCACTGATACTCTCGCACCTGTGCATAACCTGGGTGACATTAATCTGCTCATTATCTGGTGTTTGTTCAAAGAATTGTGTTGCACTTGCAACTCTTTGTGCGCATTATATTTTATCTTTATTTTGGGTTAGGCCATCTGCCTGCCTGAATATTATGACTGCTTAAGTGTAATCCATTTTATTTTTATTACTATTGCACCTTATGGTATGGTATCTTCTCTTCCACATCTTTTATTGGTTACTCCAACACCCCTAATCCCCCAAGACACATCTGGAAATTAGCTGTTACCAGCTCATTATGTCTTTCCTGGTGAAACATTTGAAATAAATAAATCAATAAATAGATTGGGGGATCTTTAATGATAGTACCACAATGTGTGCACAAGACAGTGTGGCCATGTTTGTGTGCAGTAACATTTGGGGGGGGGCTTATTTTGCATATAAAGATCTACACCAGAGGGCCATTACCTCCACGTGCAAATCATTTGTAATCAGTGTAACAATTTTATGGCACGGTGCAACCATGCACAGTTTGCACCCCATTTTCCGGCCCATAAAACTTCAGCTTACAATTGGGCCCATCATGTGTCTCATGATTTTTCTGGATGTGTCAGCTGCTTATTAAGGGACAGTATAAAATTAAATCATAAACATAAACAGTGAGCAGCATTAGTAATGCATGCGATTGTGGGGGACAATTTAATGGAATTGTCTGATTCTAGTTTAAAATATGTTTGTAAGTGTCAAGGGCTCGGAAGCATTAGCTGTTATGGGAGCTGCTGCGGTTTCTCTCTCCAAAGAGCACTGAATTCTCCAAGACTTATTTGGATCGTGCTTGGATATTTTTGAGACAGTAAAAAGCCAAAGGCCCATGTGAGCTGTCCCTTTATCAGTGGTAGTAATCCATCAGTCCTTCCAGTGATAGACGTATATCCAACCTGCTCTTAAAGATATTATAAGTACCACTCTCCACCACCTCTGCTGGTATACAGTTCCATATGTGAACCACTCTCTGAATGTAAAACTTCTTTCACATTTTAGTTTTAAAGTTTCCAGCCTGTAGTTGCTTTCTGTGACCCCCAACCCCCCAAACTCTGTGGTGGCTTGAAATTAAAATGTATTCCCTACATTAAATCTTTGTTAATTAAAAGATTTTGCAGAGACTCGCACTTAGTGATGGACATGCCCTGACTGCCTGTCTGTTTCACATTAGTGTGGCACTCAGTACTCTCTACATTCCTACAGATTATTCAGAAACTTTGCCCCTGCAATCCCATTTAATTTGTGCAAATTAATCTGGAGAAGATGGAAGGTTTGATACCTTTTATTGGACCAGCAAGTGTCTTGTACAAAGATGGAATTATACACAAGCTTTTGGGGCCACACAGGTCCCTTCTTCAGTTGAATCATCATTAGCAGATGAGAAGTGAGGAAAGGTGGTTAGTTATGAAGTAATCAGAAACTGTGTCTGAAATCACATCCAAAATCTCGGCCACCAGTTTGTGGGGATAAACTGCACCTGAGCTGCTGTCATGTTTGGTAGCAGCAGATGATGCAGACAATTTCTTGCACCTCACAATAGCTGTCTAAAGTTAACATTTTGTCTTTTGATCTGTCTTGTTCCCCTCTCACAGGGTACAAAGATTTGCCTCTAGAATCCATGGCCCTCTCAACTGTCCCACAGCAAAATGATAAAGTACCTCAGATTTTTCTTCTCAATACTTGAATTACACCACAGGCTACTCTAAGCCTCCTTTGTTAAGATATTGTGTTACACACTATTATACTAATTATTCTGAGTATTAACTTTCTGGAAAATAAATGGATACACTCATCATCCTGACTTAGACTTCTTCAGTTTTGCTATGTGGTTAACCACAATCTCTTTGCATTTTTTTCATTCCTTACCTGAAGAAGGCATCATTCTTGATGTCTTAGGAGCTAATACACACCTGATAACTTTTTTGTCTACTCTAGTAAAATGAGTATTTTACTCCAATACTGGTATATTGTTTAATTATGTCTGTGCTTGTATAATTATGTGAAATATTATTTTGCAGTCTGCAATTTTTGAAATGTTTGGAACACAAAGCAAACACTATGTCAAACCATTGTAACATACTCAGACTACAGCTTAAGAAAAGAAAGAAAGTATCTAGCACTTGCAGTCTTTCTATACAGAAAGGAAAGAACAGGCAAAAGACAGGCAGAGCTAGATAGACAGACAGAAACAGACAGGCAGACATGCATATATATAATAAGGCACTGAGTAACAAACTGATGTGTAAAGACAAATACATTTATTATTACAAAAATTACGTAAAATGATCTGTAAGTGTTGAGCAAAGGGTTCTTTATTAGACCATCCTATAGATAAATGGAAAAGAGCTAGCAAAATATAAATAACTATAGTATATGTTCTAGGACTATTCTCCCTAGACAATATACTCCATAATAATTTGCATTGGATAGTTGTTTTACATTCATAGATGTTACATGATGTCCTTGTTGTATCCATTTCACTAGCCCTTGATCTACTATACTAGAAATATGGTTAACACATTAAGCCTACTAATTTAGCACTTGAGTTATGGTGAGCTGATACCCAGTTTAATTGTATCTGAAATAGTATGACCCAAGAAATATTGTTTTATGATGAAAACCTTAACTATCTTATTTATTGTACAGCTTAATCATAACAATGTGATGATTATTAATAAGGATTATAACTATTGTAATAGCCAATAATGCACTGTTATGATTAAGCTGCATATTTATAGTACCAAAGTGATAACTGTTAATAAAACATAAACTGTAATTATTGTAATAGCTAATGATATACTTATTAAGCTGCATATTTATAACAGTGTGATGACTACTAATAAAATGGGGATTATAACTATTGTAATCGCTAATAATATATAGGATAATGTGTGGGTCGGGGTGTGTAACGAGATTTTACACACACCCAAGTTGTGGGATGCTACATAAACCCCAGAGGCAAGCCCGAGGGGTTTGACAAGCATCCGACAATAGCGGTGTAAAACCAAATTTTACACACTCACCCATATTTTATTTTTATAATTGTTGGCTTTCTTTTTCCATCAGCAATTATATAAAATAAAAAGCGGCGAGTTTTGATTCCGAAGTAGCGCTCTCTGTTTCCCCATCCATCCCTTCAAATACCTGAGGAGGCAGTCCGCAGCTGTTTTTCGCTCAACATCACTCTTTTCTCTGCCATAACAAATCAAGGCCATTTCCGTTGTTGCCATCCTAAAAGCGAGGCAGAGTTTGAGCAGGCGATGTGCAGAGAGGGGGAAACTGGTGGCGCTGTGTTTGCCGTTATAAACGCCTTATAATGGCAATTATGCCACTGTTTCCTTACGGAAAAAAGAGGAAGCCATTAATTATACACTGTTATTTTTAAGCTGCACATTTATAATAACAATGTGATGACTATAAATAAAATAGGGATTATAGCTATTGTGATAGCTAATATAATATACTTGTGGGCTTTGCTCTAACTGCAGGGACAATCACCAAATCCTAGCACACTGAGCTTCATGTTTGTTTAATTGATAAGACATCCTCACAAAATTTACCTCCTGCACCTGATGCCACAGAGCTTTGGTTGGTAAAACTAGAAATTTCCAACAACAGAGGCCCCAACATTGGAAACAATGGCTGTATACCATAAATTCAATGTGGACTTGCAAAGTGCAGAATCTATTTTTATCTGCAGTGGGTAACTTGGACACCAGCAGTTTCATGACAACATGAGTTAAGAAATGTAATGCCCTTTATGTTATCAAATAAAATAATGCAGCTGTAAGTAAAGGCCCAGTGAATCTGAAGAATATTGCATTTGAAGGGGCTTACTGACAAAACACCTTTGCATTCTGCACAAAAATGAGAGAAACCCCTTTCCCTTTTGGAAAATAGTCTGAGGTCACGTGATTTAAAATAAGGGACATTATAAAATGGGCATCAGAATCCTAACAACTTTATTGATCCAAACATCACCTGACAACTCATTAATTCCCAGTAAATGCACAGTTAGTAACTAATAACAATAACATCTTTTTCTTAAAAATAATAATTATTTGTAAACACAATACCCCTCAACAGGGCTTAGGTTTCTTCATAAATAATGTACTCTTATGGTAAATTCAAGGGCATTCAGCTTTCCTCTGCCGAATTCACATCTAATACCTAGTAAAATAAAAAAAAAACTCTTTCCATTTTATAAGCACAATAACCCACTCCATGGTGTGAAGTTCTAGAGAATCAGTGCACTTCCCAGGTGTGCTGAAAGGCACTCCACAGTTGTCCTTGTGTCTTTCAATTCACCTGGCACATGCATTAATTCTCTTAAAAACACATGCCCTATCATGAGTTATTGCCTACATAATTCATGACTAGGAGTGTAGTTATACTGTGGTGGTTACATGCCCCAGGTAGGCTGTGAGGCAAGAAGCATAACTGAGTGATTTAACCATGCGGGACATGCAGTTCCTACAGCATAACTGTGCACCCTGGAGTGTATTATATCACACTAAAATGGCAAACAAAGCCTGAAATAATCAGAATACTGTAGGTAAGCAATAACCCATGACAGGGTGTGGGGTTGCTGGGGATTAATCAGCACCCCGGGTGCATTGTGAATCATGAGGCCACAGGCCAAGTGCCCTCACAGCACCCAGGGTGTTGATTAATCCCCAGTAATCCCACACCCTGGAGTGAGTTATTGCACTTATAACATGGGGTGTCACCAGAGGTTAAAAAATTATGAGGAAGCCATGATTAACTGAACAAAACATAAGAACTTTATTATGTGTTCTGCCATCAGCAGAACTACTGTGGAACTGACAGTGCTGAACTCAGCTGAATATGCACTGCTGACAGTGCTTAAGTTAGGTCAAGATGCACTTGTGAGCACTTGCCACACAAAAGAAGTCACCATGCAGTTTTCTACACTACACAGATGAAACAATTACATGTCTCACAGGAATATTTGAATGGCTCACTCATCATCCGTCACAGCACTGTGCTGCTGCTCACTCTTGCAGGGATTGCCAACACAATCAAAGTCAATCAGTGATACACACAAGTCATTTTAACTGACCTGGAATGGTTATATTTAGTTACACAACAAGTATCACTTGTTAGCCAATCAAGATTGAGGAAAACCCACATTTAATACCCCACAAACTACTAAATTCACTACCTTAGTCAACTATCCATATTAAAGGCATGCCCACAATACTTTATCCACATTTAAGGAAGCCCACAATAGTTTATGCACATTTATACAATAGGGGTGAGAGTATTTTCCATGAAGTAAATAAGCATAAACTCACCCTATGGTATAACCTAGTGATGACATATCCAGAGTGAAATAAACTGAAAAATAAACCACTCTGGATACATCACCTCCAAATAAACCACTGCAGCTACGTCACGCCCCATGTACCTAGGGAAATGTTCCCCAAAATAAAACTAAAAAATTAAACACACCTGACGAGCTTTGAACACTTAAAAGCACCACAGATTCCTCATGCAGCACTAAATAAAAAGCATTAAGCAGTAAATAAAAAAGCACCAGAAACCCATTGTAAAGTCCCCACACACAAAAATACACACCATACCTTATATATTCCATGAGCAGCTACTGAATAGAGCACTGTGAAGCCCGACATAGCAAAGTCCCACAGAAAATAAAATAAAAATAAACAGCATAAAGACTTCACAATATATAAAAATACAATGTCCTTCTACATGAGTTGACTGAAACAATGCCACACCCCACAGAAACACAACAACCAACAGCAGCCTACTACCACAAAGAACAATCAATCAAAATAAGTTACACACCACATCATCAGTCACTATGCAGCACAACCCACAGAAACCGGAACAAAACCAATAAACTGACAGAATGTCACACACATCAGACGGCCACAACAACACCCATCTAATTCAACTCAGAGCAGCGGAAAACAGAACAAATAACCCAAAATAAAACACCACAAACTACATAAAAGCCAGAAACAGAACCCTATTGCATAAACCGGACACATGATATGCGAGGGTAAAATATAGCAAATATCTGCATTCGGGTATAGTGACCTCTAATAATATCACTCGTGGTTCTGCCACTCATGATATTATCAGAGGTCACCTATGCACGCATGCAGATATTTGCCATATTCTACCTTCACACATCATGTATTCCTCATTTAAGACATACCCACAATAGATAATCACCATTTAAGACACACCCATGATAGTTTATCCACATGTAGTCCAGAAAAAGGAAAAAAAAGTCATCACTTTCACTGTCCACTTCAACTACCACAGAGCTTTGAAAATTCTGGTTTCAAAACTCCTAGTCATATAATAGCAATAACGTTCAGTTATCTGGGGGTGTACTTAAAATAACTGGCTTCTGCGATGAATTACACACCTCAGTCTTTGGCTTCAGGCATTTAATCACCCACATCAATCAGTTATTCTTTCGTATACTGCAGCCAATTGAATGTTGTCACTTAAATAACTGCACTACCATGTGCATGGATTCCACCAATCATAATACAAGATTTTTCTAATCAATTCTGTAAGTCGTAATATATCAGTAATGCACAAAAGGGTTTTATGATCTAGTGCCACAAAACCTCTGATACCTATACTCTAATCTGTTGGAATTTTTGTTTACAGGAATCATGCGAACACTTGCAATGATATTACAAGTAAGCTAGAATTTCATTAGCACCAGATTCTCTTTAGTAAATGCATACACAAGAGTCAGTGACACATAGCGACAGCTGGCAATATGAGTGAAAATGCTTGAAGATCATCATGAATTAGGTTTTGAAATTTGACTTTCAATTCTCACAGGGAAAACCAATTTAAAAGGAAAACATCAAACCTCTTAGCAAACGTCCTCTTCTTTTTAATTGACTCTTTTGTGCTGTACAAATGGCATAACTGATGCTGAATAAATATATTTACTTGTGAAAGGAAAGGTCTCCATATCCCTACAGGCATCTGATCTAAAGTTGCTCAAATTAAATTTCCATGTTGTTTCTCGTACAGGTCTCTCATTGAAAAGGTTGCTTGCTGGTTTAATCATATTGAGAACAGTGTTAAAAAATAATCTTATTTCCCTCAGTCATTACAATTATATTCATTTCTTGAAGCAACAAAGCTGTATAGTAAAACACGTTAACCAGCAAATTACGTTTTTTGATATTTTGTGCACAAATGTCATGTTTGCCCTCCAGTGTGTGCCAATTTTATATTCAGCCCTTAGGGAAATGAGTCAAGCAGCTGAATCTGAGAATATGAGACCTTTGCCATCTGGGAGGCTGTACATTCACTGAATTCAGACACACACGCATAGCTTTCATGCAGACCTTTTTTGAATTAATACAAATGTTATGTTATAATACTCATACCTGCACATAACAGCTCTCAGCAGCACATAAACTTGTAGTCTAAAATATCTGGGGTCCTAAACACAGTCACACTGGTGAGTATCAAGCTTTGGGGGCAGCTCTCTGACCTGCCTCCCACCAAAACTGCTATACACAAAGGCCTGTCAGTGTCTGCTAGGGGTGGAGTGCCCGCTGTGGCAGTGCCACATGGCATCATTATGTGGCTCACTAATCCAGATGTTAGTGGTCGCACATAGACTGTAAACAGAAGAATACAGAATTTGTTGGCAGATAAGAACCACTTGGCCTACTAAGTCTATCTCTTCTTGTCAATCCAGGGCTGCAGTGAACTCTGCGTGTGTCAGATACCCTGTGCCCAATTGTATAAAGGGGAGCTGCGCCAAAAACCCAGAAGTCACCGCAACCACAGGCTAGCACCAAACATTTGGCACACCTGCAGAAATTGCCACAGGTATCTGGTCTTCACCCAGCTCTACACTAGAAAGGGCATGGGGGGGTGACTTTGCATGGCAGTAGTGGGCTGGGGCAGGAAGGAGCAAGGGGGTGCTCTAGGGGTCATAGGGAAGACAGCAGAAGACCCGTATGGTGATGTGCCATTTAGCCAGGGTGCATGTTGCAATGACTGGCAGTCGATTGGCTGACAGTCCAAGGAGGGTTGGCAGGCAGGAAAACTGACCCGGCCTGTGGGCACAGCCATGGCACCTATCCCAGAGGTCTCTGTATCCAGAAGCCTGTACATGAGAGGTAGTTCAAATTCTCAAAGACATACCCTTTTTTAAATCATGATACACCCTTTGTGATAAATCCTGTAGAGAGCAGCCTTTTTATTGAAGTACCCATTGACAGCATGCTTGCAAAATTACCTATTTTATGCAAGTAAAAATCACCCATAATGTCTCAATATGCCATTTCCCCCAACCCTACATTATGACACCAAACATTAAATTATCTTGTGTCATAGTTCTTAACATTGGTTCATTCCATCTGTATGCTAGGATATTCTAGAAACTGTTAGTGTGACAACTGTTAATAAAGGTATATCAAAAAATGATGTTGAATAGTCTCTGGCTGATGTCCGTAGGCTTGTCTCAGGAATTCTCATTTATGAATAAATCTGTGTTTGTGGTTATCCCTGACATTCAACCTTTAGTGACAGCAAGTCCGCAGAAAATCCTACATTTTGGCTGGGGTTTCAGGTTTTGTTAGTACTTCTATTATGGTTTTCTCTGATGTCCTGGAAGTACAAGAGAACACAGGAGACTTTGCAACATGATCGGAGAATACATTTGTTTCCTAGGCACAGTCCACCTGTCCAGTAGGCAGTTTCCATTGCCTAATTTTTGCAAAACCTTCTCTGACATATATAGGCAGGGGTCCAGATTCCTGCTTAGGGATGCATAGCACTCTTCTATGCTGTGCTGAATCCTTTTGCACCGAGCATCACCCCATCCTATAAATAAGAAGCACGCTCCCTGGCTGTACATACAGTGACTAGCCAAGTAGGTGAGGGCTGTGCCAGTCACCGTATGCACCTGCGTCATCACCACTGGGAATACAATGAGCACGGGGTGTCCTGTGCCATGGGGGGACCACCGGACACCAGGAAGGGGTTGTCTGGACTTCAAGGCTGGCAATCAGAGGGAGAAGGGTTACCACTAGAACCAGGGATATACTTGTTGAAGCTGAGGCTGGGATTGGCAGGGGGTACTGCTAGCACCAAGGATATACTTATTGAAGCCAGGGCTGGGATTGGAGGGAGTGGGATTACCACTAGCACAAGGGATAACTTTAAGTTACAGAACAGGCCATCGATCAGTGGGAGAGGGGGACCACTAGCACCAGGGACACTTTTAAGGTACAGAACAGGCCAGCAATTGGCAGAGGGGGACCATTAGCAGCATGAATAATTCTAATATACAGAATGGGCTGGCTATCAGTGGAGGAAGGGGACCACTAGTACCAGGGATATGTATACATGGCTGGGACTGGGCAATGGGGGGGGAGCACCATGCTAACATGCCTTGCTACCCATACATATAAGCCCATACTGGACATGCAAATGGGCCCTTAATGCCTTGCATGCTGATTTGTATGGGCCCCTTTGAATATTAGAAATAGCGATCTGGCTCTATCCATTCTGATGGTGTACTTTGGGAGCCCTATTAGGGCAGTGCTACATGGCTTAGTGCTGGCCTGACATGGCCCTATAGTCTGTCTAATAGGCCAGCGGCACTATTCCACTGAATATAGCATCTTCGGGCACCCAGGCAAGCACAAAGCGTAGCTCAAATTTTTGCGCTGTGCTTTGTACATATTTGAATATCGGGCCCCTAATGTTTTAAATCAAGCCCACTGCTGCTTCCTGGTGAGATGCTGAATGTCCCAGGGCTCCTGATCCCCATTTGAATCTGTGTGGTCCATTGGTTACAACAGAGCATGGTGATCAGCAGGAAATCAGTGTTTGAATCTCATCATATCCCTAGACCCATTATGTGATCTTGAACAATCCAGCAGACCTCACTGTGTTTAAGTCCTCCTCACTGTAAAACAAGGACTGCACTTAAGATGAAATGTTGCACCTTAGTTGGGCAATCCAGGGACACAACATTGTAAATTGTTGTCTGCACCTTTTATGACATGCCCCCACTATTAATCCATGACACAAGCATGTAAAGATCCCCAAAGTGTCAAAAAAACTGGGAATGCTCCAACTTCTGGTGGACATTTTATTTATAGTAAGCAATCTTTAGAAGCTGAAAAACTGCAGTTCAATTTGTGCTCATAAAGACTCTACTTCAACTCTGTCATGAAATGAAGTCTTGTCACGAGGAAGTGCTCTTAAATGTAATCATGTAAGAATTTGCCACATTTCATAAAAAAGTCATTCCATAAAGTATGATTGAAAATTATGTTTTGATGACATTTTCAATTCCATCAGTATCTAAATAGACTTTTGGAAATAGCATGCAAGCAGACATTTAGAGTGGTGTTTTCAAGATGATATAGAAAGTGAAGGAAAGCTAGAGTACATCAGAGAAAATGCAATAATTCTTTTCAAACTAAAAACAGTTTCCATCAAATATTTTGTCTAATTATCTAACAGGTTTTCTCTGAAGTAAAAAAATCAAAGTACTGGTAATAGTGGTAGCGGTCAAGCTATCCCAAGCAGGAGCAGAACCCCATGGTAAATGAGATGATTGTATTTCAGTTAGGCTATATTAAAGGACCATTTAGGAATGCAACCATTCTACTGCATTCCAATGTACAAGGCACCCAATCTCTCCAAGCCAAAAGCAAGCATTCAGAAGACAGTGAAAAGCATCACGGGTATAGGCAAATCCTTGGGAGGAGGGGAAATGAGTTGAATATTCTACAGTCATTGCATGACCACTTCTTGATCACACTATGAATTGAGATTTGCCAGAGCAATTATTTTCACTTCACTTTCATATATTCTTTACTTTCCTCATTCCACACCATGTTCTGGAACATACAACCATACTGTAGTAAGTATTAGCTTACCTAACCAACAACAACCTTAACAGAGGGTCCTAAGTGAGTAACTCGCCCTATAGAATCATAGCCATCCCACACAGTGAGACTCAGAAATGCAGCATAAGGCTATCACTTCCATACTGATCCTGCCAGTCTACTACAGACCAATGTATTAGACACATTTTACACTTAGGAGTAGAATATAAGAGAAGCAGCATAAAAAGAAGTAGTTTGGAAACTGAGTAGTATGTAGTTGTAGCACACATTAACGTTACAAGAAGATAGGTAGTTTTCAACGTGTTTGTTTTTTGTAAAACTCTACCATCCATGCGGATGCATTCTAATGCCAAAAATCCAGTTAAAAGCATTAGATGTATAACAGCCCCTCTTGTCACACTCACCTGGGCTGCCTGGAGCCCTCGGGAGTCCTCACCATACCTCTCCAGGGAGCCGTGCCTGAGTCCTGGACAGATCTCAATGGTGACTCGGTGACTCCATCTGGGGCAATGGTGCGGCCTCCTGTGGGCAAGACAGGTTACCACTGCCCAGGAACAATGATATATCCCCCTAATGACGGACCCCTTTGGCACAGTTAGTTCAACAGCCCCACGCCGCAATAACGAGAACAGCAACACACAAACACTTATGTAATATGGCAAACATTAATCCCTTGTTTATTTAAAATGACCTTAGACAAAGGAGGTGAGAGCTACTCCCTCGAGCCACCATAAAAATATGCACATAGCACAGTAAGAGCTCTTCCCCCCTCCCCTGGGTGCACCCAGAACAATCCCAGATGGTGGGTACCTCACCGTTCTTAGTTGCAGGCCTGCAGTCTCTCATTGGGGCCCTTGCAGAGCAACACAGGTTCAAAGAAAATCAGTCTGTCATTGGGGGTGGGGCTCCTCACCAACCCTCCAAGCTGATACAAACAAAGAATCCTCAGAGCTGCAGCTCGGGGTATTCATGGCTTCCCCAGGAGGGTGACGGTCTCCCTGATTCAAGGATATGCACGGAGGGTGGAGGAGGCACTGTTCTTCACCTGCCTGGCCTTTCCAGCTTCGTCCAAGGGCCTTTGTATACAGTATTCACCAGGCAGGCCTGTTTGTCCTTCTATCTCTCTGGTCTCTACTGCAGCAGCGGATTCACACTGAAGACACAGGGAGGATCAGCTTCCCCTCAGCCAGACCTGGGTTAGTGGCCACCCAGCTTCCAGGGCTTTCCCCTGTCTGGAATTCAAGGGCCCCTTTGTGGAGCAGTCCCCAAAGCCCAAGGCTCACTTTAGCTGTCCGTTCCAGTCAGTCAGCCCCAGTCCCCCACCAGGGAAACCTCCTGCTCCCCTTCTCTCAGCAGCTCTGCCTTTCTCCTCTCTTACTTCCTGGAGTGGGGGACAGGCAGCCAGAGAACCTTCAACCCAGCAATCAGCCTTCCTCCTGCTCTTGTTTTTTGGAGGGGGGAGGGGTAGCCAGAGAGCTTCCCCTCAGTCCTCTCTCCATTCATGCTCTTTTTCCCCCAGCCCCTCTACAGGTAAGCCCATTTTGTATGCAAATCTGGGGCGGGGTAAGCTGAATAGGAAATGTCTCACATCACTGTAAATTCTGTACTGTTCTACAGTGCATGCACTACCAGTATTGAATCACATGCCAAAGCAGTTATTACTTCATTTTCATATTTTCTTACATCTCTTCATTCCATGTGTATTAACTTGACTAATCAACAGCACCTCAACATAGTATCAAAATGAGCAGTCCCTGTGTAATCACTGCCAGCTGACAAAAGGGGAACACACCAGTGCAACACAAGGTGATCGCTTCTAAACTGGCCTTTTCAGTCCTCTATAGACCAATGTATGATGCAACTTTTACAGTTGGGAGTAGCATCCAAGAGATGAAGCACAGCATGACACAGTTTGGAAGTAAAGCAGTATGTAGGGTGCAGAAATGTTACAAAATTACCAATAGTTGAGATTTTTTTTAAATCTCTCCCATCAACATGCACGCAATTAGTAGCCTGAAAGCCAGTTCAAAGTATCATGGGAATGCAAATCTTGGGGGTGCTGAGCAGGAAACGTCTCAACTGATGCTACATTCTGCTGAACATGTCACTATAAACTGAATCACAGCCAGCTTACACACACTTAAAGGCAACGTTAATCTTTATAAAATGCACAAAAGAGTACAAATGATGGCAAGATGCAACAAATGATTGCAACAGGCAGCCAGTTTCTGGCTTGATGCCTAGAACCACTATAAAACAGGTCAAATAGACCAAATGGCCTTCTTCTGCTGGCTTCATCATATGTTTGTGCTTGCGCTCAGGGAAGGGCCATATTCAGAGGCCCCGTTAGTATCCCCCCCCCCAAAACCCAGCAGCACCCACATTCTAAAATATCACTGTGGACAGCAAATGAGGGGTTCCCCTCCTGCGTACAGGTGAAGTGACATTTTTAAACTTCTGTGGTGGCAGTAACCAACTCAAAGCAGTGCTATTTAGTGCCACTGAAAAACACTACTTAATTGGGAGCTAAGCCTGAGCCCCCACCCTACCAAAGGCAGGGCAGCTGTACTTCAGCTGCCCACCTCTGATCACCTGTCACATGTTCTACAATGCAATCCCTCATGTCTAATGGCACCCTCATCCCCAATCACCCATCATACCTTCTAGAATGCAATACGTGGTGTCTAGTGACACCCCATTCCCAATCACCCATACCATGTACTGTCAGAAATTCCTGGTGTCTTGTGGCACACACCCCCATCCACCATGCATACTAAACTGCAGTTCCTGGTGTCTAATGGCACCCCCCCTCCACCTCCCGGTCACCATACTTTGTGCTGTCCGAAGTCCCTGGTGTCTATGGGCACCTCCCCATCCCCTGCTCACCTGTACCATGAAATGTCTGATACCCCTGCTGTCCAGTGGCACCCCTCAGTTGCCTATGATATAGAATGCCCTGGTGTCTGGTGATTCCCCACCCCCAACTGCGAGTTTGACATAAGCAAAGGTAATCATTGGTGGTCTGGCATACCCCCACCCACCTTGCCCACTCTCATAACACCACCCATCACAGCCCCCCTTACCAGGGTGTTAGTAGGTGTCCAGTGAATCCTAATACAGTGACTGGCACAGCCCTCCTCCCACCCTTTTAGCCAGCCACCATATGTGCTCTCAGTGGTGTGTGTAGAGTATTTATCCTGTGAGTGCACCACTGACAGATCACACAGTGGCCAGTGGAGGAGGTGAGAGGAGGGCTATGCCAGTCACCATATTAGGATTTCACTGGACATACACAGACACCCTGGTAAGGTGGAGTGTGGTGGGTAGTGTTATGTGAGTTGGCAGGGTGGGTGGGAGATGCTAGACCACCAATGATTACCTTTACATATGTCAACCGGCATTCGGGGCTGCAGAGGGATCCACCATCCAGGACATTCTATATCATTCTGCATGAATGACTGGGGGAGTGGGGCTGGGGTGCCCCTAGACACCAGAGATTTCCGACTTTACATGGCATAGGTGATCGGGGGGCACTAGACACCAAGCCAAACATTCAAAACTTTACCCAGTGAGCAAAGTGATTACACCCTGTTTGCCTGGGGTTTGTGCTCATTTGATATATTCAGGAAACTTTTGCATGTATTAAAAGAGTTAGCACACACACAAAAGAAATAGTGTGTGCAATGGGCAAAAGGAGGGGTGGGGAATGGAATTGCAGCACAGCATGATACTCAATGCATTTGTGCTACACAAAGGGCTAAGCACAGGTCACTCTGAGCAGCACAAATACCACCAATCAAAACCGCAACTTACTGCAGGCAACCCTAGCAGCCACTAGAGTCATTGCAGCCAACAGCCAGGTTAGTAATTATGGAAGCTCCCTTCCCCTTGGTGCCTAGTGGTTCCCCCACCCTCCAATTGCCCTCCTGAATACAGATCTGTATATCCCTGGTGGTCCATGGTCTTCCTGCCCTCCAGTCGCTGGCCCCAATAGATGACTATATATCCTTGGTGGTCTGTGGTTTCCCCTACCTTCCGATCGCTGGCCCCGGTGCAGTATAATAATTTCCTGGTGCCTAGTGGACCCCCCCCACATCCTCCAAATTGCTGGCCCCAGTGTAGCATACCAATACCCTGGTGCCTAGTTGTCTCCCCGCCCTGTGATAATCAGACCCAATAATAAATAACTCCCTGGCATCTAGTAGCAACCCCCACTCACTAGTCCCCGACCCTTTACGCTATCACATAGTCCTGGTGTCTAGCAGCCCACCTGAACTGCAGGCTGACCACCCACCATGCAACTCCCACCTGGCATTACTGATGTGGTGCGGCTCCAGTACAGCAACCGGCACAGCACTCCTCACAGCACCTCAGCTGGCCTCTTTATCAACAGACAAGGAGCGTGCATCCTATGCACTGTGCAGGGCATGAGTCCTCTGTACTTTAACAGGAGCATGCTGCTCTGTACTGTACAGTGAGCCATGGACTGTGATAGTGTACAGGGATAGGTACTGGTGGGTGGGGGGTGCCACTAGTCACCATGGAGTTATTTTCTACAGGGGCCAGTGATCGGAGGGTGGGGGGATCACTAGATACCAGGGAATTATTATGCTATACCAGGGCCAGCTATCAGAGGGTGAGGGGACCAAGGACCACCAAAAATATATTGCTCTGTACTTGGGCCAGTGATTGGAGGGCAAGGGACCATGGACCACCAAGGATATACAGTCATCTATTCAGGCCAGTGATTGGAGGGCAGGGAGACCATGGATCACCAGGGACATAGTTCTGTATTTGGGCTGGCAATTGAGGGTGGGGGACCACTAGGAACCAGAGAATAATTTTGTTATACCAAGGCCAGCAGTCAGAGAATTGAAGGGGACCACTAGGCACCAGGGAATTATTATGTTATACCAGGGCTGGCAGTTGGAGGCAAGGGCACCAAGGACCACCAGGGATATATTGCCATCTGTTTGGGATGGCGATCAGAGGGCGGTGGGACCACTGGACACTGGGGAATTATTTTCTAATGGGAATGGGAAATTGAGTGGAGCAGGGCTGGTCCAGGGGCACAACCTGCTATTGCTTCCCATGCAAATGAGCCCATAATGGGCATGCATATGGCCCCTTTGCACCTTTTATGCACAATAGGCTCATTTGTATGGAGCCAGCTGAAGTCACACCTTGGGCTCCCAGCATGTTAGGTCTAGAGGTGCTATTCCCATATCCCAAATCCATGTCAGGGCAGTGCCAATTGACTTACACTGTGCCAACATGCTCCCTTATTTTCAGTCAGATAGTGCAAGTGCACCATACGACTGAATACGGCATCCTCAGGGATGTGGTCAATGGGTAAGTGCAGTGCAAAACTTTGCCTCCACTTTGCCTGTTTTGAATGTCGGACCACAGGGATTTCTGGCAGTACGTGGTATGGGATGGGGTGCTACTAGACACCAGGATTTCCACCAGTGCACGGAGTACAGGTGATTGGGGTGGGGTGTCCCTGAACACCAGGGATTTCAGACAGTGTATGGTACAGGTGATTGGGGTATGGGGAGAGTGCCACTGGACACCAGGAATTGCAGTAGCTCACAATGACTGGGTGATCAGTGGTAGGAAGGGCCACTAGCTGCCAGAGAATGTGTCAAGACACTGCCAGGATGGGCACTAATGGGCTGCTGCACAACATGCAAATGAGCACATATTGGGCATGCAAATGGCCCCTTAGTGCCTTGCATGCCCATTGGGTCCATTTGCATGACAACTGACTATAACCCATAGAGGTCACAGCACTATCCATTCTGAGTAGCACTATTCCTTGTGAGCTATATACAGCCCAGGTCCATGTCAGGGCAGAGCAGTTTCACTTAGTGCTGCACTGACACAGTCCTATATTCAAGCAGATAGTGCCAGTCTGCTATCCAATTGAACATAGTAGCTGCTAGGTCCGGCGCTAGCACAAGTGTAGTGCAATTATTTGCACCACGCTTGCACCCCTTTTTCAATATCAAGGCCCAATTCTTCCAATACTGTACACGTCCTTTTATTTTTTGCTGAAGATACTTGTACATATTACATTGTATATTGCATAGAACATTATTTCATTGTCTTTGAGGATCATGGGCTGGATTTTGAAAAGTGATGATGCAGACACAAATCCCAATTTTGGGCTGCACCTATGTCATCTGAAATGCACCAAAATGTTTGAATGCTACTTTCAGACATTTGGGTGCCTTTGTGACATTTTACCTGCTTTACAGCACAAAAGTGATACACATGTTATTTTCTGTGTGCACACTGCTGCAATTGTGTCAAAAATTTAGACTACAACAAGCTGCAAAACTGCATTACAAAGAGCCTGGAAGTCTAGGACCCCACATTGAAAATCCAGCTCCATGTTATTAAAGGGAATGCTCCAAGCCTTCACACAGTCTGTCCACCTTCCACTAACTGTATTCATTCTCTGGTGGTCCAGTGGTTCCAGCCTCCTTAACCCCTTGTAGTTTTACTGCATGGTGACCCAGTCAACACCCAGCTGCTCCCCCAGTGGCCATCATCCCTGCTGGTCCAGTGGCTCCCCCTCCCTCACTCTGGTGTTACAATCACTTTTTCCATGCTACAGGAATACTTCCCTGTTCCAAGCTTGAATTAAATATTAGAGTTAATGATCCAGACAGAACCTTATTTTAGTACCCTTGGATGCAGGCCATCATGTGTTGGTGATTTATTTTATAGAAGCTTCAACACTTCCTTGTTCTTCCACCATTATTGGTACACCTCCTGTGGAACTCTATTTAGATGTCTGAAACGCAGAGCCAAATAAGGTATTTACTGTATTGATCATTTGGTCTTCCTACTGTACTATTTTATGTCTGTCCTTCAGTGGCCCTACTACCCTTGTATCTCCCTTTTTTTGATCTTACATAGGACCAAAAAGTCTTATTATTGTTTTTAGATTTTACAGTTATGTCGAGTTCCTTTTGTTTTCAGCCTTGCTAATATCAATTTTGCCGTTCCCAGCTATAATGTTGTACTCCATCCATAAGGCTGGATTGACCTTAAATTGTCTTTTTAAACAGTTTCTATTTTTTCAGATTTTTCTGAACAATTTTCTGTTTAGCCATACTGGTATTTTCCCCTCTTTATTCTATTTATCTTTCTGGGGTACACATTTATCCTCCAGTTCTTTCATTTTATCTACTAACAAAGTTTATATCTGTGTCTACCAATTCCCCCCTCCAGTTCCATTTTTTGAGCTCTTCCCTCATGGTCTTGAAGTCTGCCCTACCAAAACAGCTACAATTAGTTCTTCCTTTGACCTTCCTCACCTCCTATCCACACAAAGGAAACCGTCTCATTGTAACTGTCCTCAGAGGTTCTCTAGCCTTGCAATTTCTTAATGATTGCCTTAAGTCACTTAGAACAATATCCAGGATATTAGAACCCAAGTTGCCTCACTGACATATTGTTCCAAGTTGAGTTCTGCTAGCCTTTTGTCAGTTCTATGTCATAATGGCGATTCGGAATAGTGACCACCGTTCTGGCAGTGTACATCACCAGAAAAGGCGATGTACACTCACAACGATGAAATGGGTGACAACCTAAAAAGGTTATGTGGAGGTTGTGCCTTGCACCTCCCAAATATGGATTGCTAACTCCAGGAGGGTGCATGTCAAGGAGGTGTTAAAATCTGGAAAATGAAAAAAACAAAGAGCAAAAAAACCTTACAAACTCTATCCCTCCCCAGCCCCAAACCCTGCACCCTCTCCACTATAGCCAGCCACTTTGCCAATACACCAAGCCACCAGCTCAGCAGCCTCCCACTGCACTACCCCTTAGATACCCTCCCTCCTCTTCCTGTCCCCTTCCCCTTCTTTCTGTTGCCCTGCTATAACCGTTGCTACCCTTGAAGGATAGCCCACATAACCGTCGCTACCCTTGCAGGTTAGCCCACATAACAGGCGCTGAAAGAGAGTCACTCATATTTGAGTCACTCACTTTCAGTCACCATTATAATGGTATACCCCTTTGGGCTAGCAATCTATCCTGATTGATCCCAACTTCAGTTGTCCTCCAGTCTATTCCCAGTAGATTGAAATCCCCATTAAGATGATATTTCTTTTATTTATAAATTGCTCTGTTTCCATGATTAGCAACTCATCCATACTCTCTGACTGGTCTGATAGTCTATAGCAGATCCTTAGTAGTATGAAGTTGCTACAATGTTTTTCAGTTTTAACCCAGATTATTTAATTTTCTGATGCATTTGGCTGTGAAATTTCTTCAACTCATAATGTACTTGAAATATATAGGGCAACTCCTCCACCCTTTCTTCCAGTCCTATCTTTCTAAAGAGAGTTTAAGCATCTGTTTCTTTACTCCGTGTATCATCTGTGCTCCACCATGTCTCGGTAATACCCATGGCCCTGATTTTTCTAAGTAAAAAAGTGACTCAATTTCTACACATTTATTCTTCAAACTCTTTGCATTGGATAGCAGTATTGTCCAATTACTATTATTGCTATTTCTGCTATGTTTGTTGTTTGCTTTATCCTGATTAGTGATCTTAGAAACTACCTCCGCATTTCGAGATCTTCCAACTGTACACATGTTGGGTGTAGTCTTTTGGTCACAATCATAACTCCCTCCCCCATCCCCCATCCCAATTAGTTTAAATGTTCCTCTTTTTATTTATTATCTCCTCCAGCATCCTTGCCCCTAGCCTAAGTCTATCACCTTAGAGGTACTGATACCTTTATGTATAAGTCCTTCTAATTATAAAAGTTGTACCAATTTTAAATAAATCTGAAACCTTCTTTCTCTGTCCAGGTTTGTAGCCAGTTATTGTCTTCCTTATTGCTTTAGTCCTACCTGCAACTGCTCTCGATATATGCAGTATTTAAAATACAGCTTCCGCACATCCTTTTTGTTACAAACTATTGCCTATACTTTCAAAATCTTTTTTATGCCCTCATCCATCCTGTGGCCCAAGTCATTCACCTCTGACATGGAGTGTTGCTATTGACTTCTATCCACATCCAAAAAGTTTCCTCTCAGAGTCTCCTCACTTTCTTGGCTCCTGACAGGCAACACACTGTTGTTCCATCTTTTCTTCCCCTACAAATAGTTGTATAAGTAAATCTAATTATAGAATCATCTATTATCAGCAAATTAGGTTCTGTTTTCTTTTCTGTGACTGCCTGTTTCATCTCTTCCTGATGGTCTATGCTGTTGCCCTGCTATTGTAGTTGGCCATATCCATTTTCCAGGTTTAACTGGCAATGGGAATCAGCAGTTCTTCCCCCTTTGTTACTACAACAGCCCTCAGCATAGGTCCATGATGGCAAACCTTCTATTTCAACTCTTCCTCATGACCTTCCTCCTCAATTTTGTTACACTTCCTTTTATCACCCTCAGCTGGAAGACATCTAGCATCCTGACCACACAAGCTTCAAGATTGGTAATGATTCTAGTCCCTTTATTGATTCTCTTAATCCCCTTAATTCCTCTTCCAATGACGTAACATAGTGACATTTTGAGCAAACAAACTCATTGTTTCTCTCATTTTCACTTCCTCCAAACATAGTACACTTCCCACATTCAGTTGCAACTTTCTCCTTGCCCATTTTTATTAGTTTAAGGCTTAAAAGGGAAACTATACAAGTATGTACTATTCTTGACTTTTTCAGTGTTTTTTTAATCCATTGCTAATCTAATCACCAGTTCTAGTTAAAGGGTAATGATATGTTGGTTCTAGTGTATGTAATAGTACTACTGTGTGATGAATTCTAAATGCACCTGCAGCTGCAATGGGAAGAATGCAGGTAACTAAGTGCAATATACTTAGCTCAGACCTTGTATTTCTTAATCAAATACACAGTAAGCTTGATACAACTATACTAGTACTTCTACTCACTTGCAAAATATAGTCATTGTTATGATGTAAACCCTGATTGTGACAAGTTTGAATCAAGATATCTGGTGCCTTCCCCAGCTCGCCTGGCCTCTGCTCATGCTCATCTGCTGCTTGCAGGAGTCAAGCCTTTTATCACTAACATCACCCTTATGTTGCCTTTCTCATGTGCTATGTGCTATGTGCACCTTGCTCAAAAATTATTTTTCTTTAAAAGGAGTAGTGCTAGCCATCCCTTGGATAACCTGCTAGCCCGTCCAGCCATCCTTTACTAAAAAACGAGCACTATAAATGCTAGGTTTGTCACTCATTTTTCCCTCTATCCGGGGAGGGAACTACAGCTCCCAGCAACCTCCTCTGCAGCCTCAGTTAGTAAGTAAGCTGCTAGGATAAATGGTAGTAGGTAGATAGATAGAACATATATATTTATTTTTGTATTTTCTGGTTTTCTACTCAGCCACACTATGCACACTTAGGGACTATTTGGGGTAGTGTAAACTATCTCACACACTCTCACAACCCCTAGATGACTGTCACTTAGCAACATCTTCTGCTGTGTTCACCTCTTCTCTTTCTCCTGCCCATGTGCCCATGTTTCTGCTCATTGTGAACCATTTCCCTGGTGTCTACCATGTTTATCCCAAGAAGAAACTTAAAGATTTCAATCATGTCCCAATCCAATCATGCCACCTCTCCCTCCTGGTCTCTTGTATATACAGTACATGTTGAGGTCCTCAAGTCTCTACATTTAATTGCTACCCCTGAATAATTTTCACTGCCCTCTTCTGCACCACCTCAACCCTATCTTATTACTGTTCTATTTTGAGGAAAACTGCATAACTGCATGCAGTACTCCAATCATGATCACATCAGAGATTTGTTAAGAGACAGGATCACTTCCATCCTTCTGCTTGATCCTGATGCCTATGTTCTCAGCATCCTATTTACCTTCCCCACTACTCTGTTGCACTGCTCTGACTGCTTTAGCTGTCTACCATTAAGACCCCCACATTCTTTTCTTCTGTCATTTTTTCTTACACTATATCTCCCATTCTGTATTCCATCTTCAGGTTTTGACCTCTCATTTCATAACATTTCACTTTTTCACTGGAATTTAGCTATCAGACCTTTGTCCATTTTCCATTATCTTCAGGTCTTCCCTCAGTGTCCTGAGCCCCTCATCACTGTCCACTCTACCACAGATTTGTGTGTAATTTGCAAGTAGGCACATCTTCCCTTGGATCCCTTCACTGGTGACATAAATAAAGATGTTGAAAAGTACTGGGTCTTAGAGTGATCCATACAGAACCAAACTGAGGACTTCCTTACCTGTGAGAATTTCCCCTGTCAGACTATTGTTTGTGTTTCCCCAACCCACCACCAGCCCATTCATGGTCCATCCTGTGACCTTGCCACCTTCACCCAGGTTCTCAAATTTTGTAACCATTCTCCAATGTGGGACTGAGTCAAAGGCTTTACTTAAAGTCCAGTTACAGTACATCCACTGCCTGTCCTTAGTATACTGCCTTTGTGACCCAGTCAAGAATGGCAATCAAATTTGCTTGAAACAATCTCCCCATTGTGAATCCATGCTGTTTTTCCATCCTGGAATCCACTGGCATCCAGACACTCTACCATCCTCTCTTTAATAATGGCCCTAAGTAATCTGACCACTATAGACATCAAACTAACTGGCCTTTAATTCTCTGGTTCATCCTTGCTCCCACTCATGTGCATGGATACCACATCATTTGCCCTCTAGTCCATTGCTGTGTTCACTCTATTGAACCCTTACATGAACCTCAAAGTCTATCATGTTGCCTCTCTCCCTTCTATTTTCCAGTGAGTACATTTTAAAATGTTTTAGTCTTTCCTTGTACATTTTGCTTTGTTGTCTATGGATGATCCTTATCCCTATCTTCCCTTAGATATGGAGCACAGAACCACACACAGTACTCTCTCATATGGCTTGACCATTGACCTATACAGAAGCAATATCACCTCCCTTCTCCTGTCAGTAATCCCTCTCCCAATGCATCACAGCATCTTGTTAACCCTCCCCAAATGCATTACTACACTGAGATGATGGTTTTAGGTTATTTCTACAATGGGGCAGAATCACATCCTTTTAATGGCATGGTATGCCTCTTTTCATGCAGTCCAGCATTTGATCTGTCTTCATCTATTGTGCTGCCATTGCATATTGTACAATAGGGTGACTTGACTAACTTCCAATCTGATGTTTTCTGGTGCATCACCAACTAAGCCTTATTTCTTAGACAACTCTCTCTCCATTATGCTTTATTGCCTGGAATTCCAAATTTCCAATTTCAGAACCAACTTCTAATAAGCTATTTCAAATTATTAATTACAGTCAAAGTATATTATATCAACTGCCTTTTTCTCATCTAGTTCATTTATTTACTCAAAAAACAACAAATAAGACTGGCATTATCTCAAAACCCCATATTGATTCTCGTTTAACAACTGAAATTTTGTCTAGATGTTCACAGGCTGATCTTTGACAGTCATCTCAGAATCTTTCCTACAATTGAAGGCAGGCACACTGGTATGTCATTATCTGGATCACTTCTACTTCTGTTTTCAACAGAAGAGTCACATTGTCCTTCTCCATTTCCTGGGTGCTTCGCTACTTTCCACTGTCTTTTGGAAAAGCAATGCGAGTGTACTCACTATAACATCATGTAGCTCATGTGCAGCCTCAGATCACTTGGCTTAAGCTGCATGAAAGAGAGAATGTAAATGGTCAAGATAGGAACATTTTTTGACTAGTAAAGATAATATGACTCATGGTGTTCCACAAGGATCAGTTGTCACCAGAACCAGTACCAGTACCAGAACCAGAACCAGAACTGATGCTGATGCCAGGGTTTGTATGGCACAATGTGAGTACTCAGCTTACATGTATATTATAGTACACATATGGGGCATATTAGCATAACTCAAGTGACTTTTATTATTAAGGTATTTCCACACCACAAAACAACATAAGGAAACATGTTCACAATCTCATATCAGAAAAAATAATTTTATAAATGTCATGACAAACTTATTCTCTTCTTTAGCCAGCAAAAACAATCAGCAAATTACTATTTATTAAGTCCAGCAAAGACTTCTAATCTGAGATACAGAGCAAGTTAGCCCAACTAAACTACACACCAATGTTAGTATTCCTATTACAAAACAGTCATTCAACACTACTGTACAACTGTTTATTTTTGCACTAGTTATATTTAGCACATGATGCTAATTGGCCACAATTATGCACATTTAATGTCATGCTCTTCAAGTAACATCTAATTCTCACCTATTGAAAATCTCTCAGTTTGGGTTAATTAGTGCCTTTATATTTTTACACAGTTATCACTTGAGCATATATAGCTGTAATACTTTTACAGCAAATATAATCTGTTCTGCAGTATATCATAACTAACCTCTATCATAACTCTTGCATGCATGCTACATAGTTTTTCCCAACCAGTAGTCTTTAATGAGCCCATAGTCCTGACTATTACATCTTTACATGAGAAGCTGTTGGAGCTAGAAGCAAAGACCTTATCCAGAGTCTTACCACTTTGTGGGGTCCTGTCAGCAGGTCTAGCCAATCCCCACTAAGACAACTCAGCAACCTCTTCCCAAGAGCTTGCTCTGAGTGTCCTCCTGACTTGCCAAAACTCAAAAGCTTTAAAAAATAATACATATGCTGTTTGGAACCCCCAGTGAAGTATTATATATGGCCAACTAGCATAAATTAAAAGTGGTTGAAAAAGGTGCAGCTTGCTTTGAGTAAGTTACAACATTTAAACATCTAGGGGTATGGTTGGACTAAGGGGCTACATTCTGAAGAACACCAAATGGAATTCCCTAAACAAATTCATACAAAACTGTGGATTTTATAGGGTGTTAAACTGTGTACATAAGGACATTAGCTCAAATAATACATAGAGACTACTTCTACCAATATTGTATTATGAAAACAAAGGTTTTAAACTCAGGATCTAAGCAAAGTATGCCCTTGAAACAAAGACTGGTAAACATAATTGGGAGGCATATATTGTTAATGTCCTCTAGGGCAGACCATTGCTCCCTTTTAAATGACTTGGGCTGCTTAACTGTGGGAAGGAAGGAAGGAAGGAAGGAAGGAAGGAAGGAAGGAAGGAAGGAAGGAAGGAAGGAAGGAAGGAAGGAAGGAAGGAAGGAAGGGAAGAGCCATCTGGTGCATTTGATTTATTTACAGTACTTTTAACTTATCCAGTTGTACATCAGTTAAGCTAGCAATGGCACAGTACCTGTTGTCCTCTGCCAGTCTCTTAAATGTGTCATCTAGATCTAGCAAGTTTCACAACACCACCACAGTAAATACTGAGGTGAAATATAAAGTTAACCTTTTTACAACCAAGGCCTCCCCTGGAATTGTCTCCTCTCTAGGATCTGTGTTTAACTGCCCCATGTTATTCTTAACTGCTTTTCTCCCTAAAAGATGGACTGCTTTATATTAAAAACAGAGTCTTTTTGGAAAAAATGTATTTATGTACAAGACGATGTGCAGGAGTTGAAAACAGTACAAAAAGAAACCATCAAGGAGTTAATAGAGACTTAAACTAAGACAATGACCACTCAAGCTCTAGCTGAGGTAAATACTGCTCTAGAAATAATATAATGTTGCTTAGAAAAATCAAAACACTTGAAAACTCACTCAAATATTAAAGTGTAGAGAGGTTGGTTTACCAAATTTATTTGACATGAAGTTCAGCACAACCTGGAAATTGTTACAGGCCATCATTATTGAAACTTTGAGGCTGTGCCTCGTGCCTCAGAACCCACCCGGGGTGTGTGGTAATTTAGCATTACTGCACATCCTGTCGTAGAAACATAGAAACATAGACTTTGATGGCAGATAAGGACCGCTTGGCCCACCTAGTCTGCCCATTCCCCTACCTACTGGATAAGCTGCAGATCCTAGTCAGCCAACAGCCTATTTCTTCCTACCCCCGCAAGAATTGCCTTATGTCTGTCCCATGCATTCTTGAATTCTCCCACAGTTGTAGACCCCACAATCTCCTCAGGAGGGTGGTTCCATGCATCCACCATCCTCTCTGTGAAAAAATACTTCCTCACATTGCCCCTGAGCCATCCCCTCTCTATCTTCAAATTGTGTCCCCTTGTTCTTGCACATCTCTTTTTCTGAATGATGCTACCCTCTTGGACTTTGTTGATTCCACTGAGGTACTTAGAAGTTTCAGTCATGTCCCCCTCTCCCTTCTTTCCTCAAGAGTATATATATATATTAAGCTCTTTTAGTCTCTTCTCATATGGCTCCTCTTGCAGACCCTGCACCATTTTAGTTGCCCTCCTCTGGACTGCCTCCATTCTGTCTATGTCTTTGTGAAGATGGGGTCTCCAGAACTGGATGCAGTACTCCAGATGGGGTATCACCAACTGTCTGTACAGAAGGATAACAACATCTTGTTTTCTACTGGAGATGCCTCTCCCTATACATCCCAGTATCCCCCCAGCCCTCCTACTGCCTTCTCACATTGCTTGCTAAGGTCATCTGATATGATTACCCCAGGTCCCTTTCCATTTTTGTTGTTGTTACTACCTCCCCCCTTTCCATTGTGTACATTTCCCCTGTGTTTATGTTTCCCATGTGCATTACTTTGCACTCCTTTGCATTGAATCCAAGCTGCCATATGTCTGACCATTCCTCCAACCTTGTCAAGTCCCTTCTCATTCTTTCCACCCCCCATGTATCAACCCTGTTGCAGATGTTTGTGTCATCTGCAAAGAAGCATACTTTTCCTTCCAGTCCCTGTGCAATGTCACTTATAAAGACATTAAAAGGACTGGACCCAGTACTGAACCCTGTTGTACTCCACTAGTAACCCCTTTCTTCAGAGTGGACTCCATTTACTATTACCTTCTGTTCTGTTGTCCAGCCAATGTTTTACCAGGCTACCACCCTGGGGCACTCCCAGGCTGGCTAATTTATTTATTAATCTTTTGTGTAGGACTGTGCCAAATGCCTTGCTAAAGTCTATGTAGGTCATGTCCACAGTCCCTCCCTGGTCTACTACTTTGGTCACCCAGTCAAAGAAATTGATTAGATTCGTCTGACATGACCTTTCCACTGTGAATCCATGCTGCCTTGGGTCCTGTGCCCCACTGGCCTCTAGGTACTTAACAATTCTTTCCTTCGGAAGTGATTCTATCATTTTCCCTACTGCAGAGGCCAAACTGACAGGTCTATAGTTTCCTGCTTCTGTCTTGCTCCCACTTTTGTGAAGGGGAATAACATCTGCCTTCCTCCAGTCCTCAGGTACCACACCATCCTCCCATGATTTGTTAAAAAGTGTAGTTAGTGGCATCACTAGTTCTCTCCTTAATTCTTTTAGAATTCTGGGGTAAATCCTATCAGGCCCCATTGCTTTGTCCACCTTCAGTTTTAGGAGTTCTTTAAGAACCCTTTCTTCTGTGAAAAGACTGGGATCGACCCCCCTATCCAGCGTGTTTCTGTTAATTGGATTAGGTACCTCCCCCCTGCTTCTTTTGTGAATACTGAGCAGAAGTATTCATTCAGTATCCGTGCTTTTTCACTGTCCCTCTCTGCCCACCCACCATCCATTCTATTCAGCCTCACTATCCCTCCCTTTGTCTTTCTATGCTCCATAATGTACCTATAAAAGGTTTTATCCCCCTTCTTAACCAAGTTGGCTATCTTTTCCTCAGTTTGGGTGTTTGCTATTCTGACTGCCTTCCCTGCTTCCTTCTGCCTTAACTGGTACAGTTCTCTGTCCTGCTCCTTCTGTGTTTCCTTATACTTCCTAAATGCTATCTTTTTCTCCCTAACCTTCCCCACCACCTCTTTCGAAAACCATAGTGGCTTTTTCTTTCATTTTGATTTGTTTATTTGCTTCACACAAAGGTGTGTTGCCTCTGTGATGGCAGTTTTGATGTTCCCCATTGTTGCTCCACCCCTCCTTCTTATCTGTTTGCTAGTGCTTTTCTAAGGCACGCTCCAATTTTGACAAAGTCAGCCCTCCTGAAGTCCAGTACCCTCACTTTTGTATGGCTTGACTCTGCAGCTGAGTTTATCATGATCCACAATGTTTGGTGGTCACTTGTTCCCAGATGGCTACCCACTTCTAGATCTGAGATCCTCTCACTGTCCTCATTTGAGAGTATTAGGTCTAAGTTTGCTCCCTCCTAAGTGGGTTCCAATACTCGACTGAGACAAGCTCATTTCCAGCAAGGCCCTTAGTACATCATAGGTTTAGTTACAAAATCAAAAAATATGCAAACATTATCATCAGTGCAACATATCATTTAACAAACACAATAAATATGCATAAATACATATAAATGCCTAGGAGTTTACAGCACAGTTGATCATGAAAAGCTTTGAAAAATTACAATGTATTTTCGTAACTTTATTGTTTTTTTAATATTTTGACACAAGATGGCAGCCGTCACAACCCCAAAATGTTTTTTCACAGCATGAAAAACACAAATCTTGTGAAAGGAAATCCCTCACAAAAGTAAAATTTTAGTTTCATATCAAAGGGTTATCCAAAAACCCACCTTTTGCTATGCTCTAGGTGAGAGCAAAAAAAAAGGAGCCAAAAAAGTACAGAATTTTATGTAAATGTGCACATCTTGATCTCAGAAACTGGATAAGCACCAATCACAAAACTTCCCACAATTTGAAAACGTGCCACCTGGACAACATGTACAAGATTTGAAGCAATTTAATCAAACACAGTTATTAAGATGCAAAATAGGGCTTTAACAGTTAACACAGTACTCAACCCTAACTATACTCTTCAGAAGTGAGAAATATGACTTGCCACATGTTGCTAACAGAATCTGTCATAGCTATCTTCACACAGGACTCTGTGTGCCCGCATGAATACAAAGGAGATCACGTATGAACTTATCTGCTCAGGGATGGGGTGGGCAGTAAGATGACAGCCTAAAGGAACACTCCACCACTACTTCGCCAAGACTCTGGAGACTCCCAAAAATATTTTTTCATTTCCTTCTTTGTGTGCTTTGCATTCTTCAACCTAATATCTGCATTAACATAGTTTTGCAATGTCCTTCTTTTTCTCACACAGGTCCTGAAAAGAAATGGAACAGTTGAGATAGTCCAGAAGCAGTGCATGGGCCCATCAGGCCTTGACACACACCTCAACCTTTTGTAAGAAAAAGTTCCCGACTCATCACAAGGTGTTGGCTGTGATCCAAAACACTACTGTATCTGTACCCAGGCAGGGGCCAGTGCCGTCACGCTGCAGCACCTTTCCCACAGCCTTGGCCCATTCAGCAGACTCACTGAGCTTGCAACCAAACTCGGTCGCTGACATGGGAAGGCAGCATGGTCTCCACTGGGCCAATGGCCGTCCCTGCAAACAGTGCCCTTCATAAATTTTTTTGTGCATTTTGACCCCAACTTTCAACATGGTCTTTTATGCTCCACTTTTTGAACATGGCAGTGTGGTTTATAAAATATTGACAAAAATGTTATTTTGCACATAAGTGTGAAAAAACAGTTTGGCCAGGATTTGAAAAACATCACGTGTCACATTTATGAAGTGGTGTGAAAAATTGCTACGTTGAAAATTTGCTGTCAAAATACCAAAAACTAACCAGTTATGAGCAAGCATTGAAAAATTACAGTGTATTTTCATAACTTTGTCGTTTTTTAATATTTTGACACAAATTTGCAACATGGTCTTCTTCTGACCCCACCTCATGAGCCCAGTAGGTGAAAATTTTCAGATCCTGGCCAAAATGTCATTTCACATCACAAGTATGAAAAAAAAAAATTTTAGCCAAGATTTGAAAAACGACACGTCACATTCATGAGGTGGGGTGAAAAAAATGACTGTTGAAAATTTTGGGTTAGAATATTGAAAATTACCAAAGTTATGGGCAAAGGTTGAGAATTTTCAACATAGGTTCATAACTTTGTTGTTTTTTAAATATTTCTACCACAGAATTTCAATATAGTCTCCTTATGACCCCACCTCATGAACCCAGTAGATGAAAATGTTCAACTCCCATTCAAAAGGTTATTTCATGGAGCAACTGAGAAATCACCTATCAGGCCAGATTTGAAAATGTCACTGACTTTGTTCATGAGGTGGTGTGCCAAAAGGCCACACAGAAAATCTGAAAATATTGTAAAATTATCAACTTTGTGAAAGGATGTGGTGTCCTCCCCCATTTTGTTGAATGCAGTATGCTAAGGAAGGTAATGCTAGCATACCTGGATTGTGAGTGTCCTGTGTTATATGTTGTAGTGCTATATGTTTTGTTTATTGGGCTGGCCCCTACTTTGTTGTTTGTCCCTATATGTTTTATGTTCACAGCCCTGGGTTTTGCCACTGTTAGGCCCTGTCCACACTACGCCTCTGTAACGTTACAGAGTGCCCAAACCGTTACCGCAGTGGTTTGCGTTTACACCTGTAATGTTACAGAAGGCATTTTCGTAACCATTGTTGAAACCACATATGAGGTGGTTTCAACAACGGTCATAAAACCAGTCCTGCCTCGGTAACGTTTCCGGCGGTAGTGTGGACAGGCGGTAATGGTCCCCTGCAGGGCCTGTAGTGCAGCGTGAGCTGCATTGTGGGATTGGGCACCATGGTAATGGTCGCCCGGTTCCTGAGGTGTGGACTGGTGGTACTGGTCACTGCTGTAGTGTGGACACACTGTACCGCTCCCCGGCTGTAACGGTTTCTGTCCATTACGGTGTCTGAGCAGTGTAGTGTGGATGGGGCCTTAGTTAGCCAGCTTTTATATGCAAGCCAAGGCATACCATGGAGTTACTGTCCTAACTCCCATTTTAAAATGCCCTTGAAAGGTTTGCCATTGATGCATTGATATAAACTGTGGCTTTAAACTTGTAAATAAAATAAATACTGGTATCTATATTGTTAATGTTGTCGCTGTTTAAAAAAGCGGGTCCAGGAAAAACAAGGTACTGATGCCCAGAGAAGCTACAATGTTGTTTTCTAACTTTTTCCTCTGCTGCACTGCTTTTTCAGACTGTAAATTCTCGTCTCTGCCATGCAGAGCCATGACTGTGTGCATGTTCGCACAGCTCCTTTTTGGCTGTTTGTTTCAGCTGTTATGCAAAAATGCTGATTTTTGTTCCACCAGGTATCCTAAAGCCTGTAAGCAGTAAAACAATGGCTTTAGGTACCTCTAAAAAACAAAGCAATGGCCAGACAAAGCCTATTTTCTGCACAAACAAGCATCCTGGTCTCTAAACTAAAGAGAAGCAACCGCCTGGTTTGTTTTTAACCTTTCCTCTTTGGTGTGACTTCTCAAGCTCTTTCCCTTTTGTGTAAAAGTGGCAGTTTGAAGCACCACTCCTTTAAACAGTGTTTGGAGTACAGCTCCTCGAAAGTAACAAAATAGGCAGGAAACAGCCTACAAAAGCATTTGGGCACATATTCTGAGCTATTATGTTAAAACAGGGAATTAAAAACAAACGTTTACCTGTAAAATACTGTTTCTCATAGTGTAGCCTGGCCTGTGGATGCAGCCCCTCCTCAGCTCTATGTTTCTATAGAGCAGGCCGGCCTCTCCCTTGCTAGATGTATGCAGAAAATGGCTTGAGGAGGTGCTTAGGGTCACAGAACAAAAATTGCTTGGTACTCAAAATTATTATTATGGTTTGAACGCCCTAGACCCTTTATTATGATGAAAGAATGTGTATAATGTGTTGCTTGATAGAAAATATGTTGTAAATAAAGAATTTAAAATAAAAAGAAGTACTAATGGGCACAGCTAGCCATCACATGGGTGCAAAGCTCTATATAAGACAGATCAGAGCTAACAGATAGATAGCAGCAGGGTAAACACCTTGTCTATTCTAGCTGATGTATGTATGTATATATATATATATATATATATATATATATATATAGTTTGGATTTTTGATTTACCTCCTTTTATTTTGTTGCCTAAGTTTGCTTCTTTTACCTATTATTGTTCTGCTGTGAAGAATAAACATTGATTTTGTTTTGAACTACTATCGCCTCACTGCCTTATCAGTCCATCTCTACCCACAGCCTGTGAAAAACTTATCAGTAAAAGTTCAAAATGCATTTAAATACTGTATTAATTAATGTACTGTATTATGCTTTGATTTTTTGTATCATTTAAACATGCTGTAACTTCCCACTCCCCCCTCCCCCAGGACGTACCGTGAGACAAGCATTTAGTTTCTCAGTGTACCCTTCCTGGTGAGACATTTCAATAAAATAAATAAATAAATAAATAAATACATTAATTACACTAACAGTACCTGATTCCCTCAGTTCCCAGTCCAGCGCTGAAGAGTGAAGATATGTCTCCAGTCCAGAGAGCATTATGGTACTGGACAGAATTTAGGGAGTGAGGGGTGTGGGGGGAGTGAGGGTGGTTAGTGCTGAGTGGGGGTTGGGGTGGGTAGGGAAGGGGACAGTGGTGCAACAGATGATGGATCATTTTCATTATTATTGGGTTAAAAAAGAAAAAGTTATTGAGGGACTTTTTTTTATTACCATTACCAACACTGGGGATTGGGCACCCCAGTGTCAGCTAAATGTTTGGCAGTACCAAGGGTTAGCACCCCAGTGCCACAGACTGTTGGGTGGGGGAGAGGGATGTTCTGAGCCAACACTGGGGATAGAGCACCCCAGTGTCAGGATGTTGGAGTGGTGGGCAGGGGGAAATCATTACAGTGGGACGGAACCAGAACCAGGAGTGGGCACCCTCATGTCAGAATACATTATCTAGCTGGTACCAGGGATTGAGAACACCAATGTCCAGCTGACAAAATATTAGGCTGCCGATGCGACTGATGGCTGCCGAAGGGCCAGCAAACATGTAACTCTTGCACAGCTCCATTCAGCAGGAGTGGGGCTATGCATTGAAGAGTAGCCCCTCTACTGCTGAACAAATGCTGCAGAAAGAGATGCAAACATTGTTTGCAGCATCTACATAGCCCTGCCATCTGAAACATGAATGAATCCTCATAAAATGACTACATTAAGGAATGCAGTCGTAAAATGCAATTATCCTTAGAATACTTTTTTCTAACCACATATGCTCAGGAATCAAACTGCTTTTCTTAAATATTAAAAAAAAAAAACTATTTTTGTTTGGGAGATAAAAACCACAAAAGTAGATACCTTAGATCAAACTTTATCAAACCTGCAAGTTTAAGGTTTCAGATCATCCAACTAGACTTGCACGAAATGAAATAAACAGAATATTGGAGATATTTTTAGCCCTACTTCACCAATCAACTAACAAGTGAAAGTGTCTTAATACTTTAGCTACACCTTTATACTGTACCATCCTAGCTTAGATCCAGTACAAATAAAGATTTCTTACATGGGTTCTGGGGATTTTGGGATGGGGCTTGGTCAGCTTGAGGGTACATCCAGTCGTACCTGTAAAATAAGAATATCAACATGGTCACAAAGGATCTGCAGCTTTTTAGTAACTAAGTAGGACAAACAAGGTACTCAAAATATAAAACAATACTTACCTGATATACATGGTCAGTGTCCTGCAATGCCTGGGCCGGAGTTTGTTGTGCTGTCTTTTTTATTCCACCGGGCCTGTAGACAAAGTTAAAATGGGTCAGTATATTTAATAAAATTACCAATCAGCTGTGTTGGGTGAAATGGGATTGTATTTTGTGTGGTTAAGTGGGTTGGTTGGGAGACTAGATATCAATACTCATGGCAGCAACCTGAGTTCAGGAATGGTCTTGCATCACTAGTGGAGGCCAGCATGGGGAAATGGACAGGATTTAGGATCCCTGGGCCCCTCTCCTCTTGGGGCAAGTTGCTCCACTCATTGACTGCCACAAGGGCAACAGACAATGATGGACTGTTTTCATTTTACAGGTTAAAAATTTTCAAAAGAAAAAGCTGACAAGGGGTGTTTTCCTTATTACAGATACTGACACTGGGGATTGGGTACCCAATGTCAGCCTGATGTTTGTGGCACTGGGGTGGGCACCTTTGGTGTCACCAACTGTTGGTTAAGGGTCAGGAGGTGGTCTATACCAGCAATGAGGATTGGGCACTAATACACAATATATAGTAGCAATACCAAACATATCAAAGATAACAACTCAAGCCATATAAAAATCCAGTCAGTTGGAAAGATTTGTCTATCTGGGTACTTAGCATTGTACAGTATACAGCTCTAATGATTTTAATCATATGCAGCAGACAAAAACCTTTTGATAACATATAGCACGTAACTTCGAATGATTAATTATGACAGACCTACCTGAAATGAGAATGAACAAAAGGCAATTTGTGTTTATAATGGGCTCCTTGATTTATGCTGATCGACTCATGATTGATACTTTACGATTTCACTGGTTACCAATTTAAAACATAAATCATGCATATTGCTGTTGCTGCCCTCTCTAACACACATACAGAATGAGCTGAAAAGAATGCCTTCCACCTCAGTTGCTGTACTGAATAAAATGAATAAAACAACTAAAAATAAAATATTACAGTTACAGTGTTAGGTGCCTGAGAAATGCAATGGTAGCCTTGAGCTACTGTGGATTTGTGACCCAATTCTGTCTGACTGTGTCATTGTACATACAGCATTTCTTTCATGTTTCTACGGTCTTAAAAAATCAGCATGATACAAGATACCACACTACTGGGATGAGACAAAAAGGTGAATGCCCTTTGGAAGGGCTGTAAAAATATGGTGTTATCTGTTTTGTGTTTATTCAAATCCACTGACCTTTGTAAATATAGTAGATATGAAACTGGAGATGGAAATCCAGCCAGCTGGGTGGCTGGAAACCAACTGGGTGCCACATTGTAACCATATCGGTCATGCTTGCATCATGAAGTTGCATTCATATGGAGAAATGGTGATGAATTTTGTGGGGGTCATAATTAAATATATTTTTAAAGAAATGCCTTATAATATTTTATATTCAAGGGTGTTAAAATATAGTGTCATAATCACTACCCTCTCCCAATATGAATGACACTTGGCTTCACCTCATGCAGTTGCTCATGCAAGGATTTGATTACCTAGCCTCCCACTCCACCACCACTGGATAGGACTTACTGCTTAAGTAAAAGTTGCATAAAAGGCCTGTGCATCCATCAAGGGATTCTGATGACGTCATAGGAACATATGCACAAAGTTGGCTGTACATGCATGTGCATTCATACAACAACCGTGATATGTGCAAACAATAAGCACAAGTTTTCCTTTTCAAAGTGAATAATTTTAAAACCAGTATAGAACCATTTGCAAAGTTAAATGCAAATAAGCAGATGTTTTAAGTAGCAAGAGGAAGGAGGAGAAAGTATCTCCAATTTCCAGACCGGCTGCTAGTTTCACACTGTGTTATCCACAATGTCCCTCATATTGGTTGCATTAGATTTCTGAATCAATATGGGGTCAGAAGGGACACTAATTCTTGAGAAGCTACAACTAAATAAGGAAATAAAGATGGAATGGGGGTGTTCTGGCTGATAAGGAGTGGAGCTGGACAAGGAAACGTTTTAATCCTGGATCCTTCTATGTTTGCCTGTACCCTTCATTTCAAACAAAACCCTCCTTTCAATTTACAAAATGTTTTTTATACAATTTAAAACTGTGTGCCCAAATTGTCAGTCAAATTCAGTGCATGATTTGCCTTCAGTCATGTGAGAACATAAGGGCACCAATCTTTAGACAATGAAACAAAAACAGTAAAATAGCATTTTCCTGCACACACTAACTTAAAGGGCGTCACAGCAAAGTTGAGAACACAGCAATAGTTATTATTAAACGCGAATAGATAACGCCTGACATGTTTTCAGAGTTAACGCCCTTGAAAAGACGTTAAGTCCAAAACAAGTCAGGCGTTTGTCTGTCTGTACTTGCATTTTAATAATAAATGTAGTTGCATTCACAACTTTGCTGTAGCGTCCCTTTTTGGGTTAGTGTGTGCAGAAAACCTTATGCAGTTTATTTACTGTTTGGTGAGTTTCCTAGCACCACATCCTTGTGCACACTCTTTGGGGATTTGAAACAAAAAACACCCCGTCTTGGAGGAAAAGCAATTTGGAGGGGTATAGAAGCTGCTTATATTGTAAATTGATAGTGATGTAAAAAATACCTTCCATATAACCATACTTGGCACAGTGCTTTTAACAGCAAATGTGAATTTCAAACAGGAGTAACACTAACAGTGTACAGTAGCAAAAACAAAAATCAATAGGAACTAACCTGGAAAGACCTAACTTCATATAAAGAGGGCTTATAACACATCTCAGTGTTCAGTCCCTTTGGCTGCAGGCTTTGGAGTTTCAGTATCTATTCTGTTTCATGCCCAAGAAGGAGCTTCTGTGTATCCCCTCCTCTCTGCATATTAGGCTCATTACCTATTGCTCTGAACGCAAAGTCCCTGGTGGTGCAGCTGTGGGAGAGCAAAACATATTCACCCAAAGCACTGTCCACATTTACTTTTACAACTGCACAAACATGCTCCTGGATCCTCTCTTTTAAGGGCCTTTGTGTCCAGCCAATGTACACCTTCACACGGCTGCACCACCCTACATAGACTAGTCTCCATGTGCACCTACTACCTATGTAAATAGTCTTCTATTTTGAAATGTCCTGCATATAACCTCCAGTACAGCTATTACTTACAGAAAAAGTCCTGCATTCTATAATACCTTGCATGTATAATCCTGCACGCCTACAACTTCTCTAAATAGTCCTGTATTCTGTAATGCCTTATGTCCTGTATATCTTCCCATACATATACTGCCTGTGAAAATAGTCCTGTATTCTGTTATACCTTGCATAGATAATCTTGTACCCCTACTACCTACGTAAATAGTCCTGTATTCTGTAATACCCTTCATATGTCTTCCTGTACACCTACTACCTGTATAAATAGATCTGTATTCTATAATATCCTGCCTATATAATCCTGTACCACTACTACCTATGTAAATAGTCATGTATTCTGTAATACCCTGCATATTTCTTTTGTACATGTCTGCATATGTAAATGGTCCTGCATCCTACAATACCCTGCAAACATCTTCATGTAATTTTCTACCTACTGTAATATGCATGATGCCAATTTTGAGCTATCCTTTACCCTCTGTTTTTCTCGGATAGTCAATTTTTAGAATTCCTCTACTGCACCTGTATCTTCTGTAGTAGCTGTAAATTTATTGTATTAACTGTGAAGTTCTGCTCCTGCATCTTGTGTATTTTTGTAAATTGCCACTTCTGTGCCTGTTATACTGTTTTTATTTGTAAACACTGTACATGCATATTATATATATATATTGTGTTCTACAAACTATTGTAAAGTGTCTTTCCACACTTATCTGTTGCTGTTATTCAATGTATCTATGTACCTGTCCTTTTACTCTCCCGGTCGCTTCCTGAAAAGGGACCTTCGGTCTCAGTAGGCTCACCCAGTTACCAAAATTCAAATAAATAAATATGTTGTTATATCTTCCTGCACACCAACTACCTATGTAGATAGTCCTTTATAGTGCAACACCCTGCATATATCTTCCTGTACACCTAATACTTACATAAATAATCCTGTATCCTGCAACATTCTGCATGCTTCTTCCTGTAAACCTACTACCTATGCAGATAGTCATGCATCCTGTAATATGCTGCATATACTTCCAGTACACCATCTACCAATGTAAATAGTCCTATATACTGCAATGCCCTGCATATATTTTCCTGTACACCTACTATGTAAATAGTCCTGTATCCTGTAATACCTGGTACCTACAGCCTATGTACTGTAAAAACCTGTATTGTGTAATATAATTTCTGTATGTCTACTTGTATGTACTTATCCCGTTCTTTCTACACCCAGGACGCATCTGGAATCGAGCGGTAGTCTGCTCAGTATGTCTTTCCTGGTAAAACTTTTAAATAAATAAATAAATAAATATTCTGTATTTATCTTCACGTGCACTTCTAGCTATGTAAACAGTCCTGTATTCTGTAAGACCATGCACATACCTTCCTGTATATGAACAACATATGTACTATAAATAGCCTTGTATTCTGGAACACCCTACATATATCTTCATATACAGTACTGTTCTACCTATGTAAATAGTCATGTATTCTGTAATACTCTGCATGCATCTTCTTGTATGCTTCTACAGTACTTACATAATGTAAAGTCATTTGTTCTGCAATTCCCTGTATACAGTATATATTTCTGTATACCAACTATTTATGTAAATCGTTCCAAAATTCCAGTTGCTTCCATTCTAGTTGTTTGACTGGATGTAATCCTGCAACTGACTCTGAAATTGTTTTTGGTATGACTGTAACTTATGATGCACAAGGAGTCACCATTTTCAGAATAATAAAATACATAAATAAACAGTAGAGTTGTATAAAATATTCAGCTTGGCACTCTTGTCGAGTCTAGAAACTGAACTTTGTTGTTCAGAAAGATCAGCTCACTCACTGTCTTGGCAGACCGAGTTACAGTGGTGGAGCAATATAGGGAAGCATTTAGTACTCCCTCCATGCTGTTACTAACCTAGGCATTATGAGGGCTAGGATTTATCCCATCATCTTTTGATGATGGTCAGCTCAGTAAACTACTGTAAAGGGCTGGGAGGAGCAAGTTGTGGAGGTGTGGCACTCCACTCCTAGGCACAGATTTAGGAAAACTCATTCTTTCTACTCCATGGTGTATAACTTTCTTTTAGGAGGGCAACAAGTGTCTGCAGTGTTGCCATTGTTCCATGCAACACATCACGTGGCCAGTAGATCCTTTCTAAAATGTTATGTGTGGGAGTCTAAACAAGAGGGATTGACCACTGAGATTGTCTTTGCATCCCAGGGACTATACAGCATTATGGGATGTAGGGATTTAGGTATCTGAGGAAAGCAATGTATTTTAACTGAATTTACTAGTGCATGGTGAGGGGGAGGAACAAACAGTGCTGTAGTATTCAAAAACTGTGTGCAAAAATAGTCACCGTGTACACATTTTTATTGTCTAGTTACACCCCTGCTCTCAGGTCGGATGGGCAAAGGTTATCTAGATGTCATGTGCCTGCCGCTGGATGGCAATGGAGCAGTATTGACATGAGCTGTGAAGGCAGCTGCTTGCCCGCCTTCCAAGCCAAAGCAAGTGTTCCACAATGGCAACTCCTAATCATCAGGGTAGGGGACAAGAGGACAACATGAAAACAGAAGAAAATAAATAATTTAAAGAAAAGACAGCTGTAAAAGTAGCTCGTCACAAACATATTGTGTGGGATTGGAACATCACTGCAGTGTTTTTTCTAACTGACATTTGTTTTTGCTCCCACTATCAGGCTCAACCTGCCTCAGCCTTGACCACCTTTCAGCTTCAATGCCCATCTTATTTTGTGACTTTCCCACAGATTACCCTTCCATGATGGCCAGTCAGTGGTAGCAACCCCTGACTTTCTTTTGTTTTGTTTTCTTGACAGGTGTTTTTTGTTCTTCACCTGGTAGGGTGCATTTGCCACCTTCTGGCCATAATGGCCATCATGGAGCATGGACGATGGTTATTTACATCTCAGATTCCTCCCAGCTGCTGATTCTTCTTCCCTGTGTGGACATTGGCTTTAGGACAATGTCCCAGCAGAAATACAAGCATGCGCATGCCCTGCCATGCACTTGAGAACATCCCCTTCCCCTATACCTCATCTACTGCACTGCCACCCACAGTGCTACCATTCCCTTCTGGGGTGGGGGGGGATCATCCACGTGGAATGCTTAATCCTCCTCCCCCCACTGTGGGGCTCCTGACATCCCAGGCTCATTCCTGAACACGGGTCCCCAGCTTTATGAGCGGTAATGCTACCACTACTCTGATGGGCCAGCCCCAGTAGCCCCTTTCTGAGACTGAATCCAGCCTCACGATGGTAACATCGTGGGACCAAGAGCTGGAGTGCACACTGTCCAGGGAAAACTTTATACTTTCAGGCTTGCCTAATTACTCTGGACGCTGTTTAAACTGAGAGAGTCTGTCAGTTCTGCAACCAGTGTCAACTCCCCAAAATTGTGAATGAGTATCCACAATTATTTTATTTCATAACAGGCTTCTTGCAATGTTTCTCTTTAATCTGGGCTTAATCATGCATGTTCCTGGCTGCTTGATTCTTGGACACACAGCATGAAGTATAATTTCATTGGTGTGAGTCCTTGCTATTTTCGGGCATATGTCTCTCCTAGCCTGGCTCCCAGGATCAGCTCCACAAGCACTATGTGACATCATGCCACTCACCTGAGAGCAACTATACAGCCCCAGAGTGGGTTTCCTGTGTTTGTATTTCTTCCTCAGAGACATGGCATCCAGGTGGGCCTCAAGCAGTGAATCTGCTTCATCATGCAAAGGAAATCCTGTGGCCAGCAGGGGCTAGTGCAACATCAGTGTATCTTTCACCAACCCCCACACAGAGGAGGAGAAGGGCATTCTCACAAATGCTTCACCCTCCTCATGGTGGTCCACAGCAGTGTCCCAGACAGAGAGGCTAAATCCAGGTTGCCAGTGTGGAGTGGTTTCCAGCCACTGTGCTATTGGGAACAGCATTTCAATTTACATTTTAATAGTTCAAATCCAAAGGCTAGTGAAAAAAATAAAACACAGAGCATGAAAATCAAAGAAAAAGGTTCACAGTTGAAACAAAAGTAACAGAAGCATAATGGTTACTTAAAAAAAAAGGAGATAACTTCCTGAGAAGAATGCATTTTTGTGCTGAAATAGCTCTAAACTGATTGCAAATATTTTACACAGTAGTAGCTTAGACCCAGTGTATGCATTAAGGAGATTCCAGGAAAAAATTGAGACTCACGAGCTGCAGGTTTTGACCTAATTACATAGGAGTAGTGACTACGGGCCATATTCTGAGATAGTTGCCATGGCAATGAGGATTGCGGAGGTTTTAAGTCCTAAAAGCTTAATCATCCAGAAAGGGTAGCAGTGTACAGTTTGGCTGTGCAGATATGATACTTGACTTTTACTGCCTTCTAGTGGTACAAAGCCAGCCAGCAAGCTGTTGGAAAGCATGTAAGCCAGGATTGTTCAGCGTGTCATCAAGCTCAGAGCAGGACACACTGTAGTATTCTCTGAAACAAAGCATTTTCCTAGACATACTGTACCTTTCAACCATTTGTACCCAGATGTGGAGCACTGGTCCACAAACTGTGGGAAGGAGAGCAAAAACGTGGGACATATCATCAAATCTTGGGGATTCAAGAATTTGTGTTTCTGTGACTGAACAGAGGTACTATAAGCACAAAATAATGTCAGACATTACATTTACAAACAACTTCTTCAAAAAGGCATTTTACACTAAACTGCTTATACTACCAGATTCCTGAATTGTTTATAACAGATTTTTAAGATGTATATCTGACTCTGGTCCTTTGTCTCTGATTTTGTTCAACTCTTGTTCCTAATTTGCAAGGGCATAGGCTTGAGAGGTATGCTTGCATGATATAATGTACATATTTTTACGTTGCTTGCATGCATGTGCAAGAAACATAGTGCCATCATCGGAGATTTGGAGGTGTGTCACCTCCAATTCAGTCAGTGTGCTGGCAGGCGCTGCCTGTAAGCTAATGCATTTTGGAGCTGTCTATGACATGCTCCAAAATGCAGTGGCATCTCAGTTGAAAGGGGAAGCTACGCTTCAGTGAGCACCAATAAGATGTGACTGCTCACGTGCAGCTCCCCAGACACTGCAGGACATGCCTTCCCTTGCCTTTTAGCATAGCGCGACAGGTGCCCAATCCCCGCCGGTTGAGCTCGCGCCCCCATAGTAGGTGCCATGCTGGGAGCCCACCCCAGCATGGCAAGCAGTCTGCCGACGGGGTGCCCAACCCCCGCCGGCTGAATCGCCCCCTTGTGCCACGCTGGGAGCCCACCCCAGCATGGCAACAACATTATGGCTGACGGGGTGCTCAATCCCGTCGGCTGAACGCCTCAATATCCTTGTGCCAAGCTGGGAGCCCACCCAGCGTGGGAAACGCCCCACAACGCTTTTTTTAAACCTGTAAAATGAAACGGTCCCAGCACGCCTCCCAGCCCCCCACAACCCGCACTCCACCCACTGCGCACTCCAGCCTCCCACACACCCCACTCACCCATACTTACCTCCGGACTCTGGCGCGACGATCTCGGTGGACCGGGAACACGCTCTGCACTCTTCAAAGCCAACCGCGAACTGAGGAAATACCGATAAGCTGTATAATGGGCTAGATAGGGGTTTCAACTTTGTTGCATATCTCAGGCATTTTGAGATGCTGCACCAGTTTCAACATATTTTGATTTTTCCATGAATGATGACACTGTCGCGATGCCGCCATGAGGGATTTGACGCAGTGACCGCAGTGACTGTGAAATCACCCTTGGGGCCCGAAAACACCATGGCAGTGACATCATTCATGAGAAGGGTCCCAAAACCCCATGTTGAAAATTTGTGCCAAAATTCAAAAATATGACTGTTTTTATGTAGCGCAGTATTGTACAGTTCCTACGCAGGCTCTGTAAGTTCATGAAATTTCAATATTTTCACTCCAGATTTTCAACATTGCCATTTTACCACACCTTCTTATGAGTAGTACAGCTGTCATTTTTCACATCTCACCCAAAATGTGTTTCCGCACTCATGTAGCGCAGAATGGCGCCAGTCGATTGGGCGTAAATCAATGTACGGGACAAATTAAGAAAATCACAGTGACACTGTTCATGAGCAGAGGTCTTAAAATGGCTATGTTGAAAATTTGGTGAAAAAATTCCTAAAAATGACTGTTTTACTAGCGTGCGTTGCGCAGTTCCTACGCAGGCTTGTAAGTTCGCAAATTTTCAATATTTTCACTCCAGATTTTCAACATTGCCATTTTACCACACCTTCTTATGAGTAGTACAGCTGTCATTTTTCACATCTCACCCAAAATGTGTTTCCGCCTATGTAGAGCACAATGGCTCAGTTGGTGTGCGAACTCAATGTATGGGACATATTAAGAAAATCACAGTGACACTGATCATGAGCAGAGGTAATAAAATGCCTGTGTTGAAAATTTGGTGAAAAAATTCTAAAAATGACTGTTTTACGAGTGTGCGTTGGCAGTTCCTACGCACGCTCGTAAGTTTCCGAATTTTCAATATTTTCACTTCAGATTTTCAACATTGCCATTTTACCACACCTCCTCATGAGCAGTACAGCTGTCATTTTTCACATCCTGCCCAAAACATGTTTCCGCCCATGTAGCGCACAATGGCGCAGTCGGTGTGTGAACTCAGTGTATGGGACACATTAAGAAAATCACAGTGTCACTGTTCATGAGCAGAGATCTTAACATGGCAATGTTGACAATTTGGTGAAAGAATTCCTAAAATTACTGTTTTACGAGTGTGCGTTGCACAGTTCCCACGCATGCTCGTAGGTTTGCGAATTTTCAATATTTCCACTCCAGATTTTCAACATTGCCATTTTACCACACCTCCTTATGAGCAGTACAGCTGTCATTTTTCACATCCTGCCCAAAACGTGTTTCCGCCCATGTAGCACACAATGGCGCAGTCGGTGTGCAAACTCAATGTATGGGACACATTAACAAAATCACAGTGACACTGTTCATGAGCAGAGGTCTTAAAATGGCTATGTTGAAAATTTGGTGAAAAAATTCCTAAAAATGACTGTTTTAATGAGCATGCGTTGAGCAGTTCCACGCATGCTCGTAAGTTTGCAAATTTTCAATATTTCCACTCAATGACTTCAAATACCTAAACAGCACATAGAAGCAAGCAACATTCGGCATTGACAAATGCTTGTCTGTTGAGTTCTAATGTCTGTCTTTATAGCAGTAAGTAAAAGGAGGAGTTTTATAATTGTATGAGGGAGGTAGAGCTCATATGCTATAACTACTGAGAATGCTGGTGGTGGTCTTGGTTGGCAAAAGCCTACCTCCATCTCTAAAGATTTTATGTAAATGAAAAATAACAATTCTGCTGCAGTCAACAATGGCATTCAAGAAAGATGCTGATGACTGCATCATTATACCAACTCAGTAAATGTAATAAACACTCATTGCAAGAGTATTGTAGAGAAAATGTGACTCCATTTCGGAGTTAGTTTGGCCTTTACTACATGGTGAAATGGACATTTTGTGATGTGCTTTCCTCCTTAGTTGGGAATTTGCTCTAGAGTATTTTAGACAAAGTGTATCATTGACAGTATTGGTGTAATCAGTTCACTACAGCTGGGAATGGCTAGTCGGACCTTTGCAAAGAGATTGTGATTTATTCATAGCAAGATATTGCAAAACAAGCATTTGTCAATGCTGAATGATGTCTCGTTGGCATTGGCACTGGTAGTGCAGGAGTTAGAGATGCATAATAGGAATGGCAGTGAAGTATTGAACTGATGCCAACCTCATTTCCACACTGAAGAGACACATTTTCAACATAGGCATTTTGGGACCTCCCCTCATGAACAGTTGCACTGTGACTGTGTTAATCTGTCCCAAAAGTTGATTTCCCACAGTGACCATGCCATCCTGTGCCACAGCGAAACACATTTTGGGCAGGATGTGAAAATGACAGCTGTACTGTTCATAAGGAGATGTGAAAAAATGCCAGTGTTGAAAATCTGGCATGGAAATATTGCAAATTTGCTAGGTTACAAGGGTGCGTGGAAACTGCACAATGCATGCTTGTAACAGTCATTTTATGGATGTTCATCACCAAATTTTCAACATAGGCATTTTAGGACCTCTGCTCATGAACAGTGTCACTGTCATTGTTTCAAACTGTCCTGAAAACTGATTCGGCACAGCGACTGCGCTGTTCTGCGCCAGACATGCGAAAACACATTTTGGACAGGATATGTAAAATGACAGCTGTACTGTTCATAGGAGTGTGGAAAATGCTAATGTTGAAAATCTGGAGTGTAAATATATAAATTCATGAAGTTATGAGCATAGTGGAAACTGCACAATGCACACTTATAAAATAGCCATTTTTAGATTGTTTTTCACCAAATTTGCAACATAGGCTTTTTGAGAGCCCACCTCATGAACAATGGCACTGTCATTTTGTTAATCGGTCCCGAAAGGTGATTCCACGCAGTGACCGCAAAATCACCTTTCAGGACTGAATAACACCATGACAGCAACTGAATTCATGAGAAGGGGTCCCAATAATCCCATGATGAAACTTTGGTACCAAAATTCCCAAAATGCCTGTGATATGCACTAAAGTTGAAAGAATCCTGTTTATGCCATTATACAGCTTACCTGCATTTCTTCAGTTCGCGGTCGGCTTTGAAGAGTGCAGACATGTTCCCGGTCCACTGAAGATTGTCGCGCCATGCTCCGGAGGTAAGTATGGGGTGAGGGGGTGTGGGTAGAAAGGGTGCACAGAGGGTGGGCGCGGGCTGCGGGAGGGCCACCGGAGTCAACGAGGGACCATTTTCTGCTTTGCAGGTTTTAAAAAAAATCACAGGATGGTTTTTCTTTTACATAGGCATTTGGCACGCTGGGGTGGGCCCACATGCCACCTGAGTGATTGTTTTTTGGGGGTTCTGTGCTAACGGGGATTGGGCACCCCATCGGCACATTAAACTGAAGGGGACATGATGCAGAGGGGATTGGGCACCCTCGGCACACATTTAAATGGGAGAGGGGTTACATATGCTGACAGGGAGTGGGCTCCTGTCGGCAAATGAAGTGGGTCAGGATACTCTGCAGGCAGCATGCTGCCATGTTTTTAAACTGGTCAAACTGGTCACCAGGAAAGGCAAGCTTGGCTCTTATTGCAGTGGACCTTTCCTTAGATCTGTGGCCAGTTTACGTGTTGAGGGTGTCTGCGCCTGCAGTTGCCTTTTGGGGAATGGCGGATGCACCTTCTGATGCGCGCTCTGCATTCACTCAGTGACCGCACTCCAAATCTGCTATTACTGCAGTATGTTTGGCAAGCATGAGCCAACATAAAATGAACACAAGGTTAAAGGCACAGAAGGTGGCAAGAAGTGACACTGAGTGAAAGACCATAATCCAACCCTCATTGTGTATAGAAGAATAGACTTGGAATAAAGTGCAAGAAATTTTGTTTTAAATTCATGCACAGAGAAGTAAACTGACTTACTCAGGATAACTCAGTAAGTAAGTGGTGGTAGAGAGTTAAAACCTTGATCTCCAGATCCACAGATCTGTGCTCTTGCAACTAGGCAATGTTGCCTAAAACAACCACTAATTTTATTGATAGCCACCATGTGGTAAGACCAATTTTTCTGCACGATCGCACTTTAGATATAGAGTATACTGAATGGGCAACTATGCACAACCAAGTGTATTCTGTTACAGTAGGGTTCTGATCTCTCTGACCTCAAGAGCAAAGCTCAAGAGGTCCATGGGAGTCAGAACACAGAGATGGCAGAATATACAGGTTGTGCATAGAATTGCACATCCAGGGCCGGATATTCAAACTGCGCCCAAAAAGAGCGCAACAGCAGGAGCAAGCACAAGTCAATTGTGCACATGCGCAATAGATGGGATATTCAAACATGGAGCAAGCCAATTGGAACCAGCCAACGTCTGAATATCACACAACCTGCGCATAGCACAACCAGGAAGGGAGCTGAGTAGAGACGATGCGCTTATGAGCTTAACAAGGGCTGCCCAGCTGAGCAGCCCAGAGGTGCCATAGTGCAAGCAGGAGCCCCCCAGCAGCAGAGCAATGGAACTGCACAACCAGGGAGGTAGGTAGGGGCCCACCACCCATGCCACAGATGGGCACAGGAACACACTGCAGAACTGACAATGCACCCCCACACCCCAAGCACAGCACAACTGGTGGAGGGCTGGAATATCCACCGGCCCATGGGGACAAGCAAACAAAGCACAGCTGGGCCATGGTGCCCCAGCACACCCACCGGCAAGCTGAAACCGCCACACAAGGAGGGCGGACCACTCCATGGCACAGCAGCCCCCCCCCGTGCACAGCACACCCTGCACCGTGACCCCAAGACACCCCCCATGAGCAGTGACCACCACTGCGGGAATCCCCATGCATGCCACCACCTCCCCACTGCCACACTGCAACCTCGTGTACCACAGAACCATACAAGCCAGACCCACAGCAGGCAGCACAGACACCCACAGTGGTGTGTGGAAGCATGCAGCACACTGGATGCAACACAGTGCAAGGGCAAACACACACCCATACCCACGGGGACACTAACACAGGGATGCAGTAGTGTGGCAACCAAGCCCCCAGTGTGGGCCCATGAAAACTGTGCACACACAGCCTGCAGTCATGGCACAGGGGTGACACCCACCCTGTGCATGAACTGTGGCCCTGTACGCCACCAGCATATGCCTGGATCACAAGTCACAGACAGTGGTGCACAGCCCCTGTAATACACACAAGCCACAGCATGGAGGTGGGACAGCAACTGCAGAGGCCATAGTGTCACCTGAGGCAAACATGCACCACATCATTGACAGGAGGCAATTCAGCATTGTGACAGTCACAGTGGATGACCTGCAGGGACAGCCACCGCTGACAAGGCAGCAGACCTCGCAAGCCACAGACATGCAAGGGTGTCAGCTGCACAGGCCAAGGATGCATTGACAGGGGCACAATGGACACAGAGCAGGCACCATGGACCACTGCACACAGTAATGCAATGCACAGAGAACAACACACACACCACAAATACCGACTGATAGCCACTTCCACACCAGAGACACTTCCCCACGCACACACACACATACCCATGACTGAACCATCCCAGATGCCATGCACACCACTGCAACTGAGCACCTATAGCCAGCTGCAAATCAGAGACCACCACAGTATTCATATCAAAATAACTGTATTCAAAAATATAACAACAACAACTATTTACAATTATGTACAAACATGGGGTGGAGGGACAGGAACAAGGTGGGGTGGGTAAGGGCAGGTGAAATATATGGGAGAGGGAAGGTGGGGTGAGGATTGGTCGAGGGGAGGTTGTCTGTATTCACTGGCGGCCAGTCTGGTCCTCTGCTGCCTGGGTCGCCTCCTCCTCCTCACCCCATGCTGCTGAAGATCCTCAGGATGGCAAGGGACTCTTGCGCCACCCGCACAAGATCCTGGATGGACTGCTGAATTGCAGGAGTATCCGCACCTAGGACAAGGATCAGAGTCACTGGTGTGACTGTCCATCCCCTGCAGCCCACCCATTATGCATGGCATACAGCCATGTGCCACGCCTCCTGTGATGGTGTGCACCCACCCACAATGACCATGTCCACAAGACATCCCCAACCAGGCAGCAACAGCCATGTACCACTGCACACACCCACCGCCCATGTCAGCACAGCACAGCCAAAGCCGCATAGTAACATGTGGCTATGCAGTGAGCAGGCAGTGCCACAGCCATGTGCCCAGTGCACGCATGGACCACCATTGACGCACTCCCAGACATGCAGTGCCACTAGACAGTGCTGACTGTCACATGTCGCGTGTATGGCAGTGGTTTCCATGGATGGTGGCCATGCCCTGCTTCCCACCCTGTCACACAGCATGCAATAGCAATCATGGTGTCATGGCACTCACCCTTATTGGGATGTTGCTGGCATTGGAGTTGGTCCCCGACATGCCCCCGTGCAGCGTCCCCCGCCCTATGCTGCTGCTCCATATTCCTCCTCCGCTCGGCCACGCCTGTGGGAGACAAAAGGAGAGAAACACATCAGTACAAACCCAAAGCATATTCCCCCTGCCCCAATGTGTGTGCCCACCCACCCAGCCAGACCCACCCATCCCATACCCTGTAAACACCACCACAGCCAACCCTAGACCATCTCTCCCCTATGTGCTGGACACATAAGACAGTGTTACCCATATGGACCATACAAGTGTGAGACGTATCACCCACCTGGACGAGGCACCACACCCTCCTGGCACGCTGACCGCAGACGCGCAAGTAGCTCTGGCTCCTCAGTCTCAGGTCCCCATACAGTGCCTGCACTGTTTGGCTGTTCTCCTGTGGCCAGTGGCTGCCTCCAGGTCAGTGGCCACCTCTTGCCAGACCTGGGTCCTGGCCCTGTCCAGTGGCACCCCACCAAACAGTGGGCCATAGTGTGTGGTCCCACAGTGGCCACAAGGTTGGCCAGCTCGCTGGGCACCCACTGAGGGCTCTCCTGCATGCCATCTCTAATGCTATAGTAGACAATATGGCACTCCAAGCAGCGGCAACCCCACTCTGGAGGTGCTGCACGGTACACGCCACCATTCCCCTATCGCGCTGTCGGTACAGCGCCGTATTCCCATCGTGCTGTCACCGAACAGCGCGATAGAGCCATACACATGCCAGACGTACAGCGCCAGGGGGCAAAGGTCGGGCACAAGGTCAGAGGTCAGTGACGCAAAGCCACGCACAGCGCCATCGGACATCTACACGTCCTGCGCGACCGGTCACCTGCGTGCCAGTGCCACAGTGGACTATTGTGCAGTTGTGCCACAGCGCCATTTGGTGCCCAGCGCTATAGCGCCACTGGCACAATGGTGGCCGTGTCCTGAATTGCTGATCGCGCACAGCATGTCATCAGCGCAGCAGACGCCTCGCATAAGCTACCTGGGCATGTGCAATGCGGTGTACTACAGTCACAGAAATGCACCATTGGCTCAGCCGGCTCAGCGATATTCTGCATAAGCGCAGCGGCGCGATATTCAGCCGACACATGCAAAATCATCTGATCACAGCCATTCAAAGGCGAGTGCCACGATTTGCATGTCATTAAAGTTGAGCCAGTCCTAATTTGCATGCATTGTGCTATAAATACGCGACATTGGGCTGCACTGGCCAGATTCGGGTACTGCAGGTGAGGGGTGAGTTGCATGCTGTGTGATGTTCTGGCCAATGGTCATGGGATAATGCTGTAGACTGCACAGTGACAGGTGTCCACTTCCACCCATACAGACCGACATGACCGAGCAGAGCCAAGGTGAGGGTGAGGATGGTGGGTGAAGGAGGAGGCCCAACTTCACCAAGGCGGAGATAGAGGCCCCTTCCAGGCCTACCTGGAAGAGGAGCCACTACTGAGTGGACGGCGGGCACCCTCAGTCCCGCAAGCGGCTGCATGGGAGGGGTAGCTCGGCAGTGAACCTGCACGGAAGCCACCAGCGCCCGGCAGGAATGCAAAAAGAAGATGGGGACAGACTGCAGAAGGGTGAAGGAGAAGGTGGCAGCCCTCAGGGCGGCACGCTGGCACAGGAGGGGCCAGCCAGCGGTAGCGGAGCTGACCCTGGCTGAGGACTGACTGGCTGCATCAATGCAGTGGAGTGCTATAGAGGGCATACCAGGAGGTGGATTCCAGACAGGTGGAAGCCCATCACTGCATGGTATGACATGGTGGTGGTGTTTGGGGGGGGGGAAGGTTGATCACATGCACTAAGATGTCCTCACTTTCTGTTACAGATCCCGTTCATCTGCAGGGGATGGTGGTGGTGGGACCATGCAGTGAGGAAGACCTGCCAGAGTTGGAGGAGGGTCCATCCACCTCTGTCACCAGCCGGCATGCACTGCACCAGCATGCAAGCCTGGCTGCCACCTCTGTTGTCAGTGAGTCAGGTGTGGGGGGTGCTCAGCCTGTGTCTCAGCAGTCTGGCATGCAAGCATGCCAGCACGCTGTGACTGTGGCTGTTGCATGTACCTGCACCATTGGTGATGCAAGGACTGCAATGGGCAGTGACACGTGTGTGTCCCATGACAGACACACAGCAGGCCAGCACGTGCCCCTGGACCTAGCTGGTTCCAACGTGTGTGCCAGCACATCAGCACAGTCCCAGGCTGTGCCTGTCAGCACCGTGGGGCAGCACCGTGGCTGTGCAGGTCTCTGGCACGGCCGCGCCACAGCAGTGGAACGAGTGGTCCCTGGGGCACAGCGTTGAGGGGCAGCAGCAGCAGTCACCCACCAGGTCTGGGGGCAGTGTCCAGCGGTGGCACATGCACACCGCCTGCTGATATGCCCATACCTGGTCCTGGTGAACAGCGCCCACCTCAAGGGGTGTTGAGCATCAGGACCTTCCATACCCTGGGGGACAGGATGCCGATGTGGCACAGGACCCATTTGACGAGCACACCCGCCTGCTGCGGGAATCAGTACAGCAGCAGGGGCGGGTTGCAACATCCGTGGAGGCACTGTGCATGGCTGTGGAGCAGCACAGCAGGGACAACGCTTTGATCCTTGCAGAGATGGTCCAAATGTGGATGGATGTGACCGCCGCCATTGACAGGCAGACCCAGGCATTGGTCGCTGTCGTGGCTGCATTGGGCACACAGTCAGGTGCCCCTGTACCACGCACCCCACACAGTACGCTCTCCACTCCCCGTTCCCGGAGTCGTGCGACACCCAGCCTGTCGACGCCGAGTTCTGATGTGGCCATCCCAAGCACCCCTGGTGCAGGTATGTTTGGCATGCTGCAGACCCCTGTGTGGACAAGGTCGCGATCGCACAGTGGGACCCCTGGTGGTCCATCGGTGCGACCCCATATGGCCCATGCTCAGCCTGCCAGTGCTGCTGGGTCACGGCGGGCTGCCCATGCATCCGAGGTGGCCGTGGCACAGTGCAACATGACTGACCTGTCTCCCAGTGGGCCCTGTCTGGTGCTGTCCTGTGTGCAATGTGTGCATGGTGGACAGTGCACTGGTGGGTGCCCTGCCCAACAGGCGACACACGAACCACCTGCACACCCACCCGACTGCTGTCCACAGGTGTGTGTGCATGATGATGCCTGCATTGTACTGTACACCAAGGTGCAAGGGTGCCCAGCATCAACACACATACTGGACAGTACAGGTGGTGGGGGTGGTCTGTGGATCTGTGTGTTTGACATGTCTGTTCCTGCTCTGCTGTGCACCTGCCCATGTACGCTTTGTGCCTGGTGTGTGTGTGTGTGTGTGTGTGTGTGTGTGTCCATATGACTGTTCACCTCTCCCTGATGGTGTGTTTGTGTGCCTGGACCCTTACACTCCCCTTGCCGTCATGCACCCCTGGTGTGTTACCCTGTGTGCCTGTGGGTTGCACCTGGAGAGTGTTGGTTGCACATGGCCCCTTGACTTACCTGTGTTGTGCAAATTGCTCCTCCGTGATGGTGTCCCAGTGCAGCTGGGCCTGCCGGATCAGTCGGGGGTCCCGCCGTCCAAGGGGGGGCTGCTCATCGCCATCATCACCGGCGTCACTGGCGTCCCCATCGCTGTCCCCCTCCTCGACCTGTATGGCTATCCCACAGTCTTTGGCCATGTTGTGCAGGATACAACAGGCCAGAAATATCCCACAGGCCTTTGAGGGGCTGTACTGTGAGGCACCGCCAGAGGTGTCTAGGCATCAGAAGCGTGCCTTACATCCCAAACACCCGCCAATGATGTTGGGTGGCGCATGTGCCTCATTATAGCGCTAAGCGCGATGGGGTCATGGGCGCCGGTACAGTGTGAGCAGCCAGGGACGGAGTGGGTATCCGCTGTCACCTGTGTGGAGATAAGTATCATGTTCAGGTCCATATTGCCCATATCCCTGTGTGCCACTACCATGGCACCTGTGGCATTCCCACCCTTGCCCCAAGTTTGCTATTCCTACATGCGTACTCACCCACTAGATGGCCTGTGGGGATGTCCCCACTCTCGAATCGATGGCACAGTGCGGACTGATACCATATGAAGGCATCATGTGCTCCACCAGGGTGTGTGGCACAGACATTGATTATGCGCCCACTGGCATCACACACCACCTGGCAGTTAACACTGGAAAAGCCCTTCCTGTTCCTGTATGCGGCCCCATTGGGGCCAGGTGGTGTGCGAATAGCCACATGGGTGCAGTCTATGGCTCCTAGCATGCCAGGCATACGTGCTACCCTGTGGAACTCCTGCACGTTTGCTGTACGCTCTGCTGCGGTGCTGGGGAAATGGATGTACTCCACAGCATGTGGCAGCAGTGCGCTGAGGAATTGGGTGAAGATGCGTGGCGGCCGACTGTGTGATGCCTGTGGTGTCCCCTGTCGGCCTCTGGAAGGAACCCATGGTGAGCAGGCACATGCAGGCTGTTACCTTTGTCTCCACTGACAGAGCATGACTCCGCCGTGAGGGTGCCTACATCATATCACTGCACAGCTCACAGAGCCGCCTCAGTACTGCCCTGTTCAGGTGGTACCGGCCCACAATCTCTACGTCTGGATACAGCTCAAAGCTGATGCGGGCACGGTACTGCCTGTTGGGGGCATACCGCCGACGGGCCCTTCCACGGCCACGTCCCCCTGCAGCATGCCTTCTCACCCCCCTCATTACAGCTTCCATGTGGAAGCTGGCACTGTCCATGTCCCTGGCTTGTGTCCCCGGCTGTTCTTGCTGTGCTACCCCCGCTGTCCTGCCTGCTACCTCCACTGCACCGGATACACCTACTGGCCCTGCAGTCAGTGGCCCAACACACTCTCCCTTGTCCCTCTCCTCTCCTGTGCACTCCCTGGCCTGCACTCTTTCACTGTCGCACTCGGTTTCTCCTTGCCTCGTGGCTTCCCTGTAGCGTTCTTACGCCTCTTCCTTGAGCCTTTTTATTTTGGCTCATTTTCCGGCGTCACATTCCAGCTCATCCGCTGTTGCGCATTGGCGCAAGTCTTTGAATATCGCATTGCGCTGTTTAGCATGGGTCCACCCCTTCAGTTGTGCATTCCTTCATTTGCATTGCGCTGTTGCTCAGCCTGTTTTCAGTGGCACAACTGCCTCCTGCTGAATATCGCAGAATGGCGCTACTGACTCATGATACGCAACCCTATTGGCGATGTGGCGAACCCTTTTGAATATCCCACCCCCAGTATTTTTATAGTGTATGGTGCCCCAAAGAATAATATAAAAATTTTGATCTTTTTTTATAGAAAAAATGTTGCTGCTGCATCTTATTCTGGGATTTAAGGCTGATTGCTAGGGTCAGGGGTGCGGTCATTAGGAACCAGGCATGCCTACATCTATAGCACAAGACTTCATTGGTTATCTGCTGCGTTTGGGAGGGATTTAAAATAAACATGGCAGCCGTATGTCTCTCAAAGTGAGAGGATTGTTACTGTGACGAATTCTGTTTGATTATGTGAGTAATTTAAAATGTCTGGTTGGTCCTGCAGTGTATTTCTTTCTATATCTGGTTGATCCTGTTTGGTTTTTTCATAACTGGTTGATCCTGCATCTGCGGAGTTGTTCAAGTCATGGGTTCATGTGATCATGCCGCGTGAATGTCTATCCAGTTGATACTGCCATTTCTGTTGTTCAAGTTTAACTGTGGCTCATGTGCTTTTCAGAAGATCTGAAATGTTGTTGTACCACAGTAGGGTATTACTGAGTTCTATTACCTTTGAACTGTGGTACAACATTTCAGCTAGCATGAATTTCTATGCAAAACAAACCCTCACCAGACACTATATATACATACATAGATGGCTGGGGACAGATAAAGACAAAACGCCATCCACTCTGCTCTATTATTCCTACCTACAGTACAGGCCACCAGGATGCAATGCAGTGTCTCAGATGACTGCATGACAATGGCAAAAGAGCTTAGCTGCCACTGAAATTGCTGTGCTTCCTGCAGTAACTCTGCTGCAGAATGCTGCAGTATTGCTTTGCATCCTGGCAGGCTCCACTTTAGGCTTACTCAATCCTTTCACAGATGCAGAAGGACAGAAAAAACTATCCATTGAGTCTGCCCTGATGATTTATGTTGAACTATTCTACCCCTCCAGAGTTCTTCCTGCCCCTGTCACCTCCATGTTCCTGATAACCCCTTTGACATTGTCCCACTGGGCTTTGAACCATTATATAGTGCCAGCATTAATCACATTGTTCCACCTCTCCAACACGGATTCTCTTAAAAAAAGTACTTTCTGATGTTTGGAACCCCCATTCCAGCTTGAGGTGGTACCCCTTGGTGGTTGTACTGTTCCTCAGCTTTTACAACTCTGTTGAGTCCATCCTATTATATCCTCATTTGTATTTGTATGTTTTTGTCATGTAAACTCTTTCCCTCCTGTCCTCCAGACAGTATATACATTGAGGCGGTCTCCAGTCTCTCCTTGTAAGACCTACCCTGCTACCCATGGTTCATTTCTCCAGGCCTTCCACTTTCAGAGCTCCCAGAGCTCCTTTTAACCTCCCTCTTATTTCTAATTACCCATCTGTAGCTATCCAGCTAGGTACTGAACACCCATGCCAGTGCTAGCATTGATCACTTCTCTGAGTAGGCTGGTCCACTTAGCTACAACCTTTTCTGTAAAGAAGGCCAGCACTTGTTTAACCTTGTGTAGTGATCTCACAATGCATAACTCTAACCAGTCAGGATGCTGCAAATTGTCTTACTCATAAGTAGAGTATGGCACTAGGCTCCTGTGGAGGCAGGGTATCAGTCACTCAGCATATAAACTCCCTCGGACAGCTGATCAAGAAATAATATTGCATCGGCCACTGATCAACTCTCCAGGCTGAAGGACAGGTTTGGTCATGATGACCCTGATTACTATGATGGGAGACAGAAGGAATAATGATGGCAAGAAGGAAGAAAAAATTGGTGCTTTTACTTACTTTTACTTGTTATTGTAAGGAACTATCTGAGATTATTTGCCGTACAAGGGTTACTCTGATGTGTCAGATGATGCTTGTTCTGTTAGAAAAATTACTTTTGCGGTCCATGCTTGTTGACACAAGCAAAAATTAAATATTGATTATGGCAGGCAGTTGTTTGTCTCTGCGTGTCAGTCACCCACCTGAAAATCTATGTGTTCAACCGATAATAAAGTTGATTTAAGAACTCTGCTTTGTGACTAATGTTTTATTTAAACCAGAGGACTGCTGCCATGCTGAAGAGAAATTCTTTGTTCTTTTCTTGTCCGTGTAAAATAAATAGGATTTTTCACACTGATTCCAATACCGTATTTAAATTGTAAGTGTGGTGATGTATTGGGTAATGCACTAGTCTTTTAGTCCAGAGGTTTACAAAATTGACTCAGGTCACAGGAGAAATTAGTTTGTGGTCTCAGTGCAGTTCTCTTTAGAGATGGCAGCCAATCTGCATTAGTCATGGATCACTATGGAGGAAGTGGACAAAATAGGAAAAGTCATGGTGAGATGTGAATGACTTCTGTCAAATGAAGATAGTCAGCTACAAATTATGCAGAATGAATAAACCTGGTAAAATAGATGTGGATTGGAATTATATTTCAGAAGCCAGTGAGAGTGAGTTATGAAAGTCCTGAACTCTTACTTGTAATGGTTAGTGGTGTATTTTAGTCAAACCATTTCATAGCTTATCGATATAACACCAGTGTGCTCATTATGGGACCCATATTCAGAGCTGGCTACCAGCACGTGCACACAGGTGACCGAATGAAAAAATAGGGCTGGCCGGCTCTGGTGCAATATTCAAACAGATAACACGGTTCCAAACTGACCAGTCTATCTGTCTGAATATTGGGCCATGGCAGCGTGGTGCACAGCAGGCAGTTGCAATGCTGTGTGCCGTACTGCCAGAGCACTGGGCCGAAGACTGCCTATAGGGGTAAAGTGCAGCATGCACTAGTTAGCGCCACGGCCCCTATGGGCAATATTCTACCCAAACATGCAGACGAGCCCTTTGCACATGCTTGCTGATAACGGGCCATTTGCATGCCAATTATGGACTCGTCTGCATGCCGTGCATCAGCCGAATGTGCTGGACCAGGTCCCCCCTCCCAAACCCCATTTCCCCTTTCACTGTATATGTCAATTATCACTGGTGGTCTAGCATTCCCTCCCCAGCCTCAATCCTCTCCCGTACTGTATTTCAGTACTCCCTGGCTGTTCAGCAGTCCCCCCCTAGCCCTGAACCCCCTCACCATAAATGTCAGCATTCCATGGTGGTCTAGCAGTCCCCATCCTAATCCTGACCTGCCCATAGCATACATATATATGTCTCTGGTGGTCTAGTATACCCCCCAACCCAGCAGGTACTGTCCCACCACCCCGCTCCCCGCCCATCCCGATGGCTGATTGTACAGAATGTGACTTGAGAGATCAGTCTGTGGTCATCCGTGGTGGTGAACGGAGGGCTATACCAGTCACCGGCTCCCGGGGTTGGAAAGGGGGGAGCGGGGTGAGGGACAGCACCTGCCTGGGTGAGAGGATGGGGGTTCTACTAGATAACCAGGGACATATATATGTATGCTATTGTAAAGTTGGGATTAGAGACAAGGGAACACTAGACCACCAGGGAGTACTGACATATATTGGGAAGGGACTGGGGCTAGGGAGAGACTGCTGGATGACCAGGGAGTACTGACATATAGTATGGGAGGGATCGGGATGGGGAGGGACTGCTAGACCACCAGGGATTACCGAAATATATTATGGGAGGAGATCGGGGATAGAGAGGGACTGCTAGACCACCAGGCAATGGTGCTGTCACACAGGGTGGGGATGGAGTGTGTAGCAACGACCCTGTCTGTGCACAATTAAGGGCTGGGTTTCAGAAATGTTAAACTGCACCTTGCATGTGGGCATTTAGCATTTCTGAAATCTCTGAATCTTGTACTGCCCACATATGAGTGAGGGGACCCTCATTAGCATGGTCACAGCGCACAATTCTGTGAGACGACACTGTCAGAGTTGTGCCACACAGAGCTTTTAGATCTGATGTACTTTTCTTAAGATTTAACAGTGTGTTTGATTTCACTGTCTAGCTTTTGTGCTGTACAGTGCTAAGTATTTACAGTGCTATTCAATACTTAAAGTAGCAGTGTGAGTGAGAAGGTAAAAGTAAAGGCACCTGAGTAAGTGTTTTGGGGCTGTTCTTTAAACTTCTAGTAATCAGTGTGGGGAAACTACCTGGGAGACTATAGCAGCCTCTTGTGGGTTTAGTAGTTAGTTATGATGACCTATGAAACAGGTGCATGACTGGGAGTGGAGCTGAAGCACATTGAGTGGAGGCAGGAGATTTAAAGGGGGAGTTAGCTAGGGACACTGTGCTGGAAGTGACTGCCAAGTCTATACCTGGTCTCAGTATAGCAACGAGACATCTACGTGGCAAACTGGAGCTGTTAATAGCTCCATCCACACCCTGTCACTATACATGCTCTAGCAGCTGTTCCCTGCCTCTGACACAATCTGTGGGAGATTGTAGGATGCACCACTAGAGGTTCTCCATTCAAAATGCCAGCAGGAGGGATGGCAGGATCAACCAGATAAAACATAATACCCCAAAAGCAGGTACCCAAATTATTTTTAACACTGGGTGAAAATGCTAATTGGGGAATGCCCCACACTGAGGTGTGGGCTATACTGACATGGATGTTTCCCTTTAAAGTTACTGTGTTATTGCCAGCCCAGTGGTGTTGAGGGTTGAGGCACTGGATGCCACACGTCGTGCCACACCGACAACCCAGGGTCAGGAGCAACCTCGGGTGTCGGAAGGTCGGCAGGGAAGGAGGAGGAGGATTGAGCATCCAAGGACTGCTGTCCTCCTCCAGGGAGAGTGAGGAGGACACCCCCAAACGTGCTGGCTCCTGGAGGTGGCTAGGGGTCAGTGCAAGCCACAGTGCAATGAAGGGGTCAGTGTGGGCAGATATCTGATGTGTGGTGCACAGAAGTGTGTACTATAACATCATTAACATCACTGTATGCCAGTACCAGGTGGGGATCTGGGGAAAAATAGCCCCAGTCCTCCGGCGTGTGAGGGTCTGCCCCCACAACACTACACCAGACACTCCCAGGTGCTCCCTCTGGCCTTGACTCCCCAAGGGGTCTTCCATGCTGTAGGGATGCACAGTGTGGCCTGAGATAAGGTGAGAGGGTGAGGAGGTGGACGCTTGGGCATGGCGTCTGGTGCAGGAGCCACCAGGGACAGACCAGATTGGGAACCATACAACCACCCTAGCTGAAGAAGTAAGGCAGCAAAAAAAATAAACAAAAAAAAAAGTGGCTGTGTTATTAAGCAGATGTACATGCTTTTGTGTCTATATATTGAGGCTGTTCTTTAAACTCCTTTAACGTGGAGTCAGTGTGGGGAAAATAGCTGGGAGAATTTTGCAGCCTCTTGTGGACTGAGTGGTTAGTTACAGCTCCACAATGTTTGACCTAACAACTTTTGGCCAAATTACATTTTGCCTTTGCCTTTTAGCCTAAAGACATTTGGTCTAAAGCAACAAGTAGCCTAAAGAACCTTAATACCTACTGCACTGCATCGTGAAAGAAAAATGCACAACAAGATATGGTGAAAAGTCATTAGACAAAACTTGTTACTGGGACAAATTATGGGGAAAAAGTTGTTAGACTGAATGTCATTAAGCTAAATGACAAAGGTGAAATGTCATGAGGTGAAAAGTTGTTAGGCTAAACGTCGTGTCACGGTTAGTTACAACCTGTAAAACAAGTAAGTGATTGGGGAAATACTGTAGCTGCAACAGGCTTAGAGGAGATGTGAAACGAAAGCACATGCAGGAAAATGAAGCCTTTACTTTTTTCTTTTACTTATGTAGTCAGTAAAGCGTGTAAATGTAAAGTATGCATAGGGGTTGTGAAATGAGATTTTACATATACCCTGTGTGTGATGCTTCAATAAATCCTTAAGCTTTGCTCTCTCGGGTGTATGTGGTATCACATCTCACACGCGTGAAATTTCATTATACACCCCTACCCTTACATTAGTCTCTACGTAATTACTGTAAGGGTTGATTGCAACCTGAAACCAGTACCTAAAATTCTCAGTTACACAGACTGCATTACACACGTGTGTAACAGAAAATGCCTCACTCTCACAGAGCACTGAGTGTGAGACACAACTGCTGCAGCCACATTTCCTTTCATTTTTAATCGGCTCAGCTGTTACATGCAGACCTCGGTTCTGTTACCAGTGATTATAAAAATAAAGAATGGAAACAGTGAAAATGTTTTTTTGTATCGCCCTTGGGGTGTGATACCATTACAAACCACTTGACCTTCAGCCTCATAGCTTATGTGGTATCACACACCTTGGCTGTGTAAAAAAAACTTGTTACACACAGTTGCCCATATATTATTTTCTATTTATGCCATACTGTTTTATTGCATTTGCTTATTTAGTTATTTATTTATTTATTTAGTTCAAAAGTTTCATCAGGAGAGACATACTGAGCTGCTAACAGCTATTTTCAGATTTTTCCTGGGGGCACGGGATATAAATATCATATAAAGTGAATACAATATATCAAGGAACATAATCAAAAACTGAAAACAAATCAGGATAACATATGTACACATCATGAAGGGTACAATTTCCAGGTCAGAACAAGAGGGGGAGAGAGGTGAGGAAGAGGGTCATGGACAGGTGCAGGAGGGAGAATAAAAGTCTTGAAGGATTGACTTTAAGAAGCAAGCCAAAGAGGCAGAGTGAACTGGTAAGAGAAGGGAGGACTCAAGTTTAGGAAAGCAGTGAGAAAGCAGACTGGCCAACAGTAGTTTTTCAGGAAGGAATAGTGAGGGAATGGGAAGTATTATTGCATTGAGGGTAGGAGGAAGCTGAGGGAGATGGTAAGAGTAAGGTAGGAGGAAAGGGAACCAAACCAAAATTTAGCTATAAAGGAGGCACACTAAGAAGGTCACCAGGCATTAAGAGAGGGGAGTTAAAGCAGAGTAGAATGAGCAATGGTGTTTACGAGGGGAGCAATGTAAAGCAAAGTGGCAAAAAGACTGGAATAGGGGATCCAGTCTGGCAAGGGAGGATTTGAGAGCTCCTCTATAGACTATGTTATCATAATCATAAATATGGATAATCACCTTTAAAACAATTTCACGGCAGACAGGAAATGGGATACTCGCTTTATAGTGTATGGTGGAATGAAGTTGTATATGGAAAACCATACACCGCATAAAGTTGTTCTGCGGCAGTAGTGACATCCTCACTAACGCAGACCGACTTTTCATTCTGCATTAGTGAGGACATCATAATACAGTGGACTCCATCAGCTGTTGTAATTAGTCCATTGCTGTGTGAGAGGCGTGTGCTGGCCTGTGACAGTTGCTGATCAAGCGCGATCAGCAGACTGAACCTAAAAATGGAAAAAGTGAATGATTTCTTTTATTTGTTATGACATCTGAAGACATCGGGACCCACCATACACTATACAGAACAGTGTAGGGGTAACATTCACTACTCAGGTATTCTTCCTCCTCTGGGATACATTGCCGACTTAGGAACCTCCAGCTTTACTCTCAAGGTCATCAGTCAGTATTGTATCTACTTGGTGGAAGAATAGCCTTGTAGTGTATGGTTACCATACCCTATCCTAGATATTCCTGTACAGTGTACCAAGATTGCATACTGTACGGATTAAAAATTTCAGGATGGCATCAAAAATAGGCTGTCTTATCCAAATTCAAAATATTTTTTTATTAATTCCTACACCCATCCATTCATTATTGTGCTTTTTGTTGTCTACAGCTGCATAGAGACCCATCTTCTCCCCACAGCATTATCTTGTTTTCTATTGAGAGCTGTGTCTCCTGAACTATCCATTTGCAGAATATTTACTTCCAAATATTGGACATGGGAAGTACAGTATTTTCATGTCACAAAACTTGACTAACTTTAACATTTTGATACATGGAAATTTTAGTCTTTGCCAAATAACAATTAACAGAACCCTTAGTGACAACTGAGTGAAGACTGTTTGGACACCGACTATGGGTCTGCTCCAATTCAGCTGAAGTAAGTGGCCACTTTTTAGCCACATTGAGAAATTATTTGTTTTTTAACTGTGGTTTTATATCTTCAATTGAGGCACACGTATATGTGAATTAGACTATTATGTGACACTTTTTCTGCTTTTTATCTTCTATTTATTTAGCAATATCAAAACATAAAGTTATTACACTTGGTTTCTGGACAGAAGAAGGCAAAGATGTCCATCTAATCTGTCCATCCACTTCAGTGGGTCCAATTTACCCTATTACTTGGCAGGTCATCATCGAGTTTCTTTTTAAAGATGTCTTTATTGCTACTCAAAACCAGTTCTTCTGGTAGTGAATTCCTCTAGTCTACCTGATCTGTGTACAAGTGAATATAATCTACCATTCCTTTTAGTGTGCTCTAACAGTATCTGCATTTTGTGTGATCGTAGTTCCACTGGTTTGGTTTGAATCTTGATCCCATTTCATCTGTCAATTCCTGATCATGTAGATCACCTCTTACTCGCCTTTGTTCCAATATGTGTATAATCCAGTGCTTTAATTCAGTCTTCATATGTCACATGCTACAGACCAGAGACCAACTTAGTTATTCTCCTCTGAACCCTCTCCACCCTAGCAACATATCTTCTCAAATATGGACTCGACAACTGCATGCAATAGTCATTTTGTGAAGTTGGCTGACACCATAGGGTTGCATGTTAGAGACAAAAATATTGTATTAATGGGTGATTTCAATGCTGCATGGGGGGAAGGAAGAGGTCAGAAGTTAGAGGAAGCATTTCAGACCTTAAATCTGATCCAAATAGTAAATACACCAACAAGGAAACGTAAGATAGATAGTCCTGGAAACGTATTAGATCTTGTTTTTTTTTTCCTCCAGACATTGCAGTCCTAGATATAATGGTCTGTCCCCCAAACATGGGTGATTCACAATGTAGTCTCTTGTTTCATTTCTATTAAACAGTTAAAAGTTCACCCTTTAAAAGACAACTTTTCAATAAAAAGATGTTATAGAAATATAATAAACACATCTTTCAACTTAAAATGTCACAACAAAAGTGATATCGGATTTCCCTCATCCCAGAATTGGACCTGGCAGTAGAGGAATTTACAAAAATGTTCCTAGAGGTATGTACTATCTGTGCTCCATACAAAAAGAGAATAAAAAAAACAATAACACCATGGATAAATGATGCTTTAAAAAAAATGATAACATATAAAACGAAACTATGGAAAAAACCTAATAAAACCCTGGATCAGGCTGTTTGTGATCTTTTCAAAAGGTACATAAGAAAGATATTCAGGAGGTATAGAAAACAAAAGCACTTTATTGGAAACATAAAATTAATGGTACTAATGATCCTAAGAAATATTGGGCCCTAATGAAATCCTTGTTAAATCACAAAATAATTTAAGTAGTATAAAAGTTACTGAAATGGGGTCCTGCAAAATCCAGACAATTCTGCAAACATCCTAAACAAATATTTCATTGAACTTCCTGATCTAAACATTCCCACTGGATTACAACATAAGGGCACTGTTGGGTTGTGGTAAAAGATAATCAAATAAATCAAAACCCAGTCCCAATATTTAGGTTTAAACAAATAACAAGAAAAGGAAGTAATAAAAGAAATAAATAAATTACGAAAAAATAAGGCTAAAGGTCTGGTTGATATAGAAATTAGATTTCTGAAAGACTTTATATATGAGGTGGCCCAACCCTTAACTAATCTCTTTAACAGGAGCCTGATTGAAGGAAATTTTCCTAGATCTTGGAAACAAGCTAAATTAGTGCCAATTCACAAGGGAGGATTGGATTTTAGGCCAACTAATTATAGACCAATTTCCCTATTATCTGTCTTATCTAAGTTGAATCAAAGGTCAATTCACAGCCAATCCATAGAATATTTGGAAAAATATAATAAATTGAATGAATTTCAATCTAGATTTAGAAGGGTAGGTCGACGACCACTGCACTCTGGCGTTATTGACTTGGTGGCTACTCTACTTGTTGAGTCAAGGTCTGTGGGTGCAGTGTTCATCGACCTATCCAAGGCATTTGATTTAGTCAACCACTCGCTACTACTACAGAGGTTGAAACAGATAGGCATTGCATCCAAACCCCTAAACTGGTTTCGATCTTATTTGGAAGACCGATCCCAAATGGTGATGGTGGAGGAAATTGGTTCAAGGTTTCTTCCTGTGACTTGTGGTGTCCCACAGGGGTCCATATTAGGACCCCTGTTATTTATTATTTACATAAACGATCTCCCTCATTACATAAAATTGACTTATATTAGGCTTTATGCAGATGATACCATCTTGGTCTCTTATGGAGTAGACCCAAGGGAGGTGGAAGCAAGCCTGCAGACAGACTTTAATGCTCTGCAGGCTTGCTTCACCTCCTAGGGCCTCGTTTTAAATATAAAGAAGACCCAAACTATGTTAATAGGCTCAAATACAACTAAAAATGGTCTACAAAATTATAAACTACAAATAAAAACTGTAAATGGAAACTGTTTGACACGGGTATGGGTCTACAAGTACCTAGAGGTGCTTATAGACCATAAATTATCTTTCAAACAACACCTAAATATGGTAATAAAAAAAGTTCATTCTAGGATAGGTGCACTCAGAAGAATAGTAAGTATTAAAGACAGACATGTTATAGCAAACCAGTTAATCATTCCATTGATTGACTATGGAAGTCATTTATACTCAGGTGCTAATAAAACTATGTTACATAAGCTCAACATAAGTTACAATAGGTTAGCAAGGTTTGTATTAAGGTGTAAAACTGATACTCGCCATTGTTATATGTATACTAAGCTAAATTGGATTTCTTTAGAGATTCGGAGTAAACAAATTTGGACAAATCTGGTCTATAAAATTTACAAGTCCAGTCACTCCACTGGCCTCGCAGAAAGACTTATTAGTCCCACCCATCAGTTTAACCTATGTAAAAGTGGAGCCAGAGACCCGATAGTTCCCAAACATAAAAATAGATTTATATCTTTGACTTTCCAATATAGAGCTGCTGCTACTTGGAATGAACTTTCATTGATGTTGAGAACTCAAGACCTGACTATAGCTAAATTTAATTCTGCTATGAAGCAAGAATTATGTTTTTGATGTGTATGTAACAGATGACCTGTACTGCCTAAAGATGTCGTAAGCGCCATTATATAAATTGTTGTTCTGTACTATGTAATTTATTGTACTGTTTTATGTGTAAGCTTTTATTGCTTGTATATTTTTTTATTGTAACTTAGTACTGACATCTAAACAGATGCATCTTGTAAAGAGGGTTATTGTAACCCTTATGGTGTTTGAAGCTGTCTTCATAGCTTGTATAAATAACATTTTACTACTACTTAAAAAAAAATAGGATCATATAAATGTTTGCTAGATAGGCATAATACACTGTCTATTCCTCATCACAAATGCTTACTTTATACAATTTACTAGGTGATTAATTCTGTGTACTACCTTTGCACAATGTGTATTGAACTTCAAATCCTTTAGCATAATTACATCCAAATCTTTTCTGTATCTACCTGTTTGATAGGATTTTGATTTAAGTGGTAGACTTGGTTTACGTTATTTTTACCCAGGTGTAACAATGAGCATTTTTTCACTGTTAAACTTCATTTTGTTTACTAAGGCCCATTGTTGAATTCTGAGCAGGTCCTGTTTAAGATTAAACCTATCATCAGCAGTTATGACCGAACCCCCTAATTTGATGTCATTGGCAAATTTAACAATACAATTGCCAACGTTTTCATTTATATCACTTATAAAAACAGAAAATAAAACAGGGCCCAAAACTGAGCCCTGTGGGACTCCACTAGTAATGCCCCCTGGCATGATAACACCCCTTTTATGCATACCACTTGAGTCCTGCCATATAGCCAGTTTTGAACCCATTTAATAACTCATAAGTCCAGCCCCAGCTTTTCCATTTTTTGAACAAGAACCGAGTAGGAAACTTTATTGAAAGCCTTTTGGAAGTCAAGGAATATAATATCCACAGGGACAGTTATATGATATAACTAGGGTTTTCAGTTTTCGGTTTTAATTGATAAAACCCAATAAAACACCACCAACATATTTTTCATCATTTCGGTTTAAACCAAAAAGCACTGAAATACATCCCCCCCATCTCAATCATGTCATACACATCTCATCTTATCATAACAGCACTCAGTTACAGCTACACATTGAATAAAACAAGCTACCCAGTCTGCCCATCATGTTAATTCTTTTAACCTGCATCTGCATGCTTCGTTCTCATTACAGCACCTCTCAGTTACCGCTACGCATTGTAGAAAACGAGCTAATGTAGCTGCAATCAAGTACCACTGATACTGCCCCCTCATACTTAAATAGAAATGCTGTTCCTTCATTCTCATACAGATCAATCAATTAAATTTGATTAAATAGATTAATTAATAGAAGTGCACGTAGTCAGTACTTGATCAACCTTATTTAGTTCAGTTGTGTAGTTGTGCCGTTAACCTCACACTTTGACTAACCTCTGGTGCTTGCGATCTTTTTCTGAAGGGCTGAGCTTTTCATTTGTTCTCACCAGGCATGCCAGATTCAAAGTAAAAATGCCTCGACAATCAAAGATGGCAAAGCAGTATGCCGCTAAACATAAAGATTTCATGGTCGAGCTTCTCACAGCAAGCGAACCCTAATTTGTAAGTTCTGCAGAGTTACGGTGCCACTTGTCCCTGGTAAAACTGTGAGTCGGCTCACTGAGCATGTGCTTTCTAAGACTCACATTAAGCAGAAGCAGCCCCTTGAGAATGAAGAGCATTGCTTAAGCCAAATTTCACTTACTGAAACCATTACTAGGTTCAGGCGCAAAAGAGAGGACAAGCGGGACATAGCTCATGAGTTTGCCAGAGCAATGATACAGTCGGGTGTCAGCCTACATCAAACTGACGGTCCTCTGGGAGATCTTTTTAGAAAATGGGCACCTGCTGCATGAACTATGTCTAAATCTGGCCAACTGTATGAAAAATATCTACCTGAGGCCTTCGATTCCGACATGGAGCGCATTCTTGATGTGCTCAATGGCACACAGATTTCAGTGTAACTCAGCAGTTAAAGTGTGACAGAATAGCCTGACACTCACTGTGCTGGTATTTCAAAATGAGTTAGCTCTCCAACCCATAGATGCCAGAATGGGGATCACTGCGACCAGGGACCTACCACTTTCAAAAGTGGCATGACATGGCCCTACCTGTTTTTGCAATCATGTTAATTTATTACTAGTGAGGGCTGTGCCTTTAAAATACAGCAAGTGCAGTAAGCAGTGTTACTTTCTAATCACTCCCATTGTGGTTGGCATAATTTTGAAAAGTGAAGGCCTAAGTAGTGTTGATGGGGTTGGGCTGGGTTCATGGCCTGCTGAGTTAAGGCACAGTGGTCAGACTTTAAAAATGAAGAGGAAGGGCCAGGCCCTCAGGTGGGTATCAAAGAACTAGACACTGGAAGCTGCAGTCAGTCAGTAGGGGTGAGGGGAGTTACTTCACAGGTTACAAATCTGGATGAGAAAAAAATGATTTTATGGGTGAACCCATTCAACAAGGGGAGAGTTTACTCATTACATCCTTGGCCCTTCCACTTTTCAGACTGTTCTGCAACTAGTGCTCCAAATACTTTTCACTGTAATACATTTAATGCTGAAGTAGCCAACCTTACAGGATCCAACTGCAACTAGGCAAAAGATAGACATATCAGATACCATTCTATTGGGGATCAGATTTCCTGGAGTAAAGTTTGAGGGTATCTGTCAAAGGAAACAGAGAAAATAAACTAGGGTAGGGAGGAGGTTGTCACAGTGGGCTGGGGAAAAGGAGGAAGAAGGAAAAGATCTTTAAGGTAGATGGGATTCTCACAAATGGAGAAGCAATTCAAGAAACACCAGAGGGAGATGTCAATCCAAACCTAAATGAAATCACAACAATAATACCAGGAGGTCAACATGAAAGGTCATCAGCCAACTATCTGACTTTGTTACAAAGCCCAGATCAGAGAGAAATAGATCTCTGACCAGCATTAGTTTTACCCACTTTTTACAATGACGTTAGTGCTGACATCATGTGTACTGGCATTAACAATCAGTTGGACACTAGGGGCCGGATTCTAGAAGGGCTACACCAGGTGTAATGCCACTTGCGCCAAAGGTAATAGCGCAAGACACAAGCTACACCAGCAATTGTGACATGTGGTATTCTATGATGACAGATACAACATGGCGTAAACACCTTGCGCCTAAGTCCCCGTATGCCACACTTGCAACAGAACCCCAGATACACAGATGCGTAGTGCGACATGCACCAAACAAAGCAGGTGACAGTGCAGGAATGGTATTTTAGAAGGCAGGACCAACAACATACGTTAAGAGCAAGTGGCAAAAGTTACACCAGGTGTGAGCAGGTGTATCTAAGCACAGTGTAAAAGGCAACCAAGGAGCCTCACTGTGGCAACACAGTACTGTGCAGCAAGCAGAGGAGACTAGTGAGCAGGAGAGTAATGGCAGCCCCAGTAGCCATACTGGGCATATTGCTGGGAGCAGAGAGGCAGTGTCTGTGGCACAGGGTGCATGAGGGCATAAACCAGAGGGAGAGGCAGCCACAACAGCAGCCAGGAAGAGCCAGGCACATGGCACCACAGGTATACAGGCCCAGGAAGTCTTATCTGGACCACACAGAGGAGCAATGTATTGCTGATACCACCTGCCCAGTGCAATTATAGCTGAGTTCTGCAAAGGCGTCTAATCGAAGAACTCCAGAGCACCACCTGTATGGGAACCCAGTCCCTGTGGAGGTAAAGGTGACCACAGCACTCTGCTGCCTAGCCACAGGGACCTTCCAAACCCACAGGTGACACAGTGGAATCTCACAGCCTGCCATGTCACGACTGCAGTCAGTTCAGATGTGATGGTGCGGTGTGGACACATACATCCAGTTCCCATGGGACGAGCATAAGCAACGGTCCATCAAGCAGGCATTCCATGACATGGCACTGTTCCTGCATGTGTTAGGTGCAGTAGACTGCACACATGTAGCCATCATGGCACCACCAGGGCAGGCAGAAGTGTATGTGAACAGGAAGGGGATACTCACAATGAATATGCAGGTCATGTGTGATGCACAGTGCCGTATCCTGGATGTCATAACACAGTACCCTGGTTCCTGCCATGACTCGTACATACTGCAGAACTGTGGCCTGCATGAGGCATGGGAGGCAGGATACATCAGAGGAGGTTGGCTCATTGGTAGGTATACCTGGCACACATGTCCACACACCACACAGGTATGGTAGGCGCCCACAGCACAGCACTAACAATGTGCCCATACCACCAACAGGTGACAGTGGATATCCACAGCAGCCATGGGTCATGACACCCCTCTGCCATCCACAGATGGCCACAGAGCAGAGCTACAATGATGCACACACAGTGACAAGGGCCATGATAGAATGCACCTTTGGCATCCTGAAGGCACGATGCAGGTGCCTGGACCACTCTGGTGACTCACTCCAGTACAGTCCAGAGATGGTCTGCAGGATATTCCTCGCTTGTTACATCCTGCACAACCTTGAACTGAGGAATAATGTGTCCCTGCCAGACATGGAGGATGATGACATGGATGGACAACAGCAGGACAGGCCCATGAGACAGCCGCAAGTACAAGCTGCACTGTGCCGAGCAGGACGACATGCCAGATGGGCTGTGATTGAGCATCACTTTGGAGAGGACCAGTAACACCATGCAAAGTGCACCAGCAGCACTAAGGAGGTGACACAGCATGGGAGGAACATCACATGGAGATGCTGCCCGGTGCTGGGGACATGCGTGGATGGCACTGTACACTGCTGCCAGTGCCCCAGCCCTGTGCCCAGTGGCACGTGGACAGAACACACAACCAGGACATATGGGCACTGATGCAGTGCACAGCCTGCCCAGCCTGTGTTGTGTGTGTGCCATGACATTGCGGACCATTGCAGACATGTGACAGGGGTGTAGAGCACAGATGACCTGACAGCACTCAAGATGAGACATGCACAGACCACTAGAGGCCTACCAAGAGGTCACACATTCAAGAGTGCGTATGCCTGTGAGGAATGACGCGGGTGAGTGGATCCCAATGACAGGCATTGCAAAGCACTACGCAGGTACTTCACAAATGGGCCCGCAGTGCCATTACTAATGTACACGCAACTGCGACATAATGAAAATGCACTGTGCAACGCATACCGCAATTGCGTTATGCGGCCAGTGCAATATGTGGTTGAGGCCTACACGTGTGCAGCACATGCAGAAGTCACGTGTGGTCGAATGATACCAACACCAGAGGCCTGCAGAGGTAGAGGGAGCCTGCACACAGCAGTCACTGGCCACTGACAACCTGCAATATGCCTGCAAGCCTGTAAGGTACCGAACAATGACCACATTAAGTGGAAGGGCACCCAATTACAGTGCAGCTGAGACTGTTCAGCTCATCAACCTGGTGCAGCAGTGGCACACCACACTTCTACCACCAGGGTGCAGGGCCCACACATCTAGAGAGAGGGACAGGGTGTGGATGGCCATCAGGAGGCACCTGAAGGGGTTGACAGGTGTGAGGAGGACCATCAGGCAGCTGAAGCACTGCTGGCAGGACCTCCATAGGAGGGACATGCCCATCCTGGTGCATCTCATGGACATGGCTGCCAGAAGAGATGCTGAGATGAGAGGCAGTGGTACACCCAGGGAAGGTGAGTAGTGCCCCCTGACCATACAATGGCACCCAGCAATGTTGCACTGCCACGAGCATGGGTGTGATAGTCAGACTGACCTGTGCTCCCCTCTCACACTGTAGGTTTGAGCACTACATGCCATGGGCAAGCAGGAGGTCAGCACAGACACCACCGCCACAAAGGTAGGTATCGACCACGTGCACTGGCAGACCTGTGTGCAGCATGCCCCAGGGACATAGTGCCAGCACATGTAACAACACAAAGTGACCCCTGCCATGTTAGTCTAAAACATGTCCTGATCTCCTGTCACAGATGAGCAACCAGTGGTCCCAAAATGCTACAGGGTCCTACTCCAGGCCATGGCGGAGAAGAAGCAGCAGGACACCATTGCCTACAGGGCATGGACAAGGCAGATGCAGAGGAGAAGGAGGGCACAGCCACTGCCACCAAACATCGGAGTCAGATGGGGATGATGGTCATCAGGTGGTGGACGACTCAGCAGAGGCAGTGCCCGTGGCAGTGTTGCTTGTGGTGGCAGTGGATGCAGCACTGGCAGAACAGGACATGCCGTGTAAGACAGGTGGTGCAGACAATGGTGAGGCTACCATGGCTGGTGCTGTGGACGTCACAGGGACAGCACTGGCACCAGTCAACAGGACACTGCCAATAACAGGAACCATGCCTGGCAACTGACGCATGGGGCAGGATGATGGTGCATGGGTGTGCACTGCAGAGATGTCTGAGGGAGGGCAAAGTGCCATGGACAGTCCGCACAGAGGTGAAGATGATGGCCTGGCCATGGAGGCAGCGATTTGGTTGGCACAGAGACCACAGGGACAAATGGCCATGGACAGGGACAGAAGACTGGCAGACCTAGTTGGGGCCGTAATGGCCAATATTTCATGGCTACATGGTTCACTTGGCACCCTCCTCATTGCACTACATAAGCAGTAGTGGTCGTCATAGAATGCAGTGCCAATGGGGGATGGGCAGTGCTGTGGACCTGTTGCTTGTGGCGGCGGTCCATGCGCACCACAGTGTATGTTGCGTTATGACCTGAGAGGCAACTACACTGGGTAGCGTTTGGCATGTAGGACACCATGACTGTTTGTAGTACCTGCTGTGTCCCTGTACATTGCCGTTCTATGGGGGTTGGTACACGTTTGTACTGTTACTGTAGTTTGGTAATAAAACCATTTCCATATACATGTTGCTTCGCTGGTGTTGTGTAATCCTTGCAGGTACATACCACCACCCTACATGTGTCCCTGACATTGTTCACATGTGGCTGTCTGCATGCAGGGAGCCATGGCGGTCTATGTCATGCCACACCCCAGGTATGGCACCTGTGTGTCAGCTGGTTTCTACACAGTCGTTGCGCATCACAGTTGTACAGTGCAGCACGCCACGGTGCACAGCCGGGGATGCACTGCAATGTGCCTGTACTCCTGCCCTGTTCACACACGTGTGGTACACCACGATACATTGGCCTGCAAGGCATATCCCCACCTGCCTGTGTCAATTGACCAGCGGGTGGCACCATTGGCACAGTGTAGTGGGGTTCACCCCACATGCCATCCACAGAGGTGTGCCTCCCAGTGCTGTGTACCTGTCATGGTACCACTGTGATTCTTCATCGGTGGCCATCATCTCGGCCTGGTTACAACCGCCTCCAAATTATGTCTTCTTTGGGCCTGTCACAAGCTGTTTCTGCTGCGACCCATCAGAGTGGCCATGCATTGGATCTGGTGTTCTCACTGGGGCTTGAGATAGATAATCTCGGGATTGGTCGGGTGGGTTGGTCCGATCACTGCACGGTGCAGTTCACGTTCAGGGCTCCCACTGGATGCCCTCCCCCTACAGATATGATGAGCTGTCGCCTACAGGGATTGACCCTGGAAGGTTTTTTGGCAGCAGCCGATCTATCTGATGTGGGAAATGTATGCGCCGGAGACTTTGGTTCTATGGTGGACTCTTATAATAGAGTCCTATCCAATGCCACTGACTCCCTCACTCCTGTACGTGTATGACCCAAATATTCATACCTGAGGTCCCCTTGGTTTGATGGGGACTTCAGGGAGATGAAGAGAAAGGGTCAGAGGTTACAGTGCTGCTGGAGGAAGTCCAGCCTGAATGCAGACAAACTGGCCCTGCATGTGCATTATATTGCATACCAGGGGGCAATCAACCATAAGAGGGCAGTGTTCCTGTCCAGGGAGATTGCTGCTGGGAAGAGCTGACCAACTATACTTTTTCAGACTGTAGACAGGCTACTCCATCCTGCCTCTCTGTAGCTGAAGAAGGTTTTTTCAGACTTTGAATGTGAAGAGTTTGCTCGGTTCTTCTCGAACAGAGTGTCCAGTATTTGGCAGGGAGTTTCTGCAGTCAGCAATGTCACATCTGGCAGTGGTCGCCAGAGGTATTCTGAGTGTGCTCCACCTGGTTGGGGGGGGTGGAGTTTAAACCAGTGGATGCCAGTGGGGTTATTGAGGTGGCAAACAATCTGAAGCACACTTTTTGTGAACTGGATCCGGTGCCAAACTGTTTCTTGATGAGATGCATCGACACTGTTGGCCCGGTGTTTGCTCTGATAGTCTGGTGCTCCTTATCTGAGGGGGTCTTTCCTGATGCCTTGAAGGAGGCACTGGTGAGACCACTCTTAAAGAAACCATCCTTGGACCCGGAGGTCAGGGCAAATTACTGACCTATCTCCAATCTTCCCTTTTTAGCGAAGGTTGTGGAGAAGGTAGTGGCGCTTCAGTTGGAGGAGCACCTCATGACCCATGAGTTGTACGAACAATTCAAGTCAGGGTTTCGGGCAAGGCATAGCACAGAAACCACACTTGCTCGGATGTAGAATGACCTCCTCAGGGCTAGAGATAGAGGAGAAAAGACAATTCTTGTCCTCCTTGACCTCTCTTCAGCTTTTGACACTGTGGACCATGGTGTGTTGCTTGACTGTCTCAGAGAACTCTGAGGACTCACCAGCACTGTCATCTACTGGTCTGAGTCCTTTTTATCCAACAGTAGGCAACGGGTTGTGATGGGGAATTCTTCCCCCTCCGCTAGCCTCCTTTCTTGCGGCATACCTCAGGGGTCGGTACTAGCACCAATGTTGTTTGCAGTGTACATGCTGCCCCTGGGAGGGATCATTAGGAGGTATGGCTTGGGTTTTCATTGCTATGCTGATGATACCTAGCTATACTTATCCTTTGCCCCAGGAACATCCGGCACGGTGGATGTGCTAAACAGCTGCCTTACTGAGATCAATGACTGGATGGCATCTAGCTGGTTGCGAATGAACCCCGATAAGATGGGGGTATTGGTGGTGGAGTCAAACAGAGAACGTCATAGGTTGGCCTCTGACTCAGAGACTGGACTAGCTCTGGGTTCTGTCTCATTGAAGGCCTCAAGGGCAGGAATCTTGGCATTATATTTGACAGAAGTTTGACTATGGAGGCAGATTTCTCTGTTGTCCGCCCTGTTTTTCCATCTTAGAAATATCTCCAGGATAAAGCCCCTTGTTCCAATTCTGGACCTCTCCTCTTTGATGCATGCCTTGGTTACATCGAGGCTTGACTACTGTAGTGCACTCGTGGTCACAGGAGGATCTCTCCGCAGACTGCAGCTAGTGCAGAATGCAGCTGCCCAGTTACTTACTGGGCAGCCAAAGTTCTGCCATATTACACCGGTGTAGCATGAGCTGCACTGGCTGCCAGTCAGGTGCAGGATCCTCTTTAGGTGGGACTTCTCGCCTATAGGGCCCTATGCGGTCAGGGCCCTGGTTACCTGTTAGACCTTCTGGTTCCTGCTGTCTCAGCTCGCCCCTCTGTTCCTCCTATGGAGGCCTCCTAGCAGTTCCCAGGTCAAGGCTGAAATCGGCTGGTGATAGGGCATTCAGTATTGCCGTCCTGGTCCTGTGGAACTCGCTCCCTTCTGGGGTTAAGGGGGCCCCCACTTTGGAGGTATTCAAGGCCCGCCTTAAGGACCTCTTATTCACCCAGGCATTTTTAGGTTAAATTACTGATTGATGAATTCTGATTTTAGTAGAATAAGAATAGTTAATCATTTGCTGCAGTTTAATGTTTTTATATAATTATGCATATAATTGTTTTTATGTTATCTTGTTGATGTATTTTGAATATATGTTAATTTACTGTACGGCGCCCAGAGCCTCCAGGAATGGGCGTCTTTAAATAAAATTTTACCGTACCTTACTTGCCATGGCCAGTAAGTAAAGTAAAGTTTATTTAAAAACGCTTTTCCAATGATCAACGTGCTTTACAAAACAATAAACAGCAATACAATATTAATAATATAAAATCATAAGCCATAAGCTTTAGAAAATAAAAAGGTTTTCAACTCTACTTTAAAACTCTCGATGGTCAGACAGCTTCGTATCCGACGAGGTATAGAATTCCACAGGGCCGGAGCTGCATATGAAAATGCATGAGTTCCTGATGTTTTCAAACGAACCCTGGGAATCTCTAGCAATCCCTTGTCGGCGGATCGGAGTGAGCGAGAAGGGCAGTAGGGAGTAAGGAGTTCCTTCAGATACTGCGGTCCCTGGTCGTGTAAGGCTTTATAGGTCAGTAACCCGATCTTGAAGGTGATTCGCCATTGTACCAGCAACCAGTGCAGCCCATGCAAAACAGGCATAATATGACTATACCTAGATGTTCCAGTCAAAAGCCTGGCTGCTGCGTTCTGCACTAGCTGCAGGTGACAAATTTCAACCCCCGGTAGCCCCAGGTAAAGGGAATTGCAGTAATCAAGGCGAGTGGTCACAAAGGCGTGGACCAGGGTAGGAAGGTCAGCCGGAGGAACCAGGTGTTTTACCTGAGCGATATTCCTCAGATGGCAAAAGAGGACTTAACAACGCCGGTGTGTGGTGCCTGTTGGCAGCAGCTGCATAGCAGGCTGGAACACTGTGTGCTATGTGACAGGGGCCCACGTGTAGCGTCTGCTGCCCATCAGATATGGTGTGCATGCCCAACGGTGTTGGGGCCCAGGCATGTATTGCAGGATGCCCATGGGTACATTGCAGTGAGGAGTCTGTGTGCAGCACTGCACCTGGGGTGGGCATGTTGTTATGTACAGCATCATGGGGAGGCCAGTATAGAGAGGAGACCACAGGCCACTGTGCAGCATCCCATACTGTGTGCCATGTGTGTGTGTCAGATCTGGCACGGGCTTCACTGTGGTGTTGTTGTGGGGTTCAGGGCATGGTGTGTGCAGGCAAGCGAACATTACCATGTGCAGCCATGTGTCTCCTGCATATTCCCACATGTCAGTGGTGCACATGCCATCACACACTGGCATGGGCAGATGTTCACCATTGTCAGTCACGCTCACCGGCACTGACCCCCACCACTGTATGTCCTGCCTGGCATCCATCAGACATTCTCTCTCACACACTCTCACACACACACACACACACACACACACATTCACAGCACACACTGAGATGGACTACAGTGTTTTAGTACCAATGCTTTACTAGTGCACTGTGCATTTCACCATATACGTGCATACCACCCATCAGTGCCCAGTGCATCCCATGCATGGGCGTTTCTAGTCCCCATCACAATGTGCCCACACACATATGGTGCTGTACCAGTGTCCATGTGTGCAGTCCCATGTGTGTTGCCACAGTATGGTGTTCATGTTCAATGGTGTGCAACTCTACACACTCCCCATGGTCTGTCAGGGCCAGCAGTGTGGCACACTGTTGTGCATCATCCCCATCTCATTCATGTGCCGCTCGCTGCTGGTACCCATGCCAGATGTCTGGCTCCATATGTTGGCATCGGTGTGCATTGCCGCAGGCATCGTCTGTGCCTGGTGTACCCTTGTGCTATGCCTGGGCCCCTCTGTGAGTGTCTCCTGTGCCACACCATGTCATGTCCCTGCACCGGGAGCACCTCCTGTCATGCCCCTTGGCTTCCTGCCACGCTTCCTGGGTGGGGCACTGGTCCCTGGTTGCTGCTGGTCCGCACCCAGGGGCTCCATGTGCAGGTCGGTGGTGGCTGCCTTTGTGGTGCTTGCAAGTGCACCGGCTATGATGGGTACACTGGAGGTCTGCGACTGTTCCATTGTGTGTGGCTCTGTACCTGCACTGTGGCCCCCTTGGTCAGCTGTGCCTTCCTGTTGCACATGGTGCCCTTTCTGTATGCTGCCCATCTTTACATCTACAGGCATTGTCTGGGTGGCCATAGTGTTCCTGGGTGGTCTGGACGCTGGCTGTGCTGTGTGCTGCATGGCTGCCATGTGTGGTGGCTGTGTTGCGGGCTCTTGCTGTCTGGCCAGCAGAGTGTGTGCCTGACTTGCAGGGCAATTGTCATGACCTCTGTGTGCGGCTGTTGCTGTTTTATGTAGTGCTCTATGGCAGTGGAGCAGCGCAGGTGTGCTCCATCTGCAGCTGCACCTGGTGCACTAGGCCATGCAGCCACTGCAATGTCCACCAGGCCTACGGTGCTGGCATGTGTCCCTGCCTGTATGGCATTGAGGATCCCAGACATCTGCCCCTCCATCCGGGTGTGGTGGTCCTCAATGCTGTTCCACAGGAGTCCAAGTTCCACTGTCATCTCAGCCTGCTTCATTACCACTGTCTCGCAGTACTGACAGAGGTATTGTGGTGTGCCGTTATCCAGAAGCTCTGTCCATCTGCTGTCATTAGGTTGTTCCCTCCAATCTCCAGTGGTGGGGGGCTTTCCTGGTCGGTGCTATGCCCATGGAGGCTTGGTGTGTGCACAGTTTCCCTGGCGTCATGATGCACTCATTCACCAGAGGTCGTGGTGTCTGGTGTGCCACCTGTGCTCCTTGGGTGTCCACCTCTGTATTCCTGTGTTCATCCCTGGACCCCACCTGGCCTCATGCTGTGTCACTGTCCCTGTCCTCCGCACCACCCACACCAACATCCATGGCCGATGCTGCTTCCTCCTCTGAGTCACTGGGGCCCTCCTGGCTAGAGGGTGCTGTGGTGCTGCTGGTGTCACTGGCACTGTCCTCGTGGTCTGTGTCCCCCTCCTGCGGTTGCTGTTGTGTGCCTGTTGCTGTCTGGACTGTGGTACCTGTGGGGAGGACGCAGGTTGTTATTTAGCTGTTATGTGGTTGTTCCTGTGTGGGCACGCACATACATGCATGCATGCATGTCCATGCCCACAGCCTCATGTTTCCCCTCCGCCTACCTCTGGCATGCTGCATCCTGTAGGTGTCCAGGCTGCTGTCCCCACTGATGCTGCAGTCATCCAGGAGTGTGGCCACCAGCTTCTCTGTGGCTGTCGGAGGCTGTGTCTCAGCTGGTCCTCCACTGGTACCCTGGGCAGCCCGATGACTGTGTGTCAGCTTTTGCTTCACCACCCTTTTCACATTGCTGTACTTTTTCTGCAGGTTGCAGACCGTGCACCTCTGTGTGGCCACTGCATTGACTTTTCTGGCCAGTTTCTCCCAGGCACCCTTTCTCTTCTCCCTTATTGCCTTCTCACCACCCCTGTTGAGCAGTAGGGCTGCCTTGGCATGCACCCCTTCTATGAGGATGGTGGTGGTTTCCTCATGGGAAAAGTTATTTTTCCTTTTATGTGCCCTTGCGGCCATTTGTGCCCTTTCCTGACCCCCTGTATGCACTGCCTGCTCCACCATCACGTTTGCTATGCTCTGGCTGCTGTTCCTGCAGCTTGCATGCCCTTTTATGATGCATTTCATAACTGCGACATTGCGTTTTGCGACTGTCGCAACTGCTCTGTTTTGTAGAATATGGCGTATTTCCATTGTCATATTTGTGGTGGCATATGTTGCAGATTTGCATGCCTTCCACATGTCGCAATTGTGTCTTCTAGAATCTCGCCCTAGGCCTCTTGAGGAAGTTTATTAGAGTAACAAGCTGTTGCTGTTAGGCAGTGTCATGGTGAGGCTCTTCATTTAACTCAGTACCTGAACTGTGTACTGTAACTGAATCTTGGCAGTTTGCACCCTGAATCTTGGTTAATGTGCAATAAAAGAGTTTATATTGCCAGACTGAAAACAACTCATCATGAACTTCAGGAGATACACAATGGCCTGTCTCAAAATATTCAATTTATCTTCCCGAGTGAGGGGGCATAGCCACAAGTGAATTATGAAAGTCATATTCCCTCACAAATGGAGATAAACTGTATAATAGTGTATAGTAGAGCATTGTTCTGTATAGAATTCCATCCCTTTCAAAGTGTTGTTTTACCACATTTCAAAGGTCATGGAATATGATTGCACCCTTCTGTGGCACAATAGCATTCTGAAATCCGTAGAGACTGCACAAGTCAGTTTCATTCTGAAAGTTAAAGAACGGCCAAGCATACATTTCACTTAATACTATACACTATAAAAAATACAGGATGAGCAACTTTATGCAGAACCAGTGTATTCTGACACCTTGGGGCTCTGATTCCCATGGACCTCTTGAGCTTCCTTCTCGAGGTCAGGGGGAATCAGAATCCCTCTGTGGGAGAACACACTGGTTATGCATAGTTGCTCATCCAGTATTCTTTATTTTTGAGTCAAGTTATTGTGTATTCAATTGTACAACACCAGTTGTTTAGTTATACCTTTTATATCAGCTTTGCATAATGATTCATCTGTTTCTCTCTGAATTCAGCAGCTAGATTCGGGAAGCACAAGGCTACTGTGATGTCATCAGCATTCTGAAAGCTGCTCTGATTGGTTCTTAGGTTGAGGGTTGTCAATGTGACATATCTAAATTTCAGATAAATGTTATACACATTGACTGTGAGAATTACATTTTGCAAAATAAATGCATATTTTTTCATGTTTGACAGGCTTGAAGTGGAAATCATTTATTTCAATATTAGGTAGGTCATCATCATCTATTTCAGCTTTAGGTGGGCCAACGGAGCTCCTAACCAATATGAAACAGCTTGCACAATGCTGAATGACATCATAAAGGCCTCTACTGCAATTAAAAACAGAGCAGTACAATCCAACAGAAACAGTTAAATCTTCATCGAAAGAACTAATCTTGCCAGAGAGGCCTTGTTACTGTTTAAATGACATACTGCATGCCGTGGGTTGGTTAAAAAACATCATATTTACTGTATTTTCCTCTGCAGAGACTGACCTCTATAGACTGTACTTGTGGCTCCGCCACTCGTGAGATCATAGCAGTCAAAACCTGCAGATAAAAATAAATGAGCTATATTTAGCCAGATCCACAGTCAGTTCAGGCTATCTCACTGAACCCCAACAAGATTCACTCAATTAACTGATGTGAATTATGACAATTAATTTCTTTCTTCATTTTCATTCTGCTTTGTTTTCTTTAAATAGTAACATTTCAGAACTTAGGGTTCATTCATTAGACTTTAAGCATTTACAAATATTGTTCCTTCTTCTTCTATAAATGTTCTGTAAGATTTAAACAAATAAACACGTTTTAGTATTATTACCCACTTCATCTACTACATCTATACTTCATATTCTCTATATTGACTAACCCTAAACTCAAATTATATTTTGAATGCAGGGGAAGAAACCTGCTAAACAATATTGTGTTGTTTTTCTGTTCAGTTCAAACACATCTTGGGAGTGTTGTGGGGAAGAGTTTCAATTATCTTGTGGCTTGGAGCTCTCGCAAAAATCCAAACATAAATGCTTTTTAAATTTGTTTTGTCTTGATTCTAGAACTTTTTCAGGTTATAAATCTTAATCTCTATCTGTTTGAATTGTTCTTTTACCTTGTGCTTATCACTTGCAGTGACAATTCTATTTTACTAGTTGCAAGGCCAAAGATTTCAACCACCTCAGTGGTCTACCTCCATTTACCTGAGAATGGTAAAAATATCATACAGGCTTTCAGCTTTTATTTTGCCTGTTCAATTTAAGAAACTTAAGAGGTGCACTTTATTCCCAATTATGAGTGCAACTCACCCAGTTCCGGTGCTCATTTAGCCGTTACTTAGTTTCTCTCTCTCTCTCTCTCTCTCCGGTGACCGTCGCCATTATCGCAACATGCTGATTTTACTCAAGCCTTCTACCTGAGGCAAAGAAGGTGTGTACGCCTGTAGGTGTGTTTACATCACGACGTGACGTCACCCTGAGCGGCCCGGTCAATTAAAATCTCGTACGACGACAAAGTCGAACAGAGGTACTGCAAACTTTTTCTTCCTTATTTAGATCAATACTTTTTCTGAGATTACTAAAGTTGGAGTCCTCACAGATACAAACATTCCAACCACTACAAGACAGGACTTCAGGAAATAAACAATACTGTTATAAAATTAATAAAAAAAGCAGAGGGGTTGGGGGGGACTATGGACTACATTAATTTTACAAACGAGCGAAAGTTTTGGACAAACTGAATATACATAAGTCCATTATACTAGAAATAATAAGCACTATATACTAAATTAAAACACTCATAAAAAATAGCTAGTTGGAACATATATGTATATACAGTAGAATATAATATATACAAGAAAGAAAAAAATGATAGCAATGAACTGCCTATATAGTATCTGATTCTATTTCATCCTACTAATAGGTGTAGAGAGAACTTCTAAACAGTACTCTTGTTCTTCACTCAAAACTTATCCAAATTAAATTTCCATTAAGTTCATAAAGATTTTATAATCCTTACCATATAAATCCACCAGGCTTCACTTCTTAGCAGTGCTGTTTCTCTGTCTCCTCCTCCTGTGGGTTCCTTTACTCCTTCAAGTCCAAAAAAGTTGGATATATAAAAGATATTTGCTGCCAATGTTCTAGAAAGTGCCTTGTGATTGGTGATCTCACATCTTCTCACCTTATATTACTTTTATGTTCAATTATTCACTGTTTTTAAAGGTCTTGTAGTTTGTCCAATGTAATATAGGGAACAAGGGCAGAGTATGCAGTACATAACATAATCTGAATTGTATGTAATAAAATCCTTTATATCATATTTTACATCATTCCATGTACTCTGAATCTGTTTGCTTTTTACACCATCGTGTCAGTGAACACAATTCCCACATGGAAAGAATCCTTTTGTAGCTGATCTTAGCCAAGATGTACTTCGTTCTTCTGGAGTCCAGTGCTGGATTTTCACTATTTTGTCCCAGATAGTCATTGCTTTTTTTTGCTGTTACCCAAGGTTTGTTATTAAAAATATTTTGTCCAATCTCACTTGAGTGTAAGGTAACCCAGTTCTTTAGCAGAATATTTTTAATCTTCCCAAAACATTCTGAGAACTGGGTAGACATAATTAACCTTTCTGTTGTTGTCCTATCCCTAAGATTTTTATTTATAAGTAATTCTTCTCTTGCTTTCTGATTAACTTTCATTTTTGCTTTATTTAAGGTTTCTGTTGTGTACCCCCTCGCCTCAAATCTTTTCATTAGTTGTGTTATGTTATTCTCATTTCTCTGCTTATTTTTTCTTTCTCATTCAAATCTTGTAAAATCTGAATACAATGTTTACTATCTTTTAGATGAGACCATGTTGTCAGTACTAGTTGTTTACAGTAATGGTCCACAAAAGTCGAAAGAGGCTCTGTTATTGATCTTGTACCTGATATAGTTGGCCTTCCATGCAGTTTTTGCAGATTTATATGTATTTTTGGAAGGCAATAGAACAGAGGTACTCTGGCTTTTTTCTTAATAAGTTCATCTACTGTCCACTGTTCTATAAGGCCCCTGTCACTAGCTTCAGTCATTACCTCAGTTATCTTTTGTCTTAGTGATTCAAAAGGAATCCTTGATATTGTCTCATAGGTAGTTGCTTCATTTAACTGTCTCATGCATTCTTCTCTATAGTCATTATAGTCCAGAATCATTATCCCTCCCCTTGTCTGCTGGTTTACTTAGATCATTTAAGGCCTCCTTCTCATCCTTAGTTATATTAAAATTTGGACATTTTGATTCACTCTGTCTCAGCAAACATCCTATCTCTCTATTCACTTTTTCTATATAACTAGTGATATTGGCTGGTATAAGACCAAGTGGATCAAAATGAGACTTTGTTCCCAAAGCCTGTTTAAGTAAAGATCTGACTCTTGATTTTTCAGAATTTTCAGTGGAGGGTTCTCTGACACCAAAAAATATTTATGTCTTAATTTTCTATAAAATTTCTCCAAATCTAATTTAAATTCAAACACATTTACTCTGTTAGGCTAAATGATAGACCTTTGTTGAGAATCTTTGTTTCAATAGGTGTCAATTCTTGTGACAAATTTTAAAGCATTAATTCTGCTGGTTCCTAGAACTCAGTTCGTGCATTTTGTCTTTGTCTCTTTCTTTTCATCATCCTGAATCTTTTCTTTTCCTTTAATCTTATTCCTGAGGTGCCTGGTTCCTATGATGTCGTGTGAAAATCCTTTTCTGGCTATCTCATCTGTGACTGCCAGTCCCATTTATATGGTTCAAAATATCACGCCATAATAGTCCCATCTCTCTCTCTCTCTCTGTATGGAGTAAAGTTCTTATATAGAACCTGTTATAATATGGTCATCTAGTACGCCTATAGTGGTGTCTCCTAATATTATTACTCTGTTTAATTTAAATTCATTACTTTCTGAGTCTGATGTTCCTGATGATGTTACTGAATCTTCTGTCATAGATGTTAGTCTGGTAATCTAGTTTTTTCAAGAATTTACTGTGCCCTCCTTGAGAAGAAGCCAGAAGGTGAAGGAAGGAAACATATTCAATTCAGTGCTTTAGAGTAACTGGTAATTGGTATTTTTCTTTAAACTTAGATTGTAGGCTTGTAGTGACACTATACTTTCTTTCTGTGTTGTCTTTACTTATAATTGTTTTGGGCTGTTGAAAATTTAAAACATAGTGGTGGTGTAATTCTGTGCTGTCTTTAATTGCTGCAAATTTTATCTTGGCTTGTCTGACTGTCCTGTAGCTGGGTGAAGGGTGTTAATTGTCTGGCCTCTGACCTCAGCTACGTGATAACTGGAGGTGGGGCTTAGTCACAGTTAAAGCAGCAAACAGAGGTTCATCTTCTCAGAAGAAGCCAGAAGGTGAAGGAAGGAAACATATTCAATTCAGTGTTTTAGAGTAACTGGTAATTGGTATTTTTCTTTTAAACTTAGATTGTAGGCTTGTAGTGACACTATACTTTCTTTCTGTGTTGTCTTTACTTATAATTGTTTTTGGGCTGTTGAAAATTTAAAACATAGTGGTGGTGTAATTCTGTGCTGTCTTTAATTGCTGCAAATTTTAACTTGGCTTGTCTGACTGTCCTGTAGCTGGGTGAAGGGTGTTAATTGTCTGGCCTCTGACCTCAGCTACGTGATAACTGGAGGTGGGGCTTAGTCACAGTTAAAGCAGCAAACAGAAGTTCATCTTCTCAGAAGAAGCCAGAAGGTGAAGGAAGGAAACATATTCAATTCAGTGCTTTAGAGTAACTGGTAATTGGTATTTTTCTTTTAAACTTAGATTGTAGGCTTGTAGTGACACTATACTTTCTTTCTGTGTTGTCTTTACTTATAATTGTTTTTGGGCTGTTGAAAATTTAAAACATAGTGGTGGTGTAATTCTGTGCTGTCTTTAATTGCTGCAAATTTTATCTTGGCTTGTCTGACTGTCCTGTAGCTGGGTGAAGGGTGTTAATTGTCTGGCCTCTGACCTCAGCTACGTGATAACTGGAGGTGGGGCTTAGTCACAGTTAAAGCAGCAAACAGAGGTTCATCTTCTCAGAAGAAGCCAGAAGGTGAAGGAAGGAAACATATTCAATTCAGTGCTTTAGAGTAACTGGTAATTGGTATTTTTCTTTTAAACTTAGATTGTAGGCTTGTAGTGACACTATACTTTCTTTCTGTGTTGTCTTTACTTATAATTGTTTTGGGCTGTTGAAAATTTAAAACATAGTGGTGGTGTAATTCTGTGCTGTCTTTAATTGCTGCAAATTTTATCTTGGCTTGTCTGACTGTCCTGTAGCTGGGTGAAGGGTGTTAATTGTCTGGCCTCTGACCTCAGCTACGTGATAACTGGAGGTGGGGCTTAGTCACAGTTAAAGCAGCAAACAGAGGTTCATCTTCTCAGAAGAAGCCAGAAGGTGAAGGAAGGAAACATATTCAATTCAGTGCTTTAGAGTAACTGGTAATTGGTATTTTTCTTTTAAACTTAGATTGTAGGCTTGTAGTGACACTATACTTTCTTTCTGTGTTGTCTTTACTTATAATTGTTTTGGGCTGTTGAAAATTTAAAACATAGTGGTGGTGTAATTCTGTGCTGTCTTTAATTGCTGCAAATTTTATCTTGGCTTGTCTGACTGTCCTGTAGCTGGGTGAAGGTGTTAATTGTCTGGCCTCTGACCTCAGCTACGTGATAACTGGAGGTGGGGCTTAGTCACAGTTAAAGCAGCAAACAGAGTTCATCTTCTCAGAAGAAGCCAGAAGGTGAAGGAAGGAAACATATTCAATTCAGTGCTTTAGAGTAACTGGTAGTGGTATTTTCTTTTAAACTTAGATTGTAGGCTTGTAGTGACACTATACTTTCTTTCTGTGTTGTCTTTACTTATAATTGTTTTGGGCTGTTGAAAATTTAAAACATAGTGGTGGTGTAATTCTGTGCTGTCTTTAATTGCTGCAAATTTTATCTTGGCTTGTCTGACTGTCCTGTAGCTGGGTGAAGGGTGTTAATTGTCTGGCCTCTGACCTCAGCTACGTGATAACTGGAGGTGGGGCTTAGTCACAGTTAAAGCAGCAAACAGAGTTCATCTTCTCAGAAGAAGCCAGAAGGTGAAGGAAGGAAACATATTCAATTCAGTGCTTTAGAGTAACTGGTAATTGGTATTTTTTTTAAACTTAGATTGTAGGCTTGTAGTGACACTATACTTTCTTTCTGTGTTGTCTTTACTTATAATTGTTTTTGGGCTGTTGAAAATTTAAAACATAGTGGTGGTGTAATTCTGTGCTGTCTTTAATTGCTGCAAATTTTATCTTGGCTTGTCTGACTGTCCTGTAGCTGGGTGAAGGGTGTTAATTGTCTGGCCTCTGACCTCAGCTACGTGATAACTGGAGGTGGGGCTTAGTCACAGTTAAAGCAGCAAACAGAGGTTCATCTTCTCAGAAGAAGCCAGAAGGTGAAGGAAGGAAACATATTCAATTCAGTGCTTTAGAGTAACTGGTAATTGGTATTTTTCTTTTAAACTTAGATTGTAGGCTTGTAGTGACACTATACTTTCTTTGTGTTGTCTTTACTTATAATTGTTTTTGGGCTGTTGAAAATTTAAAACATAGTGGTGGTGTAATTCTGTGCTGTCTTTAATTGCTGCAAATTTTATCTTGGCTTGTCTGACTGTCCTGTAGCTGGGTGAAGGGTGTTAATTGTCTGGCCTCTGACCTCAGCTACGTGATAACTGGAGGTGGGGCTTAGTCACAGTTAAAGCAGCAAACAGAGGTTCATCTTCTCAGAAGAAGCCAGAAGGTGAAGGAAGGAAACATATTCAATTCAGTGCTTTAGAGTAACTGGTAATTGGTATTTTTCTTTTAAACTTAGATTGTAGGCTTGTAGTGACACTATACTTTCTTTCTGTGTTGTCTTTACTTATAATTGTTTTTGGGCTGTTGAAAATTTAAAACATAGTGGTGGTGTAATTCTGTGCTGTCTTTAATTGCTGCAAATTTTATCTTGGCTTGTCTGACTGTCCTGTAGCTGGGTGAAGGGTGTTAATTGTCTGGCCTCTGACCTCAGCTACGTGATAACTGGAGGTGGGGCTTAGTCACAGTTAAAGCAGCAAACAGAGGTTCATCTTCTCAGAAGAAGCCAGAAGGTGAAGGAAGGAAACATATTCAATTCAGTGCTTTAGAGTAACTGGTAATTGGTATTTTTCTTTTAAACTTAGATTGTAGGCTTGTAGTGACACTATACTTTCTTTCTGTGTTGTCTTTACTTATAATTGTTTTTGGGCTGTTGAAAATTTAAAACATAGTGGTGGTGTAATTCTGTGCTGTCTTTAATTGCTGCAAATTTTATCTTGGCTTGTCTGACTGTCCTGTAGCTGGGTGAAGGGTGTTAATTGTCTGGCCTCTGACCTCAGCTACGTGATAACTGGAGGTGGGGCTTAGTCACAGTTAAAGCAGCAAACAGAGGTTCATCTTCTCAGAAGAAGCCAGAAGGTGAAGGAAGGAAACATATTCAATTCAGTGCTTTAGAGTAACTGGTATTGGTATTTTTCTTTTAAACTTAGATTGTAGGCTTGTAGTGACACTATACTTTCTTTCTGTGTTGTCTTTACTTATAATTGTTTTTGGGCTGTTGAAAATTTAAAACATAGTGGTGGTGTAATTCTGTGCTGTCTTTAATTGCTGCAAATTTTATCTTGGCTTGTCTGACTGTCCTGTAGCTGGGTGAAGGGTGTTAATTGTCTGGCCTCTGACCTCAGCTACGTGATAACTGGAGGTGGGGCTTAGTCACAGTTAAAGCAGCAAACAGAGGTTCATCTTCTCAGAAGAAGCCAGAAGGTGAAGGAAGGAAACATATTCAATTCAGTGCTTTAGAGTAACTGGTAATTGGTATTTTTCTTTAAACTTAGATTGTAGGCTTGTAGTGACACTATACTTTCTTTCTGTGTTGTCTTTACTTATAATTGTTTTTGGGCTGTTGAAAATTTAAAACATAGTGGTGGTGTAATTCTGTGCTGTCTTTAATTGCTGCAAATTTTATCTTGGCTTGTCTGACTGTCCTGTAGCTGGGTGAAGGGTGTTAATTGTCTGGCCTCTGACCTCAGCTACGTGATAACTGGAGGTGGGGCTTAGTCACAGTTAAAGCAGCAAACAGAGGTTCATCTTCTCAGAAGAAGCCAGAAGGTGAAGGAAGGAAACATATTCAATTCAGTGCTTTAGAGTAACTGGTAATTGTATTTTTCTTTTAAACTTAGATTGTAGGCTTGTAGTGACACTATACTTTCTTTCTGTGTTGTCTTTACTTATAATTGTTTTTGGGCTGTTGAAAATTTAAAACATAGTGGTGGTGTAATTCTGTGCTGTCTTTAATTGCTGCAAATTTTATCTTGGCTTGTCTGACTGTCCTGTAGCTGGGTGAAGGGTGTTAATTGTCTGGCCTCTGACCTCATGCTACGTGATAACTGGAGGTGGGGCTTAGTCACAGTTAAAGCAGCAAACAGAGGTTCATCTTCTCAGAAGAAGCCAGAAGGTGAAGGAAGGAAACATATTCAATTCAGTGCTTTAGAGTAACTGGTAATTGGTATTTTCTTTTAAACTTAGATTGTAGGCTTGTAGTGACACTATACTTTCTTTCTGTGTTGTCTTTACTTATAATTGTTTTTGGGCTGTTGAAAATTTAAAACATAGTGGTGGTGTAATTCTGTGCTGTCTTTAATTGCTGCAAATTTTATCTTGGCTTGTCTGACTGTCCTGTAGCTGGGTGAAGGGTGTTAATTGTCTGGCCTCTGACCTCAGCTACGTGATAACTGGAGGTGGGGCTTAGTCACAGTTAAAGCAGCAAACAGAGGTTCATCTTCTCAGAAGAAGCCAGAAGGTGAAGGAAGGAAACATATTCAATTCAGTGCTTTAGAGTAACTGGTAATTGGTATTTTTCTTTTAAACTTAGATTGTAGGCTTGTAGTGACACTATACTTTCTTTCTGTGTTGTCTTTACTTATAATTGTTTTTGGGCTGTTGAAAATTTAAAACATAGTGGTGGTGTAATTCTGTGCTGTCTTTAATTGCTGCAAATTTTATCTTGGCTTGTCTGACTGTCCTGTAGCTGGGTGAAGGGTGTTAATTGTCTGGCCTCTGACCTCAGCTACGTGATAACTGGAGGTGGGGCTTAGTCACAGTTAAAGCAGCAAACAGAGGTTCATCTTCTCAGAAGAAGCCAGAAGGTGAAGGAAGAAACATATTCAATTCAGTGCTTTAGAGTAACTGGTAATTGGTATTTTCCTTTTAAACTTAGATTGTAGGCTTGTAGTGACACTATACTTTCTTTCTGTGTTGTCTTTACTTATAATTGTTTTTGGGCTGTTGAAAATTTAAAACATAGTGGTGGTGTAATTCTGTGCTGTCTTTAATTGCTGCAAATTTTATCTTGGCTTGTCTGACTGTCCTGTAGCTGGGTGAAGGGTGTTAATTGTCTGCCTCTGACCTCAGCTACGTGATAACTGGAGGTGGGGCTTAGTCACAGTTAAAGCAGCAAACAGAGGTTCATCTTCTCAGAAGAAGCCAGAAGGTGAAGGAAGGAAACATATTCAATTCAGTGCTTTAGAGTAACTGGTAATTGGTATTTTCTTTAAACTTAGATTGTAGGCTTGTAGTGACACTATACTTTCTTTCTGTGTTGTCTTTACTTATAATTGTTTTTGGCTGTTGAAAATTTAAAACATAGTGGTGGTGTAATTCTGTGCTGTCTTTAATTCGCAAATTTGCCCCTCCCCCCTTCCCCAACTCTTAATTATATGCCCTGATAAATCTGATTGACAGAGCCAAACACAGGGTATAGTAAGAGGTGAAGTAGGAGGGCATAAGGGGAAGAAGACCACCCTCAGCACGACAAGTGTTTTGACTCATTTATTTATTTATTGGTTTCTTTTTCCTTAAAAAAAATATATATCTGACGATCAGTTACAGGATTTTTAGTACTGTAAATAAATAAAAGAGAACTAAAGAGCTTCAGTAGCAGATAAGTAGTGGAATTGCAGTATAATGTGGGGAGTGGTGCAATGCAGTGGCTGTGGGCAGCCATATTCAGGCAGACCTTCTAGACACTGAGGTGCTGCCCTATCTGCATGCATCTCTCTGGACTGCGGGATGAGGTAGCCAAACCCAGAGCGGAAGTAAACTGGGTCAGGAGTACCATCACCCCTATCCAGGGACCACCCAGTCCAATGCAGCTGCCTCAAAGGATGCCGAGACGAGGAGCACTTGGATGACAGTGGGCTCAGGGAGGGTTAGAGCAGTCAGGCAGAGGCACATCCCAGATCCTATTCCTCTCAAGAACTCCATATGCCACACTGGCAAATGAGGACAACCAAATAGAGGTACCAGGGAAGTGGAAGGGAAAGGATGTGGAGGTTAGGCAAGGAGGTGACCTCAGTGGGAAAGCAGTGGACCCCAGGAGGAGGAAGCGAATCCTGGTGGGGGACTCCATCAAGAGGGATCCAGCTAGGGAACACAGGAGGGGAGGACAGGGAGGTGAGGTGCCTATCAGGTGCCACGGCATGGAGGGATGGAAGGAAGATACTGGGGATCACTGGGAAGGCAAGATGGAGGGTGAGCTGGATGTCATTATCCACCTAGGTACTAATGACTTGGCAAATGGGGAGCCAAAGGAAGTTCAGGAAGAGTTTAGGAAACTGGGAGGGGTCAAGCAAGTAGCTACTTCTGTCACTTTCTCAGAAGTACTACCTGTGAGAGGCAAGGGAGAGCATAGGAGTGCATGCACCAGGAACTTTAACTCATAGTTGAAGAACTGGAGCTGTGAGGAAGGGTTTGATTCATTGGTGACTGGGGACCCACCTGGAGGATGGAGGTTTGTTCAAGCCTGACCGCCTGCATCCATCCTGGAGGGAATCAAAGTGCTCAATGATAAGTTTAAATGCTACATTGACAAGCATTTAAACTAGCAAAAGGGGTGCAGGCCAGCAAGGACGGTACCTACTTGCTCACCCCCACAGCTAGTAGTGGAACCAGTGACCAGAGGAGTGGCATCTCTGCAAAGCAGTGTGCAAAGATGGAGATTAGTGTCCAAAAGGTGGATAAGCAGAAAGGGCAAAATTCAGCAGAAGGGCAAACAGCAAGGAGAACAAGGGATAAATGACAACCAAGGAAGGGGCTGGAGTAGAACAGTGAAACAGTCTAGGGAGGTCAAATCATGGAAAGCCATGTGTGCAAATGCCAGGAGCCTTAGCAACAAGATGGAAGATCTGGAGGCTGTCATGGTACAGTCAGACCTGGACATTGTGGCCATCACTGAAACCTGGTGTAATGATAACCATGACTGGGAGATAGCCATACCTGGCTACAACATATTCAGAAGAGACAGAGCAGGCAGGAAGGGAGGAGGAGTGGCACTGTATGTGAAAAAATGACATAAGGGCCACAGATCTAGGAGGAACAAATGGGGGAGAGATACTGTGGGTTAAGCTGGAAAGGAAAATGGGGCCAGCCATCCGCACAGGTGTGGTCTATAGACCACCAGCCCAGGAGGGAGAAACAGATAGGGAGTTGATGCTAGCCATCCAAAGGATGGCAGACAAGGTGAGGTAGTACTGGTGAGACTTCAATATACCAGACGTGGACTGGAGCATCCCAGCAGCAGCATCAACTAGGAGCAGATTTATCCTGGACCTCCTTCAGGGTGCCTTCCTCAAGCAACTGGTCATGGAACCAACCTCGGCAGAAGGCAACACTGGACCTTCTGCTCACAAACAGGGACAGTGTGATGGGGTAACAGTGGGGAGCACCTGGGAACAGTGACCACCAGTCATTGTGGTTTGAAATCACAGAAAGAGCAGAACCAAACCACACAAAACACGTATCCTGGATTTTAGGGGCAGACTTTGGGAAAATGGGGAGATACTTGAAAGAGGCATTAAGGGAATGGGACAGGAATCAGGGTTGAGGAACAGTGGGCAGTATTTAAAATGGGGATTATAAGAACAACAGAATTATGCATTAAGCAGGTTAGCAAGAGGAAAAGGAAGAGGAGACCATTATGGTTTTCCAAAGAGGTAGCAAAGAAAGTGAAAGCCAAAAAGATTGCATTCAGGCAATACAAATGACACAGGCAGAAGGGGATAGGGAGAAGTACCAGGAGAAACAAAGGGAGGCAGGGAAGTCAGTAAGGAAGCCAAAGCTCAGACAGAAGAACACATTGCAAAATCAGTGGGTAAAGGGAAAAACCTTTTACAGGTACATAAGTGAAAAAAGAAAGACAAAGGAGGGATAGTGAGACTGAAGGGGAGGATGGGAGCCGCGTGGAGGATGAAAACAATAAAGCTGACATATTGAACAGGTATTTCTGCTCAGTCTTTACTAAGGAAGAGGGGGTAATGGGTCTGAAGGGAGTACAAGGGGTGAGAATGGTGCAGAAATGGACACAAGTCCCTTTACAGAGAAAGGGTCCTGAAGGAACTGGAAGCACAAGAGCTGATAAAGCAATGGGGCCAGATGGGTGCACCCAGGGTCCTTAAAGAACTAAGAGAGGTGGTGGCTGAACCTCTGGCTATCCTGTTCAGCCAATCACTGGAAACGGGAGGTACCCAAAGACTGGAGGACAGCAGATGTAGTCCCCTTATACAAAAGTGGGAACAAAGAGGAAGCAGGGAACTACAGACCAGTCAGCCTCACCTCGGTAGTGGGAAAGATCATGGAAGCACTACTGAAGGAGAGATTGGTGGAACATCTGGTTGTCAATGGACTACAGGACCCAAGGCAGCATGGTTTCACCAGGGGCAGGTCATGTCAGACCAACCTCATTGAATTTTTTGACTGGGTGACTAGGGAGGTGGATCAGGGGAGGGCAGTGGACATGGCCTATCTGGACTTCAGCAAGGCCTTTGACACTGTGCCACATAGAAGACTATTACACAAACTGGGGAATATGGTGTGGGCAGGACAGTAGTGTGGTGGGTAGGTAACTGGCTGGGTGGCAGGACACAGAGGGTGGTGGTAAATGGCTGTCACTCCACAGAGGGAAGAGTAACCAGTGGGGTACCACAGGGATCAGTGCTGGGACCGGTCCTATTCAACATCTTCATCAGTGACATTGCACAGGATCTAGAAGGCAGAATTTCACTGTTCGCTGATGACACAAAGCTCTGTAACAGAGTAGACACACCAGAGGGTGTAGACAGAATGAGAAGGACCTGCAGAAACTTGAAGAATGGTCAAGGGTTTGGCAGTTGAAATTCAGTGCAAAGAAGTGCAAGATAATGCATATGGGGCACAAAAACCCTGGCACAATATATCAGTTGGGGTGAGGTGATAGCATGCACCAAGCAGGAAAGGGATCTTGGGGTTGTCATCTGATGACCTCAAGGTAGGGAAACAGCGTGACAAGGCATCAGGTAAAGCAAATAGGATGCTGGGATGTATAGGCAGGGGCATCACCAGCAGGAAAAGGGAGGTCATAATTCCACTATACAAGACACTAGTGAGGCCCCACCTGGAGTACAGTGTACAGTTCTGGAGACCATACCTACGTAAGGACATAGACAGGGTAGAGAAGGTTCAGAGGAGGGCAACAAAGATGGTGCATGGGTTGCATCACAAGTCCTATGAAGACAGGTTGAAGGAACTGAACATGTACTCCCTGGAGGAGAGGAGGGAGAGAGGGGATATGATAGAGACATACAAGTATCTTACAGGGAAGAACAGGGTGCAGGAAAACACTATTTTTAAGCGAAAAAGATGTTTCAGGACTAGAGGGCATGGGATGAAGTTAGAGGGAGGACGATTCAGAGGAAACATGAGAAAGAATTTCTTCACAGAACGGTGGTGGACAGTGGAACACCCTGCCAGAGGAAGTGGTGGGGGCTGAAACGATCACAGGATTTAAGAATGCATGGGATAGACATAAAGGAATTCTAGAGGGCAGGGGGTAGGAAACAGACTTCTAGGAAAACAAACTGAACTTACAAGCTCAAATGGGTAGACTAGGTGGGCCATAGGCCCTTATCTGCTGACACTGTCTATGTATCTATGTATCATTGACGCCTCTCTGAACTTGCTAATTTTTATACTTCTAATATGCCTATCATATTCTACCAGAGACTTTTCTATTTTTCTCACAAGTGTTTCAATTGTGTAGTCTCTACTGCCTCATTTATTTTCATTTCTATGTTACTAATTTCTTCAAGAAATTTCCCTTGTTCTGTAGTTAGAGTTTCAATCAAAAGTAACGGAAAATCAGAGGAGCATTTTGTTCTTATTCCATCCCATTTAGGCTGAAACTCATCAGGTATAAAACCTAAATGTGATTCTAGTAGAACTCTGAGTCTCCTGGGGATTCTTTTTTGTTTCATGTGTTCAAGAAGGGTTACAGCATGCCAGTCTAGCTTACTTCACACTCCTTTAAGGATTCTAACTTGTTTATTGATGTCCTGGTAATTCAGGAGTTTCCCCACGCTCAATGTGTCATTTACTGTTAACCAGTCCCATTATTCTATTGCTTCATCTTGGTTATAGTTAGCATGGATCTATTATCAGTTAATTTTCCCAGCTCAGAGAATGTGGCCATGTTGGTAAAGCCAAAGCGCTACAAATTCAAACCTTTCTTATTCTTGGGTTTCATTTTAGGGTGACGCTGCAATTTCAACTCCATACAGGAAAATTCTACTATAACTCCAGCCTTTTTGGGGTTGAGTGAGATAGCCTGAATTGACTGTGGTTTTGGTTCTCCACTCACTTGCTCCCCAGCAGTTCTCGATATTGACTACATATAAAAGGAATATAAAAGGAACTCTGGGAGACACAAGGTTGGTGTTACTATATTTAGCCAGCCCATGGCATATCCCATATATCTGGAGGTAGACAGTGATATAAATATATTTATCAAGGAATATGTTTCACCACTGGTGTTACATGAATGTGCCTTCTATATTGAGGAGCCTGCTATCATGAACAAGTGTATCCTTTCTTTTGTTGGGACTTGAATATCAAAATGGTAGAAAACTATGAAAACTAAATACTGAGAAATGTTGTACCACTATGTATTATTGGACGATAGTGCCAAAACAGTTTCTCACACCCTGAGATGGTGGTCTTTATTTGTTACTGTTCCTCACCCAAGTTTAATTAAGTTCTGTAAACCTGTATGACATGTTTTCTGTTAAATCTGGTTTTGTGTAATACTCATTCTCATTCTGTTATTGTTTGAGCTTTACTGGCCTTTTAGTAAACTCAGCTTCAACTTTTTGATTTACACACTAATGGCACAGTCTGCACCAATTTAGAACAGTATGATTAAGGTTAGAACAGTAAGAGGTTTCACGCATTCGTGGGATAAACATAGGGTACATTAGAAAAGAGGCAGGCAGGTGGGAGGGTCGCTGTAGACCAGAGAGGGTGTGCAGTGACAGAATAAGCAGGGAACAATGGAGCAGATTGGTTGGACCAAGCGGTCCTTTTTCTGCAAATAGATTCTATGTTTCTGTGATGTAGTTTATGTCTATTTTAACCACAACATTATGTAATAAAACCCAAATACATTGCAACAACAATGGGAGAACTTAAAGTAACTGTATTTGTTTGTTAACAAAAATTTCATCATATCGTTTTTTTTAGCAAAAATGTATTTCTGGTAGCCTTAGATTCATATTCAGCATTTGTTTAAGTTTCAGCAGACATTTAAGTAAAAGAGCTTTTATTACATGTCTTCTAATTAACAACTCAAGTCATTAAAAGCACCACCACTCACAATATGTAAACATTTCTTCCATTGAGAGCACCTTTTGACTGTAAATACTGCATTTATACTGAGTCTATATTAGGATGGTGCTAGCACAGGTTTCTGGTGGTAAATAGCATGGCACCACACCAATGAAGGACACAAGGAGAGGAGCTCACAAGAGGGGGAATGGTAGAGGCACAAGGTGGAAGGTAGTCAGTCTAAATGCCAGAAGCCTAGGAAACAACATCAGTGCGCTCCAGGCTATGGTGGCAAATATTGCATTAAAACTCATAGCCATTACAGAAACATTGACACACAGAATAACAACTGGCACTTGGCAGTACCTGGGTATACCATGAATAGGACAGTCAGGAGGTAATGGAAAAGGAGGTAGTGCAGCCCCTATATCAAGCAAGGCACAGAGACAGTAGAGGATGGGTCCATCAGGGAGGAAACAGGGAAACAGAATTGCTGTGGGTACAGGTGTTGACAACATAGGGAAAGAAGTTGTAGCATGGCGGTGGTCCATAGACCACTGGGACAGGGAGACAAGTGGAATCAGGAATGAGGGGCTGAAGCTTAGAAGGGGGCCATAAGAGAGAGGTAGTAGGTGTGGGGATCTCAGACTACCAGACACAGATTAGGACATTCTAACAGCTACGAGTACCAGACGCCAGGCCAAGCTAGATATGTTGTTGGACTGCCTGCTGGTGCAGCTGGTCAGGGAACCTAGAAGAAAGACTGCAGTTTTTGATGTGGTAGTTACCAGCTCAGAAATGGTAGGTGGAATGCAGGTTGGGAACTACTGGGGTCCAGTGACCATAACACCATATGATTTGAACTGGCCATGGATATCAATATCGCCAAATGCTGTGGTTCTGGATTTCAGATGAGCAGACATTGATCAGATGAGGAAATTAGTCAAGGGCAAATTAACTGGAGTGGACAAAATCAGGGGGTGGAAGAAAGGTGGGAGAAATTAAAGGGACCACTCCTGAAGCAAGCAAACAATGCTTGAGAATGGTTACCAAAAGTAAATATGCACAACAAACCAATGTGGTTCTCTGTGAAGGTCAGAGAGGCAATGAGGGTAAAAAAAAGTCTTCAGTGGCTACAAGGAGAAACAGAGGAATGATGAATGGAGCATATTCCAGGTGAAGTTGATGGAGACCAGGAAGGCAGTGAGGGAGGCAAAAGTAGATACAGAGCTGCGTATTGCAGAGGGGGTTAAGGAAGGGGATAAACAGTTCTTCAGGTACATTAAGGAAAAAGAAAGATGAGACGGGAATTCTGAGGGTGATAGGGCAGGGTAGTAGAGGAGGATGAGAAGAAGGTAGCTGTTCTAAATGAATACTTCTGTTCAGTATTCACAGTGAAGGATAGTAGGACTCTTCTGAAAAGTGACATAAAGCCTGCTGCAGGAGGATTCCAAAATGTGATAGCTGGTAATACAGGAGAAAGGGTTAGAAAACCCTTGCTTGCAGTTCTGAAAATAAACAGGTCTCGGGGCCAGATGTGATGTACCTGAGGGTGCTCAGGGAATTGCCATCACAACTGGATGAACTTCTGGCAGGTCTATTCAGTAGCTCATTACAATCAGGGCTGGTTCCAAAACACTGGAGGATAAGAGATGTTGTGCCACCAACAAGAGAGGGACAGGAAAGAACATGGAATTTACAGGCCCATCAGTCTTGCCTCCATAGTAGTAAAACTGATCGAAACACTAGTCAAAGAGGACCTAGGGGACTACCTGGAGAAATGGGCTCCAGGAGAGTAAGCAGCATGGGTCTGTGGCAGGGAGGTCTTGTCAGAGCAACCTGATAGTATTCTTGGATTGGATAATAATGGCGGTGGATAAGGGACAAGCAGTAGATTTACTCTACTTAGACTTTAGCAAGCATTTGGCTCAATGCCACACAGGTTATTGAAGAAATTAGAGGAGGTGGGAGCAAGAAAGAACCTAGTTAAATGGGTGGGAAGTTGATTGGGAGGACAGCAGAGGGTGATGGTAAACATTATGCAATTGGGGAAGGGAGGTCACGAGAGGGGTCAGTACTGGGACCAGTTCTTTTCAATATGTTCATCAGTGACATACGTTAGGAGAAGGAATACAGGGCAAGGTTTGTCTCTTTGTGGATGACACTAACTTCTCTAGCAGGGTAGACATCAAAGAGGGGGAAAAAGTGGCAAAGGAACCTGGACGTGCCATAACACCATATGGTTTGAATGGGCCATGAGCAAAGAGGGGGAAGGAGTTGCAGAGGACCTGCAAAGACCATGACACCGTATAGTTTGAACTGGCCATGTGTGTTAGTATACCCTGTCAAAGCTTTGGTTCTGCACTCAGGCGAGCAGAGGGTAGATGGGTGGTCAAAGGTCTGGCTGTTGAAATTCAACACCAAAAAGTGCAAGATGATGAACATAGGGAACAATGAACAGGAGGGTTAAACTGTCACTGCTTCAGAGGAACGGAACCTGGAGGTCATCATAAGCAGCTCTCTAAAACAAACTAGCCAATTGTAACATGGTCTACATCAAGGCAACCAGAATGTTGGGGTGTACTGAAGGGTTTGATAGTAGAGGAAAGAGATAATATCACCTCTCTATAGATCACTGGTGAGACCCCATCTTGAGTATTGTGCCAGTTTTGAACTCTTCACCTGAGGAAAGACAGAGAGAGCTGTAGGCGCGGTGTTATAACCAAAATGACTGAGGGTCAACAGGGCAGATCTATGAGGATCAGTTTTGACACTGAACATTTACTTGCTGGAGGTCAGAAGGAAAGGGGTTAGGAGGAATATGACAGAGACCTTCCAGTTCCTGAAAAGGGTAAGCAAGGTAAACTGTGAGAAACTATTTAGCAGGAACTGTGGGTCAAAAACAAGGACATGGATGTTAGCTGGTGGGGGGATTCTGGAAGGATACAAGAAAGTTTTACTTTACTGAGACAGTTGTTGAGCCATAGAACAGTTTGCCTGCAGAGGTAGTAGGCCCAAATAACATTAATGGATTCAAGCATGGTTGGAGCATCATAAAGGGCTTAATAGTTACGCAGGGGTGTAGCAGTAAGGCCGGGAGCAAGGAGGGGAGAGGAGGACAATAACCCTGTCTGGACAATAGGTCAAGGGGTAGGGCAGACTGGATGGACTTATGGTCTTTTTCTGCTGACATGGGCTATGTTTCTATATAAGATGTTTAATTGCTTTGAGGTAGGATTTACAAGGAAACAAGAACTTTTAAAAACTTCAAAATCCTGTATCTCAGTCTAGGAATAAATGAAAATGAAAAAGAAAATGGGAGAGTGATGTTTTTGCCAGAAATACATTATTCCTACAAAACAACATGAAAACTTACTAATACAGCTCCTTTAATCTGGGCACACACCATACTTTGAAATGCTACCACAAGAGAACAAATCAGAAACATCTACTAAATTCAGTAAAAGAACAGTAGAGATAAACCAGTAATAGAATGTGAACCAGTATTTGAAATTAAGCTTCTTCAAAACACACTGACGTGCAGGTTAAAGGCAGTTCTCCTTAAAATGGCCACATTCTTTTTTTTTCAACTTGAGTATACTTTATTTAGTCTTCATCATATACCGTACACACAATGGTATCAAGTATACACACAATGGGAGCAGAAGCAGATAGTAATAAGAAATCGTAGTGCTCCAATTTTCAGTGTACCTTAGTCCTATAATGACCAGTACTACATAAATAGAACATGTAATGAAAACTTATCAACAACACAACTATGCTACCTTCCAACCCCACCCCCACCCCAGCTGCACTGTTGAATGACCCAAGGGTTTTCTAAACCCTAAAACAACATATGGCTATTATATAAGGGTGTACCAATCTAGTATCTAATAGCCTATAAAGTAAGCAATGTGTATAAAGGAGCCCGCACTCTCTGATAATATTTTGTTTTCTTAGAGAGACTGGCCAAGAGATTCTCCACTTGGAGAGCAAAAAGAATCTCATACAGCCATTCTGTCACAGTGGGGATCATTTGATCCATCCAATGGCGGAGTATCACTTTTTTAGCACATAGAGAAATCAAGGCCATGTGCTTCCTTTGATTTCCAATAAGAGCATTTCCGTACTCCCCCAGGGTACAGATCTCTGGTAAAAAGGCATCAGACAGACCCAGAAGGAGATCCCATATAGTTCTGATGGCTGACCAAAACTGGGAAGCCTTGCTGCTACTCCACAAAATATGGAGTAGAGTAGCAGATCGTTCACCACAACAGGAGCATATGCCATTTGGGAGCTTCCCCATTCTGTAGAGCTTGGACAGGGTGTAATATAAGTCATGCATTATGTAGAATTGGAGTAAACGGATCAATCCCATTTTATATCATTGTACAGGTGCATCCATACTTGACTCCAGGAGCTGTGGTGGTAGAGGGCAGAAGGTAGGGTGTAATCCCACTTGTAACAGGGAGGTCCTTCTTTGTCTGCCAGAAAACCTTGAGATGGTTGAAAAGAATGAAATGATATCAGATGAAGGCGACGAGGAATAACAGAAAGGATGGGCCCATCTAAATACTTATCCCTGAGACCTGACCGAAATGATGAAGAACCATGTGAGATAATTGGATATATTTAAAACTGTAAGAGGAGGGAAGATTAAATTTATGTTGAACTTCCAGAAGCAGGAGTAACTTGTGATTATCGAGCAGATTCTTAACCAGAATTCTCTCATCTATGGGTCAGTAGGAGGAACCCAACATCTTTCCCTATCTTGAAATTGGGATTGTGTAGTATTGGGAGGAGGTATCGCATCTAAGGACGTATGTGTGAGATCACTCTTAACTGTATATCTGTCCAAAGTGTTGCCATTATAGGAGAATTCCATAGCTGTTTAGGTATGTGTTTAAGGGGAACATATAATAGAGAGTCCAGATCAACATTATGTAAGGTACATAGAGATTTCTCTATCTGTAGCCATAACGGAGAATACATATTAGAATCTAACGAAGAGGAGAGAACCAGCCAATGATACATAATAGTGCAGGTAATGGAGAGGTAATAAAAAAATTGGGAATTTGGAGACCACCTCTAGTTTTAGTACATTGTAATTTAGAGAAGGCTCATCTCTGTGATTTACCCTGCCAAATATGATTGGAGATAACACTGTGTACCCAAGAAAACCAGCTTTTTGGAAGGAAATAGTTGTGCATTTGAAGAGGGTACAAGAGACGGGGAAGGACATTCATTTTTATAATACTAATACGTCCCCAAAGAGAAAAAGGGAGTAAAGTCCAGTGATTGAGATCCACTTTAATACAAGAGAGTACCTCATCCAGATTGTATTTCTTCATTTTAACCTTGGATCGGGAAAGGTATATCCCCAAATACTTCATCTTGTCCTTGATCCAAGTTAATCCCAGATGTCGAATGTCAGCGTGCATAGTAAAGACATTGAGAGGCATTATCTCCATTTTAGAGGGGTTCAATTTATAGTTAGAGATTTTGCCAAAATCTTTGATTATATCTATGGCCGCCATGAGGGAAGCAGAGGGATGTGTTACATGAAGAAGTATGTCATCTGCATAGACAGACAACTTGTACTGAAAGGTACCAATGGAAATCCCTATAATCCTGGCAAGATATTAAGTCAATGGATTAAGGGTTCAAGATACAAACTGAACAAGAAAGGAGATAATGGGCAGCCTTGCCTGGTGCCTTTTTGAGATCTATAGGTTGTGATAAAACTCCATTGCAAAGTATTCAGGCTCTGGGGCATGAGTATAAGACTTGTAGCCAGTGGACAAACTGAGAGGCTAAATTATATTTTGGCAAGAGGTGAAAGAGATAGTCCCACGAATCCCTTTCAAAGGCTTTCTTTGCATCCAGGGAGCCCAAGACCACAGGGGTATTGGACTCCCCGGACACAGAGATGAGGTGAGTAAGTTTCCAGAGATGGTCCACCGATAATCTACCAGTCACAAAACCAACCTGTTCGGACCAATTAAATCATGCCAGACTTTATTAACTCAGTTGGCCAGGACCTTCTCAAGGATCTTAAGGTAAACATTGATCAGGCATATGGGTTGATAATTGGAGACCTAAGGAGGGTCTCTTCCTGGTTTGAAGAGGACCACAATTGTGGCCTCAGTTATAGCAAGATCAGACAGGCCATATTTGTAGATATAATTGTAGACATCTAATAGTAATGGCACTAATTGTGTTTTGAACGTTTTATAAAATTCAGAGGTGTAACCATCAGGCTCGGTACCTTATCCATGGTAAGTGAGTCAATGGCAGCTGCAATTTCTGCAGTTGTGAGATGGGTACTCAGGTAATCCATCTGGTGGGTCCCTTATGTGGAAGCTGAACATCTTGTATAAACTGATCCATAAGATTCGTATTAAAATCCCAGGGGCTGGAGTATAGCTTTGATAGTATTCCTGAAAACATGCAACTATTTCACGAGGGATGTGACAAGTTCCCTTCTGTATTTTGAAGGAGTGAACTATCCTACCTGCAGTTTTGGGTCCAAGCCATAAGGCAAGTAATTTGCCCGCCTTGTCTCCTGATCGAAATAACAAACCCTGGATCTTAGTAAACAATGTTCAGCCTTATCATTTAAAAGGGCATTATAACGGATAGAAGGATTTCAACTGATTAAGCTCTGCTGGAGTGGAGCGAGGGGGTAAAGATAGTTCCTGCTGTCTAATTTGACAAAGGAGGTCAGATGAAACTTGAGCAGTAATTTTCTTCTGTACGGAAGCTAAACGATAATTTCTCCCCGATAGTACATTTCACTGCACCCCACAGTAAATCCATCTTGGCCATAGAAGGAAAGTTGTTAGAAAAATGGAGATATAGGTGCGGGGATGAGAAACCAGCTTCTCAGATTTCAGTAATTGAGCATTCAACCTCCAGACCTTATCCCTGGTGGTAAAAATTGCCGCATTCTTAAAACCACAGCAGTATGCCACACACACTGTTGAGCACCATTGGTCCAAATGCCTCATTTTTCAATTTTCTTAAACGTTTTACAAATTATTTCCGAGGATAGTCCACTGAGATGCAACATCTCATTACTAATGGGATCCTGCTTCTACACATTTGCACAGCTGGCTGGACTTGAGCACTGAGAGGATAAGGGACTTACCCAAGGTCACATCCTGAGTAATTGACTTTAGTGGGGTTTGAATCTGTGATCTCCTGGTTCCAAAGCTGTTACTTGAACCACTTGACCACCCTAACTCTGATCTCTTTTCTAATTGCTCATTTGCATGATACAGTTTGTTTGTTAAAAATGTAATCTTGCTTGTGGAACTATATCATACTATCCCATTTAAGGCTTCACAGTAACTTTTATGGCTTAGAAAGTTCTGACCATTTTGAAATCACAATCAGTTCAAATATTTGTTACACAATACAATATCTGAGCACAGTTCTGTTTTTGAACAGCAGTCTACTGGCAGCCTCAAGCTAAATGAGAGCAACAGCTCTTGTCGTACAAACAATAAACATGAGCAAAGTTAATGATGAGGGACATTCTCAGTGCCATAATCAATGATTTTAAAGTAGCAGTTCTATGAATAGAGGTTTGTCTTAGATAATATGGTTGCCAATTAGCACAAATAAAAATATTAACATTTATTTAGTTTTTGTTGACCAGGTAAGTGCATTAGACAAATCCTGCCTATTTTCAGGCACGACCTGGGGGAGGGGGATACAGATGAATTCTAACTGACCTTGAACCAGATTAAGTTGTTGGTGGTATTTTTAGTGAATGAGGGAAATTTGGCCAGGACACCGGGGAAATTCCCCTACTTTTTTCGATAAGTGCCATGGGATCTTTAACATCCACCTGAACTACCACCAATCCAGGCAGATGGGACCTCGGTTTAACATCTCATCTGAAAGACAGCACCTCAGAATTGCAGCACCCCTCTCATGCTGCACTACAGTGTCAGTACTGGGATATTAACCCAAGTGCCAGATGTGGGAACTGAACCCACAGCCCTCTGATCTCCCAGCCTCAGAGGCGAGTGTGCTACCTACTGAGCCACTGACACTGACACACATACCCAGAAGTTGCGATCAGATATCTTGAAATGTAATGTGTTTACCTTTTTTCAGATTTTCAGAGTTTCTGATTCAGATTCCAATCAGATTATAGAATGCCTTCGGCTTCCACTCCCTGCCTGCATTAAGAACTTCAGATTTGGAATAGGATTTTGGATTTTAGAACTGGAATCTGATCAGCATCCGATTGACTAGGATTTAGGATTTTTGGAAACTATATCCCTCCTAAATTCTAACTGTGAAATCAGATTCTGATGTATCCAAATTCAAAAATCAGAATTCACTCATCATTAATACCCAGACATTCTGTTTAATCCCTGAAGTAAGATATGTGGTTTTAGAATGTTTAAAGGCCAGCTACTGCATTGTATGCCCACCCGTCAAAAAGAAGTATATTGGTGTGGTAACGTGTAGATTACTATAAACAAACTCTGGCCAGAGCCAGCACGCTGCAGCTGATGGGGCTTGGTAACTCCAGAGCACCACCAGCTGTCTGCCATGTCCAACATGGTTACTGGTGCTATTGAACATGGTGGACAGCCAGTGGCAGAGTCTGCTGTGCAAAGATGGCCACTGGAGTTATCTGTGTATGCACGGAAATTGTACGTGCGCAGTAAGCACCATAGGCCATGTCGGACATGGCAGACAGTGCCGTGTTCCAGCTGACGAACAAAGTAGTGCAATGGACGTGCATCCACTACCAGAACTCCAAAGAAAGAGGAGTAGATGGTTCCGGTCAGCTCCTTTTTCTCTATCATCCCAAAATGGCTGCAGGGCTGTGCCCACTACAGCCATTAAAATATGTACTCTCACCATCCTGACACATCTCCACAGTATGAAAGCAGTATGCAGTATGCACAGTCAGTTTGTAATCTCAGGAAAAGAGACTTTGTAAAAACTGTTGGTGGCAACCATACATCAATTACAAAATGAGTAGTAGAAACTATTAACAAATTTGAAGAAATTAAAATCTATTGATGCCAGCCAAACAATGCCCACTAGCGAATACTGCTGCTTTAAAAGAGAACTGCATTTAATCTGCAAGCCTGTATTTTCAGATGAAGCAGTTTTTTAAATACATGCTCATATTCTGTTACTTAAGTCATAGACACAACAGGGGTTATGTTAATGTCCTGTTAATCACCCTATGTGGGTGTGATGTGGCATGAGGCAAAGTTGAGTGACACATGACCATAGGGGGTGATTAAGTAAGCAATAACACACAACAGGGCATGCAGCTATTAGATAATTACTACACACTACCCCCACTCTGTTGGTTGGAGGCATGAGGCATTAGCTGAGTGCTCTTCAATTACCAGGGGGAGAAGTGTGATAATAACAGAGTATGGTAATAACAGACCACCTTCGCAGGATGAGGAGTTGGACAGAATGTTGGGGGAGCAGATTAGAACAGTATCTAGTAGAGGAAGCATAATCATAACAGGTGATTTTAACCTACCTGGAGTGGACTGCAGGACCCTCAGCTACCTCCTGCTCCAGGGAGCAGGTACTTCTGGCGGCTTTCCAGGATAGTTTACTGGTGCAGGGAGTCATGGAGCCTACCAGGGACAAAGCCTTACTTAACTTAGTACTGTCCAATGGTGAGCATGTCCAGGAAATAAAGGTGGAAGACTCTCTTGCAGGCAGCGACCACTGCACAGTGTGGTTCTACCTAAATCTGGGCAAAAGAAATAGCCAGGACTGAAATGAGAGTAGTAGACTTTAGGAAGGCTTACTTTGGAAAGGAAGACAAACTCCTAGAGGGACATCTTGACAAAATCAGTCCAGAAATGGAAGTGGAGCAGAAATAGTCCATTATAAAGATGAGTCTGATTGAGGCCACTAATATGTATACTAAGACCCAGAGCAAGAAAGCCAGGATCAAAAAACCAAGCTGGTTCATCAAAGAGGCGGCAGCAAAAGTGAGGGAAAAGAGAGCAACCTTTCATAAGTACAAACGTACTTTGAAGTCAGGGAGGTTTATTAAGTGCAGTCAAGAGAGGCAAGCACAGCGGTCAGGGCAGCAAAGGCCATGAAAGAACTAAAATTAGCTCAGGGAGTAAAAGTAGGTGAAAAGGACTTTTTCAAGTACATAAGGAAGAAAAGGAATACCAAGGATGGGATTGTTAGATTAAAGTGAGAGGAGGGATGGGCGGAGAGTAGTGAGAAACAGGTGGAAGTACTGAATGAATACTTCAGCTTGGTTTTCACTAGGGAGAAGGAAGGACCTGTACCACAGGGAAAAATAGGGGTTCGGAAGTCGGGGACGGTGAAACAGATGGAGCAATTCTGGAGGACAAGGTTTTAAAGGGTCTTAGGGTGGCCCTTAGGGTTAACAAAGATCCTAGACTGGATGGCATGCACCAGAGGGTTCTGAGGGAGTTGGCAGAAGTCCTGGCTAGCCCCCTGGTGGACCTGTTTAACATCTCGCTGGAGACAGGGTGCATGCCTCAGGACTAGAGATTGGCACATGTGGTTCCTCTCCATAAAAGTGGACCCAGGGATGAACCAGGTAACCACAGACCAGTGAGCCTTACCACCATTTAAGGCAGATTAATGGAGACCATACTAAAGGAGAGACTAGTGGATTTTGTGGAGGTTAATGGTCTCCAGGATGAAAGGCAACATGGGCTTGTTTTAGGGAGATCCAGCCAGACCAATCTGATAGACTTTTTGATTGGGTCACAAGGACAGTGAACAGAGGCCAGGCAGATGATGTCCTTTATCTGACTTCAGCAAGGCCTTCAACTCTGTACCTCATAGGAGACTACTTAGTAAGCTGCAGGACTTGAGAACTGGGGCAAATCTGGCAGGGTGAGTCAAGAGCTGGCTACATGATAGAAACCAGAGGCATTTAGTGAAGTCAAGTTCTGCTCATGCCAACTGCAACTTTTTTTTTAAGGAGACCTGGGGCCAGATATTCAAAACTTTGCCCCGGGGCTAAATTAGCACTGCCTGGCATGCTAGATTAGACTGGAACCAATAGCCCACTATATTCAAAAGGGATAGCCCCAGTGCTAAACCTGCTGAATATAGTGTGCTAAGGAAGCTGGGCAAACTAGGCTGAGAGTGCAGTGCAAAAACAGCCCAGGAAACAAGACAGCTCTGAATATAGCAACCAAGAAGTGCAAACCACAACAGCAGCCCAGTGCACAGTGACATGAAGGAAGGTAAAGGTGAACTATGTGGCCAATGTGTGTACTACCAAAGGAGTGGATTCATTAAAGCTGCAAGCACCAGTGTATGTGAAATTCTGCAGAAATGTACCATGTTTCCAAAACGTTTGCGCGGCGCAGGCACATTTGCACAGGGTTTTGCATGGTGCTAAGACATTTGCCCGGTGCTAACACATTTGCCCGGGACAAAAAGTTGCTATATTCAAAAGTGACATGCAAATGAGCCTACTTAGGCAGTCTGTGGGCAAACATCCAGATTAGCAGCTCGTTATGTCCTGATTTGCATGCAGTTTGCCCAGCTCTATTGCAGGGTCCCACAGCTCCACCTGTATGTCAGTCTGGAAGTACAGGGGCTGGTTGGGTCTGCCCACAGCTCCACCTGTAGGTCAGTTTGGAATGCATGGTGGTAGCTGCAGGCTACATTTGTACAGAACTGCATAGAATATTGTGCCCCAGGGGACTACACAGCACAGGCACAGGTGGTGGTGCTGCATGCAGTCAAACAATAGTTCTAACAACAGTGCAGACATTACAACAAGGGGCCAGTAGTGTGAGGGACACAGCAATGCCTATGGTGTGTAGGGCATCAATGACTGCTGCACTGTACACAGTGACAGGCCCATCTTGCAGGTGTGTACTGACAGTGAACATTACTGTTATGCTGTTGAGTGACACACAGACACTGCACCACTGGCATGGGATACTCACAGTGTCATATACATGGCTGGCTGTGTGTGCTATGGTGTATGTACAAATTTATTTTATTTATTCATTTATTCAATTTTGGTGACGGGCAGGCCACTGTGTCCTGAAGGTCCCTTTTTCAGGGGCGACCCAGGTAGGTTTACAGAGTTAACCTCATAGTAGTTTACATATAGTAGTTTACAAGACACAGGCTTCAACGATTTTGAGACATAAGCAATGGTAGTCTGAGTGGCAGAGCTATACATGTATATAGACATTAATTCTTCAATTGATACAGTTCAGTGCAGAGAATGATTATCAGGTTGAGTCGAGTTGTGAGGACGGAGGAGTGAGGGGAAAGAGGGTTTGCTCATTGCCCATGGCAATGGCATGAGCTGGCCTCTAGCTGGTAGGTTTTGAGTCTAGTGTGGAATGTTTTGATAGATGGGGCTTCCTGTATAGGAGGGGAGTTTGTTCCATAGTGAAGGAGCAGTGCTGGAAAAGGACTTGCCACCCATTTTAGTCCTCACTCTGGGTTATTTGGGTAGGACTCGGCCTGAGGTCCGGAGGTTCCATCAGTGTGTTATGTGACTGGGGTGGCACATACCATCAGACAGGCACACTGGTGCTGGGGTATTTTCAACACTGGACCATTTGCACTGTGTGGATTGTCCCAGCCTTGTGGCAGCACCCAGTATGTGGTGCAGACTGGCCACCTGTAGACCTCCCTCAACACCCTCCACACCCCCAATGTTGCATGTGTGCTGATTCTGTTGGTGTCCACAGAAGAGTGGTCTGAAGGTGTGTTGTATGGACACACTGCCATGTTGTCCACTGGGCACTGGGTCATCAATTAATGCCTGGCATGGTTGGGACCAGTGGCAGATGATGGCAATATAGGAGGTGCCATCCATGTGCAGCATGTTTTTTCCATGTCTGGTTTCTTTCTATGTTTAATATTTACTGGTTAGGGTCAATAAACCACTGCTGGCAGACCCTCGCAAACTCCATAATTCACACTTGTGAATTACAGAGTTCCATAAACCATGGTTCTATGTTGCACAAAGCTGTGCAAAGCCACAAAGTCGTGCAAAGCTGGTTTACCCAGAGTTAAGACTACCTTTTCCTGGGCAGTAATTTGCACCACGTAAAGTGTTGCACAAAGTCATGCAAAAACACTTTGTGTGGTGCTACTGCAGTGAATATAGCATTGCACCCATATTCATGTACCACGTCCCCTCTTTGCTCTTGCATACATTATACTTTTGCCGAGCGCTAATGCAGTTTGCCTGCTCTATTTGGCCTTTTGCATATAGTGGACTCAAGACAAGACCGTGCAAACCAAGTGCAAACGGTTTGTGCCCAGTGAAAGTTTTGAATATCTGGCCCCAGATCCCTTGCACAGTGCAACAAATAGAACTGGATCGGGACCAACTGGGATTGTGTTGTTATTGGTCCAGTTCATTAGAATTAACTAAAATGCACTGTTTTTCAAACCAGCTATCACAATAAAGACATTCAATTTAAAGCAGCAGTGCAACAAAATTGGGCGAAAAGCTGACCCTACCTTTTTTCACTATAAAAGATTCCAGACATCTTCCAGTTTTATTTGGTGGTACAGTTTCCTAATTCCATCAAAATATGTGAGTGTTCTATAAATATTTTAATTTGTTTGTTTGTTTTTTCAAGAAAAAAAGATGGCCACTACATTTTGCATAGAAATTGAATTGTAGACCTAGCAAGGGTTAGAATAAAAAAAATAAAAAAAAAATACCCATGGTGCACAGCATAGGAGGTAACTAGACAAGTACATTTGACAGGTATGCTAATATATTTTTAATTGTAGCTGAAACTAGCTTTCTTGAAAACATTTTTTGTTCCACTGCTACTTTAATGTGACATTACCTTCCTTCACACATTATAGAGATGGACTCAACCTCTGGCCATGCAATGTCCAGCCCAGTACTGCTTTCTCTTACTAGCTGTCTAGGGAAAGGGGAAATTGTTTAACCAGGAAAGGCACACCAAGCTGAAGCTTGTTTCCAGGTGTGACTTAGGAGCACAATGAGGTTAAGTGACTTGCTCAGGGTCACACAATATGCAGGTGGGGCCTGTGGGATTCAAACCCAGGTCTCCAGATTTGCAGCTCAGTGTCCTAAACCACAGCGCTATACTGCCTCCTACTAGCTGTCTATTAGAACATGCACGAGGTGGCTTTATGGAGCAAGATCAAAGGTTGGTGCCATCAATATAAATGTCCAAAGGAAAGCAATTTCAAGCTTAAATTCAACATATTTACTCTAGCAGTCAGTTTCTAAAAATAGTGCATTTCAGGGGATGGTAATAAATGGGGCCAGATCATAACATGATCCCAATAGGTCTTCATCAGTCTCCATCCATTGCTACTTTAACAGTGATCTGACCTGTTTCAAAAATGGTATCCATGTTCTGTAAAGAAAGGGACATGCTCAATGTTATATAAAGCACTCAGTATTTATTGCATATTCTTATATTATCTCAGAATGTGGGTATAATTCATATTCTTACTATAATATGTGCCCTGTTTTAAAGAGCCAGCATATTTCTTGGAATTGATAGTAACTTTCGGAAGTAGTCAGCTATCACATCTTATATCTAAGTATTTTTTTTATTTTTTGCTTTGCTAATTTCATTTTCTACCTGGCAGTACAAGGTGTGATGAGTGGAACAGCACTCTACCTGGAGGCTAAACTAATCAGTTCTATTCCTCCCCACACATCATCAGCACTGTGGCGCCACTGACGGTGACTTCACTAGTAACCAAGAAGAGCCAGTCTCCTGTTATTTGATAGGAACTTTTGACACAAGTAGGGTTTGTGATATAACGAGGTCAAATGCAGTGGTGTCGAGGAAGGAATAGAACTAGACATGTCTGCTTCCAGGTAAAACATTTTTCACATCACATCCAATACTATTAGGTAGAAAACCATCTAATTAGCACATAGGAAAACAATAAATAAAAAGTAACAAGGGATGTCTTAAAAATATTAAAATTATGCATGCTAGCTCTTTAACTGTAGTATAGGTATGCTGAATAAATAAAACAACAATTCAAGTTATGGGAACTGAGTTTACAGTAAATGTCATTTTCATCCTTTTAACCCCTTCTCCCCTCTGTAGACTTGAGATCAGCTATTATTCCACCAGAGTCATTTCAAACCAATGCCTCAGAAAGATCACTGATAGAAGGACACAACCTCAGCCCAGTTGCTAATATAAATGGCTGAATGCAACACTGAACTGGTCAGAGCTGGATGTAAATTTGGACCTGTCATATACATCAGTGCGTGCAGTATAGTGAGTAGATGAACCATCCTAGCATATCCAAGCACTGTTGATTGTTTAGGGTCTTGTTGTGATATATCACCTGTTTGTGACCTGGGGAATATTTAATGTTGACCTGCATGATAGCGATTCTGCCTCTGTTCTTTTCATACACCCTGATAAGCATTTGCAAGAAGCAATGTACTACAACTGCTTGAGTCTCAGTCTCTCTCTTGTAGGTGAATTTGTCAGAAATGCCTTCAGATCATGCATGTCCGCTTGCCTGTAATCATGTGCACTCCTCCATGCACGTGAATGTAAAAAGCACACTGTGCCCTCGTTTTGTTCATTTCACGCTTCATTACTCAAGAGTGCAAACTGATTTTATTTCTGTGGCTAAACACTGGAGTTCTGATTTGCTTTTGTTTGCCATCCACCTGAGGTCTTCCTGATTGGTAATAGATTTTTTTCAAAAGGCTTCTGTGTGTGGTGTTGGTTCAGGTGGGTACTCTTGCAACTGCTAGCCTGAGGAGGAATCAGACCACTACCAAATGGATTTGAGGGTAGTGCTATACATTCAGAGTCCTATCTCTTACTAATTTTTAGAGATGTCCCTGATTGGCCTCAAAATATTACCTGTCTGCTTCTTCTAAAATCAGTGTTCCTATCTCTAAAGAGTTAAGATTTATAGTCCGTAATAATGTTAGATAATAATGCTTTTGTTCTTCACAGAATGCTGTTTAGACTTAACCAATCATTCTATGGCTTCTTGAATTGATTTTACCATTTTGTCAGATGTGGCCCTGATAATGGTCATTTGCCTGAATTTGTTAGCTTTTTCCCTAATTTGTTATGGAAGGGGTAAGAGTTATGATATGGCCAACAGAATATCCAAGGCCCTGTCTTCAACACATCTGATCTCCCAGGGCCATTTTCTCCTACAAACACCAAAATAGGCCCTGTGGCCCAAGCCTCAGTCTTCTCAGTGGCAACTCATTCCATATGATGGCTTCCATCAACTGGTCACATCCAGGGCTACAATTCACTCCATTTTGGAAGTGCTTGATCTTCAAAACAAAAGGTAAAGGTTCTAAAATAAAGAAGGAAGTATCATTTTGTAATTCAGGAAATTCTGGAAGTCAGTCATGGTTGGTTTTCTAAGACAAAAGGTGTTGTATCAGTAATGCAGTATATATTTAAAGGGGAACAGTCACCACTAAGATCCCCACTCCCAACTGTGGGGCTGGCCCCAGTTTACACTGTGTGTGAAAAACGAACAGTTTTTTACTTACTGTTTACTGCGGTATATTAGATTGTATCTAGCTGATCCTGCCAGTGCAGCATCGGTATCAAAAATAAACTTCACTATGCAAATATGGCAACATGCCATACAAAAGACAGAAACAACAACAATAGCAACAGTAGAAATATCAACAAGAACACTAGCAAGGGAGAGGGGTGAGATACAAAGGAAAAGGGCAACCACCCATAAAAAGGGGACAACAAAAACAGAAATGACAACTTCCTACAAAAAGGGGGACAACAAAAACAGAAAGGCAACTCCATAAAAGGGGGACAACAAAAGGGCAGCTGCCCATATAAAAAGGGGACAACAAAACAGAAGGGCAACTTCCCATAAAAGGGGGACAACAAAACAGAAAGGGCAACTTCCATAAAAAGGGGGACAACAAAAACAGAAAGGGCAACTCCCATAAAAGGGGGACAACAAAAAGGGCAGCTGCCCATAAAAAAGGGAGGGGGGACAACAAAAACAGAAAAGGCAACTCCCATAAAAGAGGGACAACAAAAAGGGCAGCTGCCCATAAAAAAGGGTGGGGCAACAAAAACAGAAAGGACAACTGCCCATAAAAAGGGAGGATGAGAGGAACAACAAAACCAAAAAGGGAAGTGACTGAAAAAAGGGGGGATGGGAGAAGGACAACAAAACCAAAAACGGCAACCACCTGGAAAAAGGGGAGGGACATAATAAAAAAGGCAAATGCCTGTAAAATGGGGAGACAACAAAACCAAAAAGGATAACTGCCAATGAAAATGGAGGGGACAGCAAAACAAAGGGCAAATACCATAGAAATGGGGAGCAACATAACAAAAAAAGGCAACCGCCCATTAAAAGGGAAGGACATGGACAACAAAAACAAAAATGGCCACCACCCATAAAATTGGTGAGGATAACAAAAACAAAAAGGGCACCCACCTATTAAACAGACAGAGAAGAGCACCCATCCATCAGCAACATTAACGTCTGTAATTATGGGTTTGAAGTTGTTGGTGGTTGTGGTTGCTGCTTCTGGTGCTGTAGTGCAGCTAGGAGGTCTCTGACTGCTGCCATACTCTCCTACACCCTCCTCACCAGTAGCTGGAGGAGATGGACCTGCCACTGGAGCAGCTCATCCCTGCCCTCTTGTCAGTGATGTATGGCCAGTGACCTGCGACTCTCTGAATACCTATGGAAATAAATATACTGAACTCAGCCAGCTAGGCACAGAGGATGGGGGACACAGGACTGGCATAACATGCGTAATAGAAATACAACCAGCTAACACATGGGCCTCCATATCACACGTAGTTTGAGGGAGGCAATCAGCCACAGTGGAATGTGCATAGCATACCAGAGACAGCATTGTGAACCCCAACAGTAGAGGACTGCATGCCACAGCATAGCAGGACAGAGCCGTGCAAGTGGCAAACAACACAGGCAGGCATGCCTATGCCAGATGTGAATCTGCAGCACAAGCAGCACCAAGCCAAGGTGCAATAGTCTGTGGAATGGACTGAGATGCTTGGAGTCACAGACACACCCTGAGCCCTGCACACCAGCCATGCAGCACACAGGCTAACACAGGTGTGCAGCACAGCAGACAGTTATGAGCCAACCCTGTCGGCTTCATGGTCATGGCCAGTCACACTCGTTACATGTAGCACAGTTGTACGTGGACGGTGCCATTATGCAGCACTGTGTGCAGCAGCCAGGGTAACGTGCTGGTGTAATGGTGTTATATGTAGGTGGGATGCCGTAAGCACTCAACCTTGTCAGCACACCACTGGTATGGGATGCAGACCCACCTGGAGGCATATTTCCCACCCAGAAGATGTCATCACCACTCTAGGTACAGGATCACCACTCATATAGAGCCAATACAGGACATTGGTCCTACAAAGACTCAGTTGTTTCTAAATGGATGCATGGCCCAGCCTGTGTACAGTGCAATAATCATACTCTGGTCATCCCTGTGTTGGTTAGACACTACCAACTATGCATCATAATGTTGAGTACATATGGTAAACTACATAACAACTCCCACCAATGCTCCCCTTCCACTGACCCCACGCTACATAATCCTGGCTCGCTGAGATGCAATGGCATGGCACACAGCGTGCATGGCACTGGAGATAGCACTGCTGCAGATAGACTATCAGGGTTGTTGTCTGATGCACATGGCATGACACAGTGGTGTAGTGGTACTACATTGGCCCATGCCCCTTTCCTGGCTTCCCACCCCCATCCTGGGCCTGCTCAGCTCACCATATGAAATGAATATTTTAACGTGTGTCTGATATTTTTTATCATTGGCTATTGCTATTATTTTTTAATTTGTTGCACCATATTTTTCACAGTTTATGTTTTTATTGAAATTTGTGCAGAAATGCTGCTCTTCTATGTCAATTTACCATGGTATATGAAAATTGAGTGCACATTTTAAATCTGTATTTTCTGTGTTTGTGCCTGTGTTGTTGCACCTTTGTTATTTCTCCCACTTGTACCCCCTCTGCACCCCCCAGCAGGGTCACACCAGGAAATAAGATTTGGCTCTCTGCCTCTTCCCCCATTAACACATTCCAATGAATAAGTGATTATTTAGTCTGTCCTTGATAATGGATGCCAGGACCTTGCTCAGTATAGATGTTATGCTGACTGACACAATGCTGGGTCCACCTTGTCCATTTTTTGTAGCAGGGGCCAAATTTGTCACTTCCAGGTCCTCCCTCCAGCACAACACTTGAATAGAAAGACAAATGAAAGATTACTGCAAGTAGACCAACCAGTTGTTGCTTTAGATCCACTGTGATCATGAGGTGTGTCCTACCAATCCAAGATCACCCATGTACTGAAAAATTGAGAAAAGTCAAACCAGAGAGTAATCTATTCCTATGAGAGTCAATACAAATAGGAATAAGACATTTTATGGATAGAGGGATGGATGGATAGATAGATGCATAAAATACATGGATGGGGACTTTCCCCATAGAAAAGGGCATCATTTATTTCCCTGTTTACCTGCAACTAATCTATCAGTTAAAGCTATATACCTGTGCTAATCATTATGCCATTATGCCATGCGCACACTTCCAACATCAATTGGACAGCAGGTAGCCGAGATGGTGTGCGGATGGAAGTGGCTCTTGCCATTCATTGCCATGGCACCGTGTGCAGGTATGGGATGGGGGGTGGTGTTTTCGGTGCCATGGGGGGACACAAACCACCACTGAGGGGTCAGGGGAACCAGGATCGGGAGTTAGGGGGTGGGCATGCTGTGCATTAATGGATGGGGCTCTGCTTGGGGGAGTGACATCTTGCAGCCCGGACCAGGCAGTGGTTGATGTATGGGGGGTTAAACTTGATGCTGGGACCGGGCTTGGGTTCTGATTTGGGGAGGGGTTGCAGCTTGATGCTAGGACCCAGCAGAGATTCTGATGTGGCAGGGGGTTTACAACTTGATGCCAGGACTGGGTGGGGGTTCTGATGTGGGGGGGAGTTAGCAACTTGATGCTGGGACTGGGTGGAAATTCTGATTGGGGGGGGGCTTACATCTTGATGCCAGCATCAGGCAGTGGTTCTGTGTGTGTGGGGCTTGGCACATACAGCTGTTGTAGCAGGGTCCCCCAAGCCATATCCAGTGCCCTCCTGTGCCCCCTCTCCCCCCATGTGCAGCACTATGTGCCTTTGTGAATGGTGTGTAGTATGAGGCACACTCCTTTCTCTCCACATGGACTGCCCTGGCATGTAGCTGCCTGCGTGGCTGGGAAATCAGACGTGCATCTGGACCACGCACCGCTGGTGAATACCACAGGTCATCTGCTGTGCGGCATTTATGTATGCTGTTGCCTGAGCACCTCAGATACGCAGTGCATAGGCAACCCATTTTTTGTGCATAGGCATCAATGTCTTTAAAAAAAACTGAACCTAGCTAAACGGTACCTGTTTAGCTAAATTCTGGTGTGTGTTTCTTTTTTAAAGTTGGCAGAAATACATTTTCTGGGTACCCAACATCCAGAGTGCACTGATTAGCAAGAGGAGACATTCACTCACATTCTATTTCTGAGAACTGAGGGACTTTCTTGACTTCTGAAGCCACAGCTGGAACTCATGCTGCAGACAGCAGTGAGAGCAGTGAGTCACAATTTCCCTGGTGTCTAGTGGCCCACCCCATTGCTGACCCTTTATGTATGTAATGGGTTGCCCTGGTGCCTAGTATCACTCCCCACCCTCCAGTCACTGTCCCCTTACTTTTATAAAATGTTTCCCTGATGTCTAGTGGTATCCCACCCTCCGATCATCATCCTCTTATGTATCCCTGGTGTCTACTTGTGCCCCGCACCCTCTGATCCCTGTTCCTATAGTTTTAAATGGTTCCCTGGTGCCTAGAGACACCACCACCTCCAAATGTCTTCCCTATACTTTTATAATGTTTCCCTGAAGTCTAGTGGCACCTCCCACCTTCCAATCACAATACCCTTGCTTTTATAATGTATCCTTGGTGTCTAGTGGTGCCCCCACCCTACAATCTTTATCATCACATTATCCTTCCTGTAATAATGAAAACCATTCCTCAATGGGTTTTTCTATATAAACCTGTAAAAAATGGTACTGTCTGATCTGGACCCCCACCCCAAACTCCCACTGAGCACCCACTGCACTGCAACCCTCACACACACACCACACACCTCACTCACCTGAACACGTCCCAGGGCAAGATCCACTTCCAGCACAAGACACATCTGCTGCTGGAACCACCAACTGCAATATGAAAAACTAAGGTAGCTAATTTAATGTATTTCAATGGGTTTTGAACTTTGATGCATAACGTTGTCATTTTGCATATTTTGACCCACATTTTCAACATAGCCATTTAAGAACCCCACCTAATGACCAACAGTGGTACAACTATGCACATCAAACCTGAAAGGTGATTTTGAGGTTGTTTGGCAAATCACCTTTCAGGTGGGATTTGAAAATTTTCACCACCCTAGTTCATGAGGTGGGGTCATAAGATGGCTATGTTGAATATGTTGGGTCAAAATATGTAAAATGGCAAAATTATGCATACATTGAATTTTACTCATGTTCACGCCAGAATTTGGTAATTTTAAATACTGTATTTTGATCCCAAATTTTCAGCATAGCCATTTTTTACACCACCTCTTGAACGTGACATCTGCCATTTTTCAAATCCTGGCCAAAATGTGTTTTCACTCTATGTGTGAAGGATGTTTCAATGCCGCGAATTACATTTCGCAGGGTTTGAAAATGTTCACTACTGGGTTCATGAGGTGGGGAATAAGAAGGTATGCTGACAATTTGGTGCACAAATATGGTAAATGTTCAGGTTCGAGTGAACATTGCAGTATTTCAACATTCACTCATAACTTCATTAATTTTCACTATTCTGAGTACAATCTTTCAACATAGCCACTTTTCCACATCATCTCGTGAATGTGACATGTTATTTTTTTAAATCCTGGATCAGCCAGCCCAATGGCACCAAGAGCTGAGGCACCAAGCCTCACCGGCAATGCTGCCATGCCAGTGACCAGGGGTCGGGAGCGATCTTGGGGCATCGGGGGGTTGACCAGGGAGAGGAGGATCAAGCATTTGGAGGACAGCTCTCCTTCTCCAGGAAGGGGGGACACTGGCCTGAGCATCCACCTGACCACTAGCGGTGGTTGGGGGTACAGGCAGCCAGGACCACAATCTGGGGAACAGAGGAGCAGTGGCCATCGATGTTCTATGCACATCTGGACAGCATTGCATGTACACTCCTCCAGTGGAAGGAAAAACAGGTGAAAAATGGCCAGTGATGGGACAGGATGACACCAACCCATCACAAGCTCCACATCCAGGCTACAATTCCCTTTCCCAGAAACCAGATCCATTCCATCAGCTGATGGGAGCCACCGACCTCAACATGGGGCAAGCTATGGGGGCAGACCGGATGGAGGTAAACTGTGACGCCAGGTGACAAAGCTGGGAGGGTGGAAGGAGCAGTCCACCCCAGCAGGGAGAAACAATTAGAGAAAACATTTTTGATGAGATGTGTTACACTTCTGGTCTGAAATAACATTTCAGCCAGTATACTATAAATGGTACATGTCGTGTTTATTAAGCAAATCATAAAATGAGTATCTTGAAAATTTGGGGTCAAAATTGAAAAATAGAATCATTTTTAACAAATTTTGTGAGTACTGCCACTCTTGACCCCAATTGGTATGCTTCATGATCCCGTGCTGGTGAGCTCAGTTTGGGGATGCACTCAGTGACCCAACTGGATGGGGTGAGGATGGGGGGATGGTGTTGTTATGCGGCCATGTTAGTACTGTAAAAACAATACTTACCTTAACACTAAAATAAATATCATGTAGACATTTGACAAACACTCCCAAGCAATACAGTAAATCAACACAGCCCCAATTTCATATTCCATATACATAACATTACAATCTGACTTTTAATTTTGTTTGTGTTCAGAAAAGTTTGCTGCAAGCTGCTGATCCACAGCTCTCCCGCTGAAGGTCATCAGCTGCAGCTCCACATCCTACCCACTCCCAGCTGCAGCACTGCCTGTGCAATCCACTGAAGTCTCCAGTCTTGCTTTGTTCTCACCTCCCTCCCCCCCAGCTTGCACCAACCAGGGCAGTAAAGGCAGAGCCGCTCTCTTCACCTGTGCTCATTCTGCCCAATGAGAAAAGAGACACTCTCATAACATGTTGTCCTTTGGAATTCCTGCTCACTCAACCAGATGTGCTGATCAGTGGCATCTAGGTATGGTGGCTTCCAAAGGACATGCTTGATTACAGCCAACCAACCAATAAATGCGGCTCTTAAAAGCGATACAAGGCATGGACACTAAAACTGAATCTCTAGTGAGCAAAGTTATGGTCCTTGATGCCAAAGTCACTGGAGATCAAGAGGAAGCCAATTTGGCATCTGATACAGCAAGTAAGGTGTCACCCATGGCTGTTGGCCTCATGAAGGAAACTTTGGTGCTTAGACTTCAACTGGAACTTCTGGAAAATCAAGCCAGAGCACAAAATATGAGAGTTGCTGGCTTACCAGAGGGTGCAGAGGAGAGGAACCTTAAAGCACTGTTACAAGAAATTGCAACTGGACTCGTATACAGACAAGAAGACCTATCCTATAACCCCTCACCGCACCATGGGCACAGACTTCCTGCAGATTCCTTAGAGTGGAATGATGTTCTGCAAGGTGACACAGAGAGTGGCTGAGATATACTGGAAAGGGTCACCTGTGCAGATTTTCTCCGATTTGGGATATGTTACTTGATCCAAATGCAGAGCGCTCAATGAAGTACAGACCCATCTCCAAAGCATTGGAATGCAGCTTGTCTTGATGCTTCCTACCCCCATAAAAATCATTTACGGAGGCAAGGTTTTGATCCATACTGACCCCACAGTGGTAAGGAAATTGAGAGTCAAAATCATAAGAGAGTTTGCTTCCCGCCATGAATGTACAAACTCTGACTCTGAGAACTAAGTACAATATATGGCTTTAAACTGTTTCTTTTATTGGATTGGAGGGTAGAGTTGGCTAAATGTGTGGGATTGTCACCAAAAGAATGGCTCATGAGACTTTACTGCATGAAGCATTGTCTGTGGGTTAAAATATACCACTGCCATTTATTCTTTTGTCAAAATGCATTCTACTTCAAACATGACCTTACAGTATACTGTAAAATGGTAACCCACTATGATGCAGCCAATACCATGGAAGAACCCTTTTCTCCACAGCAGGAACTCCAGTCATGTTGTTTTCCACTACTGCAGACTCCTTGATCAAGATGTCTGAAAGACAGTTTTGGCGACATTTAGTTGTAAACTGACTACTGCTTTGTGTATGCAGCACTATGGTTAAAAGTGCAGCATAGCAATTTTGATGCATTTGTTCAAATCATTTCTGCAATTTACAACATTTGATGTCATTTATTTTTTTTCCTTTTATGCAACTTTAGGCCCATTGCCATTTTCCCATCTTAAATAAGATATTTGAGAAAGTTGTTGAATCTCAGCTCACCAAAGATCTCTCCACCCCTGCTTCTCTCCCTATGCAGCATGGGTTTTGAAAGGTTATAGCACCACAACTGCCCTCCACACACTTAAAACAGTATTACTTCAGCAGTGAACACAGGCATCCACACGTTTGCTGTTTTATTGCCCCTAACAAAGGCTTTTGACCTGGATCACTCCTGCTTTATGACAAACTTGCCAATGTGGTAGTTTCATCTGCTCTCTCCTTTTGTTCAACAGCTATCTGGTGAATTGATCCCAGGAGTCATATAGAGATATTTCCTATCCAACTCTGCCCAACTCTGGTGAGGAGTTCCACAGGGGTTTATCCTGGTACCCTTCTATTTGTTCTACATATAACTCTATTGGTCATACAGTAACCTATCACACTGTTCTGCTATTCTCTGTGCAGATTACTTGGTCCTATATGCCTGCTCCAAAATGTTGATCAAATAAACCAATATCTCACTACTGATCTTCAATCAGTGCACAACTAGCTGCTAGCTAGTAAACTGATCCTGAACAAGACTAAAACGCATTCCATGTTGTTTTGCACCCCCAGACATAGACTGTGTGTCCCTTACTGTAGCTTATCTTAGTGGTACCTTAGTCCTCTGTCTCCTCACTCACTTACCTTGGAGTCACACTTGACCCTTCCGTGACTACTCTAATAACGGGAGCTTGTAAGTCGATCAGCTCCATGCTGGGCATATCCTATTAAATGGGCCATAACATAACCTCTCAAGCTCACTTCACCATTGCTCGTGGGATGCTCATCCCCAAATTCCTCTATGGAGTCCCAGTTTTTTCAACTGCCTCAAAAGCCACACTACTCAGGTGGGATGTCACCTACAATAGCATCTGTCATTTTCCACTGACATCACACCAGGTCACCCACCACTGCTCCCTCTACAACAGGCTTGGCTGGCTTCCTCCATCCTGTCTGGTGTACCCACCTACATGAGGGCATAATTATTAGTGTTATGCAAAGTCATCTGCCCTTATCTCCTGCCTTTGTGCTCAAACCTGTAAACACTGCTTGCCCTCTCAGGTTTTAATTTAAACCTTATATCTCAGCAGGAGTCAGTGTCTGTTAAGATTAAGTAGACAGATAACTTTATTAGAAGTAGAAGGGGTCTTATTTAGGGTTAAAAAGAAGAAAAAAAGAAAGAAAGAAAGTAAGTCAGTGTGTGTTCTGTGCAGAGAAGGGTACTGTATCAGCTGACTTTGCTAAACCAGTAGGAGGATAGAGAGCTTACCTGGGGTGTGGTTTTAGACACTATAAAAGCAGGTAGTCAAATTACAACTTCCTGTTGCTAGCCTTTTCTCTTACTAATTGCCTCCATCCCACCCACCCAAAGCCAGTTCTACTTTTATAGCCACTAGATTTGACTGTCAACAGGAAGTTCCTGTTGGGCAGTAGGAAGGAAAGCATCATAGAGAGACATTGGTTTGTCAACCCTAAAGGAAAAGTAGCTCACTCCCCCACCCCAGCTGCTGGTAGTCTAATATTGAGCAAGGAAGAAGGAGGCTACTGAAGAAGATAGGAAGTTGTTGTCCCAGAACAGGAAGGGTGAGAGTTGTAAGGAGAGGAGAGAATAAGCATCCAGAGAAACAGTAGAGAGGACACAAAATAAGACATGATAGGAGTGGTGCAGTGTAATGGCTGTGGGGCGGCAGTGTTCCGGGAGACATTCTGGAGGCTGCGATGCTGCCCTATTTGCAGGCACCTCTCTGGTCTGAGAAAGAAGGTTGCCCGTCTCCAGGCTGACCTGGCTAGGATTCGTGAAACCTCCTCCCCCACCCAGGGACCACCAGGGCCAATGCCACTACCTCAGAGGTTGCCAAGAAAGAGGAGAGGCTGGACCACGGTGGGCTCAAGGAGGGAGAGGGTGGTGGAACAGAGTTGCATCCCTCCAGCTGTACCTCTCCACAATTCATTCGCTCTTCTGGTGGATAGTGGTTCCTCTATGGAGGCACCTGCAGTGGAGACCAAGGAGGATGCTGGGAACCTTCACAAAGGAGACCCACAGGAGGGTGGCATGGGACCCCACAGGGGAAGGAAACAACTCCTGGTGGGGGACTCAATCATTAGGGGGGTAAAATGGGGAGGGGGAGGAGAGGAGGTAAGGTGCCTTCCTGGCGCCACGGCTTGAGGGACAGAGGCGAATCCTCAGGATCGTGGAGGAGCTGCACAAGGGAGGGAGCTGGATGTTATTGTCCACCTAGGAACAAATGACCTGGCTAGGAATGGGATCAGAGCAGTGCAAGAGGAGTTTGTAGAGTTGGGAAGGGCCTTAGACAAGTAGCACATACGGTAACCTCTCGGAGGTGCTGCCTGTCTATGGCAAGGGGAGATGCTACGCACTTCTCACCAGGGAATTCAATGAGTGGTTGAAAACTGGTGTGGAGTTCAGGGTTTGGCTTCATTGGGGACTGGGGAGCCACCTGAGGATGCAGACCTATACTGGTGGATGGTCTGCATTTGTCCAGGGGAGAACCAGGATCCTAGGTGAGAGGTTTAAATGCTTCATTGGCAAGCATTTAAACCTAGCCAAGGGGAAGCATTGAAAAGGAGCAGGGAAATCCGAGCCTCCCCCACAAAACATGGTGATTAGTGAGGTAAACACCAAGATGCAGAAGTTATTAGGGAGTAGAACAGATTATTTAAATGTAAAAAAAGGCAAAGACATTAAGGACAGAAATGGGGCTAAAAGGGGTAAGGCTATCAAAAAGTGGAGGGTGATGAGTACCAATGCCCATAGTCTGTGTAACAAGCTCCCTGAACTAGTGGCCTTGATGGAAGAAGGTTGCGTGGATATTGTGGCAGTCACAGAAACATGGTACACAGAGAACCATGACTGGGATGTCAACATACCAGGATACACAATCTACAGGAGGGACAGGGAGGGTAAAAGAGGAGGAGGAGTAGCTCTCTATGTAAAGGAAGGGATCAAAGCAACAGAACTAAAGAGTAAACAGGGAGCAGATGAGGCACTTTGGGTCACCCTGGAGACAGGAAATGGCACCACAATCCACATGGGGGTTGTATACAGACCCCCATCCAGGGGAGGAATGGACAAGGAAATAATAGAAGGCTTTCTTAGAATGGCAGAAAAAGGGAAATATTGTTGATGGGGACCTGAATATGCCAGATGTTAACTGGAGCACCTTTGCTGCAGGCACATCCAAGAGCAGGGTCATTCTTGATTCCTCACAGGGGCATGCCTCAGACAGCTAGTATTGGAACCCACTTGGGAGGAGCAATCTTAGACCTGGTACTCTCAAATGGGGATGGAGAAAGAATCTCAGATTTAGAAGTGGGTAGCCATCTGGGAACAAGCGACCACCAAACAGTGTGGTTCATGATAAACACAGCCATACAATCAAGAAATACAAAAGCAAGAGTACTGGACTTTAGGAGGGCTGACTTTGGGAAAATGAGAGAGTGCCTCAGAAAAGCACTAGCAAACAGGCAAGAAGGAGGGGTGGAGGAACAATGGGGAGTGATCAAAACAGCCATCGCAGAGGCAACAAACCTTTGTGTAAAACAAATCAATAAAACACAACGAAGGAAAAAACCGTTATGGTTCTCAAAAGAGGTGGCAGGGAAGGTTAAGGAGAAAAGGACAGCATTCAGGAAATATAAGGAAATACACTAGGAGCAGGACAGAGAACTTTATCAGTTAAAGCAGAAAGAGGCTGGAAGGCAGTCAGAATAGCAAAGGCCCAAACCGAGGAAAGGATAGCCAGTTCTGTTAAGAAGGGGGATAAGACCTTTATAGGTACATTAGGGAGCAAGAAAGACCAAAGGAGGGATACTGAAGCTTAATAAAGGGAGGGAATGTGGGTAGAGGTGACAGTGAAAAGCAGGATACTGAACGAATATTTCTGCTCAGTATTCACAAAGGAAGAGGAGGGGGAGTTACCTAAACCAAACAAGAGAAACACTCTGAAGACGGGGGTCGATAACAGTCCATTTACAGAAGAAAGGGTTCTGAAAGAACTAATAAAATTGAAGGTGGACAAAGCAATGGGGCCTGATGGGGTTCACTCAAGAATTCTAAAAGAACTAAGGGTAGAACTAGTGACACCGCTGACTACTCTGTTTAAAAATCATAGGAGGATTGGGTGGTACCCGAGGACTGGAGGAGGGCAGATGTGATTCCTCTTCACAAACGTGGGAGCAGGACAGAGGCAGGAAACTACAGACCAGTTAGTTTGACCTCAGTGGTAGGGAAAATGATGGAATCACTTCTGAAGGAAAGAATTGTTGAGTACCTAGAGGCCAGTGGGGCACAGGACCCAAGGCAGCATGGATTCACAATGGGAAGGTCGTGTCAGATGAATCTAATAGATTTCTTTGACTGGGTTACCAAAGTAGTAGACCAGGGAGGTGCTGTGGACATGGCCTACCTAGATTTTAGCAAGGCATTTGATACAGTCCCACACAAAAGATTAATACACAAGATAGCCAGCCTTGGAGTGGGTCCCAAGGTGGTAGCCTGGATAAAAAATTAGCTAGACAACAGGACTCAAAGGGTAGTAGTAAATGGAGTACACAGTGACAAAAGGAGGGTTACTAGCGGGGTACCGCAGGGTTCAGTACTGGGACCAGTCCTTTTTAATGTCTTTATAAGTGACATTGCAGAGGAACTGGAAGGGAAAGTATGTCTCTTTGCAGATGACACAAAGATCTGCAACAGGGTTGATACACAAGATGGAGTGGAAAGGATGAGAAGGGACTTGGCAAGGTTGGAGGAATGGTCAAATGTATGGCAGCTCAGATTCAATGCAAAGAAGTGCAAGGTAATGCACATGGGGAACAAAAACACAGTGGAAGCGTACACAATGGGGGGTGAGATACTGACAACAGTAAAAATAGAAAGGGACCTGGGGGTAATTATATCAGATGAAAAACCATTTAAAAGACAAAGAACCTCTGTGCGCAAACACTGAGGCAAGGGTTACCCCAAAGGGCATTTGGCTGGGAGGCCAAGTTTCAAGAAAATACAAAATCACACATGCCCCCACAATGCAAAGCATCATGGGCTGCATATGCAAATCACCACAGAATGTTATGCTGGTCCAACTTTAAGCAGAATTGCATGGTGCCGAAAGGCCTCTCACACAGTTTGCAAAGGGTGCTAACAGAAGACATAGACACGTGTTTCATTCTACCAGGACTCATCAGTATGCCTCGTTTATTTGACACCCCAGTGGCATGGACCAGCTACCCTTAAGGCAGTGTGCCTTGGATATATTGTGGTGAACCCATTAAAATAAAAAAACATTTTAAAAGACACAGAACCTCTGTGCGCAAACACTGAGGCAAGGGTTACCCCAAAGGGCATTTGGCTGGGAGGCCAAGTTTCAAGAAAATACAAAATCACACATGCCCCCACAATGCAAAGCATCATGGGCTGCATATGCAAATCACCACAGAATGTTATGCTGGTCCAACCAGCTTTGTGATTTTGTATTTTCTTGAAACTTGGCCTCCCAGCCAAATGCCCTTTGGGGTAACCCTTGCCTCAGTGTTTGCGCACAGAGGTTCTTTGTCTTTTTAAATGTTTTTTTATTTTAATGAGTTCACCACAATATATCCAAGGCACACTGCCTTAAGGGTAGCTGGTCCATTCCACTGGGGTGTCAAACAGATGAGGCATACTGATGAGTCCTGGTAGGACCCTTTGCAAACTGTGTGAGAGGCTTTTCGGCACCATGCAATTCTGCTTAAAGTTGGACCAGCATAGCATTCTGTGGTGATTTGCATAGGCAGCCCATGATGCTTTGCATTGTGGGGGCATGTGTGATTTTGTATTTTCTTGAAACTTGGCCTCCCAGCCAAATGCTCTTTGGGGTAACCCTTGCCTCAGTGTTTGCGCACAGAGGTTCTTTGTCTTTTAAATGTTTTTTTATTTTAATGGGTTCACCACAATATATCCAAGGCACACTGCCTTAAGGGAAGCTGGTCCATTCCACTGGGGTGTCAAACAGACGAGGCATACTGATGAGTCCTGGTAGGATGAAACACGTTTCTATGTCTTCTGTTAGCACCCTTTGCAAACTGTGTGAGAGGCCTTCCGGCACCATGCAATTCTGCTTAAAGTTGGACCAGCATAACATTAGGTGGTGATTTGCATTGTGGGGGCATGTGTGATTTTGTATTTTCTTGAAACTTGGCCTCCCAGCCAAATGCCCTTTGGGGTAACCCTTGCCTCAGTGTTTGCGCACAGAGGTTCTTTGTTTTTTAAATGTTTTTTTATTTTAATGGGTTCACCACAATATATCCAAGGCACACTGCCTTAAGGGTAGCTGGTCCATTCCACTGGGGTGTCAAACAGACGAGGCATACTGATGAGTCCTGGTAGGATGAAACACGTGTCTATGTCTTCTGTTAGCACCCTTTGCAAACTGTGTGAGAGGCCTTCCGGCACCATGCAATTCTGCTTAAAGTTGGACCAGCATAACATTCTGTGGTGATTTGCATATGCAGCCCATGATGCTTTGCATTGTGGGGGCATGTGTGATTTTGTATTATATCAGATGACCTAATGGTGGGCAAGCAATGTGAGAAGGCAGTAAGGAAGGCTGGGGGATACTGGGATGCATAGGAAGAGGCATCAATAGTAGAAAACAGGAAGTTGTTATCCCTCTGTACAGACAGTTGGTGAGACCCCATCTGGAGTACTGTGTGCAGTTCTGGAGACTCCATCTCCGCAAAGACATAGACAGAGTGGAGGCTGTCCAGAGGAGGGCAACCAAAATGGTGCAGGGTCTGCACCAGAAGACATACGAAGAAAGACTAAAGGAGCTTAATATGTATACCCTTGAGGAAAGAAGGGAGAGAGGGGACATGATAGAAACTTTCAAGTACCTCAAGGGAATTAACAAAGTCCAAGAGGGTAGTATCTTCCAGAAAAAGAGATGTGCAAGAACAAGGGGGCACAATTTGAAGATAGAAGGGGAAGGCTCCAGAGGTAATGTGAGGAAGTATTTTTTCACTGAGAGGGTTGTGGATGCATGGAACAGCCTCTCTGAGGAGGTCGCGGGGTCAAGAACAGTGGGGGACTTCAAGAATGCATGGGACACGCATAAGGCAGTCCTAGTGGGGGGTAGGAGGAAGTAAGCTGTCGGTTAACTAGGATCTGCAGCTTATCTGTTAGGTAGGAAAATGGGCAGACTAGGTGGGCCAAGCGGTCCTTATCTGCCGTCAAATTCTATGTTTCTATGTTTAGAACTAGGACTGGTGAATCCTGTTTTGCATATGCAGCCCCAAAGCTATGGAACTCCATACCCCATAAGAACTGCCTCTGCACCTCAGCAACTATGTTCCATCATAGGGACTATACAGCTGCTTAGTCTTACTTGCCGCTTTTGCCCCTGACTCAGACAATCCCTTATTTGCATCAAGTTGAAAGTCTGCCGTAACTTGAAATGGCATTAGGCTTCCTGTGAAAATTTGACTTCCAGTAACTTCATTAATGTTGATTATTTTTTATATTTTACTTTCTTGCAACAGTATGTCATGTTAATCTTGTTCCAACCTCACTGTTCTTTGTATCTCATTGTTATCTTATGAGTTGCCTTGCTTATTTTTCTAAGTGTAATCTCCCGAGTTGTGCCTGAAAATTGGCATTTGTTTGCGTGGTGTACTTACCTGGTCAACAAAAGCTAAATAAATAAATTTTCTCTTTCTAAATGTTTGTGAATGCACATCTCTTGGTTTTTGAGATGTCTAGGTACTAAACCTCTCACAGGGTCCTATGTCTTTTCAAATAAATTAATGGCATAGACCCTTTAATCCATAGAATGTAGATGTCTAATTTCCTTTTTTGTCTTTAGCTGAACTAGGTCTCATTCTTGGCAGCTCTTGATCAATTGGACTATATCCTGTGTCTTAACAGAGATTTATTAGTTTGATTCCCCCAACATGTAGTAATGACGTTCTGGCATGCATCTACTCCTGCCATTATATGATGTATAATCTTTTGTCCTATACATCTCAGAAAGAAAATGCTTGTACTGCATTGTATAAAATCAATAAAATATAAAGTTAAAAAAAAGCTCACTTCCAGCCCACTCCCACTAGAAATTGGATCTATAGCAAACAAAGTCCATTTGAAACACAAAAGTAAAATAACAAAAAAATGAAGTATGGGGGGAGAGAGACAGAGTGGAAGGGAAATGACAGACAGACACCAACACCCTCTACTGGCTGGATTTTACATATAATCTGCAATGCAAATGCAAGGACTATTTTCTATTTTTTTTTTGTACTTTGATTAGCTTGATTTTACTTTTTTTCAGACTTCTTGTAATACTTTTTTACAGGGGCACCATTTTATAAGCAGAATACACCACTCCAAGATGTGGTTCATGGGCTGATAAGAGCACTTTCCAGGTACTGAAGGCACATGGCTCAAATGCCTCGTGCCTCACTGCACATCAATGGGTGCTCTTATCAGCCATTAAACCACACCTCATTGTGTCTTATTCCTTACATATATTCATGTATAGAGCATGACGGATGGCAAAGTGTGGTATAGAAGGAAATAATACCAGTAAGGGATAGTACAACCAGAAAAACCACAAGCCTGAAGGGTGAGTGGCCACTATGAGCTTGTTTGACCCCTCAATGGTATTGTTTCATGAGTATGCTGGACTTTGCCATCTTTTATTTTGTATAATGAATTAGGTTGGACACATTTTGCTGTGTCCTATGTTTTACCATAGTGTTGGGGGTGCAGGGTGGCTGTTACATGTGTTATTCAGGAGATTTGTAGTATGCTGGGTAGTAATCTGTAATTAAGGTGTTAACACATTAATATTGTGTAAGTATATATAGAGGTAGTATAGCTATACATATGAACATGTGACAATGCCAGCAGATTTAGGCCACGATCTAATGTGCCTGCTCAAAAACACAGCTCTCAGTTCAGACAACTGTTGCTGCCCCACCTCCTCATCCCTCCCACCAAATTTTCCTTCCCTAAGTTCACCACCCTAGTAATTCTCTCCCTACTTGTACCTTGCCCATGAACCTATCCCATCCCTTCTTAAAATTCCCCACTGAATCCAGTGAGATCACCTCCTCAGGCAGCATGTTCCAAGCTGCTACCACCCTTTCCATGAAGTAATGCTTCCTCAGCTCCCTCCTGAACCCCCCACCACCACCACCAGTTTTAGGCTATATCCCCTCGTGATCCCTTCCCCCTTAAATCTAAACATACCCTCAGTGCTAACTTTCTTTATGCCCTTCAGGTACTTGGAGGTCTCAATCATATCTCCTCTGTCCCTTCTATCCTCCAGGAAGTACATGTTGAGCTGTCTTAGTCTCTCACCATAGGGTTTCTCTCCCATTCCCTGGATCATCTTGGATGCCCTCCTCTGGACTCCTTTGAGGAGCCTGATGTCTCTCTTTAAGTATGGGTGCCAGAGCTGCACACAGTACTTAAAGTGCGGCCTCACCAATGATTTGAAAAGTAGCAGAATAACCTCCTCCCTCCTTGAAGTGATCCCCCTAGCAATGCACCCCAGCATTCTGTTTGCCTTTGTTGCTGTTTCTACACTGTACTGAGTGATTCATATTCCCCGTGATCACCGCACCCAGATCCTTTTCCTCCTCAGAGATGGATATCTGCCCCCCTCCCCAAGTGGTAACTGTACCCTTTGTTCCGGGCCCTGAAATTCAGTACACTGCACTTTCTAGCATTGAACCCCTAGCTGCAATGTGTTTGACCACTGTCCAAATCTTTCCGGATCCTCCTGGAGTATCCTCCTCCCTTCCTCACTGTCCACCACCACACCTAATTTGGAGTCATCAGCGAACAGACTCATCTTGCTGGTGTTTGTTATATGGTGCTTGTTAGATATTAATGTGTTATTAAGGTGTTAATAATACATTAATACAGTGCAGTTAGCTTATTGGTATCCTAATATGCTAATTGGCTACCATCATATATGGAGAAATATATGATGGCTTTTTCTATAGGGATAGATAGACAGACAGATGACAGACAGATAGAAGAAGAAGAAAAAGAAGAAGAATCGGCATTTATATAGTGCTTTTCATACACAATGTAACCCAAAGCACTTTTCAAGCAATGCTAGACTGGTAGTGAAGTGACCGAATGTGTAGCGGCAGCCATATCACACATCAGCACCCACACACTGCCTGTAAAATTGCATGAACAGGTTTTATGGGAAGGGGAATGTTGGCCAGGACACCGGGAATATCCCCTACTCTTTGCATAGAATGCCTTGAGTTCTTTTACTTCCACCTGGACACCCACCAGGACAACACCAGGATGGGTAGAAGGAACCTCAGTTTAACGTCTCATCCAAAGGACGACACATTCTAGCAGTACAGCACCCCCCAATACTGCACACGGGTGCCAGCATTTTAGGTATCCTGGTGTGGGACGTGAACCCGTCACCTTCTGGTCCAAATGTGCATGTGCTACCAACTGAGTAACACTGACACAGATAGATGATAGACAGATAGATAGATAGATAGATAGATAGATAGATAGATAGATAGATAGATAGATAGATAGATAGATGAATGGATGGATAGGGGTAGCCTTCCTAATCTTCAGCTTTGCCACAGAAATATTTGCACATTAAGGCACTGCTATACAGTATTCCCCCTTATGGTAATGTTATTGAAAGTGCAACATTAGCTGAGACGTCACCTTGAATGATGCATGATACACTGAGGTAAAGCAGAGTATTGCTATGGCTACCGCTCTCTCTCTCTCTCTCTCTAGATATATATATATATATATATATATATATATATATATATACATACATACATACATACTGTATATATATATATATAAATATATATATATATATATATGTGCATATCCAAGTCTTCTAAGAATGTTACAGAACTAAGGTACACGTGTCCACCCTGAGGAACTGTTTTTTTCTATACCCAAAAACGTGGGTGGTCATAGCAGGTGATAGAGAGGTTCTGAATATCAATAAACTAATTTAACTGATTATTCTGGAGAAATGTATCCTTACCACCTTGTGTGATTCATCTGGCTTGATCTTTGCTAGGTAGTCAGCTAGCAGGGTTCTCAGGTCCATGCAACTTTTTGATGATTTTATTCGATGATGTCATTTTAGTCACTAGTCTCTAATATTTATAGTCCCATCATCTTAAAGCAATGTGATGCAGGCTTTCATAGCCAGCATTCATTTTCATTACACTTAGGGGTTCATTTAGCCTTCCTTTTTATAAGAGGAAAACTCTGACTACAGTATATCATGCTATGGCTAGCAGAATGTGGTTGCTCTGGCAAGCTGGGTATGAGGCAGAAGGGACAAAAAAAATGCAGTGTCTGGTACATAGCAATTTGTTTTATTTAAGGCAGGGTATTTAAGAGTGAAAATAAAAAAAAAACTTTTATGGAACCAACAAGCTTTAAAATCATTGATGATTGCAAGATCCCCCATCCCCCACACTCCATCATGTGCAACTGGCCTTTTTAAGACAAACTGTGAGATGATAATAATTGGCTTTTAAACTCCCTTCAGTTTATCCCATCTTAATATAAGCGTGTTCTGAGAATTGGAAATTGTTCTCTAATGAATGGAAACAGTCTCTTCCCTAAGAAAGCATTTCCCTAAGAAATCTTGGCAATGCTGCTATTCAGATCTTCACTAGACTGAATGAATGAGCTACCGTAATGCCATTTCTTATTGACTGCGATCATTAAGGTTAAAATTACCAATTTACAAACAGGCCATGCAGGCCAGCTCAGTGGAACTATGTCTTTGAATGCTATTTCAATTACATTTCAGAGCAAATGCAGCTTAACAGACTTGTTGACTCTGCCGCATTCCACCTATTAGAGAATAGTTGCATGAGCTCTCATTGCAAGTTCATGAAGGAAGATGATTATTATGTTCGGGTCTAATTTGAAATTGGTTCTCATAAGTTACTTTGCCCCATAATAAAGAGTTCCTTTAAAAGGACTGGAACCCAATTTTCTTCCTCTGCCACCAAAGTAAATGTACATTTATGCTGCTTCCACTGGCTTTCTGAATTGGATTTTCAAATTACTGTACTTGATGTTAAGCCAGGTTTTTAAAACCTGATATACATTGCCAGCTTTTGATGTGATTTATGTAAATCAGTTTAGAGTCAGCAAGCAGGTGCAGATCTCAATGTGTCGTGAAAAGGGTCTGCAAATTTGATGTGGTGAAGAAAGAGGATCCTCCTGATTTTGTAGAACTGGGGATGAAAATGGTATTCTAACCCCCTAAACCTCCCCTCTAAATCTGCCAGAGGCTAGGCATGATGTTTGTGCTTAACTCTTACTGGATTTTTGTTCAACCAGTCGCTGATTTGAATCAATAGTCTAACTAAATATTCATGATCTTAGTGAGGCTCCTGATTGGTCACTGGATAGGTCATTGATCTTTTAAGCAATAAGGCACAACAGGGTGTTGGTTATTGGAGGTTTATCCACGCCTTGTATGGTGTGTCACGAGGTGCAGCCAAGTGACTTAACCACACAAGAGGTGGGTAAATCCCCAATAACTCACAGCCTGGAGTGCCTTATTGCGATTATACAATGGATCCATGTGTAAAATGTGTTTAATTATGTTGTTTTATAAATGCATTTCCTCAGCCGTGGGTAATGCAGGATTTACCCACGGTCATGTGACATGCTTTGACCAATGAGGTTACAGGATTTTCACACACCATTGTATAATTAGAAATAACCAATGTAGCTGCCCATCCACACTGTGCAACAACAACATATATGATGTACGTGAGACATCCTTGTGTCAATCCACTGCCTTCATAGTGATCAAAACAGAAAGTTAAGTAAAAAAACTCAAAATACAAGGTGTAATTGTGATTAGAATTTACAACAGTGACCAAGAAATCAGTTATTACTCAGGCTTAATGACTGGATAGTGAGAGCTAGCCCTCGGTGCGTCCCCCATCTAGTCATTATTCCCTCGGAAATGGTTGACTTCTTGGTCATTATTGTTTAAATAATAATGTTTCTCAAGTGTTTTGGAATGGTGAAACAGAGGCAATCTTAAACCAATATGACTCCCACTATTTTTCCAAAAACTTGTAGTGTAAGCGGCAGATTGAACACTGCTACTGTTAAACCAATCTGTTGATGCTGAATGGAACTTATGTAGGCAATTGTTTGATCTAGCAGCTAGATCACATGTTTGAGATCTAGGAGCACCAGACTCAAATCCCACCACATATATTTACTCACAGTGAGACTCTGAGCATGTTACATAACCTCTCAGTACTTCTGTCTACCTAGTTGTTCAAATGGAGCAGCAGGACCCCACAGAGAATGAGGTATTGCATCTCAGATGGACTATCCCAGTTAATTAAATTGTAAATCAAAAGTCACCTGTGCTTTTGCCTCTTTATTCTTTCTATCTACAATCATCAGACAACAGCTTTATTCTGACTGTGAGAACAGAGAAACAGATGCCTTCACTGATCCACATGGATACCACCTACTGGATCCTGAAATCAAGGTCCCAAACCCAGATTTCCTAATTGCAGGCAAAAGGAGCTGTCATTGCTTTGGTGAACTGGTATGACTTCTGTTAACTAAATATTATGACCATGATCTTAATGCAGGAAGCCACAAGTCCCCTGTATTCAGCATGTGGGTATAAGGGAATATATATCAAGTCTTTATTTATTCAAGTCTTTATTTAACCAGGCGTTCATCGTTGAGCAGAAGCTCATTTGCAAGATGGACCTGGGTGGAGCATGAACAATTGTATATACAGGTCAACACAGGTATTTACAAGGCAATACAGATAATACTCTTTACAGAGAGGAAGAAAAAGAGGTTCATATGTACATAGAATTAAACAGATATTGTACAGATTACACGGTATTTACATACATAGAAGTGTCTATAGGAAGATAAAGCAGGTTATCTAAGGCTGCAGGAGGAAGTAACGGAAGAAAACAAATAAAAATAAAAATATACACCAGGTAGAGGTGAAGGTAGGGAGGAAGGGAGGGAGGAGGTAGGGAAGAAAGGCTAGGAGGGCACGGTGCACAGAGAGGAGTTGGTAAAACGGATGTAGAAAGGTGGATGGAGAAAAGGAGTATGTGTGAGCCCCTGGATTGAATGCTAAGCACGGGCATGGTAGGATGTCACAACTCAGGGTAGTGAGCTCCTATCCGAGGTTGGGAAAGGAAGAATAAGGGATGGATGGGCCTAGTGTTGATAAGACAGGGGGATAAGAGAGAGAACAATTAGGCTGGTGAGGAGCAAGCTGGGGGGGTCAGTACTTAAAATTGGCTCTAGGCATGGCTATGTACCAGTGCAGACACTGGTACTGGGTCTGAGTGGGTGAAGCAGTTACATACTTCTCTGATTGTATGGAAATAAAGCATCTTGAAGGCATTTATACCGATTAGAGTGCTTAATTTGAGGGTTTTTTGTAGATCGTTCCATAAGGTAGGTAGCACGAAGCTTATAGCTGCCCTGCCGAAGCAGGATTTTGCTTTGGGTACTTTAAGTGTAATAGCTGAATAACTTCTTAAAGCATATTTCCCAATTATACTCAGGGGAAGACAGCAGGAGATATAGTAAGGCAGCTTATTAGAGATGGCTCTATAGGTCCAGAGAGCGGCGTTTCTGTGGCGCCTGAACTTTAGTGATGTCAACCCCACTGCCGCATATAGGGTGCAGTGATGCGTGTCGAAGGAGTCCTGTTATAAACCTCAGTGCTCGATGGTAGAGTGTGTCCAGTTTAGCCATGTAAGAGTTGGGGCATTGGCTGTAGAGGAAATCAGCGTAATCAACCAATGATAGGAAAATGGATTGGACCAGTTGTTTCTTGGCATCTCTGGTGAGAAACTGGTTGATTCTAAAACAGGCCAAGCCTTTGCCAAGTCGTTTTAGCAAGTCCTCGATATGTTCAATGAAGGAGAGTCTTTGGTCTATCCAAACTCCCAGATACTTGAATTTTGTAACAAATTCTAGTTTTTCACCTAGAACTGTGGTAATTTGGGAACTGTCCGACTGGACACAGGGTTAGCTTATGGATAAAGGAGAGGACCATCGCTTTAGTTTTTGGCATTAAGGAGTAGCTTTTTGGAGGAGTTGGCTTTGCAAAAGGTTGAATTCTGACTGTAGGTCATTGCAGGCAGCTTCAGGTGTTGGGCGACTCATGTAGAGAACTGTATCATCTGCAAACAGATGGATGTTGGCTTCTTTTATACAGTAGTCGATGTTATTAATGTGGATTGCAAAAAGTAAGGGCCCTAATATAGAACCTTGAGGTACCCCTCTTTGCAGAGTTTTTAAGGGGGACAGGCCTCCTTCGGCTTTAACTTGTTGAAGGCGCCCTATAAGATAGTCAGTAAACCAACGCAGAGAGGAGGGGTCCACACCTATGGTTTGAAGGGAGGAGAGGAGCAGACTATGGTCGACATATATATATATATATATATGTGTATGTATGTATATATACACAAATACAAATGCTGAAGACAGGGGACTTGCATATATAGTGGCTTTCAGTATAGCCTAGAGGTTAGAACAATAAGCTGTGTATGAGCTTGGTGCATCCAGCAGACCTGGGTTTGATTCCCACAATATCCACTTGCATACTATGCAGCCCTAATCAAGTCACTTAATCTTCCTGTGTTCCCAAGATACAGCTAGAAACACGCTTCAGCTCAGTGTGCCATTCCCAGCTAGAAGTTGTAAAATAAAAAAAAATAAGGAATGACCCTTTTTGCCACATGCAGTCTTTTTTCAGACAGCCAATTTTTATGTAATGTTAGTTTTCAAAATGTACTGCTACAGTATATAATAACTGGTGACCCACTATATCAACTCACTTCAGATACTTTTCAAAAGCTGTAGTAACCAGGTGTGATGGCACACCAAGTTATTATGGCATTTTTGGTCTTGTGCTATCAGTTGAAACCACAAATATGGCAGCTTGCTTTAGCAAGCAGGTCTGAGAGTAGTACTGCCAGTATTTCATCAACATAGTGGGTTCATGGTACCAGGAATTACTGGTTTTTGGGGAAGTGAGCAGTTCCATGGCGTGAGTCAGAAGTTCTGTGGCATATTTGCTTTTTTTTTTTACAGCTATTTTTATGACTGGCAGGTGGAAAAGAAGGAAAAGGGACCCAGATGCAGGAGACATAAGGTACCATAGAGCAAGCAGCTGGAGAGGAGTGAAGACTGTTCTTGCAGTGTGGAGTTTTGGCTATTAGTTCAAATACAAAATATATCGTAACTCCTTGAACCAGTTATTATAAAAAAATAAAGCCTGTGCCAAGTGTGTCTTATGAGGATTTTTCACACACCCTTGGTGTGTGATAATCTCAAAAACCTCTCAAGCTTCTCTCTCTCTCTTTCTCGGTTTATGGATTATCACACACCTCAGGTGTGTGAAACATCCTCATAACACACACCTGCACAGACATTATTCTCTATATAGTTATCACTTTAGATATATATGTTGCAGAAGTTGATGTCATTCCTCAAAATGGAGTCCTATCAGCAGACCCAGAACATGGAGTCTTTTGTTGCTGTAATCATGGCTTCTGTCATGACTATTGGTTCAGCTGCTTGTTTGCTAACTTTATGAAGCAGAACCACATCATGAATGTGTCAATAAACATTTCCTGCAGAATCAATAAACAACATGGCCACAGGCTGAGATGTTTACATCCAGTAAGAGACATTTCTTCAAGGGTACTGCACATGGTCTTTTATGATGTGGGACTACTAATTCAGAAATGGTGGGTACTTTCTTTAAATGAGGATGAGCAGGTTACATTTTGAATTTATAATGACTACAGAGAGGTGTGGCTATGTAAGCAATAACACATGATGGTGGTGTGAGTTATTCTGAATAGACGCATGCCTAGCGGCATAGTGAGACACGAGGTGCAGCAGAGTGCCTTACTGTCCCTAGAAGTGTGTTTATCCAGAACAACCCACACCCTGGAGTGTGTTATTGTGCTTATAAAATGGGTATCTGTTGAGAAACTGTCATATTATTTAAAAAAATTAGTAAAAAAAAGAAAAAATCTGTATTGATGTGAAATAGTCTTTTTGCTTTCTTTAGGTTGCTAGTGACACTGTTAGGTGAAGTGCCATCACTAGGGATGCTGAAGGCAACTGCTGAGTCAATAAGTCAGGCCTGAGGCAAGACCACAATTTTGTTTTTCAGTCTTGCCCATGGCAAGCTACCCTCTGTGGTAGCAGCTTTTGTAAAAGTCCCGCTGGTCCGTCTGCTTGGGGCTTCGGAGGAACGGTGGAGCGTTTAGGCAAGGGAGACAAGGGAGCAGTTCGGCAAGGACAGCGATACAGTTTTTACATACAAACAACACTTCTTAAGTGCTGTTACAGTTTTTATTTTATGTTTTTTAGTTTGTATTTTACTCTGTTTCGGTTTCACCATGCTGTTTACTGAGGAGTCAGCAGAGAAGTGCGAGTGAGAGACAGTTACTGATTCGGCTGAGGAGTGCGGGGAAGAAAATGTAATGGTGTTTTTTTTTTTGGTGGTTTTTTATTGCTTTGAGCAAACAGAAAGATAGTGGTTAAATGAACCACCCACGCTTTCTTCACTTTATGCGAGCACTTACTGCACTGTGTTTTTACTGTTTGGGCCACTGCCAGTTTGGGACTTCGGATCAGGATTCAGGATCCCCGAGATGGCAGAGCACAAGGATATCCAGGGTGACTGGGTCACTTACAGTGGCACCTGTTTTTTGTGGTGGTATATTAAAAATAAAAGACATAGCTGACAAGGGGCACCAGCCAATCAGGTTCCTTTATTGTCTCTATTTTATAAGTCCTTTTAACCTGTTCCCCAGCTACTACTTAGGAATATCTTTTCAGGTCGCATTTTATAAATGTGAGACAAGGAAGCTGGAGGGAGGGAGGGTATGCATAGCAGCAGAATGAAAAAGCAAGACCTCAACTTGTATCAGTGAGGTAAATATAGAAATGAACACGGAATAGTGTAGGGCCTGACCAAAGGGGGGTCACCATGATGTGGTGGTTAGGCTTTCTTAGAACTCGGTGAACTTTTTTTGTCAACTAAGAACTCGTTTGAAGCATGAAAAGAAGAATTATTATAAGTGTCTCAGTAATGCTGAAATCTGATTGGCTGTCAGCATTCTGAGAGCCTTATGTTAATCTCCTTAGTAATGTACATCTGTAGCCTGCTTACCCGAGCATTGATTTAATAAAGTTAGGTACTAATTACTCTATCAACATTCTATAACTAGAACTCATGTCCGCCATTACAGCAATGCTGACAGAGCTCATCTTGTGAACCATGCCACCATAACTCCTCCTAGCTGCTTCCCCACCTGCTTTTTAAGATTAAAGAAAGTACCCGAGCAAAAAGAAACACAATAAAGGTACAGAACTGCACCTCTAATCACACACCACCCACTCTCTCTGTCTCTGGAAAGCCACAATAGGAACAGCTCACTCGCTCTTCTTCCGTGTCTGCTTCCCCACTCACTTTCAAACAGTAGTATTTAAACTGTCACTGGTGCTGCCGTCTGCCACATTGACTGTTGAAAGTGCAATGGTCTCCGTGTGTGTCTCTTAGTGTTGCTGAAGTGTAAAAATGCATTTTTACCTGTTGCCTATTAATCGTGAAACCTCCTTCAGTTTGACAGGCTTATTTTCAATTGTTAGTCAGTGTGTGGAAAGGTCATGCAACTGACTCTGATATTTGACTGCTGCAGTATGCTTTTTGGACTAGCAATGGTTTACAGCTTCATGAAATAATGACACTCCTGCTACCTCATGTAAATAATGGCAGAGTGACTAAAAACATGTAATACTTTTTTGCAACCAACTCAGTTTGTTACCCCCCAACACACTTGGCTGGCCATACAAAACAAGGTAAAATCAGGATAGTGTTTTGGTGTCATATACCTCCGCAAACTACCATCTTGCTGTCTGGTAAGCCATCCTCTGTGCCCCATTGCTTAATGTACCTCACTGTCTCATAAGCACCATCACCCTTTGCTGTCCTTCTGGGTTTTCATCCTGAAGTGGAGTGCACACACAGACAAGTGGCAACATGACGGCTGCCAGGAGATAATGGGAGAGTTAAACTGTCACATTTATAGCTCCTCTTGGACAGACTCCAGACAGGGACACTAGCAGTGAGGCCAGCAGTTTCAAGGCAAAAAGCTCCTTGTAGGTATGGGTGAGAATGGGATGGGGTGCAGAGTGGGGAGATGGTAAAAACAGAGAAGGAGCGTGGCCAATGACTTTTTTTTAGTCACTCTTCTGTTATGTACATAAGGAAGCAGGAGTGTCATTATTTCATGAAGCTGCTATGTAAACCGTTGCTAGTCCACCAGGCATACTGCAGCAGTCAAAAATCGGAGTCAGTGACGTGACCTTTGCCACGCGCTGACTACCAACTGAAAAAAAGCCTGTCAAACCGAAGGAGGTTTCACAATTAACGGGGCAGCATATAAAATGCATTTTTACACATCAGCAACACTAAAAGATGCACATGGAGACCATTACTTGGTAGTTATTATTCACTATAAATAATTTTCTATCTCCTTAAATGAACACTGTCAACCTAACATTGAGATACACTGTCTTGTCACCATGTGATTTTGTTTCTCTAAGTTATGAATTTGTATGGCGGAGGGACTATTTTATGTAAATTTCAGACATAAATAAAACAAAATACTAAAAAAAAATATTTAAACTAAAGTAACTCATAATCCAATTATAATAATAGCAATAATGAACTCCGGGGAGTTACGTTCATATCCAGTTAATCACTCCTGGTGCAATATGGCGCCGCTGCACTGTGGCTACATTACACCCCAGAGGGTGATTAACTAGGACATTAACATAACCCCTGTTGTTCATTATTGCTTAAGAAATGAGTTAGATAAATGCAAAAACCCTCAAGTACAGGAATTTGGGGGCACACTGGACTTTGTTAAAGCATGTGTTAGACAGTTGTTTTTTCTAGTATTGATGGGGTACCTCCAAGATGGGCATGTATTTTTGGTGAATATTGTACAGAGTCAGTTAAGAAGACAGCAGACAAGCAGAACACAGGGTGGGAGTACTGCCACTGTATCAACGTTAAAGAGTAGGTTGATGGGTGGTTAACTGGGTGGAAGCTCTGCATTATGATTGGCTGAGCAGATCAACATTTGCTATCATGAGTGACTGACCATACTGAAATGCTGTTCATACTGTTAACTAGTACACACCTCCAGCTGACTGCTTTTAAACTGCAAATATGGAGTTGGCACCCTGCTCATCAACATAGGATGACTACCTTGGCAGTAAAACCCAGCTCTCATCAGCACATATCCTGCCTTACAAAATGTGATTTGGCCAATTCTGACTTCTTATTGGTCAAGGGTCTGCCACATAGTACTCATTAACCTAGCACATACTCTGCTCCAATGACATCTAAGGAGTGCATTTATTGAGAGCACAGTTTGTTGGCAACAAAAATTTCACTCTGTTAATTACATTCTGTAACCTCAGGGTCAAAAGGTAACAATGTAAATCACATCACCCAGCAATATCAAAAAGAAGATCTGCAGATAAGTAAGAACCCATGACAAAATTACTCCACACCCCTGCCCGGTAACATTGCTCAAGAATGATAAATTGCAAAATAAATCTATCCAACACTGAAAAAAACAAACTCCATACTCACAAATCCAAACCCAAAAAGCCCCAATGCTGCTCACACAAAGAAAATATACTCGCCTAATAAAAACAAAGAAATATTCAAAAACTACAATTCCACACAATAGAAGAATTGTAAACAAATACAGAACTAAAACATCAGTAAAACATCTACAACAATTGCTCTAAAATCTAGGAAAATATCCACTTACCTGTTTGGAATCCAGTAATAAAGACACTACATTCTCAAACTCTATACTTCAACCTCATCAGCTCCACTACAGGGTACCTTCCCTAGATCACATGACATCTAATTAACAGCTTCCAGCTCAGAGTCACAGATCACATGGAAAGTAAAGAAAGCTCAGTCCAGACTTCCAGCTCAGCCTCACAGATCACATAGAAAGTACAGGAAGCAGAGCTCAGGCTTCCAGCTCAGCCTCACAAATCACATGGGAGGTACAGGAAGCAAAAACTCAGCAATACCCATTTAAAACAACAGGACCACTGATAACCATGCAGCCATAACCTACTGCCTACAGTGCGACTACACACAACTAGTGAAGCAGTCCATCTACCACCCAGTCCCTGTTGCATATCGAATATATTGTAATGTCTTGTAACTGCCCATTGTAAGATACAGCACCAAATTACAACACCACTATATTGCTAAACAACTACAAATTACCAAACATTTTCTAAGTTGAATAAGGCAATCCCATCTGGGGGATTATGTTTCTCAATGTACCTCCTGGAGGTTGAAGTCCCTCACCCTATGGGCTCAGGTCTCTACCACATCAGGTAGTAGACTGACATAGCATACCCTGCCTTACATACTGTGTGGTTTTCAAAACAAGTCAGGACAGAAACCAAAAACCATAGAAATGCAAGCAAGCAAAACTTCTAAATGGTTTCTCACTCAAACAGGCAGAAAGGCACCATTATGTTTAAGCTGTCGAGGGACACCATGAGTAGATGATCAGCCCAAATGGCATAATTCCAGAGCTAAAGGTATCCCCTAATAGTGGGACACATACACAGAAATTTCATTTATCTAGTTGCTAGAGCTGTCATTCCTGGAGTGTGCCACCTGTGAAAGAGTTGAGAACCAGATAATAAGCCACCCAACTCTGGTCTGCCACTAGTCTCGTCCATGTTCAGGACCAAGTACACTGTATACTGCACATCCAAAACAATTTGTATGTCAAAACAAAACTTCACTGATCAGTAAAAGACCATGCTTTAAACTGTGGAGTGGAAAAGGATGTTTACTGTTATACAAGCAGATGGTTATGTGAGCAAGTGGATACCTCAGAAGGAGTGAGCAAGATGGAAGCTGACCTCAAGAAACTAGAAGAATGGTCTGGAGTGTGGCAGCTGAGATTTAACACCAGAAAGTGCAAGGTCATGCACATAGGAAAGAAAAATCCAAAAAAGGAGTATTACCTAGGAGGCAAAAGACTGGCGGCCTCAAACCAGGAATGAGATCTGGGAATCATAATCTCAGATGACTTGAAGGTTAGTAAGCAGTGTGAGAAGGCAACCTTGAAGGACAACAGAATGCTGGGCTGCGTTGGGAGGGGAATCATGAACAGGAGGACAGAGGTGGTACTACCACTGTATAGATCACTGTCAGGCCTCACCTGGAATCCGGAGTCCAATTCTGGAGGCCTCACCTCAGGAAGGACATTGACTGGGTGGAAACAGTACAGAGAAACGCAACAAAAATTAATCAAGGTCTGCAGTACATGTCCTACAAGGAAAGACTTAGGGAACTGAATATGTTCTCCCTGGAGCAGAGAAGAGAGAGAGGGGACATGATTGAAACATTCAAGTACATAAAAGGCATTAACAAGGTACAGGCACAGGAACATTTTCAATTCAAGAAGGGCTCCAGGACCAGGGGACATGACCTCAGGCTGCAAGGAGGGAGGTTCTCTACCAACACCAGGAAGTTTTTCTTCACAGAAAGAGTGGTGGATGCCTGGAACAGCCTGCCACAAGAGGTTGTGGGGTCAACACTTGGGGGATTCAAGAATGCATGGGATAGACACAAAGGAGCCCTGACTACAAAGGGCAAATAGAGTGTCAAAATAGGTCTAAAACAAATGGGCAGACTAGATGGACCTAGCAGTCTCCTTCTGCCATCAGCTTCTATGTTTCTAAATGTCTACATGATGGTAAGACACTTGTATGCAAACCAGACATGTATCCAAAACAATGAATGATTTGGCAGTGTATGTTTTAAGAGCCTACGTTCACTTTAAAGTAGCTCCAAAACAAGGGTCCTTAGCCAGCCTATCGGCACACTAGTAGTGCTACTACTCACAACTCAGGTGAATCTGGACCAGCAGAGATCTCAGGTCATAATGGGCTGGCAAGGGAAGGAGGAGGATCAGTGGTCCTAGAGGATGCTCTGCTCCTCCCTGGATGGAGGGCAGTCTCCTCTGCCATGACACTGCCATATGGTGGGACCAGCAGAGTTGAAGCAGAGGCATCCATTGACACGCCTAGGTATGCAGTCTGCACATATCATGACTTCACTCATGTGCTGCCTTGGGACTGAAGGGGAGAAAAGTAAAAAAAATGTGACTCTGGCACTGGGGCTAGCAGCCCCGGTGTATATGGCCCACCCTCAACCCAGTTGTCCTGAAAAGGCCCTCATGCAAGTCTTCTGTCGAGGGGAGCCCCTACCCCCAACCCCACTTGGGGGGCTATCCAGGGCACTGCAGTGGCCTAGAAAGAATTGAGGTAAGTAGCAATGGGTGGGCCTAGGTGCCAGTGATAGAAGGAAGCATAACTAGAATGAGAAAACAAAAACAGGGTCCTTCTGTTGAAAACCCCAGGGCCCTAACACCCAATGATCTACTTCAAAATGAGACAGGTAGCAACCTTAGGGGATTCTATTTTTTCCCCAAGATGCCACACAGTTTCTACAAAAAACATTCATCTAGATTCCTATAGAACTTTGGGTAAAATTGCAGAAATGTTGCAGAATATTGTAAATGCTCTTCAGCTCCCTAGCCAGATAAATTTAAGTGAAGCAGAATCTTTTAAAAGGAAATACTCTCCATTTTACTATTGCAAAAGTGAACAAGAGTCAAGTAGCATGCACGGTAACCTTCTCGGAGGTGCTACCCATCTATGGCATAGGAGAGGCTAGGGTGTTCCGCACCATGGGATTCAATCAGTGGTTGAAAAACTGGTGTGGAGCTCAGGGATTTGGCTTCATTGGGGACTGGGGTCCACCTGGAGTGATGCAAGCCTATACTGGCATGATGGGCTGCATCTGTCGGGAGGGAACCAGGATCCTGGGTGATAGGTTTAAATGCTTCATTGGCAAGCTTTTAAACTAGCCAAGGGGAGGCACTGGAAAGGAGCAGGGAAATCCTAGCCCCCAAATAATCATGGTAGTAAGTGGTGGCAAACACCAACATAGAGGTGTCGATAGGGAGAAGGGCAGGGGTAAATGGAGAAAGTGACAAAGGCAAGAAGGACAAGGATGGGGCAAAAGGGAGTAAGGCCATCAGGAAATGGAGGGTAATGAGTACCAATGCCGTAGTCTGGGCAACAAGCTCCCTGAGCTGGTGGCCTTAATGGAAGAGGGATGCCTGGATATCGTAGCAGTCACAGAAACATGGTACACAGAGAACCATGACTGGGATGTTAACATACCAGGGTACATAACCTACAGGAGAGACAGGCAGGGGAGAAGAGGGGGAGGAGTAGCTCTCTATGTAACGGAAGGATAAAAGCAATTGAACAAAGAGTAAACAGGAGCAGAGGAGGCACTGTGGGTCACCTTGGAGACTGGAAAGGGCACCACAATCCGCACAGGGGTTGTGTACAGACCCCCATGTCAGGGGGAAGGAACGGACAAGGATATGATAGAAAGCATTCTTAGAATGGCAGAGAAAGGGGAGATACTGTTGATGGGAGACCTGAATATGCCAGATGTTAACTGGAGCACATTTGCTGCACCCAAATCCAAGAGCAGGGCCATTCTTGATGCCCTACAGGTGGCAGGCATTAGACAGCTAGTTTTAGAACCCACTCGTGAGGGAGCAATCTTAGACCTCGTACTCTCAAACGGAGGCAGTGAGAGGATCTCAGATCTAGAAGTGGGTTGCCGTCTGGGGACAAGTGACCATCAAACAGTGTGGTTCACGTTAAACTCAGCTACAGAGTCAAGCCATACAAAAGTGAGGGTACTGGACTTTAGGAGGGCTGACTTTGGCAAGATGGGAGCGTGCCTCAGAAAAGCACTAGCAAACAGGCTAGAAGGAGGTGTGGAGCAACAATGGGGAATTATCAAAACTGCCATCACAGAGGCAACAAGCCTTTGTGTGAAGCAAATAAACAAATCAAAATGAAAGAAAAAACCACTATGGTTCTCCAAAAGAGGTGGCTGTGAAAGTCAGGAAGAAAAGATAGCATTCTGGAAGTATATGGAAACACAGAAGGAGCAGGACAGAGAGCTGTACCAATTAAGGCAGAAGGAAACAGGGAGGGAAGTCAGAATAGCAAAGGCCCAAACTGAGGAAAAGATAGCCAACTCATTTAAGAAGGGGGATAAAACATTTTACAGGTATATCAGTGAGCGTAGAAAGACAAAGGGAGGGATAGTGAGGCTGAATAGAATGAACAGTGGGTGGGCAGAGGGGGACAGTGAAAAAGCAGGAATACTGAATGAATATTTCTGCTCAGTATTCACAAAAGAGGAGGGGGAAGTGCCTAATCCAATTAACAGAAGCACTCTTGATAGGGGTGTCGATCCCAGTCCTTTCACAGAAGAAAGGGTTCACGAGAACTCCTAAAACTGAAGGTGGACAAAGCAATGGGTCCTGATGGAATTCACCCCAGAATTCTAAAGAATTAAGGAGGAACTAGTGAAACCACTGGCTACTCTTTTTAATAAATCATGGGAGGATGGTGTGGTACCCGAGGACTGGAGGAAGGCGGATGTGATTCCCCTTCACAAAAGTGGGACCAAGACAGAGACAGGAAACTACAGACCTGTCAGACTGACCTCTGTGGAAGGGAAAGTGATGGAGTCACTTCTGAAGGAAAGAACAGTTGAGTACCTAGAGGCCAGTGGAGCACAGGCAGCATGGGTTCACAGCAGGAAGGTCATGTCAGACGAATCTAATAGATTTCTTTGACTGGGTGACCAAAGTAGTAGACCAGAGAGGGGCTGTGGACATGGCCTACCTAGACTTTAGCAAGGCATTTGACACAGTCCCACAAAAGATTAGTAGTCAAATTAACCAGCCTGGGAGTGGGTCCCAGGGTGGTAGCCTAGTAAAACATTGGCTGGACAACAGGACACAGAAGGTAATTGTAAATGGAGTCCACTCTGAAGAAGGGGGTTACTAGTGGGGTACCGCGAGGGTTCAGTATTAGGTCCAGTCCTTTTAATGTCTTCATCAGTGACATTGCAGAGAGACTGGAAGGAAAAGTATGCCTTTTGCAGATGACACAAAGATCTGCAACAGGGTTGATACACAAGGAGGCGTGGAAAGGATGAAAGGGATTTGGCAAGGTTGGAGGAATGGTCAAGTATGGCAGCTAGGATTCAATGCAAAGAAGTGCAAAATAATGCACCTGGGAAACAAGAACCCAGGGGAAGAATACACAATGGGTGGGAGGTAGTAACAACAACAAAAAAGGAAAGGGACCTGGGGGTAATCATATCAGATGACCTTAAGGTTAGCAAGCAATGTGAGAAGGCAGTAGGGAGGGCTGCGGGTATACTGGGATGTATAGGGAGAGGCATCAGCAGCAGAAAACAGGAAGTTGTTATCCCTCTGTACAGACAGTTGGTGAGACCCCATCTGGAGTACTGTGTCCAGTTCTGGAGACCCCATCTCCACAAGGACATAGACAGGATAGAGGCAGTCCAGAGGAGGGCAACTAAAATGGTGCAGGGTCTGCAAGAGAAGCCATATGAGGAGAGACTAAAGGAGCTTAATATGTATACCCTTGAGGAAAGAAGGGAGAGGGGGGACATGATAGAAACTTTTAAGTACCTCAGTAGAATCAACAAAGTCCAAGAGGGTAGCATCTTTCAGAAAAAGGGATGTGCAAGAACAAGGGGACACAATTTAAAGATAGAAGGGGGCGGTTCAGGGCAATGTGAGGAAGTATTATTTCACAGAGAGGGTAGTGGATGCATGGAACAGCCTTCCTGAGGAGGTTGTGGGGTCTAAAACTGTGAGAGAATTCAAGAATGCATGGGACAGACATAAGGCAATTTTTGTGGGGGGGTAGGAAGAAATAGGCTGTTGGTTAACTAGGATCTGCGGCCTATCCTGTAGGTAGGGAAATGGGCAGACTAGATGGGCCTAGCGGTCCTTATCTGCCGTCAAAGTCTATGTTTCTATGTTTCAAGAGATTAAGAAGCAGGCCAGCATCATGGGGTGTTTACTGTTTACACTGCAACTCCAGCAATCTGTTGGTACCAAAACCATTCAAGATTTTGTCATATTACTACATACAGAATGTATCCACATTGAAAATATTTGTTATTGCTGGTCTGTAGTCAGTGATATTTTTTATAGACTTCTCTTACCATGATTTCTTACCAATGTAATTCAATTCCATTTGTAATATTATGTAAATAAGCATGATCTAGTGATATTAATATGTAGTGGACGGGAACCATGGGTGGCTGCAGATAAGGACCTTTGTTTGATTAGATGGGACCTTCACATTCATTACATCTGTAAGCCGAAACATTCAGCACCAAGTCTAAATCATGCTTTACAAAGCTGATTCAATTAACATAACTCAAAAAGGACTGTAAATCCTGTGCGCATCACGCTGAAGTGTTTTCCAACTCATTTGGTGTTATCTGGTCCCGCACGTGCCCTCCTATCCAAGAGAACAGACTCAACCAATGAAATTATGGGAGAGTATAGATGATGACAGGGATTTTAAGCCAGGATTTAATTTAATGAAATAGCCTACAAAATTATCAGAGACATTTAAAAAGTTGGTAACAAAATCCTCAAATTGTACTTGCTCAAGTGTTAAAACCAGATTTAGTACAACACCATAGTAGTGAAAAAGCAACAAGAACATTTCAATCATAGCCATTGCCCTGGCCAATTTTACAACCTGCAAATACTTGATTATGACTCACTGTTATAAAATGAAATGCAGTGCTATTATAGAAGTGAAAGTATAGGCTGACGTTTGGAAAGAGCATTTCTGATTCAGTGGCTTTAATGAAACCCAACAAGAGTATGACCAGAATCAATACAAAAAATAACATTGGCCATCTACGTTAAAATTGTGATTCCACTAAACCATTAGTACTCAAACTTTTTCATAGTGGACCTGTCATAGGGTATAGTGGCTGCAGTGGTAGGGGCACTCACTGAAGTACACAGATTTTCAAATTCAATTAAAGTCTTTATTGTTCTTCTACTGCACAGCTTTACTAGGTTCTCAGGGTATCCCACGTGTCCCTATATTCTCAGGGTAGTCTCTGGTATATAGAATTTGGGCATGTGCACATAGGAAAGTAATCAAATTCCAGTTGGAAACAAACTTGGATATACCAACTACTTTTTATTGGAAAACAAAAAATATCACAAGGTACCAAGTTGTGAAATAATTAAAATTCAAAGTGAAAAATACAAATATATATATCCCAAGGTAGCCTTGGAAAACACGCAGAGTGAGGCCACATCCCTGCCAGCATATATTTGCAATTTATACTTTAAATCTGAAATATTTTACAGCTTGGAGCCTTGTGATAATATTTTTTGTTTTCCAATTAAAAGAGGGACAGTGATATTACTACATGTGTTCTCTAACACTACCATAGGGTTAGGGTATATATTTGTAATTTGCACTGTGAGTTTGAATTATCTTACAATGTGGGGTTTCGTTTTAATATATTTTTTTTTGTTTTCCAATTAAAAGTTGTTGGTATATCATGTTTGTCTCCATTTGGACTTTGATTACCTTCGTATGAGTGGGTGTCTTAAGTTTTGTGTGCTGGTTGTTGATATCAACGGAATATCCACCCTTTACAGAACACCACATTTATCTGTGCATGCATGCCATCCGTTCTGTGTGGAACTAGTCTCTGGTATAGCCTCAAGACAAGTTACATGTTCAGATCTCTACCTGAATCTGTTCTTTTAATATACCTAACATCAGGGTACAGATTCAGACTCCTGTCTGAATCTCTTCTCTTACACTAATTAATCCTTTTCTGTAACACATCTACAGTAAATCAAGGTACATGGACATTGACTGGACCTTTTTCTGAGGATTCCTTTAACTCTGGAAACCCCATTGCTTCTTTTTACTCATTATGTGCAATAACTTAACGCAAACTATAGTTTCAAGTCTCTGCCTGAAACCTAGAAATTCAAATTCTAACCCAAGGTCTGCATGTTTCTTCAAGGCAAGGGAAAACTCTCACAACTTAGCTCCCACCCCAAAAAAAAATCTCACAGCTCAGCTCAGCTCAACCCCATCTCTCCTCCCCATCCCCCACCTCCTCCTCCTATTCCACTTTTCTTCTTTTGTCTTCTTCTCACAAACAGCCTAGAAAAATACTTACCTCTTTTCCTGGCCTTAACTCATCCTTTTATACTACCATAATTAGGCCCTTAACAACATAAAAATCCCCCATGGAATGGTCATTATTTCTGGGGAACAAGCCAAATAAGCTCACAGCTTCCTGGGAGTATATTATGCTAACCAAATATTATCAGCGCTTCCTGTGGGTGAAAAAGACCCTCAACAAGGTCTCAGATGCCATACAATTAATTACTAAGCAGCCCTCATTTTGGAAGCACTGCCTCACAGGTGCCTCTCCCTAGTCATTTAGTTGCACAAAACCCAAAACTTTATATTTAGTTTGCAACCCTGAATCTAAAGGCCTGCAAAACTAAGTTAAAACTAAGTTATACAGAAAGTAAGCATCATTTTAAATTTCTTATTCAGTGGGTTTTACCCAGTTTTACTTTCCATTTAAACCTCGACTCTTCAGCTGGGACAGAACCTTTTTCCTGGAAAAAATTGGGCTTAGCTCCCCTTGGGCTGGCAGTATAGCCTAGAGGTTAGAGTAACGATCTGTGAATGAGCTTGGTACAGCCAGGAGACCTGGGTTTGATTCCCACAACTTACACTTGTATACTGTGAGATTCTGAGCAAGTCATTTAACTACCCTAGTGCTCCCAGGTCACCCCTGAAAACAGGAACTTGTGCCTAGTGGTCCTTACCCAGTTGCCAAAGACTAAAATAAACAAGCATTTGTCAATGCCGAATGTTTGCTTGCTGGCATTGGCATTGGTAGTGTAGAAGTTACAGAGCTGCATAATAGGAATGGCAGCGAAGTATTGAACTGCAGCCAACCCCACCACCACCCTGCAGAGAGTGACAAGCATTGGGGTGTGCCTTTGGGTCGTCAGGCATATCGGCCACGCCATTTCACCACACCCTACCCTGCAGACACTGACAAGTGTCACAATGTGCCTTGGGGTCTTTGGCCCTTATGCGCACCCCATTCCATCAGGAAATCTGGTGAGATGGGTGTGGTATAGGAGAATGGGGTGAACTTTGGGGTTGAAAAGTCCAAGGCATGCCTTGATGCCTGTCACTGGCTGCAGGGTGTGAAATGGTATGAGCATTACAGGCAAGAATCCCACGTCACATCCCTGATGCCTGTCATTCTCTACAGGGTTGGGCGTTATGGTTGGAAACCCTAATACCTCAGGCATTCGTTGGTATTTTCACTCCAAATTTTCAACATGGTTTTTTTGTGACCCCACCTCATGAACAGTGGCAATATCAGTTTGTTAACGGAAAGCTGCTTATGCACAGCAACTATGGCATTTAGCACCACAGGTGCAAAAACATTCCGAACAGGATGTAAAAAATGACAGCTGTACTGTTCATGGGGAGGTGTAAAAAATGGAAATGTTGCAAATGAGCAGTTAAAATATTTAAAACAAGCATTTATCAATGCCGAATGTTGCTTGCTTCTATGTGCTGTTTAGGTATTTGGAAGTCTTTGGAGTGCAAATATTGAAAATTTGCGAACTTAGGAGCGTGCGTAGGAACTGCGCAACGCACGCTCGTAAAACAGTCATTGTTAGGAAATTTGTCACGAAATGTTCAACATAGCCATTTTAAGACCTCTGGTCATGAACAGTGTCAGTGTGATTTTGTTAATGTGTCCCATACATTGAGTTTGCACACCGACTGCGCCATTGTGCGCTACATGGGCGGAAACACGTTTTGGGCAGGATGTGAAAAATGACAGCTGTACTGCTCATAAGGAGGTGTGGTAAAATGGCAATGTTGAAAATCTGGAGTGGAAATATTGAAAATTCACAAACCTACGAGCGTGCGTGGGAACTGTGCAACACACACTCGTAAAACAGTCATTTTTAGGAATTCTTTCACCAAATTTTCAACATTGCCATTTTAAGATCTCTGCTCATGAACAGTGACACTGTGATTTTCTTAATGTGTTCCATACACTGAGTTCGCACACCGACTGCGCCGTTGTGCGCTACATGGGCGGAAACATGTTTTGGGTGAGATGTGAAAAATGACAGCTGTACTGCTCATAAGAAGGTGTGGTAAAATGGCAATGTTGAAAATCTGGAGTGAAAATATTGAAAATTCGTGAACTTACAAGCCTGCGTAGGAACTGCGCAACACGCACTCGTAAAACAGTCATTTTTTGGAATTTTTCCACCAAATTTTCAAAATAGGCTTCTTGAGAGCCCATCTTATGAACACTGGCAGTGTTGTTTCATAAATCATTCCAGAAAGGTGATTTCGCGCAGTGGCTGAGAAATCACCCTTCGGACCTGAGTAACGCCATTACAGTGCAAGAATTAATGAGAAGGGGTCCCAAAAACCCCATGTTGAAAATTTGGTGCAAAAATTCCAAAAAATGCCTGAGATATGCAACAAAGTTGAAAAAACCCTATCTATCACATTATACAGCTTACCAGCATTTCCTCAGTTCACGGTCGGCTTTGAAGAGTGCAGACGTGTTCCGGTCACCAAAGATCATCGCGCCAGACTCGGAGGTAAGTTTGGGGTGGGGTGTGGGGAAGCAGGTGCACAGTGGATGGGTGCGGGTTGGGGGCAGGGAGACTGCGAGGGAAGGTTTTCTTCTTTACAGGGTTTTGGACGCAGGATGTTTGCCATGCTGAGGTGGGCTCCCAGCATGGCAGAAGGGCGGCTGGGGGGTGTGGAGCCGACGAGGATTGGGCACCCCGTCGGCCATGGAACAGTCTGCTGCCACGCTGGGGTGGCTCCCAGGTGGCACCCTGTACTGGGGAGATAGTGAAGCCGATGGTGATTGGGCACCCTCGGCCATGGCATGGGGGGTGGGGAGAGACAGTGGAACCGACAGAGGATTGGGCACCCCGTCGGCCATTACATCATTTTGCCACACTGGGTTGGGCTCCCAGCGTGGCACCTGGATCTTTGGGGGGGGCACAGCCGATGGGGATTAGGCACCCCTGTCAGGCTATAGCCACGCTGGGTAAATCTCACGCTGCCTATGTAACTGTGTTAGGGGGCAGCATGCAGTATGCATGCATATATGTGTGTGTGTGTGTGTGTGTGTGTGTGTGTGTGTGTGTGTGTGTGTGTGTGTGTGTAGGGGGAGCTGCGCATGAGGCAGGCAATATCTGATCGCTGCTCACTGAAGCATAGCTCCCCCTTTCAACTGTATGCCACTGCATTTTGGAGCTGTCATAGACAGCCCCAGCATGCATTGGTGGACTGGGGCCGCGCATGCCAACACACTGACTGAATTGGAAGAGGGGGTGACACACCTCCAAAAACTCTGATGATGGCACTATGTTTCTTGCACATGCATGCAAGCAAACATAAAAATAGAGCACCTGACAAAAGCCCTCTGGGTACAGAAAAGGGCTCTAGGAAGAAAATGGCTCCAGAAAAAATATATCCTGAAAAAACATCCCCAGGAAAAAAAAGGCACAAGAAAAAAACGTCACCCAGAAAAAAAAATGAGATGCAGATGCGGAAAAAATGGCACCTACTCAATGCAACAGTTGTAAATGTTGCAACAAATACAGGAAAGTAAACAGACCTAAAAATGAACAGTCAGAGTGAAAATCATCAACAGTGTGTACACCTTCTGGCTCAGAAAATATAGCAGACAAAATTTGTGATCTATTCTGTGGGGGGCTCCACCCCCAGCACCTCCCCATCATAAATATATAAACACTTCCTGAAGCATAACCAGACACGATACCAAATAATATAGCGTCATCTGGCAGTAGTGAAATCCAGAATATAACAAAGAAAGACACAGGACACACCATGTACCATAACTTTTCTTCACTAATTATACCACTTCACCTCTCACACTTCACACGGCATCGGAGCCTTTTTTCCCTGTGCCATTTATTCCGTCTGCCATATTTTCCATATGCCTTTTTTTCCGGCAATGTTTTTTACTGAACCTTTTTTTCTGGGTACCACAGAAAAGTGATGAGAGAGCAAAGCCACTCCATCACAGGTCCCCTAAGCTAAAGGAAGAATCTCAGGTTCTCTATAAGCTATGTAAAAAACCTTGGGCCTGATTCTCAAAGATCCCGTAGAGAAACACAAGTTGCATCACTCCGGGGATGTGGCAAACTCCGGGTATGCCAAGGACCTTGCACCTGACTCTATGAGAATCAGGGTCCTGGTGCTAAACTCCCTATGATTGCCATAAGCCACAACCTGCGCCCAAGAGGCGACATGCCTGAAGGGCATGCCACAAGGACCTGACCCACCCCACCCGGCACAGTTATCACTAGTCCAGCCATGCTTTTGTTTCTGTAGGGCTGCAAATGACCACACTGCATGGGTACCAGTCACTGTACCATGTAGTAAAGTATGTGGCCATGCTAACTTTTGTGTGATTCATAACACTTTTCATGCACCCTGCCGGGTGCCACATCTATCATAGTCATTTATAGCTGTCCCCCCGACCCATCCCCTGCCACACACCCTATCCCTTATGCCCCGGCAGCCCAAAGTCTACCCTGTCCCACTGGCACAAGCCACTTAAACCTCCTTCTGGCTGGTCTAAGTGGTGCCTCCTCCTGCAGCCACCACAGGGTTTCTGAAATCCCAAAAAAGGGGATGCTGCAGCCCTGCTGTGGCACAAGCCCCCTTGTGCCCTGGCGCACCTGGTTGGTTGCTGCAATCATGGTGCAAGGGGGCTTTGCTGCAGCTGCATTATATTTGCTGCAGGCTGCTTTACAGAATCGCATTTGATGCAAGTTGTGATGCAAATTGCCACTTGCATCAAACTCTTATGATGCAAGTTCCTTGTTTCAATCTAAGTCTTTTGAGAATCGGGCCACTTGAGTCTCCACATAGAAAAATAGCATATAATGATTTGCAATGCATGCCAAGAACAAAGTGAAATATCGATATATGAATCTAAGTTTATTCAACTGGCAATATTCATGTTGCCAGTTCAACAAAATCCCAGCACCCCTCCAATACTGCATGCCAAAGTAAAAATATCCAACATGAGAAGGCAAAAACTAGGCACCACAGAGGTTCGAACACACAAAATAAAGATACAAATATGTTTATTCCATAGACAGACCATACTGTCCGTGGCTCTGGGTAGCTCCCCTCAACCATTTTCGTACCCTGTGCATCATCAGGAGGTGCTGATGATGCACAGGGTACACACAGAATAAGCACTTTCTTCAATTTTTTTTTTTTTGCATGTTCTTTATATGCCCCATTCCTTCCAACCCAGCCAACAACTCCTTTGGGCAGCCAAGTCTTCACCCTTTGCTGCTCCCCCATTCTGCCATCCGTCTGCCCTGCCACCTGACTTCCTGATGTAGCTCTTCGTTGGGGGTGGCCCCTACCCATGGGGAGGCGTCTAGGAGGGGAGATCGAGGTACTCTTTGGCACCCTCTCACATCTTGGTCAGGCAGCGTGGGTCAACTCGGGGGCTTCCCAGCCAGGGGAGGTGGGCCACCGTCATCTGGCCGGCACGGGTGGCCATTTTCCTTGTTCTGTTTCCCCGCCTCCTTCAGAAGCATGCTGTGGTGTCTTCGTTTCTTGCACATGCGGCATGTGGTCACCCATGCCGCAAAGTGCAAGGCCGAATCCAGCCACAAGGTGCCACTGAAGGGAAATGCCTCTGTAACCCTCCTCCCCCAGGAGGAGGGCATCCAAGGGATGCTCTTGAGCCTTCCCTGCTGGCCTCCGCTCCAGATGCTCTGGGCTCGGGTGCAAACCCGGGTCGCCAGCATGCCAGGTGATCCTCCATCGCCTGGCGCCATGGAGCCAGTTTTCTTTAAGTTTAAGCACATTTTCACTATAATGTCCAGAAAGCTGTCATCTTTAGCTGTCTGCTGAATTTTTTCTGTACGAAGTGACCCACAGGAAAGCTAAGTCGCTATGACTAACACCCTTTTGTTATTAAACTGAATAAATAATTATTTCTAGGCATTTTTCTCTTTACTTCTATTGCAAACAGTCATTTCCTCTTTAATTACACTGACCACAGCAGTTTTTTTCACACAGAAAATGAATACTCATTTTTCCCACGCTTGGCTCCACCTCCAGAGTAACTGCCTACATGGATTTATTTCGTTAGGGCACACTTTCTCTTTTAAGGGTAGCGACTCCTTCATTTCACATTTTTATCACCTAAAACTATTTTTATGTTGTGTAGGACACTTTAGTCTACCTCTCTGCCAAGTTTGGTATAAATCTGAATAAAAATGTCTTGGCAGCACAATTTGGAAAAGTAGATATGTGCAGTAAACGTTTAGTGACTGAATATAACTTTCCCCAACAGAGCCTTCCTTCAAACTGCTCCATTTTTGTTTGTGTTTATTTAATAAAACATCTGTGTACTTTAATTAGCTTTCAGGGCTCCTCTAGCCCCTTACATGGCTTTATTTTATTACAAATGTGTATTTTTAATGCATTTTCACTTGTGTCAAGCTGTGGGTTCCCCAGGATTAGATCACCTCTGTTTGTCACAAAATTGCTCCTGTATGAGCTTTTCACAAAATGCTTGCCTCTTTGAGCATGTGTGGGACTTCCACAGAGTCGCTGTAGACTGTGCTCCTTTATGTTAATATTTATGTATGTGAGCCAGTCCCTAAGTACATTTTCCCTGGCACTTGTTGCCTGCGCAACTAAATTCAAGGGAAAATATCTGGTTGATCCTGCACATTAAAGGGGCGCCATAGTGCATCTCCCTTTTGCACTTTCACAGAGGCTTGAGTCACTGCAGGCCGAAGCCTGACTTCTGACCAGCGTCGGAGTGAGGAGCGGACACCAGCAAGCAGACCTGGGGATTCCTCTACTGAGCGTGCTTAGCTCTGCTGTGGGACTGACTCTTAATCACTCACATTCCCTGCTCCTCTTACTTTTGGCGTGCTGGGCGCCCAGAGCTGCCACTCTGCACTTTTACGTTTACATTTACCACAAAGCAGCTTCATTTACTACAGGAACAATCTCTTTTTAAAAAATATAAAACATTAAAAGTATAGGAGGTAACCCAGGCAGACCAAATTATGCCACTGGACCACCAGGGCATGTACTGTAGCCAGGGCAATCGGATTACTAGCCCACTGGCCACCAATGACTAAACTATAATTTTTAACAATAAATACTACAGTTCTATGTACAAAATCTTGCCAATTGTAAAAAATTAGCAAAACTGCATGTGGGTAAAATAAGCCAGGACCAGGAGTCCTTTCCATACTTCCCCCCCTGCACCCTGTGCTGCATCCTACTACAAAAATTAATAACAAGCTTAGGCTAATTTCTGATAGCTAACTATTTTGAAATTGTTTATTATTTATTTATTACAATTTTAAATGTCTAAATCTGCTTTTAATATCACTGCAGGGGCCACCCCATATCTTGCTGACAACTCTTACCTACTCTGGGACTCAAACCTAAATCCTTGACAGCTTATTTTTTAGATACACTTAAACTATCTATCCCTATTCTACTAGGTGGAACAGTCTTACAAGACTGTTACAATGGGACAGGATTGATGCTCTCCTGAAGGCTAGCCTCACCACTGGACATGCACAGTATTAAACTACAGACCCAAGCAGCATTTATTGGGCGGGACTGCTGATGGGCTCGGCTTAAGCATTTAACAGCCTGGAGACATTTTCCTGCAAGTTCATCATGTGATCCGTTTTCACACATAGAAAAGGTCAATATTCTCACCAAACATTCAGTTTGAGAGCATTTAGATTGGGGAAGGGGGGATGGGGGGGCTGGATCCCAAAAAGCTGTGGCCCCTTAATATCATAAGTTGGGTCCAGGACATAGCTCCAGTTAGAACTAGCATAGTTTGAAATGAAACAAAGTTCTATGGAAAAGTAATACAAATATAGAATATTATCAATAAACACATAACAATAAAGAAAAAAAATTCACATTTTATATCCAGAGAACTAGGAAGGGAAATACAGAAATAAAAAAATTGGATAGTGCAACCTCAGCTGTGAAATATACCAACAGGCTACTGAAAGTCAAAAGCGAAAACATAAAGGCACTATCCCAAGTCAGGCTTGTGTAAGTTCTGATTTATCAAGGTTTGGGCATCCTAAGACCTAGGGTGGCGTTTGCCTACTTGGGGAAAGTACATAAATACTTAGCAGATAATTTTATTTTACACTTTTATCTGCCCTGGATAGTCCAACTAAGAAGCAGCATTTTGTTTTCAGTGGAACCCTGTTTTTCACACAGTTTAACAGTTCAGAGGACTGATGCACATGGAGGTTAAGTGACTTGCTCAGGGTCACACATAGAGTAAGGGCCTCTGCTGGGACTCCCAGTTCCCACGTCTACATTCTGTCCCTTGTACCATACTGCCTCCCCAAGATCATGGGTAAACTACTGCCTGTTGCTATTTTTCCTGTGTGCCTTTTTCTTTTACACTGGTGTATCAGCGGGACAAGCAAACCCTCCAGTGAATCGATTACTGCACTCTGCCCACACCCCTATACTGGACTGCAGGAAAGCGTCAGTATCTTTCAGTAATTACAGCAATGCCCAACTAAACACACATAGTTAAATATGTCTGGCAATGAAGCATTGTGATTGGCTGACATGGGTTCTAAAGATTTGTGTTAAGGCTGACTCTATGTTGCCAAGCAGTGAAGCATCTGATTGGCACACTGATGACCCAGGTTCTTGCGCCACACCTGGGTGAACCGATGCAGAGATTGGAAAGGAGGGTGAGGACTGTCTGCATAACTGCTCACCTCCCTGGGAGGAACGGATTCCTGCACACTGCTCCTAGAGCCCTCCCTGGTGGTGGCCTGGTGGTGATCAGAGTGACCACATGCTGCTGCGGGCCCCCAGTATGTTGTGTTGTGCACAAATGGAAGGAGCTAGGTAAGACAAATGTAACCCCCTTGTCACCCAGGGTTACTAGGATCCCGCTTAGAACTAGTGGCAGGCAGGGAAAGGTAGCTTGTGAGACACCAGTTAAATGGGTTTCACACTGTCTCGCTCTGTCCTCAGTCTCAGCTGAGCAGGAGGGATGACATCACTGTACAATTCTTGCAGCAGCATAAGCCACAGTGGAATGCTGGCTGCAGGGGTTAGGTTAGAATGTTGGGGTTTTTCAAGTCAGTCTTCAGCCAGACTCAAGAGAAGGAAGAGGTGTGCTGCAGTTGGCAGCCCCTCGGAGCCTTGCTCTGTCATATAGCTACACCACAAACAGGGTAGTGTGTTCTCGCCCTAGAGAAGAACACTGAAGATACCAGCAGAAGTGGTAGAGACCGCTCCCCAAGTTGTTCCATCACCCCATCCCTGAAGGGATGGGAGAAAACACCAGCATTTCAGGGGCAATCCCCTGGCCCAGCTGGGAATGGGAAAAGTTGCCTGACAAGAGTTTGTTCTGAGTTACCAGAGAATTTTGTGTTTCCTCTGAAAGAAGCCCTGGCGCCCCTGTGAACCATGGTGAGTCTGCTCTGACATAGAGCCCATGTTTTCACCAAGACAGTTGTGTAAAAGTATCTGCCTGCTGTGGGGTCAGGAAAGGACTAGCCAAGTACAGTACTTTTAAGATATGTGTATGGCTTGAAATGCATCTAACCAGTGGGGGTCTACAGAGATGGACATAGCCACTTACAGTACGTTGCAAGTCAGGACACCAGCTACATAGAGAGTAGAATGTTAAATGCGATACATATTTCGAGATAGCATCTACAACCAGAGAGTTCAAAGAAAGGCATTGATTCCAAATGAATGGCCAGGTATGGATTTGAGAACAAGAGGTGGGAGACCCCCCATCTGGAGTAACCAGGTTTACCTCCATGGATTCACTTTGGGCACCTATAGCTTTCTCCCAGGCACTTGTCCAATGTCTGCAGAAAGTACCCAGATGTGGGATTAAGGATGAAATTTTCCCTTTAGAGCTAGAAAGCGCTAGAGGGTGATTGACGGAGCCACCACCAAACTCCATGACATATGGAAAAGTGTACTAGTGCTGACCGGGGTGCCATGCCAGGGAATCTAAGAGTGAGAGTACCGGTTCGGGCATGTGAGCCCAGATGTGTTCAGAACCTGAGGGTTGTCCTGTGATGAAAAAGATGTGTTCTGACCTCTGTAGATCTGCATATCCAGTAAGTGTAGCCCTGTGGGGACCCATCTTGCTTTGTAATCTTGTGTTGAGGTGAATAAAAGCCACACTTTAGAATCCCACTCCTGGTTTGGACATTTTCAGTTATTGCTTCCTGTGTCCAGAATTACTTGGGTGCCCCTGACCAGAAGTACAAATATAGCCCTGATGCTGAGCAAATGTTTTCTCCCCGAACCCAGGTTAGCCAAGTAGTGGGTTATAAAAATGATTATCCCAATCCGTAGGCAAGTTACACAAAAAAAGGTAGGAAAAAACCTACTGACTGCAGGATGAAGCTGGGCATGCTCTGGCACCACATCAGAAACTGGTCTCCACCTCTACCCAGGGAATTCCCTCTACAAGGGCGATGGAAGTTGCAGCCCAAGAGGCACCTGCCAGACCCAGAAAGCCCCACCATGGGGGTAAGCCATGAGATTGCAAGGAGGAGGGTAAGTACCAGAGATATCAGGGATGGGGATGGTTCTGTCTTGGTAGAAGAGGGCCACACTAAAGACCAGAAGAAAAAGACAGATTGTGTAAAAAAATAAATAAATAAACTAATGGTTGTGTTAAAAGCTGGAACCTTCATGTACAAAAAAAAAAAATAATTAAACAAAGGTGCAGCAGCAATGCATCGCACTGAAATGCCTGCAACCTGCATTTCAGAGTGAGCTGAAGGAGTTGGAATTGGGTGGCTGAGGAACAGAAGGAGAGGGATGACACTGAATTATGATACCTCAGTGACCCTTGTAATGGGCTGGTGGCTTGGTGACCTGGATTCAGGTGGTCAAGGGACAGCCTAGGAAGGGATGGCAATGAATTAGGACACCAAAGGGACCCTTGCGGTGAGCCAGTGGGCAAGAATCAGGTGATATAGGAACAGCGTGGGGAGGGATGGCAAAGAATTATGACACCACATGAACCCTTGCAGTGGGCAGGGGAACTGGAGTAGGTGGCCAAGGGCGAGCCAGAGAGGGATGGCACTACATTTTTCCACCACAGTTACCCCTGCAGTGAGCCAGGAAGCTAGAGTCAGGTGACCAGGAAGAATGACTCTGAACTTGTACCATTCGAGCAACAACTCCCTGACAACGAAACCCCAACAGCAAAACCCCAATGTCAACGGACTTTGCTTCGATGGGGATTTCTTGTCAGGGGGAGTTCTTGTCAATGGGGGGTAAAGACCTAACTCCACTATCTGTGCGACATGGAGTTTTTTTTGTTTTGTTTTTATTTAGTTTATGGAGTTAGATGTATAAAATGGGGGTAGGGATTACAGCTCCCCCACATATGACACAGTCAACATGTTATGGTCATTGTTGGAATGCGGCGGTGTCAGCAATGTTGGCAGGATCATGTCGATATAAGGGATGTCGTTGGGATTTCTATCACCATGGCATGGTAGATCCACTCTGAACTATACAACCACAGTGAATTCTGCACTGGACTGGAGAGCTGGAGTCATGTGGCCGAGAGAGAACCCAGAAAAGGATGGCACTGAATTATACCACCACAGTGACCCCTGCTGTGGGTTGGGAAACTAGAATTGTGTGGCTGAGGGATATCCAGGTGGAGGATGGTACTGAATTATTCCACTACAGGGACCACTACAGTGGGCCAGGGAAATGGAACTGTTTTTTTATTTTATTTATTTATTTAGCTTTTGTTGACCGGGTAAGTGCACTAGACAAATCCTGCCTATTTTCAGGCACGACCCGGGGGAGGGGGATACAGATGAATGCCAACTGATGTTGAACCAGATTAAACTGTTGGTGGTATTTTTAGTGAATGAGGGAAATTTGGCCAGGACACCGGGGAAATTCCCCTACTCTTTTCGAGAAGTGCCATGGGATCTTTAACATCCACCTGAACTACCACCAATCCAGGCAGATGGGACCTCGGTTTAACGTCTCATCCGAAAGACGGCACCTCAGAAGTGCAGCACCCCTCTCATGCTGCACTACAGTGTCAGTACTGGGATATTAACCCAAGTGCCAGATGTGGGAACTGAACCCACAGCCCTCTGATCTCCCGGCCTCAGGCGAGTGTGCTACCTGCTGAGCCACTGACACTGAGGGACAGCTCAGAAAATGATAGCACTAAATCATGCACCACAAGGACCCTTGCTGTGGGCCAGGGAGTGAGTCAAGTGGTCAAGGAACAGTCCAGTGGAGGCAAAGTACTGAATCATTCCATAGCAGAGACCCCTACTATAGGCCACAGAGCTGGTTTTGGGTGGATAAGGGACAGCTTCAGAAGGATAGCACTGAATTATGCTACTACAGTGACCCTTGCTGTGGCCTAGGGAACTAAAATCATGTGGTCGAGGGACAGCCCAGGGAAGGCATGATACTAAATGATGTCACAGCAGGGACCCCTGCAGTGGGCTGGGAGCTGGAGTTGGAAGTCTGAAGAAAATCTCGGGGGTGAATGGCACTAAATTATACCACAACAGGGACGACTGTGGTGGGCCAGGATCTTGTACCTCCACAGGAATTTGCTGTGCATGTGGGAGGCCAACAGAGGCTTTGTTTGGAGATGCACAGATGGTGGAAGGGTCAATGGGCACCAAGAAAAAAAGGGGAGAACATCACTGGGCCATCTGGAGTATGGCTGCCAGCACTCTCAGGTACTACATCATTTGGAACCCTGTGGGCTTGATCCCATGAGCATAACGGCAGGTGGGACTAGGAAGTCATCAGTGCAGCAGCCGGAGAACTAGGTGGAGAAAAAAACTGTATAAAAATGTAAACTACTGAAACATTCAGTTTAAAAAAATTAGTTTCATAATAGCTTGAAGGTACTCCAAGTCTTGGGTTACCTTTACTAATCTCACCTTTAAGATACTTGAATAACCCTTGTGCCATATGCTCACAGTATTTCCTCCCTATGATTAGGTTAATTAATGGAAATGCAACCTCTAGTCATACCTTAATACTTAAAACACAACTACTGAATATAGCATCTAGATGTCTTATGAGACTGTGGTGCACAAGCTACCATCCTCCTCCCACCATGATATAACAATGACTTGAAAAAGAGTGTTCTGTTTGACTGACAAAATGTTTCCCAAAAACTTTTGTTTTTTGTGCTGAGGGTGAATTGTCAGGAAAGGATTTTTACAGGGATGTGACTGATGCTGGAGTAGTAGTCTGGAGTGGCTTCTCATGAAATGGATTGACCACAGTAAACTGACATGTAGCACCATTGAACATGGGGCCCCAATTGTTTTAGTGTGCGTGATGGTTTACAACCATTAACAAACATTTTTGGGACACATTTTGTCAGTCAAAACAGAACGCTTTTTTTCCAGTCTTTGTTTTATCATGGTGGGAGGAAGATGGTAGCTTATGTACCACAATCTCATAAGACATCTAGAAACTATATCCAATGGCACCCCCACCCACTCCTCACTCACTGGTGCCCAGCGGCATCCCCTCACTCCATCTTATGCCAATCACTCCCTGATGTCTAGTGGCACCCCTGTACTTTATCTCATGCCAGTTACTCCCTGGTGTCCAACAGCACCACCCTCACTTCATCTTACACAAATCACTTATGGTTTTTAGTGGTATCCCACTCTTTCCATTTCAAGCCAATAATTCCATGGTTTTAGTAATATCCTGCTCTCTCCATCTCATTACACCCTGGTTTGCAGTGGTGCACCACTCTCTCCATCTCATGCCACACTGGTTTGTAGTGGTAACCCACTCTCTCCATCTGGCAGTATAGCCTAGTGGTTAGAGTAACGAGCTGTGAATGAGCTTGGTGTATCCTGCATGCATGGGTTTCATTCCCACAACCTCCACTTGCATACTGTGTGACTCTGAGCAAGTCACTTAACCACCCAGTGCTCCCAAATCACCCCTAAAAACAGACACTTGTGCCTAGTGGGTGTTACCCGGTTACCAAAAGAATACAAAAATACATACCATCTAATGTCAATCACCCCTGGGTTTGCAGTGGTATCTCACTCTCTCCATTTCTTTCCAATAACTCCACAGTTTTCAGTGGCACCCCCTTTCTCTCCATTGCATGCCACACTGATTTGCAGTGATACCCCTCTCTCTCATGCCAACCACTCCATTGTACCCATTAGTGCCCCACCACACTGCAAATAATGTAAGTCAGTCCCTGGTGTCTGGTGATACTACCTCACTACATCTCATGTCAATCTCTCCCTAGTTTGCAGTGTCACACCACCCTCTCCATCTCATGCCTATTACCCCCTGGTTTCTAGTGGTACCCCACTGTCTCTAGCTCATGACAGTCACTCCCTGGTTTGCAGTGGTACCCCACTCTCTATCTCATGACTGTCACTCCCTGGTGTTCAGTGGTATCCCCACATTCCATCTCATTCCAGTCTCTCCCTGGTGTCAAGTTGTAACGCCCTCTCCATCTCATGCCAACCACTGCCTGGTGTGCAGCCCCGTGCCACTCTATAACTCCATCTTATGCCAATTACTCCCTGGTGTCCAGTGGTGCCCCGCTGTATGCCAATCATTTTGTGGTCTCCAGTGGTACCCCTTCCCCCTCTCTCATCTCATGCCAGTCCCTCCCTGATATCCCTTGGCACCCCACCCACCCACTCCTCAACCACTCACTGGTGTCCAGTGGCATCCCCTCTCTCATCTCATGTCAGTCACTTCCTGATTTCCAATGGTACCCCATTACTTTATCTCATGCCAGTTACTCCCTGATGTTCAGCAGAACCTCCCTCATTCTATCTCATGCCACCCTGGTTTTCAGTAGCACCCCACTCTCTCCATTTCATGCCAATCACTCTCTTGTTTTTAGTCATACCTCATTCTCTCCATCTCCTATCCATGTCACACTGGTTTGCAGTGGTATCCCACTCTCTCTCTATCGCATGCCAGTCACTCACTTGTGCCCAGTCCCACCCCCACTACAAATAATGTTAATGAATCCCTGCTTTCCAATGGTACATGTCAATGTCTCCCCAGTTTGCAGTGGCACCCCACAATTTATCTCATGCCAGTTACTTTCTGGTTTGCAGTGGTATCCCCTCTCTCTGTCCTATGCCAATCACTCTCTGGTTTACAGTGGCACCCCACTCTCTAACTCAAGACAATCACTGCCTGTCATTCAGTAGTATCCCCTCACTCCATCTCATGCCAGTCACTCTCTGGTATCAAGTTGTACCTCCTCCATGTCATGACAATCACCCCTGGTATGCAGTGCCCCTGCAGTGTCTCATGCTAATAACTCCATGGTGCCCAGAGTACCCCCTCACTTCATCTCATGCCAGTGTCACAGGGTGCCCCTATGAAGAATTGGGGGCCTCAGAATTATATATGTAAAAATGCTGGATACCTGAAGGTCCTGCTGACTGCTGCCCTAAAGGTGCTGCGATAGTGCACATCGTCGCACAGTCAGGCTGTATAATTCAGTCTGATGTGTTAACTTTGGGTTTCTGAATTTAAGTGCTCTGGTTTGCTCAGTTAAAAGGCAGCCGCCATCTAGGGGCATCCATTGAATAAAAAAATAAAATGGGGCATAATACTTCTTTCAGGAGATTTGTTTGTGTACAATTACAAATTATAGGGTTAGTGGATAATTATCATTTAAATAATAAAATAAGGGAAACTAGTAGCCAAGCCTTAAGCGTGTTTAAACTTTTAGTCAAGCATTCTTTAGCTTTTGATTGTTCCAAGAGAGAGAATAAAAATCTAATATAGTTTGGATTTGTTTATAGTGGAACAAGTCTTAGTGTTCCTATTTTACTCACTTTCTGGTTTGCAGTAATATATAACAAGCGGAGTGCTTTCTGGTCAGGCGGCGTTTAGAACTGCCAGCCTGACTGAAACAAAAGACAAGTGAATATTTGTTTTTTATTCATCTACTGGTGGCAAAGTGCTAAATAAAATAAAGAAAGAGGGCTTTGCCAGTTATAATAAATGATACTGTTAATTCAGATTTATAAAAGAGCCAGTTGTTGTGTTTAAAGCATAGATATTCATTTAAAATACTGTAGGTTAATAGGGAGTCGACAGCTGACCTTTGATTTGGTCAATTTCAGCTGCCGCTCCTATAATGTTCTGTGCGCTTTTAGTAAATTAATCCTCTCTTTTGCTAGAATAAGGGAAGCTGTGTGTACATTGATACCGCTTCCTAAGTTACATTGAATTGGGTTTTCTGTTAGGGGAATGTCTATACAAGCACGTTCGTGCAGACCGCTGATCTGCTGATTAGATTTTGCCCAGTTTTTGGTCAAATAAACGAGTAGCCCTGTATGATGATTTGAATACGAGAAACCACCACCTGATTAAAATGGACAAGTATAAGTATAATTGTCCTGTTTAGTCCTGGCAAAGTGAATGTTTTTACTCTGCAGGCTAATTCCTGCAGGGTAGCCCTTTTTCTATAAATAAAAGCCCTCTGGGAAAGAATTGGTTTAAATATATCTATAACCATTTCATTTTATTTTGCAGCGTTTCCTTGGGCTTGCTTGTATTTGTCAAGCTTTGTAAGAAGGTTAGGAACCTTTTGGTTCTCTCTCTTACTCCTAGTAGTGCTCTGTTGGAAAGAGCTGTTTAGAGTCCAGTTTATATGTTGCTGTGCTTCGGCTCGTCAGAGTAAAGATGAACGCTGGTGGTTCATTACCCGCTCGACGTTACGCACAGTCGTGAAGGCATTTAGCCTTCCAGTTCTATAAAAATGCAACGTTTGTCTTTTGAATAACATTAAGCATAGTTCTACAAACCCTCTAAAGATGAATGTCTCTGTTTTAGTGCTGTCTTGAACTTGCCACGAAACAAAGGGTTTGCGGTGTCTTTGGGCGTTTTGAAAGCCTAGAGTTCCTTCACTTGTGGCTGCAGCTTGCTGTTAAGAGCCGGCTGGCTATCTATTCAATCCTTTTATGCTGTGTAAAAGGGTGTTGCCTCTTGGGGTTAGAAAGCACATTAAAACCCATAATAAAAGAGTGTAATTTTCTTTTGCATATAGAGTTAAGATGTTATAATGGTTTATGGTGTTTAAACATGTTCTATAAATTCAAAATGATGTATATAAAGGAATACTGTTTAAAATAAAGTATAAGTGAGGGGTTTATGAAGTCACCTGACCCCTTCAGGGTATAAACACCGAATGTATGGTTCAAGTAGATTAGATTGCTTGTGGGTCTGGAGGTACACTCCAGAAGTTATATGAAAGTGCTCTAAGGAGCTAAGAAGTGATTATTTGCTGTGGCAAATGGAAGATTTAGCTGCCAGATCATTCTGTTGTACTGAATATGCCCTGCTGTAAATGACTATCGAAGAAGGATTAAATAAAGCTGGATCTTTAAAAAGAACTGGTGATGTATTTTGCTATTTGATTGCCCACTTACACCTGCGCCCTCCCACAGTCAGTCGCTTTCTGGTATCCAGTGCCCCTCCCACTCCATCTCATGCTAATCATTCTGTAGCATACAGTGGTATCTCCACCAGTGCCCCCCACTCCTCAGTAACTGGTGTCCAGTGATGTCCCTTCACTCAGTCTCATACCTGCCATTCCCTGATGTCCAGTGGCACCCCTTACTCTCTCTCATTTCAATTACTCCCTGATGTACAGTAGCACTGCCCTTATTCCATCCTACACTAATCACAACCTGGTGTCCCCTTACTCTGTCTCATGCCAATTACCCTGGTATCCAGTGGTGCTCCCTCATTCCATCTCATGTCAGTCACTCCCTGGTGTCCAGTGGTACCCCCCCCAGTGCCCAAAAGAACCACCCTAATTCCATCTCAAACCAATCAGACTATGGTGTCTTTAGGTGTCCCATTACTCTATCACATTCCAATCACTCCACGGTGTCCAGTGGCACCCCCTCACTTCATCATGTACCGATCAGTCCCTGGTGTATAATGGCTCCCCCCACTCCATCTCATACCAGTCACTCCCTGGTGTTCAGTGGTACCCACCCTTCCATTCCACTGCATGCCAATTACTCATTGGTTTCCAGTATTACCATGACCTCAGTGCTAGTTGTCCCCATTTCACTTCTCCCAACCCCTCCCATATAGCAACTAGCACAGGCCTCCACTAATCACCTTGCTGGTTGCTGTCAGATTTTAAAATTAGTGGTAAATATCTATTATAGTTGTTTAGTGCAATATTTTAGCAGAGAGAAGAGAGCCAAGGAGGTGAGAGGAGGGCTGTGCCAGTCACTATCTGGGGGGGAGGAAAGTGTCCTGGCACCAAGGATGGGCTAACTTCAGGAGGGGTTTTACAAGGTGGCTCAGCAATACCTGTGATGGGCTCCCAGTGTGTGACTAACCTTGTGGGCTAAGAGTGTTCTGACTCTTTACAGAGGTTAGATAGTTGGATCCAAAGATCCATAATCCAAAATCTAAAGCTCAAGATTAGATTTTGGATCAGAATTTGGGTTCTTTGGTTAGCAACCAGTTTGGCTTGGATCGTATTTAATGCTGTCCTCTCTTAGGTGCCATCATGTCCACCTGTCCTACTGTATGGCAGTGAGCAATCCAATTGTATTAGGGATACACATAAGCCATATTGATACCCCCTACTCAAGCTGTGTAACCTTCAATGGCATTGTCCGTCAGGAATCTGTCTAGTCCTGCCTTGAATGCTTGAACAGTGTTATCTTCTGCAGTGTTACCAGGTAAGCTATTGCACATGTTAGACAGTTGTACAAAAAGATACACACCTCTGTGATTTAGGGCATGAGGTTAAGTCAAATGACTAAAAACACACACACGAAATGTGTATGTTGATTTATGGCTCCACACCTTAAAGTTTGTTATTATACTTATAAAATAGGTGCCAGTAATGCTTAACAATGAGACAATTAAAAAAAAAAAAAAAAACAGTAACACATCTGAACTGTGCAGGCCTAAAGAGATAATTACAAACCATGTGACAAGTAAAGCCAATAATGAGCGACTCATATTAAGTGACTGTGAAAGGAGCAACATGCACTAAATAGCGACAGGAATAACAGCGACTACGTGCAGGGACGGTACAAGTATTGCACACCATTTGAAATATAGTGTGGTCTCAGAGTTAGTTAAAGATAGAGGGGTTGGGGGTGAAGCCACAAGTCTGGGGGGGTGCAGGAGTCAAAGCCCCCTGCATGAAATAAAGAGATATAGTGTAATGGGGTTCTATTATGGTTGGGTATGGTGTATTGTATGTAGGCTGCTTGGTGACCTGCTGCAGCCGTGGTGTCGCTGTGGTGTTGTGGAATAGGCTGATGGCTAGGTAGACAGTCTGTGAATCAGTTAGACTGGAGTATGTAAGGTTCGATTGTGGGTGCCGGGGTGTGTGTGTGAGTGTGTGTGTGTGTGTGTGTGTGTGTGTGTGTGTGAGTTTGTATATGCAGTGTTGTAAAGGATTGTGTGTTTTTTATTTTGCAGCTGGCTGTGACAGGTGTGTTTACTTTGGTGTCGTATGTGTGTTGTGTTAGGTGTTAGTGGGTGCTATAAGAGGGGCGTGCTGTGTGGGTTCAGTGCTGTGGTGTCTGGTGTGGGTGCACACGGTAGCTGATCATGTGGTGTGCAGTTTTTGGGGGGCTGTTTTTGGTGTTGCTATTGTGTTTTTCCTCATTTGCTCTGCCCTGTTTCGTATTTGTTATTATTATTAATCTGTACAGTGCAGCAAAAGGCTGATAGTAAACTGGAACCTGAAGAGCTAGTTAAAGAGCTTTTCGAGGGTGTGTCTCAGCGTAAGTTGCAAGGGCAGGAAGAAGTGGTCTTTTCCACACCAGAAAAGGTAGAAAGAAACACCTCAGAGACTGAGTCTGTTAATCTGTAGGCAGCAGGCCTGAGTCCAAGCATCATTGGAGAGGACGAGTTGGAAGTTGCACTGCAATGGGAGGCAACCACCTCAGAAGGCAGTGAGCACTGCATAGTTTCTGGGACTGAACCAGCTATCCATTCCTGGGCAGAAGGTGTAAAACAAGCAGAACTGGAGCAAGTTGCTAAGGTGACTGGCAGTGAGACTGATCAGTCAGTGGCCCCAATTGCAAATGAGCCACAAGAGACTGATCGGGGCTCAGAAGTCATAGAAAGTACAGGAATGGACTGCTTTTTCCCTGTTCAGAACATCCGTAGCTGACTTGACCAGGTCTGGCCACCCCCAAGTTGGGCCATGGGTTTAAGACTTCCCAAAAGTAGCAAGGAGGAACATCTAGTTAGACACAGGGCTGAGACCAAGTATGGACAGACCTATCCATTTTTTGCAAGGCAAATGTGGGAGGAAATTGAAGAAAACAGAGCTACATGGCTATGGGAAGAAGCAAGGGCTAATGTCAACCCCAGAGTGAACAAGTCTGTAAAACTCAAATTGTGTCATGAAAGGTTGCAGTTTTGGAAGCTTGGCAGAACTCTCTACATTCAGTCAGAGTAATAGACAAGACTGGTAGAGACAGTTCACAACATGCGAATGATTCGTCCAGATGGGACTATTGTTTATGCCCCCCATCCTGAGTGGTTCAGCCCTGAGTGCCACTAAGCCAGCAATGTGTGCCAAGATAGCTACAGCAATGTAGATGCAGTGGAAGGTGCATGTTCCTGCCCATCCGAAGTGGCAGAAACCCACAAGGGTGCAACTTCACTGGAAGGTCCTGGTCATGTCTGGCAGCAACCAGATCCAGCAGGTGGTGTGAAAGAGCTGAGCCAAAGACTTCTCCAGCCCCAGATCCAGAGAGGTGATCCAGATTGTCAACCTGCACCTAGAGTCTGGTAAGGTGTAGACTTTCCTCTTTGATTTTTTATGTTTATTGAATGTGCAACATAAGTGAAGATATCCATGGAACTGTTAGTCCAAAAGAGACACTCCTGGTTTCTGGATTGCAGTGTTAGCAAGCCTCGAGCTTGCCCAAGAACAGTTTTCGCAGGCTTCGGCCTATAGCGACTCTTCTGGCATGGAGTGCCTTGTGCACTCAGGACATCTTCCCTTAGAGTAAAACCTTTGTGGGGACCGCCTCCTCCCAAATGTTATTGTAAATGTGTTTCTTTTACAGTTTTGTTCTGCCTTTTGTAGAAAAACCTTTAAAATCTTTTTGGGATTGGATAGTATCTGCTGGTGGGAGGTTTTGGTCGCTGTGTTTTCTTGCAGGATGTGTTTTGAAATGTTTTATTTTGCAGGTGTTCCTGAAAGAAGAAGAAAAGAAGACAAGAAGAGGATGTTCAGAGCTCATTTGAGTCCTGTGTTAGTGTAAATTTGGGCATAAGGAATGTTTAACTAGGACATATTAACCATTTTTTCTGTTTTTCAGCTTTAGAGTATGTAGTTCTGTGGTTTGGGAAATGCATAGCAATGTAATATGTATGTTTCTAAAGCAGTCTACAGTTTAGAATTGTGAAAAGTGTATGGGGATAGGTTTCCCTAGTTAGGTAGCATAGATCAGATAGCTTTTCCCTAGAGAGCTAGGGGGATAGGCAGGGTGGTGATCCTGATCTGCATAAGGGTCACCAGTGCTGTCTGTTAGGGCATGATTCAGGCAGTCTCTTGGAGCCACTGAAAGTCTCAAGATAGTTTGTTAGGTGAAGCTGAAGTTGCTTCAGCATGCCTCTGTTCTCTGGTGCAATCTGCCCAGATTTCGGCCTGGGCAAGGGTGAGCCTGGTCACCTTGCCCCGTAGGGTGCCCAGAGGTTGGATGGCCTGCATTGCAGACAATAGCCTTGCTACGGACAGCAGGCTTGTCTGGTTGGCAGTGAGTGTAACCATCCAGTCCCCTGGGGTTACTAGAATCCCATCAGGTTAGCCATAGGCAAGTAGTGGGCAGTTGTGTAAAGGTGCTTATTAGGAGCCCTTTACATATGACATCATTGTTTACTCTGCTAGGCTGAGTAGAGGATGGATTATGTCATTTAGAATTCTCGCAGCAGCATAAGCCACTTTGGAATCAGCTACTCTGGAGGGGGTTTAGAATGTTCACATGGGAGTCAGAAATCTGTAGTCAGCGGTAATGTGAAGTGGAGCTCTGAGCCAGCAGCAGTGTTCAGAGTGTGGGGGTGCCTGCCAGTCTCCTGTGAGACTGGGTGAAGGACCACTGGCAATTTCTCACCCTAGTTTGTGAGACCCAGCAGAACCAGAAGTGGTGGAGACCATTTGCCTGCAGGACTCCAGTGGGTCATTGCCACAGAAAATGTGGTTTGGACTGTGTTTCTGTGGATCCAAGGGGCAATCCTCTGAAGATCCTGAAGAGTGTCAGCTGACCAGAGAGAAAGTGTGTGCAGTTGAAGCTATGACAAGCTACCCGTGAAGGGAAGAGATGTTTTCTTCTTCATGTTTCTATGTCTGTCTCAAAGGGACAAACAAAGCAGTGAGTACAGGTTCATGGGACTGTGCTTGGGGGTTGGTCTGAGGTGCATGTGCCCAGAGATAAGGCTAGAGTGCACCTGTCAGGGCCTCTGTTCCACCACAACATTGTGCTGAATGTTCGAGTTTAATGTTTGGGAGTCCTTTTGCAATCCAAGTGTATTGAAAGGATCCGGTTTCATCACAACAATGTCCTGAATGTTTTCAGTTTAAGGTTTGGGATTCCTTTGCAATCCAGGTGTATTGGAGGATCCATTTGATGTAGCCCAGAAGGAATGGCGGAGACTGGGCATGGGGTAGGGTTGGGCATAACCCCAGTTCGATTCCTCAGTCAGGGCTAACTAGTTCACGTATGGGCACCAGGTTATACTGGGCATGTTAACGGATGTCATCACGCCAGTAGGATTTGAAATATTTTTAAGTGTGTGGCAACTACCACAATATATACACTTGTTTTGGAAAGGTAAAAGTCCAGAGATTCCTAGTATAGAGGGATGGACAGTTCGAAAAGTGTGTGAAGAAAAGTTTGTTCTAAAGTGCCCAAATAGTTGTTGTTCTGGAAAGAAAAGCCTTGCTCCTGTGTGTACAGTACAAAACCTGGGTGACCACCCTCATTCTGCATTTTTACCAACTTGTGTGAATTTTTATTTATTTTTTGTTTATTGAAATGTTTCACCAGGAAGGCACACTGAACAACAAGTTGCTCGTCTCCCGGTGCGACCTGGGGGGGGGGTACAATTGGAAGAAGAGTTAGACATACAGATTAACATTTAAAATATACAAGAAATTAAACATTCAATTACATTTGTAACAAGACATACAGTTAAAAATATCATAAATAATCATACAGTCACATTTGTGACATGACATACAATTAAATATATCATACCTGTGAAATATGCATTTAATTACAAGTGGCATATCTGAGGAACATAGTTGTAAATCCTAGGTGGCACTATCCCAAGGGGTACTACCCCTGCCTGCTTGGTTGGTAGCAGGGTAAGGGGCCTGGGTACTGAAACAGGTGCATCCACCTGGAGGACAGGGTTGTTAGTAACAAGTCTAACCTGGGTACAGCCCTCTGGGACATTGTAACCCCCTCTTTCCCCTCTAGTGGCCTAGACAATATGCAACAAACACTTTCACAGTAGCCCCTATTCAGCATACAAATCCCCACACTGTTTGCACTTACCACCAGGGCTGGTTCCACCAGTTCGACCCTGGAGACCCACTGTAAAACAAGGTTAGGCACAGCAAATAACAACAGTACAGTGCTTTTGGTACAAACTGGAACCACAGTCAGATTAAATGTAAAAAGAGTTAGATCTGATTTATTCAGGGGAATTGAACAAGGGAGGGGTGTAATCAGATTGATTGTTTCAAAAACTGATCTAGTCAGGCAGTTGTGCATGCACTTTTAGTCCCTGCACAGTCACACGCTCTGGGTACCCAGTTGGAAGTGAGGTGGGCTAGCCCGGAATGTTGCCCAGGATAGGCCAGCGTCGTAGCTGGTTGGGGCCCTGTGATGAAAAGAAAAGGCATGCACAACCACACACAATTTGTAATCCGCAGCCAGGAGGCTCAGTTCGTGAAAATTAGGCAAAACAATTAAATCAGATGACACACTTTGATTGAGCTATTGTTGCAGGGAGCTACCCTTGTGTTTACTCATGCTACCTAGTACAGGACAGGACACAGGATGGATGAAATGGAGACTGCAGGATGACTTGCTGGTTTGCCAGGAGAAGCAGGGCCCACACGATTCACCGTGGTGTCGTTCCTGTTCATGATGTTGAGCAGGGGGCTGATCCCCAGGCAGGTTTCTCGTCGATGGTGTTCTCTGCACCTGAAGTAGCTGGCTGGGCCAGTGTGGCAGGGCCCAGGCCAGGTAAGACAGTTCGGATATCAGTTCGGGAAGGCTGGATGCAGCTTCCAGCAAGCATGGCACAATTAAACAGTAGGGAACCAAATCATGACCCACTAATAGCATACATGCACATTTATAGTAAAGCAATCACCATACCACAAAATGGATAGCAGTCTGGCAGCAATATCAGTGTCTCTGAGCAAAACCGGGAGTTCTATGGTGAAAGGGTGTCCTGACAGGCCGAACGCGTACAGCAAATCTTCGATCTTCTTCAGGTTCAAGGCTGGTCACAATTTAGTGGCTTTATCGTACTTGATTTCGGATACAGTCTGATTACTAAGCCTTTTAAAAAATTCCCTCTCGAGGGACAGCAGGTAGACAGGCCAAATTCAGCCTTTCCACTGATTTCCCGTGCTACTACGCAGGTGCAGCTGCTCAAATAACTCAAGCTGTTTACTCTTCATACTCTAACTCCAGACTGAACCACTGCAGCAGGCAGCTTGGGAATTTCCCTTCGGTCCAAAAGGTTCTGGTTGGTTGATCCATCAGTCTGCCAAAGCAAGGGTTCCCCCTCCAGGTCCATTTAGGCGACAAAGTGCAAAAACTACAATTGCTACAGAAATTTGCTCCAACAAGACCCCTGGGGACAGACGCCATTTTAGAGTCCCCAAAGGTACTGATTGGTCCCAATAGGTAGTACAGAACCAAGATGGTGGGGCAATACTGAAATGTCCATGCTGCAAAGGAAGGCAGGTTAGACAAACTACACTATTATTATTAAAAAAGAGAAACAGTAAACAGTCACAGTTCCTAGCAGGGCTCCCTTTGCTCAAATAGCGATAGCAGAATGGAAAGATAACACTGCAGCCCGGGCAGGACTCGAGCCTGAAACTACTCAGTCCCTACCCAGATTAATTTTACATCACAAGATAGGCAGCTCTTAAAGAGACAGGCACGGAGGCTAACAGGGCACTCACATGCACACACTTTTAAATTGCTAGGACACAGAATACCAGCCTGGCAGTGGGCATTTAGGCAAGCCCAAGGAAGACTTTCAGGAACCCCCATTTGTAGGGGCGTTACATATTACATAGTGGTGAAGGGAGAGGAGAGAATGCTGAGATGCAGGCTGGGGGAGTGGAAGGTTTAATAGGTGATGTGAGTCATGGAGACGAGAAGAGGCATAGGAGGACAGTTAAGAAGGGTTAAAGCAGGAGCAGTTAGATAAGAGAAAGTTATGTAAGGCAGAGGCAAGTTAGTGGGAGGAAGAGGAGTGCCGTATTTGGGGGAGAGGGAGTTCCAGATTTGCAGGAAACAATGGGTTAAGCCTGACTGACCGATGAGAATGGTACAAAGGAGGACCAACAAAGTGCGAGTGTCAGAGGATCTGAGGGAGTGGGAGGGGGGAGGGGGGAAGAGAGCGACCATGAGAGGTAGGAGGGAAGTTCTCCTAACCAAAATTTAGAAGTGAGTTTGGCACAATGAGTGAGGTGCCTGTTGGCAAGCGCGGGAAGGGAAATGGTGTGGTAGAGGTCACAGTGATGAGTGCGTGATGGAGCATCAAGGGCAAATTGACAGAAGGAGTTAAATAGAGTGTCCAATCTGGTTAGGGAGGATTTGGGAGTGGCACTATAGACTACATCACAGTAGTCAAAACTGGGGAGGATCATTTTCTGGACTAGTTCACACCACACTGTAGGAGGGATGCAACTACGGTTCCTGAATAAGGCACCGAGCTTGGGATGCAATTTTTTTAGGATGGCGTCAATGTGGCAAGAGAAGTTGAGGTGTTGGTCCAACCAAACCACAAGGTATCTGAATGAGGAGGTGTCCTCTAATATTGTCCCATCAAGGGTATGGAAAGACGGTGAAGGGTGGAGCCTAGAGAGTCTCTGCCTAGTGCCAAAGGTCATGGAGACAGTCTTTTTAGCATTTAGGAATAGTTGATGTGAGGCAAACCATAACTGAACCTGGTGGAAGTCAAGGCGAAGGGTGGTTGCAACATCAGCAGGGCATTTTCCAGACGAGAACAGGACACTGTCGTCGGCATACATATGGATAGAGGAGGAGGGGGAGCATACTGAGGGCAAGTCATTTAGGAAGATGGAAAAGAGAATGGGTCCAAGCACCAAGCCCTGTGGGACTCCAGTGGAAATAGAGAGGGGGGAGAGATTGTATCCTGGATCTTGACTGATTGTGTTCTGCCTGTGAGGTAAGCTCTAAACCAGTTTTGGCCAGAAGTAGACAACCCAGCAGCCGTAAGGGATTCAAGAAGTAGGGCATGGGAAACTGTGTCAAATGCCTTGGCATGGTAGACAAAGATGGTAGAGGTAATGAGGCCATTATCCATCCCAGTGAAGATGGAGTCAGTGAGCCTGAGTAGGGAGGTCGTAGTGGAGTGGTTTTTCGGAAACCAAATTGGAACAGGATAAAAAAGGAAGAGTCATTGAGGAAGGAGGTTAGCTGAGAGAGGACCAGGTGTTCTTGGAGTTTAGCAATTTCAGGGAGCAGGGAGAATGGGCGAAAATTTGCAGGGGAGTAGGGGTCACCACCCTTTGGGAGAGGGAGGACCACTGCATGTTTTCAGGATGAAGGGACAGATGAGGAAGAGAAGGAAAGATTTAAAATCAAGGAGAGAGGGTAAGCTATAGCAGAAGCTGAAAAGTAGAGGAGTTTAGGGTCAAGGTCATCTGGCGATGAGCCTTTGGAAAGATTAAGAGAGAGAAGGGCCATTAGTGTTTCTTCTGGGGAGACCACAGAAAAAGAGAAGGAAGGATGGGCATGGAGGGGTTCAGTACTAGGTGTGGGAGGATGAGGAGGTGGGAGGTTAGAGGGAAGTGACTTTAGAAGTGCTGTGGCCCAGGAGGTATAATAGGAGTTAAACTCTTGAGCCACTGCACATGGTTCAGAGACCAATGAGTTGTTTATTTTAAGCACAGGGGGAGGTAGATGTGATGGGGAGGGGAATAGAACATGGACCACTTTCCAGAATTTGAAGGGGGAATTGATGTTTTTGAGAAAAGATGATTTAAAATATTCAGACTTGGCAAGTCTAGTAGCTCTTGTTCAGGCATTTCTTAACTTGTGATACCTGGCATGGTCTAGGGGAAGCAGGGAGACCTTATGTTTGATCCAAGCTTTGTCCCATTCCCTGAGACAGGTCAGTAACTCAGGGGAGACCAAGGGATGATGGTTGCCACAAACTCTAGTGCATTTGAATGGAGCGTAGGAGTTCCATGTAGTTAGAAATTTATGTTTAAAATAAGCAAGGGCTTGGTCAATGGAAGGGGCAAAGGTAATAGGGGACCAATTCGAGCTGGCCAGTTCATTAAGAAGGGGATTAAGCCAGCCTGGTGGTGCTGAGTGTTGAGGAGCTGGATGCCACACCTCGCGTCACGCTGGCGACCCAGGTTCGGGAACGAGCCCGGGCTGCTGGGGGTCGGCGGGGGGGGGAAGAGATTGAGCGTCCGAAGGACTGCTCTCTCTTCCTGGAGAGGATTGGGGAGATGTGATTGCTCCTGGAATGGCCACTGGTGGTGATCTGAGGCACCCAGTGTGGCGACGTAGCGGATGCTTGGAGCGGAGTTGCGGCATAGCATTGCCTTGTATAGCCGCACTCTGAGGGGAACAGACATAAAAAAAAAGAGAAAAAAAACCACTCCTGGGGATAGATGAAGGCACCTCAGTCTTCCAAGCCCACACTCCCAACTCCGGACTGCCTCCTCTCTACCCGACTTCTCATGCCCAGCACTTTGCCCTTGAAATAAAGCGCCCCAGGCGGATAGGGTGACCCTACCTCCAGAGGGTATAGACCCAGATGTGGTGCTGGAGTTACATGGGAAGGAGGGAAGTAGCAGCCATGGAAAGAGGTAGTGGCTGGGAGCCCTAGGATGCCGGAAGGAGTTCTACAGGTATTGGTGATAAATAAAGTAAAAAAAAAAAAAAAAGGAAGGGGATTAAGGTCTAAGGAGCTGAAAGAGCGGAGTTGCAGAATTTTGTGAGGCGGTTTAGGTCTATGGACTTTCCTGACTACAAAGATTGGGTGATGATCACTGAGGGCATCAGGGAGGATGCCTGATTTAATGACTTGGTGGGGGTGAGAGGTGAGAGCCAAGTCTATCAGGGAGTGGTTAAGAGTTTTATGATTTAGACGGGTGGGTTCCAGGATGAGTTGGGAGAGATTGAGGGACATGATGTCAATTCATGTCTTGGCAGTTGTTAGTGACAGCCAGTTTTGGTTTACATCACCCAGGATGTATAGCTCACCTTTATAGGAGAGGGAGGTTATGGAGGTAATGAGATCCAAAGTATCGGATGCCTTGGAGCTAGGTCGACAGTAGATGCCAGCTATGAAAATAGGGGAGGAAAAAGACAAGGTAATGTTTACTACAAGTGGTCAGTGAGGGGAGGCTATGAGGGATGATAGAATGGTTGAGAACTGGAAGTGAGGACAGGATATACATGGCTACTCTACCACCCTGCCAGTCCTATCCTGCCTGATTATGGAATAACCTGGGATATGAATGTCGAGATCAGGTATTTTAGCGTTTAACCAAGTTTCCGTTAAAATTAGTATATCAGGTGTGAGAGAGATTACCATAGGATATTAAAGGTCAGTTTTTGACACAAGACTGCAGATGTTTAAGTGGAGGATTTTTAGGCCCTTGGGGAGGGCAGAGGGGTTGGGGGACGTTGGTACATTAGTGGAAGCATTGCAACTGGCAGAGATGTGTGTAGTGGGACCAGGATTGGGATGAACATTTCCTGATGTGAGTAAGAGGAGTGCTATGATGAGTGAGTGGAGTTTAGGGCATTTGTGATGGGCTGAGGATTTTTGAAGTATTTAGGGAGTGGGGGCTAGGTGAGGTGAAAATAAGATGGTGAAGGAAAGCTAGGTGGCTAGGGGCTGAGAATAGAGTAGCAAGCGGAAGGTGAGGTAAGTGAGACCAGAATACTTTAGGGGGTGTAGGAGTTATGGCAAGGATAAAGGTAGGAGATAGGAGAGCAGAGGGGAAAGGTGAGAAAGGTTTACTGGACTGAGGAGAGTGTGGAGCTGAGGTAGATAAAATTGATAGAAGAATTAGAAGGAGGGGAAGTGGTGAAGGAAGGGTGGGCATATTGTATGGATCGGGGGAGCAAGAAGAGAACAGGGTATCCTAATCAATAGTAAGGAGAAGATAAGTGGCAGTGACAGAGGTAAACTAACTGTGAAAAGAGGTGGACAGTGACAGGTGCCAGCAGCAGCAAATTAATTGAGCTGTTGCCCTCTAGTGGCTATGCAGTATAAGCTGCAAATGGAAAAGTAGAAGGAAAAAAAATAAAATCACTAAACAGATGATAAAGCAGGCTGTCATTCAGATAGGCTTCAAAATAATTCAACCAGGTAAATCAAACAGAAAACAGGCTGAGGAGGTTCAAAAGTCACCAAGTTCAGAATGGGCTGAAGAAAAAGAGGGCTGTAGAGTCTAGCGCAGTCAGGAAGATCCAGGTTCAGTGTACCTTCATTTGTGAGTGGAGAAGATGACAGGAGTTCCAGCCAGGTGGCACAGGGTGTGGTTCCAATGCTTCATTTGTGAGTGGAGAAGATGACAGGCATTCCCGTCAGGCAGCACAGGGTGTGGTTCCAGTGCTTCGTTTGTGAGTGGAGAAGATGACAGGAGTTCCAGCCAGGCAGCACAGGGTGTGGTTCCAATGCTGGAAGTGGAGAGGAGCTGAGCAAAATACTGTAGGAGGGGTTGGTATCAGAATCGATAACAGGCTAGGAGAATGAGAGAGAGAGAGGGGGGGGAGGAGAGGGAGAGAGAGAGGAGGAGATGCACACACCCATTCACACACAAAATGGGCCTAGGTTTCAGATGACATAACTTTAAACTCTTAAAATGCAATACTGACCCATAATTGTTACAAAAATAGTAAAAATGAATTTTGTTAGCCAAAATTAATCTCTCTAAACAGATGATAAAGCAGGCTGTCATTCAGATAGGCTTCAAAATAATTCAACCAGGTAAATCAGACAGGAAACAGGCTGAGGCGGTTCAAAAATTGCCAAGTTCAGAATGGGCTGACGGAAAAGAGGGCTGTAGAGTCTAGCGCAGCCAGGAAGATCAGGGTTCAGCGTACCTTCGTTTGAGAGTGGAGAAGATGGCAGGAGTTCCAGCCAGGTGGCACAGGGTGTGATTCCAATGCTGGAAGTAGAGAGGGAGCTGGGAGTTAAAATACTGGTAGGAGGAGGTTGGTATCAGAATCAGATAACAGGCTAGGAGAATGTGAGAGAGATAGAGGGAGGGAAAGAGAGAGAGAGAGCGGGAGGGGAGAGAGAGAGGAGGGAGGGGAGAGAGAGGGGAGAGAGCAAGAGAGAGAGAGAGAGCGAGGAGAGAGGGAGAGGGAGGGGGAGAGAGGGAGGGAGAGATGCACACACCCATTCACACACAAATTGGGACTAGGTTTCAGATGAAATAACTTTGAGCTCTTAAAATGCAATACTGTCCCATAATTAATAAAAAACAGTAAAAATGATTTTTTTAGCCAAAATTAATTTCTCTAAACAGATGATAAATCAGGCTGTCATTCAGATAGGCTTCAAAATAATTCAACCAGGTAAATCAGACAGAAAACAGGCTGAGGAGGTTCAAAAGTCACCAAGTTCAGAATGGGCTGAAGTAAAAGAGGGCTGTACAGTCTGGCACAGTCAGGAAGATCCGGGTTCAGCATACCTTCATTTGTGAGTGGAGAAGATGACAGGAGTTTCCAGCCAGGCGGCACAGGGTGTGGATCCAGTGCTGGAGTAGAGAGGGAGCTGGGAGTTAAAATACTGGTAGGAGGGGGTTGGTATCAGAATCAGATAACAGGCTAGGAGAATGTGTGAGAGAGGGAGAGAGGGAGAGAAAGAGAGAAAGAACGAGAGAGAGAGTGAGAGAGAGAGAAAGAGAGAGAGAGAGAGACCCATTCCCACACAAAATGGGCCTAGGTTTTAGACGAAATAACTTTAAACTCTTGAAATGCAATACTGTCCCATAATTATTATAAAAACAGTAAAAATGAATTTTTTTAGCCCAAATTAATCTCTCTAAACAGATGATAAAACAGACTGTCATTCAGTTAGGCTTCAAAATAATTCAACCAGGTAAATCAGACAGGAAACAGGCTGAGGAGGTTCAAAAGTCGCCAAGTTCAGAATGGGCTGAAGGAAAAGAGGGCTGTAGAGTCTAGCACATTCAGGAAGATCCGGGTTCAGCGTACCTTTGTTTGTGAGTGGAGAATATGACAGGAGTTCTAGCCAGGCAGCACAGGATGTGGTTCCAATGCTTCATTTGTGAGTGGAGAAGATGACAGGAGTTCCAGCCAGGCAGCACAGGGTTCGGTTCCAATGCTTCATTTGTGAGTGGAGAAGATGACAGGAGTTCCAGCCAGGCAGCACAGGGTGTGGTTCCAATGCGTTGTTTGTGAGTGGAGAAGATGACAGGAGTTCCAGCCAGGCAGCACAGGGTGTGGTTCCAATGCTTCATTTGAATAAAGCCATACTGTACCATCCCATTTTCAGTAGTGGACATGACATCTGTGCTTCCTGAGTGTGAATTGTTATGGGGGCCCCCTCAGAAGTTAGACTTAGCATAGCTCTAGCACCTCTCTCCCAGAACCTGGAGTAAATATAAATGTTATTTTATACCCTAAACCCCCGACCCATTTAAACTGCCGAGCCAGGTATTTGCCCCAGCGCTATGGGTGATGCCTATTGTTTTGCCAACTTGTAGCCTGTTGCCTTGTCTGTGTACAAGTTAGGAGGGATCCCAGTTTCCAGACGTTGCTCTTGGCCAGGGCATGGGTTGTACCTCCTCCACATTCTGACCAGTCTTGATGGTGGGAGAGGTAGCCTGGGATGTTGATAATTAAGAAGTTGGTTTGAGGGGAGATCCAATCTCAGTTTGAATGAGAAAGTCAGGGTTGTTGTAGCTTATCCAGATTTTGATTGGGTCAAGTTTGGGTAGAAGGTGCCTAATATTAGAATGAAATAGTTTGAGGCCCTTGGGCAGGGTGGATAGGCTGCTAGATAAGGTATGAGGGGGACTAAGTTGACCTCCATGTCACCTACCACAAAAAGCAACATCAACAATAGCAGCTGGCTACCTCTGTGTTCAAACTGTAGTGAGAAAGAAAAAATGTTCAGCACTGGGAAATGAACCCAGGCCACTTTCAATTACTGTCCTGGTGCTCTGCCACTATATTATTATTCCATATGGTGGGACCAAAAGTTTCTAAACAGAGATGCATGCTAAAAACATAAATTGTAGTGATAAAGAAATAATATTCAGCACTGGGAGTCGAAACCAGGCCCTCTCCCAACCTCTGTCCTGGTGGTTTTCCTCGGCACTATCAATCGAGATGGTGTGACTGAAGGTTTCTCAAAAGAAATGCATGATAATAACATAAATTGAAGTGAGAAATAAAAGTTGTTCAGCAATGGGAATCAGACCCAGGCTCCCTCCACACTACTGTCCTGCTGATCTGCCACTGTGTATTATTCTTCATGGTGAGATGGACAGTTTCTAGGGAGTAATACATGCACCAACATAAATTATAGTGAAAAGGAAAAAAGTGTTCCAGACAGGCAATCAAACCCAAGCCCTCTCCCAACTACTGTCATGGTGCTCTGACACTGTGCTATATTTCCACATTGTAAAACAGAAGGTTTCTAGATGAGAGACCCATAAAATGGAAAAAGCACGTCCTGCATTCAGTGCAGACTCCCCATACTGTAGTGGAGTTTGGTAGTGAACTTTTGGCCAACTTGAAATAATGCTTCCACCCAGTTGCAATCAAACCTAGACAGGCCTCAAAGTATCAGCCAGAATTAATTAAGCTGACTGCAACAAAGAAACAATTTAATGTTCTGAAAGTCTACTTCAAACCTTGTTGAAACTCTATCAATGGTATCAGCAATGACATCTTAACATTTCTGTTATACTACTGTAAGTTGGTGGGTCAAGAGAAAGAACTAAGATAACTTATTATGGCTCTAATCCAAGACATAGGAGTACCGTTTCCTAGTGTCTATGTGTCTGCTGGGTTAGCAGTATGTGTATGTGTGAGATACGTAGAAGTGAAGTGAATCGGGGAACTTATGGGAGAATAGCAATCTAATTCTCTTACATTTGTTTTGTTCCCTCGGGTTGAAGTCCCTAAATGAGGGAGGTCAGTGACTGTTCTGCACCCACTCTGGTAACTGCACTGTGTCAGATGTTTGGTCTGTGGAAACCATAATTATTACAAAAAGGTAAGTAACTTACTGACCCACGATTGGTGATGCCAAAACCTGTTGCAGGTCTGGTGGTGGTCAGCTTCTGATTATTTGATGGTCCTGATAAAAAGGTTCCATCTGAGAATTCTGTACTTGGTCAGTTACATCAATAAGAAGTTGAAGAAAGGTATGGCAACCAGTCCTTTGCAGGATCTGATTCCTGCTAAGCTGGGGGCAGGGGGTATGTGAAATGGTCAGGGACCCTATCCCAGTTACAAAATTGTAGTTAGGTTTAAAGCAGCACTGCTGCAGCAAAGCTTTCCCTCATAGTGCCAAATTAGGGATATCCTGGGCATTAAGTAAACCCTAGAAGTAAAACACATTTTATATTTACCTTTTCTTTCTTCTACATAAGCCAATGCATCCCATTCTGCCTTTGCTCTTTCTCTGTGCCCTCCTGGCTGCCCACTGTCAGGCTGTTTTTCCTTTTTCATATATCTAGTTTTCTGTTTTCTTCCCTGTTTTGTGACCCCACCCCCAAAGAATGTAGCAAACATATCTGTTTGCAGAGATGATAGTGTTATCAGAAAGTCCCTAAAAAGCAGACTATAAAGATATGTTTTCTATTAAATTCTGTTCCATTTGCAGAGATAGAAAAATAGTTTGGGGGCATTTAATATTACACTTCCCTGTCTGCTATACAGCAGCAGCAGATAGTAGACAGAAAAGCAGTGGGTTCACTAAATTCTTGAAAAACATTACAACAGATGGTAGACCATTTTGCCCATAATTTTAATTTCCAGTGCTGATAATTATATTTCTTGTGTGTAGCATTTGCTACTGGTAAGCAATTTAAATAAACTGTAGTGAGAAAGAAATAATGTGACCTACTGCGAACAGAACCCAGGCCCCCAGAATACCTTCCTGCTGCTCTAATCACTGAGCAACAGCCTGTCATGGTTGGACATGGGGTTCCTAGATACACTTCCTTTCTCTGTTATTGCATATCCTGCAACTAGGAATAATCAAGATGACAATGAGATGTTTTTGGTGCAGTATTAACTACTGCTAAGCAATTTAAATCACATATGGTAGTGAGAAAGAAATAATGTGACCTGCTAGGGGTTGCACCTGGGTCCCCAGAATACCGTCCCGGTTCTCTAACCACAAAGTGTTCTGTCTGTAAGTGATATGTTCCTCTCTTTCCTTGTTTTAGTGTAGTATGCTTACATACTGTGCAGGAATAATAATCTGCATTTTATTCTGAGAATATAATGTATGATTAAGGACTTGCACGATTTGTATCAGTTGACTTCAGTTTTATGTAAAGTCTCAGAGAACCAAGTGTATTTTTTATATAGCTGTTTATACTAGATTGTAAAAATTTTTATTTGAGCAAAACAATAAATAATATTGAACATTTTCAGTGAAGAGTGTGTGAAGAACTTATCATTGCAAACCTGCACAGGGCATTGTAGAGGTTGTTAAGGTTGGCAGCACTAGATTTTGAGACGTCAAAAAAAAAACTGTGTTACCATGGTCCATACTTACTGTAGTTAAATTATTTGTTCTACTGTATGCTTTCTGGTTTCACTGGTGAAGCAGCCATTTGTCCTATAGAGAGCAATCAAATTAGAATCCCATGCATTAACTAGGTTATTGACTCAGACAGAGTAGTGGAACATGCCTGCACTGTACATCAGTCACAACTACTTAGGTCAGGCACGAGTCCTGCTACTAACTGTAACAGACACATATATGGAGGAGAAGGAATGGGGTGAGTTAGGCATTGTTATTTAAGAATAAATTGCAAAATAAATTGAAATTGCCATGCTGCATTTTGTAGCAGCGGTAAGGCTCTGTGGGGGGAACCTTTTGGTAATCCTACCCCAAATGTGGGGGTCTCATAACTATCTGACAGCATCAGAAGCCCACCTTCCCTCATGCCTTGCCATTTAATTTTGTAATGATGATTGAAAATACAGCAAGCAATTCTACTGATGTTACACATATCCATGTACAGTAAACGCCCTGAGAATTTGAACAGAGGCATGTCATTCAAGAAGGGCACACATTGTGGTGATCTGGATCAGTGGTATCATTAGCAGGGTAAAGACAACACTTCTAATTGGATAATGACAGAACTATACTGTACAATATGATTGTATCAGTCTGTTACTTTATACTGCTCTGCGCCCTTCCTGGTTCACAAAAAAAAAATCACCACATCTAGTCCTACATTTATAGACAATCAATTGAAACACTACCATCCCATGAGAAGATGCAAAGACTTGCATAATTTCTGTCTGCTTATCCACTGATAAATGGGCAGCGAACTAATGGATAGGGTTCCATGCGATAACAGCAACCGCGGAAAGGCAATCACCATTTGGGGTGAGTGTATAACACCGAAAATCAGTTTCGGTGATGTGCACTCACAGCGAACATTAAGAGGGTGCCAGAGACTTAGGTTTCCTTTTTTTATGTGGTGGGCTGTGCCCCTCGTACCCTCTTACTAAATTGTTCTCAACTCCAGGGGAGTGCATGTCTGGGGAGGGTTGCAAAAGTAAAAAAAAAATGACCCGGTGCAAAAACCATGAGCATGCCCCAAACTGAACCCGGCACCCTCCTAACCCCAGCCTGCCACCAACCCACCATGCCACATGGCCAGCTTGGCAGCCCTCTGCTGCACTGCACCCCACAAACCCTCCCTCTCCTTTTGCCTGTCATATGGCGTGGTCCCTCCCCACCCACACCCCCACAAGCATGTATACATAGCGACATCCTGTCACTAAATTTGCCAAACCCCCTATCTGGTTGCTCTCCCTGCCCAGTAGCCCTGTGTACAGGTGCTGTGATTGAGTCACCCTTTTTGAACGTGCTCAATTGTGGTTGCCATCATCACAGGCTACCATGGAGGGAGACTCACCTCAAGCAAGTTAAAGCAACCTGATTGCCTGCCATTCAAAAACAACTTGTTTCCCTCAAAATGATTCAATATACATGCTTCTTTCTGCAGCAGAATTGGCCATTTCACCTTCTCATTTTGTAACATAACAAAATGATTAAAATTAACATGTTGTATGGTTCCATGGTGTGGCATGGTAGGAAACTCCTTGGCATGCTGGGGTCTAGATTTATGGCCCAAACCCTATAGATATCATACGTCTAGGCCAGCAGAGGAGGACTGAATGTCTGCTTGGACACTATCTTCCTGGTTAGGTGGGGTAGCGGAGAAGGGGTTTTGTTAGTGTCTTGCTGTCTTACTACCTTGTGTCGATTAACAGAGGCAGCACACAGGATGACACTTGCTAGGAGGGATGCTGTTTGGGACATCTGGTGCTCAGTGAAGTTCATGACATCAGGTCCAGTTTTTGATGAGGTGGATCAGGGAGAAAAAGTGTAAAGGCTGTCCAGTGAAGTCAAGTCAAAATTTATTTAGGTGAACCAAAGGTTATCACCATACCGCAAACAAAGACTTTCAAATCATTGACAATAAATATTTACATCCAGATTATTAAAATCATCAATCCAGTAGTAGTAATCATCGGGCAGTACATGGCTAAAAAACATTTTGAAAACATTTCTTTAAAAAAAATGGACCGGGGCATATATACAGATACAAGTACATGCAGTTGTAATTGATTCTTAGGAGGGGGATTTATAAAAACACAATCATTACCCTCTAGGATTGCTCTCATGTTCTGTTGGCAAAAGTAATAAATGAGTACAGTGTATACATAACCGGTTCTTTTGTGGAGGTCATAACCCAACTTATACAGTTCTTCAGAACAACAATAGGGTTTGTTGATCAGAACTGGGGTGATCCATCTGTTCCTTGAACCTGACCGAAGTGAACATTCCAAGAGAAGATGCTGGCCTATTGAACCATAATAACTTCCACATTTACAAGTATGCCCAATAGCATTTATCAAGCCTTTGTTGCCCACTTGTCATTTGAAATCTAAATCTATAGGTATTTCTATGGTGGAAATCCCATTTCCACAGGTTCTGAACCCCACAGTAATTTGTATGTTGCATAATCAGGTAGTAGTGAACAATTAGCTATTCTTGCAAGATAAAGCTTCATTTTGGTGTCCATCATCCACCCTTTTATACTACTACAGACAAATGTAATTCTAATCTGTTTTGGTGATCTTGATTAAGTAAATTTGGAGTCACTAAATGTGCCACTTTTTATGTAGACTATCTATATAGCCATTACATTATTTTCCTAAACTAAAATCTACTTGTGCTTCCATAACAGTTTTCTTTGGAATCCTTTCCTCTGCCATAATTATGGCTTTTTTCCCAATAGCTCAGTGACCTGAATAATGTTAGATTTTCTAGTGAATGCATTCCTATTTCAGCTCTCATGTGGGCTGTGGGGTTGTAACGCTCAGCACCTAACATAAAGCAAATAAAATGTACAATTTCCACAGTACAGTACTAACATTTTGGTTCCCAAGAAAAATAACAGAGCACTCAGGGAGTGATACACTGGAACTCATGTTTGCTGTTGTGCCACAGTCAGTTTATTCAGACCACTCACTGGCAGAACCAACGTTCATGATTCATACAATGAGTTCACAAAAAATAAGAAAATGTGTAATCATTGCAATACTGTGCAACACACCATACTACTCATTAATCTGAACTAGCTGTGGCTGCTCTGTTACTTTTCTTGGGAACCGTGGTTGTGTATGGGGCAGCAAACCCCATTCTATGTGAGCACCTACCCCACACCAGATACATTGCAACCCCCAGCCATTCTGGACAGTACTAAAATGGCGAAATGCACCCCCACACCTCTGACCCATGCAGAACATTGCTTCATGTTTTTGGTTTTTTTTGCTTCATAGATTGTTTTCATAGATTTCTATGAACCGCCACCAAATTTATAAGCAAATCTTTTTATACCCATCAGTTCCTTGAGGTTCCTTTGCTTACCAACACCAAATGTAGTTTCCAGTTAGCTTTACTAGTCAGTGTGACTCCTAGAGAGTTGTAATACTTTACTACTTCTAATTTTTCATTGTTTATATACCACATGTAGTAACTCTTTTTCTTGAATGAGCGAAAGATGAGCACTTTTTTATCAGTGTTGCTCTGCCATTCAAGTGTTGATAACAGTGAAGAAACAAATATAAATCGTTGCAGTCCCTTAGGAGTATACAAAAGAAGAACTGAAACATATGGATAGAGGAGAATTGGTATAATACTTGCACTTCACAAATTATTGGTACACTACTATCCTTTTAAAGTGCTGAATCTGCTGGGCAGTTGACATAAATATTTAAAAAAAATAGCACCAGAATGCATCCTTGACACACTCCTTATTTAGTATGTACAGTAGAAGCTTTGACAGGTGCCCTGGTGCACTGTGTTTAACTTGGGAAATGGAGTTCTTATAGAGTGTTTTCAACAGTAGCTTGTCCAGATTATATCTTTCTAGGATCCCCCAGAGTATATGTCCAGAAACTAAGTCAAAAGCTTGACTCATATCTATGAATGCAGCATATAGACATTTACAAAATCACACATGCCCACACAATGCAAAGCATCATGGGCTGTATTTGCAAATCACCACAGAATGTTATGCTGGTTCAGCTTTTAAGCAGAAGTGCATGGTGCCATGCAATTCTGCTAAAAGCTGAACCAGCATAACATTCTATGGTGATTTGCATATATCCATGATGCTTTGCATTGTGTAAGGCTGTGTGATTTTGTGTTTTCTTTTGAAACTTGGCTTCCCAGCCAAATGCCCTTTGGGGTAACCCTTGCCTCAGTGCTTGCGCACAGAGGTTCTTTGTCTTTTAAATGTTTTTTTTATTTTAATGGGTTCACCACAACATAACCCAGACAGACTGTCTTAGGGTAGCTGGTTCATTCCACTGGGGTGTCAAACAGATGAGGCATACTGAAGAGTCCTAGTAGAACAAAACACGTGTCTATGTCATCTGTTAGCACCCTTTGCAAACTGTGTGAGAGGCCTTTTGGCACCATGCAATTCTGCTTAAAGTTGAACCAGCATAACATTCTGTGGTGATTTGCATATACAGCCCATGATGCTTTGCATTGTGTGGGCATGTGTGATTTTAAACATAGAAACATAGAATTTGACAGCAGATAAGGACCGCTTGGCCCACCTAGTCTGCCCATTTCCTACCTAACAGATAAGCTGCAGATCCTAGTTAACCAACAGCTCTCCTCTTACCTGCCCCTAGGACTGCCTTATGCCTGTCCCATGCATTCTTGAAGTCCACCACTGTTCTTGACTCCGACCTCCTCAGGGAGGCTGTTCCATGCATCCACAACCCTCTCAGTGAAAAAATACTTCCTCACATTACCCCTGAGCCGTCCCCCCTCTATCTTCAAATTGTGCCCCCTTGTTCTTGCACATCTCTTTTTCTGGAAGATGCTACCCTCTTGGACTTTGTTAATTCCCTTGAGGTACTTGAAAGTTTCTATCATGTCCCCTCTCTCCCTTCTTTCCTCAAGAGTATACATATTAACCTCCTTTAGTCTTTCTTCGTATGTCTTCTGGTGCAGACCCTACCATTTTAGTGCCCTCCTCTGGACAGCCTCACTCTGTCTATGTCTTTGCGGAGATGGGGTCTCCAGAACTGTACAAGTACTCAGATGGGGTCTCACCAACTGTCTGTACAGAGGATAACAACTTCCCTGTTTTCTACTATGATGCCTCTTCCTGCCATTCCAGTATCCTCAGCCTTCCTTACTGCCTTCTCCACATTGCTTGCCCACTGAGGTCATCTGATATAATTACCCCCAGGTCCTTTCCATTTTTACTGTTGTCAGTATCTCACCCCCATTGTGTACGCTTCCCTGGGTTTTGTTTCCCAGGTGCATTATCTTACTTCTTTGCATTGAATCTGAGCTGCCATACATTTGACCATTCCTCCAACCTTGCCAAGTCCCTTCTCATCCTTTCCACTCCATCCTGTGTATCAACCCTGTTGCAGATCTTTGTGTCATCTGCAAAGAGACATACTTTTCCTTCAGTTCCTCTGCAATGTCACTTATAAAGACATTAAAAGGACTGGTCCCAGTACCGAACCTGTGGTACCCACTAGTAACCCTCCTTTCTTCACTGTGTGTACTCCATTTTCTACCCTTTGCGTCCTGTTGTCTAGCCAATTTTTATCAGGCTACCACCTTGGGACCCATTCAAGGCTGTCTATCTTGTGTATTAATCTTTTGTGGGGACTGTATCAAATGCCTTGCTAAAATCTAGGTAAGCCATGTCTAGCCCTCCCTGATCCTACTACTTTGGTCACCCAGTCAAGAAATCTATTAGATTCGTCTAACCACGACCCTTACCATCATGAATCCATGCCCTTGGGTCCCATGTACTCACACTGGCCTCACACTCAACAATTCTTTTCCTTCAAGTGATTCCATCATTCTTTCCTTACCACTGAGGTCAAACTAACTGGTCTGTAGTTTCCTGCCTCTGTCCTGCTCCCACTTTGTGAAGAGGAATTACATCTGCCCTCCTCCAGTCCTTGGGTACCACCCATCCTCCCATGATTTGTTAAAGAGAGTAGTCAGTGATGTCACTAGTTCTCAACTTTAGTCTTTTAGAATTCTTGGGCGAATCCTACCAGGCCCCATTGCTTTGTCCACCTTCAATTTTATTAGTTCATTCAGAACCCTTTCTTCTGTAAATGGACTGGTATCGACCCGTCTTCAGAGTTTCTCTTGTTTGGTTTAGGTAACTCCCCTCCTCTTCCTTGTGAATACTGAGCAGAAGAAATATTCATTCAGTAACCCTGCTTTTCACTGTCACCCTCTACCCACATTCCCTCTCCTTTATTAAGCTTCAGTATCCTCCTTTGGTCTTTCTTCGCTCCCTAATGTACCTATAAAGGTCTAATCCCCTTCTTAACAGAATTGGCTATCCTTTCTTGGTTTGGGCCTTTGCTATTCTGACTACTTTCAACCTCTTTCTGCTTTAACTGATAAAGTTCTCTGTCCTGCTCCTTCTGTGTTTCCTTATATTTCCTGAATACTGCCCTTTCTCCTTAACTTTCCCTGCCACCTCTTTTGTGAACCATAGCGGTTTTTTCCTTCATGGTGTTTTATTGATTTTTACGCAGGCTTGTTGCCTCTGTGATGGCTGTTTTGATCACTTCCCATTGTTCCTCCACCCTCCTTCCTGCCTGTTTGCTAGTGTTTTCTGAGGCACTCTCATTTTTCCAAAGTCAGCCCTCCTAAAGTCTAGTACTCTTGCTTCGTAAGGCTTGATTGTATGGCTGTTTATCGTGAACTACACTGTTTGGTGGTCACTTGTTCCCAGATGGCTACCCACTTCTAAATCTGAGATTCTTCTCCATCCCCATTTGAAAGTACCAGGTCTAGATTGCTCCCTCAGTCGGTTCCAATACTAGCTGTCTGAGACATGCCCCTGTGAGGGCATCAAGAATGACCCTGCTCTTGGATGTGCCTGCAGCAAAGGTGCTCCAGTTAACATCTGGCATATTCAGGTCCCCATCAACAATATCTCCTCTTTTTCTGCCATTCTAAGAAAGCCTTCTATCATTTCCTTATCCATTCCCTCCCCCTGAGATGGGGGTCTGTATACAACCCCCATGCGGATTGTGGTGCCATTTCTTATCTCCAGGGTGACCCAAAGTGCCTCATCTGCTCCCTGTTTACTTTTTAGTTCTGTTGCTTTGATCCTTCCTTTACATGAGAGCTACTCCTCCTCCTCTTTTACCCTCCCTGTCCCTTCTGTAGATTGCGTATCCTGGTATGTTGACATCCCATTCATGGTTCTCTGTGTACCATGTTTCTGTGACTGCCACAATATCCAGGCAACCCTCTATCAAGGCCACTAGTTCAGGAGCTTGTTACACAGACTCACGGGCATTGGTACTCATCACCCTCACTTTTTGATAGCCTTACCCCTTTTAGCCCCATTTCTGTCCTTACTGCCTTTGCCTTGTTTACATTTAAATCTGTTCTGCTCCTAATAACTTCTGTACCCTGGCATTTACTTCACTAATCACCATGTTTTGTGGGAGGAGGCTCAGATTTCCCAGCTCCTTTAGTGCCTCCCCTTGGCTAGTTTAATGCTTGCCAATGAAGCATTTAAACCTCTCACCCTAGATCCTGGTTCCCCCGGACAGATGCAGACCATCGCACCAGTAGAGGTCTGCATTCCTCCAGGTGGCTCCCCAGTCCCAATGAAGCCAAAACCCTGAGCTCGCACCAGTTTTTCAACCTCTCATTGAATTCCTGGTGAGAAGTGCCCTAGCATCTCCCTTGCCATAGACAGGCAGCACCTCCGAGAAGGTTACCGTATGCGCTACTTGTCTAAGGCCCCTTCCCAACTCTACAAACTCCTCTTGCACTGCTCTGATCCCATTCCTAGCCAGGTCATTTGTCCCCAGGTGGACAATGACATCCAGCTCCCTCCCTCATGCAGCTTCTCCCACGATCCTGAGGATTCGCTTCCTGTCCCTCCAAGCCGTGGCGCCAGGAAGGCACCTTACCTCCCTCTCCCCATCATCTCCCATTTCTACCCCCCTAATGATTGAGTCCCCCACCAGGAGTTGTTTCCTTCCCCTGTGGGGTCCCATGCCACCCTCCTTTGGGTCTCCTTTGTGAAGGTCCCCAGCATCCTCCATGGTCTCCACTACAGGTGCCTCCATGGAGGAACCACTATCCACCAGAAGTGAATGAATTGTGAAGAGGTACAGCTGGAGGATGCAACTCTGTTCCTACCCTCTCCCTCCTTGAGCCCACCTGGTCCAGCCACTCCTTTTTCTTGGCAACCTCTGAGGTAATGGCATTGGCCCGGTGGTCCCTGGGTGGGAGGAGATTCACGAATCCTAGCCAGGTCAGCCTGGGAGAGGCAACCTCCTCTCTCAGACCAGAGAGTGCAAGCAAAGGGCAGCATCGCAGACTCCAGAATGTCTCCCAGAACACTGCCGCCCACAGCCATTGCACTGCACCACTCCTATCATGTCTTATTTTGTATCCCCTGCACTGTTTCTCTGGATGCTACTCTCTCCTCCTTACAACTCTCACCCTTTCTGTTCTGGGATAGCAACTTCCTATCTTCTTCAGTAGTCTCCTTCTTTCTTGCTCAGTATCACACTACCAGCAGCTAGGGGGGGAGAGTGAGCTACTTTTTCTACTTCAGGGTTGACAAAACCAATGTTTCTCTATGATCCTTTCCTTCCTACTACCAAACAGGAAGTTCCTGTTGACAGTTAAATCCAGTGGCTATAAAAGTAGAACTGGCTTTGGGTGGGTGGGATGGAGGGCAATTTCTAAGAAAAAAGGCTAGCAACAGGAAGTTGTAATTTGACTCACCTGCTTTTCTAGTGTCTAAACCACACCCCCAGGTAAGCTCTCTTTCCTCCTACTGGTTTAGCAAAGTCACCTGATACAGTACCTTACCCTGCACAGAACACACACTGCCTTTCTTTCTTTCTTTTCTTTTTAACCCTAAATAAGACCCCTTCTACTTCTAATAAAGTTATCTGTCTACTTAATCTTAGCTGACACTGACTCCTACTGAGATATAAGTTTTAAATTAAGAAGAAAATGTAGCTTCTTTTAGTTAGCTGCTTTCTGCTCTACAAGCAAGGCTAGCAACAGCCTTTTTGTATTTTCTTGAAACTTGGCTTCCCAGCCAAATGCCCTTTGGGGTAACCCTTTCCTCAGTGCTTGTGCACAGGGGTTCTCTGTCTTTCATATAGACATTTACTTCCCATTTTGCTTTATTTGCTGCTCAGATAGTCAACAGTTGTTACATGGTGAACTGCTGACTGTTCTGATCTGAAACCCGTTTGGAACTCAAAGAATATTTGTCGCTTATTTTCCCAGTATTCCAATATACCCAAAATATATTGACTATCGATATTTGGGGGAATGATTAACAGTGTAATTGATGTATAATTAAGTGGGTTTGATCATTCTCCCTTGTCTAGTAGACCACTCCCATCTTCCATTTTTCTGGTAAACATAATTAAATATTGATTAATGTGAAAACTACAGCCTTGGCAGGAAGCAAGTCATCCACTGGAGCTTTGATTTTTGTTTGTTTTTAATAAGAAACTCTACCATGGCAGGGGTTACATAACACTGGTCAGGGATTCTGTCATGCTCTATGTTATGTTCATCATTCAAAGCTTTGGCAATTACATTCTTGTTCTTTATTTTTTTTTATAGTCTCTTTATCCACCCGGTCCCTGTTGGCTCCCCTAGCCCCGTCTCCCGCTCACAACCCAACCTTATCGAGCTGCCCCATGGCTTTTCCCCCCATGGCAGGGCAGCGGGGATCACCCACCATAACTCTGGATTCAGTGCTGGAAGGTCAGATGCCCAATCATGAGGGTGGCACCTGCGGGGACTGACTGTCATACTGCAGTGCCAGTACCCTGATTTTCCACCTGAGTTTTTGTTTGTCCCATAGGTGAGGCATGCAATGACACCACAAGGAGTGAACACACACGCTCCTGTGCACGCTCCTCTGAGTGTCTGCCTTGCCTATCCCCTTCTTGTGCAGTGATTCGATGCACCAGCACCCAGCCTCCACTAGGCACCAGTCATGCAGTGACCCACTGGTGTCCCCCCACCCCGGAGAGGGAGAGCAGTCCTATAGATGCTCGATCCCTTCTCCCCCCTACCAACCCCCGGTGGCCCATGCCCGTTCCCAAACACAGGTTGCCAGCATAGCACGAGGTAAGCCATCCAGCACCTCAACCCTCAGTGCCACTGGGCCACTCATTCTTGTTCTTTTTAACATTATATGCTTTTCTAAAATGCACCAAACATTCCTGTTACATTATAAATGACAATATATTAGCATTATCTGTTTTCATACCGTATGCAATTAGGTTCCAGAAGTTTTTAGAATCTTTAGTCGGGACTGCTGTATTTAACTTCACCCAAATGCATTCCATATAACTTTTTTCTATCTTTACTAAATTTCAGTATTCATGTCTTACAGCACAAATAGTCTTCCTCTTGATTTCATATGGTTCTAATCTGTACCATTTATGTATGCTATGTAATTTCTTTTTTTAGCTTCACAAGTTTCATTCAACCAGCACTTGTTAACTTCTGTATGTGCTATATGATTTCTTTTCTCAGAACCCTCCTTATATGGCCGGCCCAGTGGCATGGAGGGTTGAGACACTGGGTGCCTTACCTCCTGCCATGCCAGTGGCCCGTGATGGGTAGCAGAATCTAGCTGCTGGGGAGGGAGAGGATCAAGCATCCCACAGGATGTGCTCCTCTCCTGGGGTGGGAGGGTGCCATGTCTCGCTGCAGCACTGCTACCTACAGATGTGTAGGTGGTAGGGCAAGAGAGACTTGAGGAGGGAGGGAGGGATGTGCACACTGTGTATCATGTGAGAATGCACCTGCATGCTCATGCAGGGGTTGCAGTCCCAATGCCAGCGTCCCTATGGGGAGGGATAGAGTGGCAACAAAAGGAGGACAGAAATGGAGGAAAACACCCTGACTGGCAGGATGACCAATGACCTCTGCAGGCCCCGCTCCTGGTAACTTAGGCTCCTCCCCTACCGTACATCCCCAGCCACAAAGAGAAGCCGTGGGGGGACTGGGGAAGAAGATAAGTCCTGAGGGATGCTTGGAGACGGGGCTGGGAGGATTGGAGAGCCAGACATGGCAATGGAGGAAAAAACAGTAAATAAAAAAAAAAAAACAGGAACCCTCTTTATTTCCATTAGTCACTGCAGTATGTAAAAGCTTCTGTAATTCCATGACAGTTCTTTCATCCAACATGGATAACAATGTTTGCTCAACATGGGGACACCAAATTATTCTTTTTGCATTGACAATGATTAACAAGTTTTGGCAAGACATTTTCTTTTCCCTGGATAGGGCATTTAATTCATTATCCCGAGAGCAAAGTGCTAACTGTGAAGGCATATGATAACTTTCAGGTCTGATACCAGCTTCAAAATTATCTACATCACGATATTTCAACATGTCCACAAAACATAAATCTAATACACAACCATTTAGTTTAACTGGGAAAGTAATTTTCCCATCCATACCACCTGGAGGTCTACTATTCAGTACACTTACAGTAGATTGTACGCTTCTGTCAACTTCAATAACTGGCGCCCTAAATTTGAAACCTTTTTATCTTGGTCATTTCTTTTTGGAATGTTAAAATAATCACCCAAAGTTCTTAGTCCAGAATTAGATTCATGTAATTCTCTTGTTCTGGCATTGCTATCCCCTAATAAAATAATAGAGGCTCCTCTGAATTTTCCTGTAATAAAATCTAGAGAGTTTCATAAAATCTCAAGAATATCTTATTTTTTCCTTTGATATTGATAGAGGGAAATACATACTGTATTGATAGTAGCAAGTGTGTTTTCAAGGTCCTATGTTAGAATAACTATAAGAAAATATGGTGCCCTTGTAGACAGTTATTCTGTACTCTAATTAACATCTCTTGAAACCAAAGTGAGCATTCCTTCTCCTGCCCTTCCATTTTTATGGGATTTTGTTCCTTGTATTTCAAAAGCCCTATACCCATTGAACTGATACATATCAGGTTTCTTTCAGAAATATAATATTGTGATTCACTAAAAAAATCAGCCATATACTATAATTTATTCTGCAGAAAGACTTGCAATCTTCCAGGACATATTAACATCTTATGATCTGACTCTTTTTTAATATTTCATCTTTTTCTTGCTGTCAAGTCATCTTCCCTGATGTCTTCCATAATCTAATACTCTGTAAATATTCAAGTCTTCCCATGAAAAATAGACATCTTCATCTTCATCCAAGGAAGATAAAGAGTCCATTCTACTTTTATTCTCATCTAGAATGACACTGTTGTTAATTTTGGCACCTCTTCTCTTTCTTCCCATTATCCATACTTCTGAACTTTCGTCATCTCCTTACCTTTCAAAGATCAAATCCTTTGGGGCCAAAAATGTGATTTCTTGTTGTTAACTATTTATATATTTTATTGCTGTCTTGTTTGTTTTCTTTAATGCTGTCACCCTTGCTTTTGGTCTAATATTTTCAGGCTCTTCAGTAAGGTTTGGAGCTTTCTGTGGATCTTGTAATTATAAGAACTATTTTCCATTGTTTTTGAAACTTTGAAAATTTTTCCTTTTATGACATGTGATTTAAGTACCAAACAAATCCACCCTTTCTTGGATTTTATTCCTGTAGACTGAGACAATGTTGTCAATGTCAAGGTCATCCCAAGAACACCTTTAAGGGTATTATAGACCATCATCTTCAGGATTGTCAGGTTCTCATTTTAAACTTTTGGTACACTTTAATATATACTGTTGGTAAAACAATGTTTTGGACTCGAATCCTTTTTTTCTTGCTTCTTAGTATTTCCTTTTTATGTTTGCTTGCGCACATGTGCAAGAAACATGATGTGACAGCTTAGGAGAGAAGCGGGTTGTGGAGGCGTGGCAGTGTTACAGCCAAGGGAGACACTGCATTTGGGGGCTTGACACTGGTGGACCAATGGAGGCACAGTGTGCCGATAACACTGGTCTCCAAAAAGTGCACCAAGTTGAAACGTTTTTGCCGCAGCAATCAGCGGCTGCCTCATCATTGCAGCATCAGTCATTGTGCTGCAATGAGGGAGCGACCCCTCATTGCAGGGCGGGACGTTAGCTAGCCTAATACTGTTTGTGAACATGGCGGGTGGCTTGCCGCCATGTTCACAAACAGTATCAGGCAGCATCCCATGCCGAGGGGGTGCCCAAAATCCCCCTTGGCAGCATGTGCCCCCACAAATGGTCTTTGTTGGCCAACGGGGGCCCAATCCCCACCGGCTTCAGTGCCGCAATGTTTTATTTAGCCGCCGGGGGAGCCCACTCCCCGTCGGCAAGATGTAACCCCCTCACTCACTGTCATTGTCTGCCAATGGGGGAACCCACTCCCCATCGGCATGATGTAAACCCCCCCCCGGTTTTGTTTCCTGCTGACAGGGTGTCCAATCCCCGTCAGCATGATGGTTCTCCTCCCTTTTCTTGTGTGCAGCGAAGGTGCCTAATCCCATCAGCTCCAGCTGCCCCAAAAGTCCCCAGCACACTGGGAGCCCACCCCAGTGTGCCAAATGCCCTGTAAAATCGAAACCATCCCGCGTTGTCTTTTTTTCCTCTAAAGAAAAACGGTCCCTCACGTCTGACAGACCCCCTCCCCTCAACCTGCACCCACCACTGCACCCTGCCTCCCCACACTCCCTCACCTCATACTTACCTCCGGAGTTTGGCACTACGATCTTCGGTGGACCGGGAACATGTCTGCACTCTTCAAAGCCAACCGCGAACTGAGGAAATGCCGGTAAGCTGTATAATGTAATAAATAGGGTTTTTTCAACTTTGCTGCATATCTCAGGCATTTTTTGGAATTTTGGCACCAAATTTTCAACATGAGGTTTTTGGGACCTCTCCTCATGAATTCTGTCACTGTCATGGTGTTAATCAGGCCCGATTGGTGATTTCACGGTCACTGCATGAAATCACCATTCAGGACCAATTAATGAAATGACAGTGTGAGTGTTCATAAGGTGGGCTCTCAAAAAGCCTATGTTGTAAATTTGGTGAAAAAATTCTTAAAAATGACAGTTTTACGAGCGTGCGTTGCACAGTTCCTATGCATGCTCGTAAGTTCGCGAATTTGTAACATTTACAGTCCAAATTTTCAACATTGCCATTTTATCACACCTACTTATGAGCAGTACAGCTGTCATTTTTCACATCTCAACCAAAATGTGTTTCTGTACATGTAGCACACAATGGCGCAGTCAGTGTGTGAAATCAATGTTTGGGACAGATTAAGAAAATCACAGTGACACTGTTCATGAGCAGAGGTCTTACAATGGCTATGTTGAAAATTTGGTAAAAGAATTCCTAAAAATGACTGTTTTATGAGCTTGCATTGCGCAGTTCCTACGCATGCTCGTAAGTGCGTGAATTTTTAATATTTGCAGTCCAGAATTTCAACAGTGCCATTTTACCACACCTACTTATGAGCAGTACAGCTTTAATTTTGCACATCTTGCCCAAAATGTGTTTCTGCGCATGTAGCGTACAGTGGCGCACTTGGTGTGTGAAATCAATGTTTGGGACAGATTAAGAAAATCACAGTGACACTGTTCATTAGCAGAGGTCCTAAAATGTCTATGTTGAAAAGTTCATAAAATTACTGTGTTACGAGTGTACATTGTGCAGTTTCTACGCACTCTCGTACCTTCGCACATTTGCAATATTTTCAGTCCAGATTGGCAACACTGCCATTTGCCCGCACCTCCTTATGAACAGTACAGCTGTCATTTTTCACATCCCGGCCCAAATGTGGTTTTTCACTGCCAGTGCAGACAAGTGCAGTCATTGTGGGAAATCCGTGTTCGGGACACATTAGGAAAATCACGCTGACACTGTTCATTAGCAGAGGTCCTAAAATGGCTATGTTGAAAATTTGGTGACAAAAATCCATAAACTAACTCTATTATGAGCATGCATTGCACAGTTTCCATGCACACTCGTAACTTCGCACATTTGCAATATTTTCACACCATATTTTCAACATTGCCATTTTTCCACACCTCTTTATGAACAGTACAGCTGTCATTTTTCACATCCTGGCTGCAATGTGTTTTTGCACTTCCGCACAGAATAGTGCAGTCGCTGTGGGACATCACTGTTTAGGACACATTACAAAAATCACAGTGACACTGTTCATTAGCAAAGGTCCTAAAATGCCTATGTTGAACATTTGGTGATGAAAGTCCATAAAATGACTGTGTTACAAGTGTGCGTTGCGCAGTTTCCATGCATGCATGCTTATACCTTTTGCACATTTGTAATATTTTCACTCCAGATTTTCCCATTTTCCCACACTTCCTTATGAACAGTACAGCTGTCATTTTTCACATCCTGGTTGAAATGTTTTTTTGCAGTTCCGGCGTAGAATACCATGGTTGATGTGGGAAATCAGTGTTCAGGACACAGTAACAAAATCACAGTCACACTGTTCATGATCACAGGTTGTTAAATGCCTATGTTGAAAATCTGGTGATGAAACTCCATAAAATGACTGTGTTATGCACATGCGTTGCTCGGTTTCCACGTATGCTTGGACGTGCAAGCATTTTTAATATTCCCACTACACATTTTCAACATTGCCATCGCTTCATACCTCCCTATAGATGGTACAACTGTCATTCTTCACATCCTGCCCGATCTGTGTTTTCGTATATGTGGTGCAGAATGGCACTATCACTGTTGGAAGTCTGTTTTCAGGACACATTGACAAAATCACACTGCCACTGTTCATGACAAGAGGTCCCAAATGCTTTCATGAGGTGGGGTCACAAAAAGGCCATGTTCAAAATTTGCACTGTGAATACCAACAAATGCCTGAGGCATTATGGTTTCTAACCATAGTGTCCTATCCTGTACAGACAGACAGGCATCGGGATGTGCCTTTGGATTGCCAACTGTACTGCTCATGCCATCCCACTCCCACTCCCCAGCCACTGACAGGCATTGAGGTGTACCTTGGACTCTTTGTCCCAAGACTTGACCCCATTTTTCTATGCTGCACCCATTTCAACGTATGTCTTTATGGAATGGGGTGACTGTAAAGTCAAACACCCTAAGGCACAGCTCAACATGTGTCAGTGTCTGCAGAATAGGGTGAGGTGACATGGCTTGACCATCATGGGTGATGACCCAAAACCTTACCCAAATCCTGTCCGCCTCTAGAGGATGGAGGTGGGGTTCATGTGAAGTTCAGTACTTTACTGCCATTCCTATTCTGCATCTGTCTAACTCCTGCATTTCTAATGCGAATACCAGCAAGCAAACATTCGGCATTAACAAATGCTTGTTCTTTTCCTTTTCGCTTTGCGTTACTTTTGATTTTTGTTAATTTCTCTTATTCATTTTTATAATTGAGTTTGGTTTACTACTCTTGTTGGAATTCTTTTTTTCATTACTTTCCTCGGGCCTCTGTACAGTCACCCCCGTAGGTCGATTAGGCCATGGCGGACTTGTTCAGTACCATTTCTCTGCAATTTACCTAACTCTGTTTTGTTTTTTAGAGCTTTGCTGTAGACTTTGAGTTCTTTAGTTAATTTATTGGTTTCCCTTTCCTTCTTTTCTGCTATACTTTCTGTAATTTCCTTTATCGTCCTTTGGTGCCCTACTTTTTATTTTTTTTATTTTGGTCTTTGGTAACCGGGTAAGGCCCACTAGGCATAAGTTCCTGTTTTCAGCGGCGACCTGGGTGGTACTTTTATCTGATTTCTGGTTTATCAACACACTTTCAAGTTACTTTCTCTTTAGATTTACTGCAAGGTTTTGTGACAAAACCATCAGTACTTGGACAAGGAGTTTATTAGTTTCCATGATTAAAAGCTCAATGTCTGAGTTTTGTGAGGTATCATTGATGCATTATTCCTTGACATTTAACTAAACTGAGTTGGTTTAGCTGGAGAGGAAGCAGCCACTGGCATCTTCTTGGGACACATGAAAGGACAATCTCCTTTTTCTGCTAGGATCATGTTTTACTCTGTCCCAAATCAGGGTTAAAAATGTTTTTGTAATCCTCCAAATAGTGATCTTTTATATTCAAGCTATCCCCTTCATCCCTCGAAAATAAAAGTTCATTTCCGATAATAATTCTATGGGAGATTATTTGCTGTTTGATCCTATAAAGACTGGAGGTTAAACATTGCTGCTTTGTGTATCTTTTTTCTCCAGGGCAATTATAGTTACTATTATGGGCATGTGACTATTCTTCTGTGGTTTGAAAGGGGATACTATTCATATTTAGACCCTTCTGGCCTGATTGTGTCATTCTATTTGTTTCTTCTACATTCCTAATCTCATCCATAAAACATCAGTGCCTTCTCCGTATTTGTGAGTGTTCAATATAGGGTCAGAAGGTTGTAAACTTGTCTGGCTCTGTGTCACTGCTTCTACTCACTTACTAAGATTACTTCTTATGATGCATGTGATGTTTTGATTACATGACTTTTCATTGGATTCATTGACTGCCTAAACCTTTTTAGATTATCCAATTTTTAGAGTATACATCTTACAATCAGAATACCAAACACTTGACTTTCACACAATAAAAGTGTAGACAAACAACAATAAATGGCTTATGAGTAGTAACATAAAATTTAAGCTATGGCTGGACCACAGAGAACTTCAGTAAGCACTTTATAAATAATTCATATACAATGGCTGATTCTCTCTCCTTGTAACAATAAATGTGTCTTAATAGGTGCTTTCTGAAACTCCAAACTTTAAAAATTGCAATGCTTCCTTTTCTTTTGGGGAGTTTCCAAAATATAGTACTTGGCTTAGTAGCACAGGAGTATCTGTGTGTAACAATCAATGCCACACAGAGTGCTTTCCTTATTAAGCTGAACAGGGCATGAAAGAAAAAAATACTCACCTCAGCAGTATTGTTTCTTCTCAGGGAGCCATCGCTATGATTTGCTGTAAGCATCATTCTCCCAGCAGATTGTGATGTCCTGGAGATAGTACTTTATGCCAATTATGGAACTTTAGAATGAAGCTCAGACTCTGCACTGTGATCACACTCTCTCTCTGTAGCTGTAAGGTCAGATCTGTTTCTGTAGCTTGGGGACTTGCAGCAACTAAAACTATCTAACTAGCTACTAAAAATTTCTAATGATTATATTAAAAAATTTTGAAAAACACCCATCAAGTTCATGAAAACAGCATAAAGAAAAATGTTTTGACTAACCACGTTTTATAAGTGTTAAGGAATTGCAATTAGTAATGCTCAAGCAACCTCAAGGAAGAGCTGATTCTTGTGTGAACCTATTTTTGGGTTCTGGAAAGGAAGGCAGGATCATGGCTTGTAAATCACAGTAATGGGTCCCTGAGAAGAAACAAGATTGCTACAGTGCCTAAGTTTTTCTTCTAACCCCGGGAATTGGGGGGTGTTCGGGAAGCACAGCCAGGTGTACTTAAACCCCTCAATTCAACATGTCACAGCAAATACGTGGAACAGCAAAGGAGAGGAACAGGTAACTGGCATCTTAGGTATCAGCAGGTGTCAGCAGAAGGAAGCAGGGAAGCAGAGAACTCTGCTGGTTGAATAAGATAAGATAAGGTACCTGTTCAGTACTGTTGTAACATTCACTGTTGGCTGGGAAAGGCGGAGTGTCAATGGTAGGAAAAAACTGGGAATTGGTGCAACACCCTTGTCACAAATGCATGCCGCAGGTCAGGCCCTCTGCTCCCATAGTGCCAACCTTGAAGCACAATAGTGTGAACAGGGGACAGACAGGGTAATCCTCCTGTCTATTTTGAGACTGAATCACCTACTAGTCTCGAGTTCTGGGGGTCAAAATGTGAACCTTATGTTAACATACCTAGTGAACAGACTCAGATATATATTCTCTTTAGGGAAATGTAATATAACCTTTCACCTAGTGGCACCAAGCCAGTTTCCCAAAATGTACCCTTATGACTCAATATGAGACCTAGGTATATTCGTACCTTTTAGCAAGCTTAGTAACACATTCAAGCCCTTAACAGCTGTCAGATTTAAACACAGGTTCAGCAATCACATGTAAAAGAAAACTGAGAAGACACAGGCAGAATTTCAAAGAAAATATTGTTTACTAAAAATTGTAAAACAGGTAGAATCAAACACAGAACAATTATATCATTAACTTACATTCACAAAAAATAAATGAGAAGTTACAGAACACAAATATGCCTACCCCAAAATACTCAAAAGTTCTTGCCTATCTAGATGTTACCCGTAAGTGCTTTCTTAAGTCCAGAGAATTGTGTCTCTCTTGAGTCCAAAATAATTTGCCATGTTTTCCTCTGATACATGCCCATTTCAGAATCCATCTCCCCTCCTCTTTTGGTGAGGTCACAGTTAGATCCTCCTAGTTGTCTCTTCTTAACATAATTATCCACAAGGATGCATGTTATTACTGTAAAAAATCAGCAACTAGCCATTTCCCAAAATATGACAGTTTTTGACCAAAACATCCCCTTTGATGCTTCACAATCCCACAATCATGTCACTAATTCTCAGCTAGGTGAGAAAACCAAGAGGAATCAGCCAAATTACTTCCCTTCCCTTCCTGCTATGTCACAAATGCATACACTGGAACCAACTTCAGAAGCCACAGCAGGTTATAAAAGATAATAAGCTGTTCCTCTGGAAGTAAGACTTTTAATTAGGTTTCCCTGGTCTGTTTATAACATCTTGCTGCTTTCAGCCACACTGACATTTTTGAGGTCAAAGGTCACTCACTGCAGCAGCCAGCCTTTTTTTGTCTAAGCAGACTTTCACATACTATATATTTATAGCACAATTTATAAATATAATATTAAGCAGGGGGCATAGCATCACACTCTCCCCACCTAGAATGAATTTGGGGGCTCTATCCCTTGCATAGGATGAGATCCCCAAATCAGGTCATTGCTCATGCTGACACAACAGTCCATTGGCACTTTCGTTGGCTGCCCCAGCCCTGTGTGAGACAGTCATGGCATACCCTTGCAAGGCAAGACTGCATCTTAATAATCTACCATTCATTTTACATATTTGTGCCAGCCAAACCAGGGGGTTGTGGTTAGTTTGTACCTCAAAATGTTGCCCATATAGGTATGGCTCAAACTTCTTTAGGGCCCACACCATGACAAGACACTCTTTTTCCACAGTAGAGTAAGCCTGCTCCCTGGGAAATAATTTTTTACTGAGGTAAACTATGGGGTGATCTTTCCCTTGGTTGGATGTCTGACTCAGCACTGCCCCAATACCCACATCTGAGGTGTCAGTCTGGACTACAAAGGGTCTGCTGTAGACTGGACTTGTCAATACAGGAGCACTGCACAGTGCCTCCTTCAGTCTTGTAAAGGCTTGTTCACAGGCTGGTTCCCAGGTGACTTTCTTAGGCATCCTTTTCTTTACCAGATCAGATAGGGGAGCGGCCAGGGCACTATAATTTGGTACAAATTTCCTATAGTACCCTGCTGTCCCTAGAAAATTTCTGACCTGCTTCTGCATTTCTGATCTGGGCCATGCCTTGCTTGCCTCTATTTTCACTTGGTTAGGATGAAGCTGCCCCTGGCCTACAACATGCCCAAGGTATACCACTTCAGCCATGGTCACCTGGCACTTCTCTGCTTTGACAGTGAGCCTTGCCCTCTGTATCCAGCCCAGCACTTCCCTAAGGTGGGACAGGTGTTCCTCCCAGTTGGCACCAAAGATGGCAATGTCATCCAGGTACGTCACAGCGTACTCCTCAGCACCATTTAACACCTGGTTCACCAACCTTTGGAAAGTGGCTGGGGTGTTTTTCATTCCAAAAGGCAGTACTTTAAATTCATATAACCCTATCGGAGTGATGAAGGCTGACCTCTCCCTAGCTCTGGCAGTTAACTCTACCTGCCAATACCCCTTTGTCTGGTCAATAGTTGTAAGGTATGTCGCCCCTCCCAACTTTTCCAGGAGTTCATCCACCCATAGCATTGGGTGGGCATATGACTTCATGACTGCACTGAGTCCACAATAGTCCACACAAAAATGAGTAGAGCCATCTGTCTTGGGAACAAGGACCATGGGTGAGGCCCAGGGGCTGTGGGATTTCTGGATTACCCCTAAATCCAGCATTTCCTCCACTTCCCTCCTAATGTCCTTTTGGACAGCCTCTGACACCCAATATGCTGTCCACTGTATGAGAGTCTGTGTCCCTGTCTCCACATCATGCGTCATGAAGGGGGTTAGTCCAGGCTTGGTGCTAAACAATGGGACAAAGTCTGCTAAAACTTCCCTTCCTTCCTGGATCTGGTCTGGGGTCAACTGGGGTGACATTTTGATTGCCTCCACAGAGGACTTCTGCTTGCTTTCTTCCAGCAAGTCCAGAAGGGGGTCTCCTTCATCCATCCCCTCCCCAGGACTACACACTGCAAACACCATGTCAGCCCTATTAGCATATGGCTTCATCATGCTGACAAGTGCATTCTTTGTGTATGTTGTCTGTCAGGTAACTCTATAATGTAGTTTGCATCATTTTTCTGTCTAACTACTTTGTACAGTCCTGCCCACTCGGCCTGCAGCTTGTCTTTCTGGACTGGGATTAGGACCATGACTTCCTGACCCCCAGTGTATAAGTGATCTCTGGCTCTGCAGTCATACCACACCTTTTGGTTTTGTTGGGCAGCAGCCAGGTTGCTCTGGACTGTCCCCATAAGCTCCTTCAGCTTTTCCCTAAACCTAAGGACATAATCCACTATGGGAGTTCCTTGGGTGGCATGCTTGCCTTCCCAGTCCTCCCAGATCAAGTCTAGGGGTCCACATACCCTACATCCATATAAGAGCTTGAAGTGGGAAAACCCTGTCAACTTTTGGGGCACCTCCCTGTATGCAAACAACAGGGAGGAAGGTATTTCTCCCAGTCCCTCCCATGCTGTTCAGCAAACGCTTGGAGCATTGACTTAAGGGTGTCATTAAATCTTTCTACAAGCCCATTGGCTTGTGGGTGATAAGATGTTGTGCATCTTTGCACCACCCCACACTTCTCCCACAAACATTTCATCAGGTCCTACATGAAGGAACCCCCTCGATCGGTGATAACCTCCTGCAGAAACCCAACATGGGAGAAAATCCCCAGCAAGGCATCTGCCACTTTATCTGTCCTCAGTGAAGACAGGGTGACTGCCTCTGGGTACCGAGTGGCATAATCCACCACAGTCAGGATGAACCTCTTCCCGGAGGAGCTGGGAGTATTTAAAGGCCCCACAATATCCATTCCCACCCTCTGGCATGGCTCTTCCACTGTGGGTAAAGGAATTAGGGTGGCTTGGGTTTCCTTACCTGCCTTCCCTATTACTTGGCACCAGTGACAAGACCTGCAGTACTCCTTCACCTGCTGGGTGAAGTTGGGCCAATAGAAATTCTGGGCCAACCGCTGTAAAGTGCACACAATTCCCAGATGACCAGACATGGGAATATCGTGTGTAATCTTGAGCAACTGCTCATGGTACCCCTGGGAAATGAAAAGCTGCCTGCCTGTCACCCTTCCCTCTGTCTTAGCATCCTGTGTATACATCAGTCCATTGTCCCAATAAACCTTATGTTTCCCGTCACCTCCCTGTGCTCCATCAGAGTCTTCCCAAGCCCGCAGCTTCTCTAGACAAGGGTCACTTTTCTGAGCAGCTGCAAACTCCTTACACATTCCCAAGGCATGGGACAGGTCCCCTTCAGTGTCTAAACTAGGGTCTCTAGCTCTAGCATCAGGGCATTCAGGATCTCTGCCATCCCTAACCCTCTGACAATGGGTCACCCCTCCTTCCTCGGAGTAACCCTCCATAGCTGTTTGGTTAACTGCTACCAGGGGCAGTTCTAACCCCCCCCTTTCATTGGTCTCCATATCAGGAGACACAGGCGGGGAACCAGCCTCCAAGTGGTTTTCACAGGGGCTTCTATGGGATCCAGGGGACTACAGTTTTTCTTTGCCGCTTGGCTGCGGGTAACTGCACACACCATTCCCTGTTTGAGATTGTTGCTGTGAATTACATTGACAGCTAAAGTTTTTGCTATGTCAACCTTTTGTACAGTTCCCACCATCTCACCCCAGTCTAGGAGAACACTAGTGAGTGTTTCTCCTCCCCATGAATCCCCGTACAGTCACAAATTGATCGGGTATAAGCTGACCAGGTTCTACTAGTTCCCTTTTACCAAAGTCAGGGATGCCCCCGTGTCTCTTAACGCATGTGTCTGTACACCATTCACAGTGACTGGGTGCACGTGTTCCCTCATGTTTACTGGCATGCTTTAAGGGACACACAAACAACCCACTTCTTTTCTAGCTCCACTTTGTGTACTGCTTGTCATTTTGGGACACTGTCTTGCAATATGTCCAGTTTTTTTGCAAACCCAACATTCATTTCTTTTCTCAGGTAAATCTTTTCTTTGTAATCTGGGGCTACCTGATTTTGGTGGAGGCAGGGAGGGTGTTAGCTGCCCTGAAGGTGTATTTTTCCCTTTCTGCACTGCCACACCTGCCCCATTAACTCTCAGAGCATGTCTGCTCCTGGCATAGCTGTCCAAGAGTTCAGCAGCCTCTTGCACTGTTTTTGGGTCTTGGTCCTCCAGCCAGGTCTTCAGTTCTGCTGAGCATGCCCAAAAAAACTGCTCTAACAATACAGCATTTAAAATCTTTTCTGTAGAGTCTGCTTCAATTCCTTCCACCAACATTTTAAAAACTGATGTTGTTTAGTGGCTAGCTCCTCATAGCTCATGTCAGGGTTTCTCCTGAGCTTATGGAATTTAGCTCTGTATGCCTCTGCTGTTAGCTCATATTTTTTTTAAAGTGCAGCTTTAAGTTTACTGTAATCATTACTGTCCTCATTGTCCATTTGACCCAATGGAGCCCGAGCTTTTCCGGTAAGTAGCGGGGATAGCTGGAAGTGCCAGGACTATCTAGGAATATTGGCCTGAATACATACTTTTTCAAAGGATTTTAAAAAGGCATCCATATCCTCCCTCTTTAAATTCAGCTGTCAATTTAGAATTTAATTGGTAACCCAGTCCCGTAGTTCCAGTTAATCCCAGGCCACTTACATGCTTTGGTGCTGGTCTTTAGAGTCGTAGCTTTTCCAGTTCATGTTGCCTCTGGCGCTCATGCTCTTCTCGCTCAGCTTCTCACTTAAGTTGTCACTGTCTTTCCTCTGCCTCTCACTGAAGCTGTCACTGTCTTTCCTCTGCCTCTCACTGAAGCTGTCGCCCTTTTTTCTCAGCCTCTCACTGCTTTTGCCTCTCTTCTCGCTCAAGCTCCAGCTCCCTTTGCTGCTGGGCTTTGAACCTTTTCTGTTCAAACTCCAGCTCCATTCTCTGCAACTCCATCCACTGCCTGATCTCTTCTGGCTCCAGAATGTTGGTGGCCTTCCTCTGCTGCTGTGGCCCTTGACTTTCACTGACCCTGCTGTCCTCCTCACTGGATCTGGACACTGCACTGGACCTTGGACCCTCCATGCCCAAGGTTTGGTCCTTTTCAGTTACAGACTGTGATATGAGGCTCTGGGCATCGGCTGCCACCAGAGCTTCTACAAGATGCCTTTTGGTTTGGCTCTTGTGCTGGACTTCTCTCTCTTGGCACAACTGCCTCAGTTGGTCTACAGTATGCTCGTTGTAGTTGGAAGCCATCTTCTTCCCTAACTATGGCTATACTAACTTGCACTCGAAAACAAAATAAAACAGGTAGAAACTTAGACTGTAAGCACAATGATATAGTTCTGTTTACTTTTTAAAAAATCACTGCCTTATTTTGCATGTGAGCTGTACAGTATTAATCTGACACACTGAACAGTTAAAGCTTGTGTTACCAAATACTTTTAAATCTCACCACTGCCAACCAAAACTGTCACAAACACACTCCGCAGGTCAGGCCCTCTGCTCCCCCAGTGCCAACCTCGAAGCACAATAGTGTGAACAGGGGAGGTACAGACAGGGTAACCCTCCTGTCTGTTTTGGGTCTGAATCACCTACTAGTCTCGAGTCCTGGGAGTCAAAATGTGAACCTTATCCTAGCATACCCAGTTAACAGGCTCAGATATATATTCTCTTTGGGGAAATACAATATAATCTTTCACCCAGTGGCACCCAGCCAGGTTCCCAAAATGTACCCTTATGACTCAATATGAGACCTAGGTATATTCTTACCATTTAGCAAGCTTAGTAACACATTCAAGCCCTTAACAGCTGTCAGACTTAAACACAGGTTCAGCAATCACATCTAAAAGAAAACTGAGAAGACACAAGTAGAATTTCAAAGAAAAAATTGTTTACTAAAAATTGTGAAACAGGTAAAATCAAACATAGAACAATTATATCATTAACTTATAGTCACATAAAATAAACAGGAAGTTACAGAACACAAATATGCCTACCCCAAAATACTTAAAAGTTCTTGTCTATCTAGATGTTACTCTTAAGTGCTTTCTTAAGTCCAGAGAATTGTGTCTCTCGAGTCCAAAATAATATGTCATGTTTCCTCTGATGCATGCCCATTTCAGAATCCATCTCCCCACCCCTTTTGGTGAGGTCACAGTTACAGCCTCCTAGCTTTTTCTTCTTAACATAATCATCCGCAAGGATGTATGTTATTACTGTGAAAAATCAGCAACTAGCCATTTCCCAAATATGACAGTCTTTGATCAAAACATCCCCTTTGATGCTTCACTCACTACAGCGTCCAGCCTTTTTTGTCTAAGCAGACCTTCACGTACCACATTTTTATATCACAGTTTATAAATATAATATTAAGTAGGGGGCAGAGCATCACAACCCTATCTAGGGTAGGAGTATAAAGAGATTTAAACAGGGAAATGGAACACTAACAGCAACCTACATAGGGGCAGGTAGCAAAGAGTTAGGGTTAGGGGAAGGGGAACATCATGCTAACACAATAGGAAGAAGCAGAGAAATGTAAAGGAGTAGAGAAAGGAGGAAACACTGCAGACAAAAAGGAACAACTTATTCTATCAATCAATCAAATTCTTTATTAAAGCAGGTGAACACTGTTGAGCAATGCTCATTTTCAAGGTGGACCTGGGTTATTCAAGTACAAGAAAAAATCAATATACAACAGTTGCAATACACAGAAAGTGAACAGTAAAAAAGGCATAGTCAGTACAGATATAAATGTATGATGCAGGTCAATAATACAACAATATTATACAGTCAAGTTATATATACAGAACAAATAGTGTTTCAGATAAGGGTCAGTAATACAAGGTGGGCCTGAGAGAGATAATACAATGGAACATATTCAAGAAGTTAGGGGTATCGGCCAAATCAATGAGGTGAAGGGGGGAGGGAGGAAAGGACGGAGTTAAGGAAGGAATAAGGGATAAGGATCAGAGAAAGCCACACAGTACGCTGGTTGTGTAGTTCAATATATCAAGAGGAACAGTACAGCAAGAGCAGGAAGTGGTAGGAAGGGTGGGTACAATACCAGACCCAAGGTCCAGGGGTTGAAGTAATAAGGGGTTGCAATGATATTGTGAGTAGGGGAGTAAGGGAGCCGAGTAGTAGACAGGACCATACCTGCAGGAGTCAGTAGCAAGAGAGCACTCAGGGTACTCTAGGGTATTAGGAGATACAAAAATCAGAGGTAGCAAGCACAAGATTCCTCATTATGACACAAGTTTAGTGTTTTGAATGCTGCTAAACTAATAGGGTGATTTAGTTTCAGGGTTTTTTGCAGCTTATTCCACATTTGAGGCAGCATATAACTTACTGAAAGGAGTAGAAGGGAAAACCCTATCTTGGATAAAGGCACAAAGGAGCAAAGCAAACATAAAATAGGGAAAACTAGAAGCACCCTTTCAAGGGTAAGGGTACAAAAGTATTTCCTGGTTACACAGGGAGAGTAAGAACTGGGAATGCTGGGAGTGGTGCAGTGCAGTGGCAGTCAGGCAGCAGTTTTTAGAGAGACCTTCTGGAGACTGTGTGGCTGATTCCAAGTCGGCGTACGCCGGCATAAGCCGATACACCAAACCCTTGGTATCTCGTGACTTGCTAGCATTACACCTACCCCAATTACAAGAGGTGCCTTGCACCATGGTGGCTGTGGGCTATGACAACCATGGGTTACACCACCCACTATGCTGCAGCCCACAACGCCATGGTGCAAGGGTGGGTTATGGTAGCATCTGCACCCCATTCCAAGAGGGCAGCTGCCTTAACCCACTGGAGCTATTCCAGGTGCAGCAGTGGTGGGGCTAACATAGAGCAGCTCAGAGCTGCTCTAAGGGGCATCCAACAGTGCCATATGTTGGATGCCAACTCTGCAGCACTGGGGCAACAGTGCCAATGTGCACCCTGTGCCCCCACAAGCACACCACATCCCCACACCCCAAAAGCCAGGGACCCCCGGGGGTCTGAACTCCAGTGCACCCCCCCAGACTCCTGTGCCACCTGTCCTGCCCCCCCATGCCCCCTGGTGTGTGCCGTGGTGTTCCAGAGTGGGGGGACTTCAGGGGGCTGCCAGTAGTGGGCCATGACTTGCAACATGTGGGGCATCTATGCCATGCCTGTGGCATTAGCCTCTGCATGGTGTAACCCACATGTCGCAAGTGCCAGAACCCTGCCACTCTTGGAATGCATCACAGGGTCCCTGATGTAGCAGCAGATGTCACAACTCGCATACGCCGGTGAACTGTGGCATTCATCCTGGAATTGGGGCCCTGTGGCACTACCCCATCTGCATGCACCTTTCTGAGTTGAGGAAGGAGGTCGCTAGACTCCAGGTCGAGCTGGCCAGGATTCAGAGGACCTCTTTCCTTGGTCTCTTTCTGCCATCTTTTTTTTTTCTCTATGTTTCTAAAAAAGCTAATAGAATGAGAGAGAAAAGGTTTTTTAAAATATAAAATGTAACAATCTCTCAACTTGGATGCAGTTCCCATCAGGCGGGAATTGCATTATGCTATAGCCTTCTTCAGTTCCTGGGAACAGATCAGAAACTGGAGAACCACAATTATTAGTAAGTAAAATGAATCATAAGTAATGCAGAGTATTCAACAGAATTAAAGTAAGAAAAACGCTCTGGAGACCAGATTACCAGAGCTTTACTTTGGGGTGACTGCTCTCTTCAGTATTGAAGCAAATCTGACATTACAGCTGCATGGGGAGTGTGACCACAGTGCAGAGTTTGAACTTCATTCTAAAGTTCAATAATTAGCATAAAAGACTATCCTCGGAGCATCACTCTCTGTTGTGAGAATGAAGCTTATTGTAGAGCATCAGTGATGGCTTCCTGGGGTTAGAATTCATAAATATTTAAATCTACTTTTAAAATGTTTTAATTATATAAAAGAAAGACATTTCAAAACTTCTGTGTTAAGACTTTTAAATTGGAATGGGGTTAGACTTATTTAAACATCGTGTCCTGTTAAAATATAAAAAATTATTTCAATTCCCTCTTTCCTTTTGAGCAATTTCAGTATAAAATGACTTTGCCAGCTTAGCACCAGCCTTTCAGTCTCTTGTTCTCTTCTGCCAAGACATAAAATAGAGCGAAAACTTCCATAAACTGCTACTTTTAATAACTTTTTAAGCTTTCAAATAAATCTCACCAAATAAGGCGAGGGTCTCAAGAGAAAAAACAGATAGCTTGAAGGAACAGGCAGCTCCAACTTTGCTCATCTCTGCTGCATGGCATCTGACATCACACAGCATTTGGCTATTACAGGCTGCCTTTTGTATATAGATTAGATACACAGGTCACATGAGACACAAGCCTGCAAAAATTTAAACATTATGTTAAGGTTTTCTAGAGCTATTAACATAGAAAAATGTTTATCTTGACTTGAGCTGCCTAGAAACCAGCTTTTAGATACTGTATTTGCTTTTTGTAAAAGTATAAATGAAGGATATGCAATGGTGAGCTGTTAAATAATTGAAATATCTACACAAGTGCTATTTGACCTCAGGCAACCTCACGAGTGGCATAAGCCACGAGTGAGATGTCCGAGGTCAAACAGCACAAGTGTAGATAAATTATTTATCTGGCAGCTCACCATTGTATATTTCATTAATGCAATAAGGATGCTTTCTGTCAGTGCAGGGACATTTGCTTTTGATTGTTTATCTTTTTTTCATATGTTTGTCAAAAAAGTGAACAAAAAATTGCATTTTCTGCTCTTTTTTGCTAATTATAAAAACATCTATAAGGTATCTATAAATGAAATACCACTCATTTTGTAGATAATTTTGTGCTGAACAACTTTCATGCTCACAGCACTATGCTATCTTTTTTCATTTTAAAGTTATTTGCATTTGAATATAGTTAGTACTGTTACTGAGGCTGAACATTCTAAATGAGTTTCGGAGTGATTGTGACGTATCTACAGTATGTGTATAAATCTGTGATGATGCATCTACTATGTGTATAAATGTAAAATTTCACATTTATCACATAGTAGCTCAGATGCATCACATAGGATTTATGTCCACACCTATTGCAAAAATCCATCTACACCAGTAAAGCTAGGAACTAAAATTTAAAAAAATTAAAGCACCTTATATTTTATTTTTTTAAACATCTTCAGTCCATCAGAAACAGTCCTCCTTCTGTTAAAATAAACTGTCTGTTATTTTCTAATGTTCCCCTTATGAAAGCCACTTTGTTCTACAGTCAGTGCTTATTCATCTCTGCACTCTCTGAGACATGAGAAATTGGTAGTGAAGCGACCTCCACCTCCCCCACCCGGGCTGCCTGGCCTATCATTGTTCCTGCCCCCCATCCCCTAACACCACATCGAGTACCTGTAACACCTCACCTTTGGTCAAATGTCTTATTTCAGATCACTGCTTACCTCTCTCTGGCATCCTGGGGCCTTCGCAGGTGGTGCCCCCTGGCCCTTCGTCAATTGTTTCTTTGGTGGCACCCCCCAAGTCGTTGATGTTGACGGGCTCTCCAGCCCTCCAAGCAAGCTTCGAGTCATGCGGCTCCCTTTCTCTTGTACATCTCCCAAAGCTGTGCCTCCAGACCCTCCATGGCCTTCGCTGAAGGTTTTCCCTGCTGAGTTGACATCTTGCCCTGTAAGACATTGAGAACCCCCCCATCCCCAGAGATAAACTAGTAGGGTCCTCATCAAATCTTCCCCCCTGCCGGAGGATGTTGGAGTCACTGGAGATGTTGGGTCCACCCCCTCCCCTTCCTGAGAACCCATCACGTAGGTGGCATGAGCCCCCCTTGTCGGCGGTGGTTCCCTCAGACCCCCCTTAATGCCCCACCAGCCATGTCCCAAAGGCTGTACCCATGCCCTAACTTGCTTATTGGCTTGGCTATTCTTGCTTTTATTGTACCTTTTTGGATTTTTTTTCTTTTTTATAGTTTAATCTTTTTTTTTAATAAACTTTCTGTGCCATTCCCAGTGGAAGCCCTAGGAAGCACCCCCTCATGTGATGGTGCTGGGGGAGGGGTGGGGGGCTACTGGAGAAGAAGGGCCCCTGTTAACTGTTGTCATTTATTTATTTATGTGGATGAACGGGATCTGCTACTTATTTGAGCCTTGTTTCCTCTTTTTTTTTTTGTGATCCGTGGCACAACAGCCACAGCCGGATTTGTGAACTGGCGGGCCACCCAACCATGTTGCCATCCTCAAGATGGCCACTAAGAGTCTTGTGAGACCTTGGCAGCCAATCCTCACACTGTTCCATCTTGCGAGCCCCACTCCCAAGGCCCGCGAGATCCAAACAATGGACCGTAGCCATGAGCTGCCACCCAGCCAGCCCCTGAGGCCCTCCGTGCCCCACAGTAGGATCCTGGGACCATGACTCCTGCCCAGAAGCCATATCCTGCTGTTTGAGCTTTCTATATAGCTCGTGGAACTGCCCACCCAACTGCCCCATGAGGGAGTGGCACTTGGCCACCACTACATTGGAACTCCTCCCCCGTAAACTACAGGGACCTCTAGTCACCAGCCCGGATGCATCACACTGACAGTCCACTGCCTGGGTCAACAAGGAGTGCTGCTGCAATGGCCAAGGCATCCTCCCAGCTGCCATCAAGCCCCAAGGCTCCACACTCACCCAAAGTGCCATAGGGTAGCTGCGCCACCTCCCTGTCCCTTCCCCACTTGGAGAGGAGCGCAGAAGGAAGCAACCAGCTGGCAAGTGAGTAACCGCAGACCATGGGCTGGAGAGCAGGACAGGACTCCCGGCCCCATCATCCCAGGTAAGCCCAAACCTCTTTGGGGGGGTACCGCTCAACAGAGCCACTGCTGACCGAAACCACCCTAAGGGCATACCCCATCCTCCAGTAAACTGCCAAAATATTTTCCCCTACCTATTTCTTTTTTTGTTTTGTTTTGAAGATGCAAGTGGAGGTTGTGGGAATCAACCCCAGGTCTGCCCATTCACAGCTTGTTGCTCTAACCTCCTTGTTATACTGCCTACCTCCCTTTTCCCACTGGCCATGCCTCCCCTGGCCCCAGGCATGAATGAGCCCTCAGGCCTACTAGGCCCTCACCTGGGTGACCTGGCTAGCTGGACATGTGGATGTGCTGATCCTTAGCAGGGCAAAAGGAGAAAGAGGAGAAATTGCTGGCTACAGAACAAGAAATTCCTCTTTGTCCTTCCCCCCACAGGATGTGATCCCCCTCCCAAGTGGGAGGCCTTGGTGGTCCCCTGTCCAATCCCTGTACATTACATAGTCACCTCGGGAACACCTCTATATTCCCCCTCCCTCCTCCTCCTTCCTGGGTACAGGGGAGGATGGCCCCAGACAAAATACAGCTGCTGCCATCTGTTGCAGCCTCTGTATTTCCTGACTATTCTAGTGGTTTCCAGTTTTTAGTCCCTTCACGAATGTCTCCATTCTTCTGTTCCTCTGCTCTTATTGACCTGCCCTCCTTGCTTCCCAATTTGACTTGGGGATTTGGGGTTTCAGGGATTCATCTGGTGTTCCTTCAGCCAAACAGGTTAATTCTCCAGGATTAGATTTCAATGTTGCAGCCTTGCATCTTGGCTCTGTCCTCTTCTTACTTTCTAGTGGATCCAGAAGGAGCAAACCTCTGCCTCTATAATAACAACAAAAAAAAAACTCTTAGAGTTACTTTCCTTTTAAAATACTAAAATAAACACAAAAATCAGACTGGACTTTATAAGTCCTAAGAGCATACCAGATTGATGTACAGTCAAGCAGAATAATGTCTGGTTGTCAGCTTCTCCTCAGCATTTCAGCCTCTCTGACCACTGTCCTATCACTGGCTGATAGCCACCATGTTCTCCAGTTCCAGTCAGGCCTGTCTCAGATACTGGTCTCCTCTCTCATTATCCTTCCTCCACACCCTGGATACACTTCTGTCCCATCCTTACTCCAGCCTGGGGAGCTCAGCATCTGTTTTGTGCTTGGTTTCAGGCTTTCAAGTATATGTGTGTGGTTTGGAGAGAAATAAAAAAAATAGTGTTCCATTTCAGTGTAATTTGACATGTTTGGTCAATATGCTAGTGTAGTATAGTACCGTAGTATTTGGAATTATGTGTGTTTTGGCTGTGAAAACAGAGAGGCCAGAGGATGCCGCTATATACTACAACCCCCCACCCACCCACCAAGTATTGTGGTATTATCACTAACTGAACTTTGACAAAATCATAGAATCCACAGAAGAAGCAGCACAAGCCTGCTTACTGCAGAACAGAGTCTAAATCAGGTCTCATTAAGGATGAAGACTGTCCGAGTGTTCATGTGCATGTAACAACTCCCTCCTGCCACTACGGTACAAGAAGGTGTTGATTACCAGAGAGCCAGACCTAAAGTCTATTCTCTAGTAGTGACTCTGACTTAGCTAGTCCAGATAGTTGGGCTTAGTGATAGAAAGGAGGGTGCCCTGGAGAACCTTTTGACCTGAAATGGCAAGGACCTTGCATTTAACAACTGCTGTTGGATCCAGACCTTTAAGACAGAACAAACTTACTGTCCAGTAACCTGGTAGCTTGCAGGAATAGCCCCAAAGACAGCAGTGCAGATCCAAGGAAAGGATCTGGGGCATTTAATGTAGAGTGTTCTTATTTTGGGGATCATGTCGGGGACACACCATGAGGAAGTGAGCACCCTGAGGGTTTCCCCTTAAAGTGAGTTCCTGGCAGCCTTGTGGCACAGGAGAGGTCCCTCAGAAAAGAGAGTGCCACCCATGGGGGTATTTGCAGTCCTGTGCCTGAGCACTGCTGCCTGCTGAGCTGCTGATGAAGAGAAACCTGGTTAGAGAGACAAGATTGCTGACTAAGGTAAGAGATATGCCTACACTGTGGGACAGGAGTTCACAAGCTGGGATGGATATTGGAGTTGCTGCCACTGACAGAGGAGCTGGGGCAATTGCTAACCATTATCAGTGGGCAGTCTGTAGTATGTTTACTGCATTGTGCCCAGCATACCATCTGGTGAGTAGAAGAAGCTGTGAAGTGAGTACTTATGGGAAGTAAAAATGTTATTCCTGTTTGTCAGCACAAGAAAGAACAAAAACATGGTTTAAATCCCAATTGAGCCACAAGGTTCATTTACAATGGGTACCATAAGTGACGCACCCGGCATGGGAGTGACTTCTGGTCTCCACAAAGGAGACTGGCCTGGCATGGTGCAGCTACTCTCAGGACCAGAGGACCTCTGGATGCTCACCAGGGAACTGCAAGAAGTATTGTCTCTACAGCACTGGATGCCTCTTACATCCCTAGCTGACCAGGTACCACAGTGCCAGAGGAGAGTGAAGCTTCCCAAAATCTTAAACTTGTAGCATAGTGGTAAAACATGGATTTGTGCAGAGTAGATTAGACTCTGACCTGAGGTATAACCTCACCCACTAATATAAGTGGCTCCAAGTAAAACAAAAAGGAATACTGTGGAAGGGGTCACATGGCTCCATATTTGAATGCAGGGTACAGCCCTTAGTAAGGGACCCCGACGGTCCTCCTGACTCATGTCCAGGATCAGGACAGAGCCTAACTGTACAGTATTAGCCTGGAGAATAGATCAAGGACAGTTGTTCCTGACTCTGTTGCTGACTTGTCAGTAAAGTGTGACTACTGCTTATTACACCATGTACAGTGATTTATTTGTGTCAAAGCAAAGGTCTGAGCTGTATTCATTGCCCAATTGGGGACCTTGCACGATGACTCTGGATGTTGTTGTTGTAGTGGAGCTCTCTGGTCACCAGTCACTCATACCCCCAGAAACAGAGGGTCTTGTCATTCTCACCCTAGTTAGTACCCGGATGGAGAGTAGGTGCCATGGTGCAGTAAGGGGTTACATACAGTCAAAAGCAAAGAAGCTTATTCTCCCTCCAAAAAAACTATTTGTTAAAGCAGAATATCTTAAGAACAATTTTCAAGACAGCTGAGAGCTTATTATCTTTCTAATTAAATATATTTTACAAAGTATATGTGCATACATATATATTATATATGTATAGAGAGAGAGAGAGAGAGAAAGAGAAAGACATATATAGTAACGACTTCAAATCTTAAGATAATGATACAGCAAATTCAAATAGCTGGTACTGCAAATTTGTTAGACATTTTCTGAACCAAAGATCAATGGCAGAGAATAAATTATTTTCATTTGCATTGAGAGCTAAATTGAAGAAAATGATGAAATTTTAGAAGGCCTGCGATATGGCCCAATCTTGGTTGCTAGGCAACCAGGGGCCTGCTTGCTGCTGATAACACTCAAGGCATTATTTGCCTGCCTGACTGCACTGAATCAGAACAATACTAAGCTAATGAAGCTTTCAGATGCTGCTGCCTCTGATTTTGACAGTTAACCCAGGCTTGCAGTGTATGTACAGTTGTAACTACAAGCAACATCCCCAGCCCCCGACAAGCACCTCCAATTTTTCATAGAAAACTCCAGTGGAAGTGACAGTCTAATAGCATCTGAGAGGGTGATAAAATGTCTGACAGATATAAGAAAGTCTCTGTGAATGTAAAATGGATGAAAATTGCAGAGATGAGATTGGACCCCTGTGGTTAGTAGACTCAGGTTTTCCTTTTTCTTTTACGTTTCTGATGAATTTAGCTTCACTGGATGTTAAAGGATTGACAGCATTGGAGAATGACACCTTCTATTAATTAGCCAGTATAGGCTAATGGTTGGAGTACTGAGCTGTGAACATGAAGACCCAGGTTTGAATCCAGCCAATGCTATTACTGTCTGTGTGTCCATAAGCAAGTCACTTAACTTCCTTGTGCTAAGTCTCTTCAGTCTGCTCTGTGCTTTGCCTTGATCACTTTTCCCTAATTTGCTGCATTCTCTTTGCCTCCTTGTGCATGCTTATGGCTTCTACAGCCATTCTTGGCTTATAAATGGAGTTGCATATGTAACCCCCCTGTTACCCGGGGTTACTAGAATCCCAGTAAGACCTAGTTGTAGGCAGGGAAGGCAGCTTGTGAAACTCCAGTTAAATGGATTTCACACTGTCTCACTCTGTTCTCAGTCTCAGCTGAGACTGAGGGATGACATCACCATAGAACTTTCGCAGCTGCATAAGCCACACTGGAATGTTGCAGTTGGAGGTTAGCATAGAACGCTGGAGATTTTGAATTCATTCTGTGTGCAGTCTTGGTGAGAGACAGTAGTACAGCTGTCTGTGTGCAGGCTCTCAGAGCTTTAAGCTCTATTTTAGAGCTACTGTTTAGGAACGTGTGTGTTTCCAGCATAAGAGGAACACAGAAACTGGTAGTTGAAGTGGTGGAGACTGCTGTTACTGGTCCAAGTGCCCCATCCCTGAGGGGATGGGGGAAAGGTTTGCCTGTTTTCCGGGAAACCCTCCTGGTTCGGCTAGGGAAGAAGCTGCCTATTCAGTTGTGCTGCACGCACCAAAAGCTCCAAGAGAGAAATTCCTGTGGAGGAATCAGCTGTGGGGCACCTGCAACCAAAGGGTGAGTTCGCTCTGAGAGAGGGCCAAGTGTTTTTTCACCTTAACAGAAGGAAACTAAAGGGACTGTTACTGTGGGGTCAAGAAAAGACAGCCAAGTACAGTTGTAAAGTGGGGGATTGGACTGCTTAATCAGTGAGAGGCCTAGATCAATGGGCTTTGCCAATTAAAAGTATGTTCAAATCCAGCACAAAGGGAAAGCAAGACAAGTAGATGGAATGTGACATACATTTGGCAAGAATCTACATTGCCAAGCTTTACAGTATGAGGTGTTTATTGTCCAGAGAAATGGCCGGGCATGAATTGTGGGAGCGAGAGGTGGGAGACCCCCCATCAGTAGTAACCAAATTCACCTCTACGGATTTGCTCTGAGGCACCTTTTACTTTCTCTCAGGTACTTGGCCAGTGCCTGAGGAAAGTACCCCAGATGTGGGATTAAAAGGAGAATTCCCTGATAGAGCTGAGGTGCTCTTAGGTGGTTTAGGGAGCCACCAGAAAATGTTTCCATGACATATGGAAGGTGTCCGAGTGGCTGGCAAGGGAGCCAAGCCTGGGAAATCCCAGAACAGTGTACAAGTTCGGGCTGTGTACTCAAAGCAGCATGCAAGTCTGGGCTGTGTGCCTGGTGGGTTCAGAGCCTGAGGGCTAAAAGTGTTGAGGAAGTGTTCTTGGTTCTTTTAATCTGCATTACCAGGAGTGTAGCCCCGTGGGGGTCCATCTATGCTGTGTTTATTCTGTTTGGATGTGAATAAAATGCCACACTTTAGAATCCCACTTCTGGTATTGGACATTACAGTTATTGTTTCCTGTGTTTGGAATTACTTGGGTGCCCCTGTGCAGAATAGCCAAACCTAGCCTTTGTGCCGAGTGACCTATTCCTCCCCGAACCCAGCCCACCTGGTATTGCTGTCAGATTCAAACAGCACGCCACTGGGCATTACACATATTTAGCTCAACAAATGATTATGTTAAATTAATTATTCATAAGGCAAACATGCACTCTGATAGGCTGTTGTACTGGGCATGAATCCCTTTAGAAATGCCCATTATAGCTCACAGTGACACATGCGTTTGTAAACTTAAACAGCACCTTTCCTGCTCTTTTCTGAAATGCTCCATAAAACATAGTGAGTCCACTGACACAGATGAAGCACTTTGTCTGTGGTGCTGAAGATCGGGATTTGGGAGCAGACCTTGGACATCAGAGGGTTGTCTGGGAGGAGGAGGCTGAGCGTTCCAGGGACTGCTCACCTTCTCCGAGGAGGGAGGGGATATGGTACCCAGTGCCTATCAACCCCTAGCATTAGCAGGGGGTGCAACAGTCCGAAACCATACTGGGAACCTGTAAGGGTGGGGAGCAGTGGACTTCTGCATGTAAGGTGCAGGAGCACACCTGATCATGTAATGAGGTCATTGCACAACTGGCCCCACCATGGACAGGTGGGGAGCGGATGCACACAGGAAAAACCCCTTGGCATGAGCCCCATGATTCCTGGATCACATAGCCTATATGGAGTGGATCTCCTCCCCCCAAAGGATCTGACGGCTGACAAAATGAGCATTAAAAAAAAACATAGTATTAACCCTTACCACTCCCCAAGAGTCCCTAGCTAACAAAATTGGAATTTTTAGATCCATGGTTTTGGAGAAAGAAAGGATCATATTTTAGCTCCATGAAGCCAAGTCACCAAGCCCTTCCACTTCCCAGTCCTGAGCTCTGCCCCTGTGCTAGTACATAATGTGATGTAACTATATTGAAAGCATGGAGGTGAACTCCATAGCCTACTACAGAGACCAGATTTAAAGTAGTTTTTTTTTAATACTTCAGGATTCTGATTCAGATAAATCAAGGCCACAGTTCAACTAACAAGGGTTAAGTAATACAAAAATGTGATGAAAGGTTGGATGTGCTAGAGGTTCAGTGTGAGAGGGTGAAATGCCGGATGGTGGCATCTGAAAACTAAGTTGAAATGATTCTAAAAGAACAGATAAATATTGTTACTAAGTTGGAATCTTCAGCATCTCTTGTTTCAACCACACTAAGAGATAACATCCTTCAAGCCAGAAAGATAGAAAATTTAGAGAACATTGCTCACAAAAATAACCCATGCTTTGTTGGTTTGCTCATGCTATAAAAAAACAGAACTACTCACGTGGGATTTACTAAAGTTATTTTTGTCTGAGACTTTGGGGTATTCTTCTGAAAATATGCTGCTGTTATTGAAAGCATTACACCTGCCAGTGTGGAAAACGTTCCCTATATCAAATATTGAATCTTCAGTTGGCCCCCTATATAGCCTCTCCTGTCCTGGTGCAGTTTGCACTCAAAAGCGACCAAGTGCTGATAATAAAACAAGCAAGGCTGAAAGGGTCATTGCTGGTCAGGAATTGTAAAGTTTATATCTACCCCATGGCAGCCCCGAAGTACAAGCACGGAGACGGAGATTTATCCTAAACTGTTCTGAAATACAATAGCTTGAAGGGAAATTTATGCTACTGTACCCATGTAAGGCCAGGGTAATCCTAGAGTCTGCCCAATACATTTATTTTGACCCTGATCAGCTTGCAAATTTCATTAAGAACAAGCAACAGAGTAAACAGCAGCCATGATATATATCTCTGAATCGGAAGACAGCGAGGTAGATTCTACATCGCCAGCCAAGGAAGAGATCACACCTGCAGACTGCGTTCCCTGATATATTTTGAGCAACTTTGGAAATAAACATTTTTCCAGATAAAGTTCAGACTTATCATCATCTTTTGACTAGTGGGATTCTGTTGCTAAGTTGCACTCCTACTGTTTTTTTTTTCATGAACATCAAGTTTTGTTGATCTGCTGTCTGAGACCATGTCTTATACAAGATAAGTAATTTTGTTTGTGCTTTCTATACTTTCATTTTGTAAAATATACTATATGAACTTTGGAAGCTGGACTATGAAATCAAATCATTTCTATTGATAAAGCTCACGCTGACTCGATGTGGTAAGGTAACGGTAGTTTTACTGTTATGAAGCTTTAACTTTACCTTGTACCAGTTGGTATAGTCGAACATGCAATACGGACTATGAAGTACTGATTTTCATTTTTATGTATGCCTTCCCTTAGTGAATGTTAATGCATTGTCAGTGGTGTCATAATCATTAAATTACGCAATAAGACTTGACAGGGTGTGCACTGTGGTGGGATAATGGCACACCTCAGGTGTGTTTTGAGGCACAAGGCATCACCGAGTGCCTTCAGCCATCCAAGAAGTGCCATTATCCCGCCACAAGGCACACCCTGGAATGTCTTACTGTGATTATAAAATGGGTACAAGATTTTTTTTTGGGGGGGGAGGTGGAAACTCATACAAAAAAAAGAAAAATGTTTATGACTTTTTTACAAAATGTTCATCCACCCCAGCAAAATAATCCTAGCACATCCCAGCATTGACATGCCATTTCAGGTTCAAATATTATGCACAGCAAACTACATTTATTTTTTTATTAGCCAGTAAACACTCTATTTTCCCAAGCTCACCACTATTAACCTGTTTTCTCACATTTCCATCTTTGCCTTTAGATTATTCCCTTATTTCTCTCCCCCCACAGCTTGTTTCTTTCCTGTTTTTCTTACATTCAACAGATTGAATGTTTACAGTGAGTAAAATACAAGAATTCAAATCTCTGGTTAGTTCTACTGGCAGAAATTTCACCCCCACAATCACACAACAGAAGGCCTCAGATGGAACCAGGGCTTTTGTTTTACCTGTACCAGGTTAAACAACAGAAGTTTCCCTGGTAAGCAGGTGAGGATAGAAGGGGAATTTTTCATGCTTAGCAAAGAAAGACCAGAAATTAAGATTGTAAGTACTGCAGTACTTCATTGTTTTAATTTATGTATGTGTGTAAAAAGAGAATCGTGAGGGCAAATCACATTTATTATTTGTTACATTTATTTTTAGGGGCCCAGTTGAATGTTATTAGTGAGTAAAGGTGGTAGCCATGTTTGTGATGGCAAGCAGGGATGTGTGGTTAGTACTGATTTTAGTGTAAAGAGACTGCTGGATCTTTAACCAGTGCTGTTGTACTGAAATAACAATACAGGTAAAGACAGCCTTAAGCCAATCAGGTTTCATCATTTTAAAACTCATTTTATAACTGCACTTAATATGGATAATTCCATAACTTAAAACATTGCAGATGAGTTTTACTGTGGGGGAAGGGCATTAAAGTAAATAAACAATGATTGAAATTATATTTACCCATAATATATGTAAGTGCTCTAAAGTAATTTGTTACATCGGTATAGATGATTTATTTCTCTTTAGCTAGCCTATAGTACAAATCTTAAGTAACAGAATTGGGTGTTTAATGTCTAATAAACTTATTTGCTCCTTTCTGTGCTATCTTGTAGATTTGTATTATTTAGATTTTTCTGTTTTTAAATTGAATCAACAAGCTACTGTTAATAGTAATAGTATTCTATATGATAGATGAATTCAGTGTAACCACTAATATAACTGAATAATTGCATTGACAATTTTCAAAACTACAAAGTTTAAAAATAAAAAAGAAATGTATCCAGACGCTGGCATAACAGAGTCCAAAGTCTGTATCCAAAAGCAGATGCAACTGTGTCCAAACTGGATGCACCTTGCATTTATATCTGTTTTCTACTGCAAATTGTGACTTTTTTTCATAAATGGATGCAACTTCTGAAAATGCCAGTAGGCTGCCTGGATGCAAGTGGATGGACACAAAAACCATGTACAGTAGGATTGCAATTATCCAAGCTCCCACCATCAGAACCTCCATATCTAGTAGAACTGCTAGTGTGCCTTTCTGTCAGTTTGCACAGTGAAGTGGCATTGATTGCTTACCACTAAAAAAGCACTGAGGTGATTATCAGTTTTCATTCTTGTTTTATTGTGATGATGTGCACAAGAAAGCAGGTTGTTCTGACCTTGTCCCAGAGACTTCAGCTTGTAGACGGACTGGAAATGGGTGAGAGAGCAGTAGTTCTGGCAGATAACTGTGACATGGGGAAATCAGCAATTACCGACATTAAGGATGCAAAAGATAAGCTATTGTAAGAGATTGTCATGTCAGTGGAGGCTGCTGCAAGCGATAGCAACTGAAAGAAAATGAAATCATTCCACAGTGATGAAAAAGATTCATCAGTTTATCTCTGGTTTTGTCAGGAAATTGACAACAGGGTCATATTTAAGGTCCCTTCCTTAAAGGAAAACTACACCCTCACATCATTTAAATTTTATTTTTTTTCCATGTCAACAGAAAACTCTTTTCCTCTAGCTGTTAGGGCTATATGTGATACCTTTAGTTTGTTTTCACTGTTCATGGCAACCCCCTGTGATTGCTCTGGGGTCTCTATTTCATGATTGTTAAAATCTCATTGTCCATGAGAACTGCATTAGCATACGAGAACATGATGTCAGATCAACCATTTATATCATGTATCTCCATGCTGAAAGAACAAATACCCTGCAAAAACTCTCTGGAAACTCATAAACTGAATGGAGTTTAAAGTAAAAAAATATGCATTACAACTCATAGTTTGCAAAGCTCGCTGTAGGTAAATGTGGCATTTCACACCTTCTTGCAGCTTGTTTCTCTCAAGGCTAATTAAGCATATAGGCATACTGGGAGTTTAAAGGGTGATTACACATCATGTTCTTATATGCTAATGCAGCTCTCAGGTACAATGAGATTTCAACAACCACAAAATGGAGCCTCCCTGGACAGTAACAGGGCCTGGTATGAACTGTGAAAACTAACTAAAGCAGTTGCATGCATCCTTAACAGCTACATGAAATGAGTTGTCTGTTGACATGGAAACAAATAACATTTAGAAGATATGAGGGTATAGTTTTCCTTTAAAGGGGAACTTTCATCTTCAGGAGTTCTTAATGTCTGAAAGCCCATAAAAAGCTACTTTGAGTGAGCTATTGTGCTTACCTGTAAGTTTTAGCTGTCCAGAGTTATTCATATGCAAATCAGCCTGTAATTAATTGCTTGGGGCAGCCATCTGTTTTAGGCTTTATTTATTTATTTATGTATCTATTAATTAAAAGAATCGGAATTACAAATCTTTTAATCAGAGACTCTTTTGCAAAGGCTCCACATCATGAAGGTACAAAACAAGGATACAGGAAATGACAAGCATATCAGAATACAGGAAAATAAACAATATTATACAGGATAAAAACTATCCAAGGTCAGGTAAACACATTAAATAATTAGTCAGAGAAGTATACAAGCAAGTCCAGTACAGGTAATACACAATATTAAACAGGACAAAAAGCTATCCAGGGTCAAGTAACCACATTAGTAATTAATCAGACACGCAAACAAGATTGAAAATCAGGTAAGTAGTGTTAGACAGAGCTGGTACAAGGAAGGACATAGTATGTATGGATGACTAGAAGAGGAGAGGGAGGGAGGAGGGAGGAGGAAGGGGAGGAGGGATAGGGAAGTGAGAGAGAGCCAGAGAGAGAGTTAAATAACAACTAGTGGAGAGGAATACATGTAGTCAGGAAGTAAAGATTAGAAGCAATCGCAGGAGCTGAAGGAAATGATATGTTCCCTAAGGAGAGCTTTGAAAGGGCAAGATTGGATACAGTTGAGATAGCAGCCAATAGAGAGTTTAACCAATGGGGTTCCCTATAGCAGAAAGCTCAAGCCGGGGGTCCTACAGTGGGGAACCTGCTTAGAGGCTTTGGAAGAACTTCTAGTGGCTCTTTGTGAAGAGGCAGTTTGAAGGAGATTTAGGAGGAGTCCAGGAGAGGAAAGGCCCATTGAGATTTTTTTGGCAAGCAGACAGGTCTGATATTTTAGCCTGCCATCAAAGTTCAGCCAATTAGACAGACCGCAGAGGTCACAGGTGTGAGTGTGCCTGACATGACCTGTGACAAGTCAGCAGGCTTTATTCAGTGACACTATAATCCTATGGAGGGAAGTATTGTCAGCGGCTCTATAGATAGCAATCCCATAGTACACAAGGGAGTTCTGGCAGACAATGATGTCATCGCTGGCTTGGCCTTGCTTTGGCGGCAGATAATCCAATAGGTTAAATAGGAAGTTTTGGCAGCAAAAATAAATCGCCCACCAGTCTGAGTTGCATCAGGCTGAAAAGACATTAAGCAGTAAGAGAAAAGCTTCACAATCTCACCCTTGGTCAGTATAGAGCTCAAACCTCTTGCATGTGCAGCAGACTAAATATTTATTTTTCTTATCTACACATCAAAAATATTTAAAAGCCAGTGAAAATCACCCCCTGCAGGCCACCACTAATTCTGCTGCACATGCAAGACGTCTGAGCTGCTTACTGACCAAGGGTGAGATTGCAAGGCTTTTTTCTTACTGCTAAATAAGAAGTTGCCTGTTTTATTTAAGAGCTACTGATACCTCAAAGAACACTTTGAAAAACATCATAATTAGGTACAATTCAGCTTGCATTCCATCTGTCTATCGATCGATGCATCAATCCCTCTGTGGTCGAGTGTTGTGCCCTGCTCTTGTGCTTGAGACAGTTGGCTGTGGGCTTGGTTAGCCAGGTTGATGTTGCTCCTCTCCCACTGGCCCTCCAATAATTTGGGCTTGTTCCCAAACTGAGATTGCCTGGGCTTCAAGCGACAGCCCTACTACTGTGCTGATGGGCTAGCATCCTCAATGTATTTAACCTTAGAGGCCATTTCTTTGTTTTTTTTTTTTAGTAAAGATTTTTATCCTCCTTGGCTGGGACTGGACAGGCTATCTGCCCTGTCCCCGTGAGCTGCCAACTAGCCACCTACCTCCATCTTACTTCCTCCTGCTGCTGATGTAGGGTGGATCTTGGCATCATGGGCAAGGCTTTATTAAAGCCCAGTCCCACCATTTATTTTTACCTGATGTTTTTGCCCCCTGTGAGGCTACAGCAGATGTGTTCACACATGTGCATGGAGGCACACATGTGCATGGAAACCACCAGACCCAGCTCACCCACCTGGCATAATGCCAGCCTCCCAGGCATCGGTGCTACCACCGGACCTCCACCCAATGGCAGCTAAGAACCAGGACTGCTTACCTCCCTGATCTAGAAGAGAAGAGCTACCAGATGACCTCTCATCCTTCTCCTGCCCGCCCCCGGCCAACCCTCAATAACCCAAGATTGTTCCTGAACTGGGATCATGACCATGGAAGAGGTAAGGTGCTTTGTAGTGCCCCAACCCTCTATACCACAGGGCCAGCTTTAAGAGGTTTTTTTTCATAGAGAATAGAGCAAGAGTGGTCATTTGCATACCTCCACCCATTCATTAGGTAATCAGTAAGTTCTGTCTTGCCAAAGTCTAGAGAAATATAACAAAAAGCATGATATGCGGATTGTGTTTCTTTAATTGTTATTACAGTGGGCAAGGAGGAAATGGCAACTGATTTAGAACCACAGTCTCTATTTGTAAATGTATTTAGTTTTATATTATTTTCCTGAGAGAAGACATCATGTTGCAAACATGTCATTTCTAGATGTTTACTGGGAGAAGGGTACATGATGAACAGAAATACAAATGTGAGTGCAGTAATCTAACATTCAAATCAATGTACAGCAAAGAAGTAAAATACCAGTTTGTTCATACAAGTAAAGAACACATACAATCTGCAAAAACAAAATAAGCAACAAATAGTAAATATAATACATTTAAAAAATCAGAGTTGGTTGCCAAGTAGAGTCAGGAGCAGCTACAGGAAGGCCAGTTACTTGACTTGCTTCATGAATAGCAACTGCTTTGCAGAGGCCTGAACCAGAGAAGTTCCAGATGAAGGGAGTTTGCTAGAGAAAAGAGATTGTCCAGAAGAGAGCGGCAACACCTAGGTGTAAGGAATGAGCAGCAGGGTTGTATGACAGAGAATGTCAGCAGAGGAAGGAGTCAGTATGAGAAGGAAGGAGAGGTACTGTAGTCAGGGAGAGTGTTAGTCCAAAACATTAAGATCAACAAGGTACCATGCATGAGCTCTGTTTTCTAGGAAGACCTACCTAGCTTGGAGTACACCTTGCAGTAGTATGTGTGGGAAAGGTGGTTTAGGGTTAAATGGCAGAAGGCATGGTAAAGGATCGCCAGTCTGGTTAGGGTACTCCTTAGGCAATGTCTCCTCAATCAAAAACAGTGAGGATCATTATATGAATGATCTCCCATTTTGACACTGATGGTGAGGTATAATTTGCTATGGTCAAAGAGACACTGCATTTGAGGCAGAGTTTTGTAGAGATGGAGTGGATGTGGGTGGAGATATTGATAAACTGGTCCAACCCGTCTCCAAGGTATTTAAAAAACATGATGTGCCAGAGGTGAGATGTTACCACTCTTAAGGGAGTGGGGATTTGAGTTGAGCCACTTTGAAGCCAAAGAGCATAGTCCCTGTCTACTTTGCATTAAGGGTCAGATGGTAAGAGCAAAAGCAGTATCGAATGGTGTTGAAATCAGGCAGTAAATATTCATGTGTGTTGATGTCTAGGCCACCGACAAACAGCACTGTATCATCAGAATACATGTGGATGTGGGAGGAAATATAAGCAGATGACAGGTAATTTAGAAAAATGAAGAACAGTGTGGGGCCAAAGACAAAGTCTTAGGGGACTCCCATGTCTATCAGAGGAAGGGGGGAAGGTGGACCCACCTACAAGAACAAATTGAATATGGTTTGACAGGAACAAACTACACCAGGTGGTTGCTCACTCTAGGCATGTTCAGGGGTGTCAATAGATATTTCTAGGCCCGGTACACACCTTTAGGACTGGGTCCCCTCACCCTCCCTTCCTTCCCTTCTCGGCTCTCAGCGTACAAGTCCTGCTCCAGACCAAACACCCCATCCATACCTCTCAACCTTTTGTCACTGAAATGAGAGACATGGGCACTCAAAATGAGGGACACTGATTCTCATAATGAGGGACACATCCCTCAAACATGGAGATGCAAGCTCAGAACACTGTGGAAACCATTATCTTATTTGTACAAAGTTTATTTTTTATTTAGCATCTTAGAATATTATTAATTTCTGCTACTGCTTTAGAGTCTAAATTTACAGCACATTCTGTCTGTGTGCAACACCTTTTCCATGAGGGACAGGGCAATTTTGAAGGATAAAATAAGGAATTTCTCTCCTAAAATGAGGGACACTTGAGAGGTATGACCCCGTCCTCCAGTCCTCCTCCTCCAGACCAAAGCCAGTCAGTAAACCAGGCTCTCTGGTCTCTTCTACTCAGGCTCCATCCTAGTAATTTCTGCCTCCTCCCCCGCGAATCTGTCTATCATGAATGGAGAAGGCTTTGCAGAATGGCAGATGGAGACCAATCCCCCACCACACTGAGTATTGTTCCCACCACACACCACTTACTTGTTATGCAGCTGGTGTTTCTGCCAGTCACTTGCTCCTCTCTCTTCTCCAACCTGCCAGTCACCACCTGGCTCAGCTCACTGCTGCCTTCTGCTGCTCTGTCCCTGAGATCAAGTCACATTGCATTGCTGGCACTTGGAGTCACGGCCTTCTTCCAAGTTCCAATGAAGTGACAGTTGCACCATCACAATTTAAAATATTGCCGCTGAGTCGGCACTGTAGACAGGACCCGGGGATGGACAAGTCAGAAGCATTTGCGGGCTGCACACAACCCAGGAAGTGCTGCCCCATTGGTCTGGAGATGTTGAGGAGGCAGCGCTGCTGTAAGAGACTCCATATACAAGGGTTAGAGATTTTCTGGGGGTGGGGAGAAACGTCAAAGAGGTGACTGGGCGTGGCCATGTGAATTCGGCGCAAGCATCATGGCATGTCTCGCTCATACTAGGTTTCCGCAGCCAGCTCTCCCTGATGTGATGTCGTGACCCCAAGTCACCATCCTTCTTACATGTGCAACTGAGCACCACCAGAAATAATGGGACATTGAGTTCTTAGGAACTAAGCCAACCACAAAATATGGGATAATAGGCATCTTGTGGCCAGGCCCCCCTGAACCACCAGGCCCGGGACAGCTGCCCCGGCTCCCCCCTCGTCGGCACTCCTGGCCGTGTTTACATGACTGATGTGGCACAAATGCAAAGCCAGCATAAATATGTCCCTACCTGTGATGTATTGTGTTGCTTCTGTCCAGACTGGGGGCAGTGCATCACCGCAAGTTGCTCCTGGTTCATGCCAGTAGCTTGAGGGGTGGCAATTTGGTTGATGGCGGCAATGGAGCAAGATGGGAGCATTCGACTTGTGTCACAGCATACAGTCTATACGGTGGGTGGTAGGGCCAAATACACTGCGCAATCGCAACCAGAAAGTGGCCCTGGGAGAGGATCAGTGACCAGCTTACCACCATGTGGTAGACGTCCACACGTGGGTCTTGCAGCACTGTAAAACACTGACACGAGTTACTGCAGTTCAAAAGTGCCTGTGTAAACATGGCTTCTAGCAACCCAGCTCTGGCTAGCTTGCTGAGGAGCAGAGAGTGCAAGGTCACGTTGAAAGTTTTAGAGATTAATGAACACAGACAATGTAGCCAGTCCCTGATCCAGTCCAGTAATGATGGTACAAGCGAGCCTAAGTAGGGAAGTAATATTGGAGTAGATGGGCTAGAAGCCAGACTGGAAATGGATGAGAAGTGAGAGACTATTCAGACTGGAAGATGGTGAGCTAGGAGTCGACAACGTGCTCCTGGGGCTCAGAAAGGGTAAGGAGGAGGGAAATAGGCTGGCTATTTCCCGAGGTTGTGGTGTCACCACTTTTTTGCAGAGCTATCTATAAATAGTTTATCTGACAGGACATTATAAAAATAAAAGCCATGCAATACGTTAATGCATTTCACTGGGAAAAAAGAGGGCACATGTGGCAGTTTTAGCATGACAAGTCAGACAATCTGCCAGTCCACAAAGGGACTTCAAATCGTAAATTTATTTGTAGTGTTGTTTATGTGCTGTCATGAACCATGATGACAGCTGGGGTTGATGGATTTGTTGATTACAGTAATTTTGCCTTAAATACAGGCAGCTGCGTGATAATTAAGCCGTAATGCAACATTCAGTTCACGAGGTGGCCTAAGTGATTGAGATAATAATAAGCTGCCTATACTACACACAATGCACAATAGTGTATGCTATACCTCTTGTGGCTCATTAAATGCTCTCGATCAGTTTTCTTTCTAAAATATTCTGAACTGAAAAAAAGAGCAGGTCTCCAGCATCTTTGTCCCAAACTCACCACTGCTGTGTCTGCCATATTCACTGTATGATTGTTGGTGGGAGGCAGTATAGCGCAGTGGTTTAAGACTCCAAACTACAAATCTGGTGACATTCAGCAAACCAGACCTGGGTTTGAATCCCACAGCTTCCACTTGCAGACTGTGTGATCCTGAGCAAGTCACTTAACTTCCCTGTGCTCCCAGGTTGCACTTGTAAAATGCTTTCAGCTTAGTATATTTCACCTGGTTAAATAAATAATAATATTAGGCAATATTTTCCTTTATAAATGAGAAAGTGAAATCCTGCTTTGTGATTGGTGGAATGCAATCATAACAGTGCAGAAACTACATGTAACTGGGTCGCCGTGTAACTTTCAGTTAATACTCCTGCCTTGCAGGCTCAAACAAGGTTTAGGGGCCTGGGCTCTGTTCAGATCTGAAAAGAGGGTTCTTTCCCAATAAAGGTTAATTAATGTGGTGCCTCCCCCCAGAGATAAAATATAGTGGGCCAGCTGTCTGTCTGGTACAACCCCATGGGATGCTGTACCTACCCACCACCCCTTGCAGTCACCCCACACATGGAATGCCAACCTTCCTTGCAGTATTTCAAAACACATATAATTATTAGTAGTCTCTAATAATATGCTCACAGACAGTGTTAAAAAGGTCAACCAGTAATTTATTTACAAAAAGGGGTAGGAATAGGGCAGGGAACATGGGATGTAAGAAGAACAGTGCAAGCAATTTGATATGCAAACATTAACTGTATTCCTAGCTGCAACAATAGTAATGGTACCCACCAGCATGCACAACAGTGCACCTTCTGTTTTCCCTCTCCCATCTGGTACCAGATCTTCCCCCAAGTCAATTATGTTGGGAGCTTCCACAGTCTGTCTGGGTACCTGGTTGGAGCAGCTGCAGGCCTGACATCGGTGCAGTTGTTTTGGCCGGCATTGGTGCACTTTGGGAGCAAGCCCCTTTAATTGACAGAACAAATATTTTTAAGCAGAACTGACAACTGCTGGCCAGGTGGCCAAATAACAACTTTGAAGAACTAGGAACAACTCCCCAGTTGCAGGACAGGCCCTGCGTTTACTCACGGTTCTGTAGACACAGTTCACACAGGGTCTGGGTGGCAGTAAATTGTTCAGCCTGCTGAGCAGGGGCCTTGAACACTATGAGCAGGGTTGCAGCTTACTTGGCTGTTGCAGGCTCTTTGCAGCTGGTCACCTCTGCAGAGCAGCAGACTTGCATCTTGTCACCTTCTGTTCTGTGGCATCACAGGTGCTAGAAAGACCAGTACTGGGGACCAGAGCCACATGCCTCACGCCACACGTCCAGGCATCCAACACCCAGGAGGAGACAATGGGTAATGCCTAGTGGTGACACTACCTGGCCAATTCCCCAGACCATCCTCTGCTGGCAAAGATTCTTCTCCTGGAGCTCAGGAATCACACAGCGTTCTTTCCCACCGCTGGCTAGCAGATGTGCATACCTCCTGGAGCAGGTCTGAATTGCCTTCCAGAGCTGGAGGTGGCAGTCAGTCTCGGGTATTTTCAAATGGCAGGTTCAAACCACAAAGCAGCTTTTCTTACTTCAGACTGGCTTTCCAGATAGTAGCATGCCTTGGCCAAATCTCCTAGATGGCAGCTGTGGAGACTTTTTCTCCAGACAGTCTAAGTTGCCCTGTCTCACAGAGAGCCTTAGATAGATTGCCTCAAGCTGAAATCTCCCCCAAGTTCTGAGGAGAGCATTGCAGCATTTGATTAGTTGACACAGCTGTCCATCTACAGAATTATTATGTATTAAGTCCACTCAACACCTGATTGGATGCTGCAAAAGGTGCCAAGAACATTGTCCTTACCCCCTTCCCAGGAGCCATTGCCAAGTCCTCCAGGGCTCTTTGAACTCTGATTGGTTGCTTGAAGGTCAAGGGTTGCAAAGATGGCTACATATAAAACAATTCATGCAGAGTCCCAACATTTCATTTTACTTTGCAGGCAAACAGCATTGTTTTAAATTTAACTGCCCCCCCATGGCTCAATAGCTGCCCCTCTGCCCTACTGTCCAGTGGCAGAGTAGACAAAACCAGGGGCTTCCCTTACCTGTCATGAGCACTGTAGCACTCTCCCCCAGGCAACTAGCAGACTTTCATTTATACAGCAGCCTCAGCTGCTCTTAAAAGCACCATGCGCTTTTAATGTAATAACACTTGAGTACTTTTTTAAAGATTTATTTATCTTCCCTCCCCTAATGTGCCTCCAGACCCCTAATGCTGCCGCTTTGTCCCTGGAACTGGAGCACACAAAGGGGACTGACCTAGAGTGGCCAGAATGGCTTTTACACTGTGTGCTGCAGCGCTCCTAAACACTTGAGATGGCAGACACCAGCACACACATTCAAACAGGCATCCTGCTCAAATGCTCGCACACTTTACTGTGTGGTGTTTTGTGAAACGCAGAGTGGACGGTTTTACTATCCTTCACTCCTCCAGCCCCCCCAACAGGATTCAGGCACACAGGGCATATCAAGGGACCCATAACTGGATTGAGGGATGGTGGCAGTGGCGGCTCCAGCTTCTGTTGGTTACCAGGGCACTGGGTGGGCACCACAGTTGGCAGCCAGGGAACCTATAGAAACCAGAATTTAAATCATGTGTATATTCCTTCACCCCCAAAAATGAAGCTCTCCCAGCAGCCAGCCAGCCATCAGGCCATTTCATCCTTCCCCTCATTCCAAAAACAGAACACAGGAGTTCCATTTTTAAAATCTCGGGTCCAAGCACAAACCCACATCAGAGGGCTCCAAGTCTCCCCCCATGCAACACCAACTGCCACATTGCACTAGGAAACTGCAACCCCCCCAACCCACAAAATAGAACAGCCCCCTTCCCAAGTCAGCAATCCAAACTTCAGGACACTTTAGTTTTACAGTTACTCTCCCACTACCTTTCAAGCTCCTGGCTTCCAAACAACAACTGTAAAAAATGCCCCTTTCTCCATCCTTTCCAGTACATGAGGTATGCAGAGTCTGAACCAGGCCCAGTAGAGGTGCAGAAGAGGTAAAAGAAAAAAATATATATATAGCTCCCCCACAGCCAGACAGTTATCAGGCCATTTCAACCCTCCTCTCACTCCACAAACAGAACACAGTAGTTTCATTTTAAAATCACAGGCCAAAGCACAAAACCACATCAGAGGGCTCCAAGTCTCCCCCATGCAACACCAACTGCTCCATTACATCAGGCGACAGCAACACCCCAGCTCCCGACCCACCCCCACCCAGCAGCCAGCACACAAAATACAACAGCCAGCACAGTCCCCCCAAGTCATACAGTTAAACTCTCTCCCAGTACAAACCTTTTCAAACCCTGGCTTCCCCCAAACAACTGTAAAAAATATCCCTCACAAATACAACACAACAGCACAGCGTGAAGTAACGCCCACTCCCCCCCTTTCCTTCCCCAAGCTAGCCATCCAAACATCTCAGTACACTTTAGTTAAACTCGAGTCTCTCCCACGCCCTTTCAGTCAAGCAGCAGCCCCTGGCTTCCCCAAACCAAACAACTGTAAAATGCACCCTTTCTCCTTACCAGTACAGTACATGATGCAGCTGATGCAGGATAGGAAAGGTCTCGGTTCAATTGTTGGGGCAGCTGTTGTTGAGGTCTGGATTGCAAATGCAGTTTGCATAGAGCCTGGAAGGAGATGGTTGGGGTTGGCCTCGATGACTCCTAGTCTTGTCTGTGGCTCCTCCGCTCAGATCTGGCCCACCAGGACAGCAGGGTTCCAGGTCGGCAACTCGGCGGCGGAGGACTGATTGTCCCAAAACTCAAAAAAAAAATTGGCGCGTAAACTCCAGATCAGGCAGGCTGCACGTCAGCAAATGAAGCAAGGAAGAAAGATTCGGAATCACAATGCTAGTCTTATTGGCAAATAAAGAAACAGTGGTCTTGTGTCCATGCTTCTTTATTGCCGGAACAAACACTTGATGGGCATCCTGATTGGCTGTTGAATCAGAGCTTTCATTGGCTCAAGTTATCTCGCTTCGGATTTCCTCTTTCTAGATTGGTCCCCTACTCCCCTTTACTTCTTTTTCAGTTCCCTCATTGGCTGCTTCCTGAATCTGCAAGCCTGGCTTAGCTGTATGATAATGTATGCCCCCCCAGAACCCGAGCAGCGCGGGATTTTTCAAATTATGCTCGGGGTAGTCAGGGCTTGATAGAAGGATGTCCGTGGCAGATGCAAAAAAAATTTTTAGAGCTCGCATGCTGTATGTAGCGCACACTAGATGAGGATGGCAACGGAGATTAGCTGGAGCACCGGGGCACGAACTGGGGCACAGCATTTTTTCACCAGAGCACGTGCCCTGGTGTGCCCCGGTGTAGCGCCGCCACTAGATGGTGGCAGGGCAGAACAGTGCCTGGAGGGGGAACAGTCAAGGTAAGCCCCACCTGTTTGGGGGTTACATACAGCTTTTCTGTACAGATCAGTTGAACTAAAATATCTTTTTTTCAGATTTGTGTGCATTTCTTAGAGATTTCATAAGTGGAAAGATTGTCCAGGAACATTATAAGAAAAAGAGTAGGCATGTCCACCGATCTTGTGTTACAGTGTTTTTTATTCTGGGTCCACAGTACACTCTGCAGACATTTACTGGCCGCACTGTGTTTACTGTATGAGGATAGTTCATGAAACAGTACAGTTCGCTGATCTTCATCTTAGCGGTAAACCCCGTTCCCAACATAAACATCCCCCTGAGAAACAACAACTAATACTACCTTGAAAATGGTCCCACAAGGAAGCTTTCACATGCATGCACTTTCAGCAGGTTATTTGCTAAAGTAAGCACAGCGCAGAGACAGTCATGATCAGGGTATGCAATGATCTCTTCCTGGCGAGGGATCATGAGATCTCTACTGTGATCCTGTTAGATCTTTCTTCAGCATTTGACACCAATGATCAAGCAGGGTTGTTTGCCAGATTTAGGGAGCACAGAGGGTTGTCCGGGATGGTGGTAAAATGGCTCCAGTCCTTCCTTAGTAGTGGAGAGCAACTGATAGTGCTTGGCTCTTGTCAATCATGACCAGTTGTTCCCGATTCTGGTGTTCCCCAAAGTTCTGTGCTTTCACCTGTTTTGTTCTTGGTGTATATACTGTCACTGGGAGAGACCATTAGGTGCTACAGTGCGGAGTTTCATTGTTATACAGATGACACCAGCTACAGTGTGTAGTTTCACTGCAATGCTGATGACACCCAGCTGTATGTGCTCTTTGCTCCTGACAGGTCATCTTTGGTGCTGAGATTAAAACAATGTTTGGAGAAAACCAAGGTTTGGATGGCTTCCAATCGGTTGGCACTAAACTTTGATAAGACCAAGTCGTTAGTTGTTGGTTCTGAGAAGCAAGTATCAGAGGTTTATAGTGACCTGAATCTTTCCTTTCTTGGGGGGGGGGATTCAAGTGGCAGAGGAGGTTCACAGCCTGGTAGTAGTTCCTGATGAACAATTGACATTTGTTTTCCAGATGTCATCTGCAATCAGGAACTGATTTTACCATCCTAACAACGTTGTCAAATTGTAACCACTGCTTGATTCTGCTAATTTAGCCACACTAATCAACACCCTCATTTTCTCGGCTACTGTTGTGTGCTCTATAAATGCTTACCCGGCAGTCAATTGTGTCACCTGCAGCTACTTCAAAATGTGACAGCGAGACTTCTGACTTCCACTCACAGGTCAGATCACATCAGCCCCTCACTGCGGGTTCTGGACTGCTGCTTATTATGTGGTGCACTGACTTCCGGATGTTGTTAGTGACGTTTAAAGCCTTGAACTGACTTGGCCCCCAATACCTTAGTGATCTCTTGATTCTCCACATTCCTTCCAGGGACTTCAGATCTAGTTGGTGGGGCTTGCTGGTTGTTCCTCCCTCTTGGCTAAAGTCCATTGGTGAATGGGCATTTTCAGTTGCAGCCCCTACTCTATGGAATTTGTTCCCTGAGGGATATACACTGCCAGATCTGCATTAGCTTTCAAAAAGAAATTGAAAAGTTACCGACTCCAGAGAGCATTAGATCAGATTAACGAGAGTTGCTCAACTTGACTACTGCCATGTGTGTTTAATGTACATAGTAATGTTAACTAGTATGAACTGAGGATCATAAATAGAGGAATCTGACTGGCCAAAAGCTCTTTGAAGCCATGATGATATCAAGTTACATCATCACGGCTTCAAAAAAGTTCCAGCACTACCAGCCTCTTTGCTCTCTACTGTCTGAGAACTATTTTTTCAAAATGTACTCCTACACCACCCAAAAGCTCATTCATAAAATGTTTTAAAACCTGTTTTTTTATTTATTTTTTTTATTTATAAAACTTCAAACTCGGTTCATAATAGCAATAAGTTACTCCAGGATGTGGTATATCATGGGATATTGTCACTTCTCAGGTGGTTGGGCGCACTCAGCCTGCTGACCTGCACTTATCACCAGTGACAATATCCTGATGCCACCACCATCTTATATTAACTTAATTATCTAATGGCAAGAACATTTTCTGGACTCTGATTGGTCAGTGTATGCCTGAGACAGTGATGTTATTACACAATGACATCACTGCCATTGATTTCGCATTAACTTTTTTAGCTCTTGCCATTGATTAGCATTAGCTTTTTTTCCTCTTCTCTTATGAAACAAAGATATACTGCCTCACTAAAAATCTACTAAAAACATTTTAAATTTTTTTTTTATTTTCTATCTCAGCGAGCCATTGTATAATAGCAATAAGGCACTTCAGGGTGTGTGTTATGTAAGGAATAAGACATGACGAGGTGTGGTTTATGGCTTGATAAAACCGCCCCAGGTGCGTAATGAGGCACGAGAGCGCTATGCTTAGTGCTTACACCTGGAAGTGTTTTATCAAGCCATAAACCACACCTCGGAGTGTCTTATTCCACTTATAAATGGGCTGTTTAGTAATTGTCAAGAAAAATGTGTAAAAGACTATATATATATATATATATATGGATTTAATAGAGGAAAGATTGAAAAATTGAAAAAATAGTCCCATTTAAATGAGGTGTTTATTGGCAGCACAGGAATTCCTAAGTATTACTGAGGTACAAAGTAGAAAAATAGCACAGACTGTATGTAAAGTCTCCTTTCTCCACAAGGCATAAGCGTTTAACGTTTTCTTTTATTTTTCAACATTAATGAGTTTGTGTCTAAAGTGGGATTGCCTACCCACTCAGTTTCAGTTACAGCAAGTGGGCACTATACTTTCCGATGTTTTGGGTGATGCTTCTTTTGTGACCCTCACACACACACACACACACACACACACACACACACTACAGAAATCATTTACATTTTTAGTTTAAAGGTCTGCATTTTTTATGTTTGAGGATCAAAGACTGGAGGGGTGGGGGAACAAGACGGCAAGTAGAGAAACAAACCGTCTGACCTAGTGCTTCCGGTTTAGCGGTAGCGGTGTCAATAAGGTATTTCACAATCATTTTGGTTTCTGCTGTGTTTGGTGGCTAGAACTCACAGCAGACATTTGACTGAGGCCCACCATCCAGTTTCAGTGAGAGCAAGCATGTCACTTAGGAGCCGCGTGACTGTCGCTTCCAGTTCCTTTTCAAGCGCAACTGACCAGAACTAAGTAACTCGTTTTAGCTGTCTCATCATGGCGGTAGTGGGGTCCAGTGTTACAGATGAATGTATGGGCTGTAGAGCAGCAGACAGAATGGGGAGAATCGGGTCTGGAGATGGTAGAGACGGTGTGCTCGGCGGGTTTAGCAGTAGAACAGACAACTTGAGCTGCTACGAAGACTGGCAGTGAGTAAATAAAGTGTTCAAAACCTTAAACACTGTAGTTTTTGCTAGTGCAGGATCGTTCTGCTTTCTGTGTCACCAGCGTCTTGCTGCAGTGTCAGCGCAGATGTGGTTCTATGGGATGCTGCTAGCTGAGGTGTGACAGTGGGAGAGCGGGCACGCATTAATTTTTGTGTGTGCATCATTTTGGTTGGCACAAGTAGTGCCGGTTGTAGAGATATGTCCTGATAAGGACATGGCTGAAGGAGGCAGTCAGCCAATCACAGTTTAGAAAATCATTTGCCCATTTTATAATATGTGATAACATCATTCCTGGGGTGATGGGCTTTTCAGGCGGCTTCACCTCATGCTTCAGCCCACCCCAGGAGTGACGTTATTACACGATAACACACACCCTGTTGTGCATTATTGCTTAAGTATGGATGTATTTGTGATTGTAATTGGTCTGTCCTGTTGTTTTATTCTATTTATGATTATTTATGTGCTTAATTGTACAGGCACGCTGAGCCCTGAAGGGGCACTTCAGATAAGTTTAATAAAGAAACTTCTGCTGTTGTTCCATAACATGTTCAATCCTTTTATTTCTATACACAATATTCAAAGTAGAGTATTACTACTTTTACAGATCAAAATGGCCCCATGTACACATTTCTCTGGAAATTACATTTACCTCCCCTTGAACGAGTAACGTCTTTATAGTGTATGGTGGAACGCTGTTGAGTATGGAAATCCATGCTCAGAACAGCATTGTTGTGCTGTCTTGACTATGTCACAATGTTGTTATGCTGCACTGAGTACATCACCAGTGCAGCATGACAACTTCGAAAGTAGTCGCGCATGCACAATAAAGGGGCCGCATCGGTGAGAGACCAAACAGAAGTTACTGGCGCCGGAGCAGTGTGCCACAATAAGTATTTTTTAAATTATTTAGAGGACATTGTTTGCCAGGAATGAGTGCCCATACACTATGAATGATTGTGTATGAGCTCTCAGACACAGACAAGGTTATTTTCTGATCTCATGGTTTCTGTGGCAACGAGACCTCTCAAGCTGTGCTCTCAAGGTCTCTTGCCACCACGGAAACCACTCGATCAGAAAATAACCTTGTTGTGTATGAGTGCTCATACACAATCCTCTATGTTCTACATCTAAGTACAAAATGAGTCACTGAAAACATTAAGATGTATTAGCTGTCAATTTTGTTCAGTTCAGAAACACATTAGAGTTTCAAGTAAATGTTTGTTCATTAAACTTTTTTTTTTCAAAAGTTTGAGTTGAAGTTTTTATCATTACCGAACAAAGACTGTCAAATACTCTGGGGCCCTAATGAGCTGGCAGGTCCTTCTTGTGATGGGAGGTATTGATGGTATGGTCTCTCTTGGTTCTTGATCTTGGGAAACATCCTACTTTGAGTGATGTGCAGTATCTGAAGGATGTGGAATGCTGGCAGTGTCTTGCTCAATCATGGCAAGCACTGGCAGTGGCACTCTGAAAAGTGCATCTCCTGGGGTGTCTGGGGGATTATATTGTGCCCCTGCTGATCAACTGTTTGTGATACAAGGCTATGGGGTAGCAGGCCTCAGAGAACAATGTCTATGTTTGCCCCATGTAGCTGGATTGTTGCTAGAAGAGGGGCTGTCATTATCCAGCATTTGTGGTGACCATGGTGAAACATATTGTCTTAATGGCAGTAGTGAACAGTTTTTGAGGTGGCCCTTGTATCAGTAATATTAGCAATTTCATAGTCATGGTTCGTACTTTTAAGAACCCAAAAAGGTCCCCGCCACTTTGGTGCCAGTTTGCTTTGAGAGTCTGAGGATTATTCAGTCAATCAACTTTGTAAGAAGAAAACTGTGCTCTAGCATCATGGAAAGATTCTGCTGCTGCTAAGATCTTGTTAGAGACTGGAATGCATGGTGAAATGTAGCTTTCCAGCTTCTAGACAGTGATGCTGAATACTCTGCTGTGGTACCTTGGGTAGCATTTGACTGCCTCACATACCCAAGCAAAAAATCCAGAGGCGATTGGGCTTCTCTCCTATCAGCCAAATAAAAGAGTGTAAGTCCGGTACTGGAATGCACATTAGTAGTGGACGCAAGCTCAGTTTGACTAAGCAGATCATCCAGCTCGCATCTGTGGACAGAGGAACTTGTCTAGTTGGTATTTAAGGATTCCACTGAAGCATTAAATCATACTGTACCATCGTATTCTGGATTATATGAACAACAGCAGATTTTAACAATTCTCAAAAACACACAAAAGAACTGCTCTCCAAAGCCGGTGATGCTGATGCAAATTTAACAATTTATTGAGCATCAGAAGCCCTGGCATTTCGATTGTGTAGATCTTCATCAGGGCCCCCTGATGAAGATCTGCACGATCAAAGTACTGGGGCTTCTGGTTGGAGTTTGCCTTCCACTGTTTATTTTGCAAATGTGCTCAATAAATTGTTAAATTTGCATCAGCATCACCAGCTTTGGAGATCAATTCTTCCAAGTGTTTTTGGTTGTGTCCGTTTGGGGCTAACAACCCTTGAACTGCACCCTGCCAAATTTCTTGAGGCACAAGCTGTCTTTGCCTTGCCTTGTTAACAATTATCAGTTGTTTATAGAGGGATGCTACCAAATTTGATTCAGATTGCCTTCTGGGGTCTGTGTGGATCGATTCAGGCACCCCATGTTCTCTGATTTAGTCCTTAAACAGATGTTTGGCAGCAGTCAAAGCCATTGTGTCCTTCACAGCATACAAACTGAAATACTTGGTAAAGTAGTATCATAAAATGGGTTGGGGAAATAAATAGAGTTGCTCGGATGGTGCTTTTGTGGATCCAACTATCCTCTGTTGGATAGTGCTGGTATCTGACCTAGGATCCAGCCAATGGATCCGAGGTCTGATCCATCAGATCCAACCTCGGATAGTTGGATTCGGTGGTCAGATCCATCAGATCCAACCTCGAATAATTGGAGACGATGGTTGGATCCATCAGATCCAGGTTGGATCCACTGCATACTTACAGTGGTTGTAGGAGGTCAGATCCTTGGTTAGATGTCTATGCCAACCAAGGGTATCTGATATCCAGTTAAAATGATGGCATTCGATGGTATCCGACCTGGTAGTATACTATCTGAGCAACACTAGAAATAAAGCTTTCTGATTAGTCCAAATGGGGTTCCCTCTGTATCTTTTAAACTATACCATAGAAAAAACAAGGTCCTGCACTCACTGACCACTGTACCACTGGTTGTTTCTGTTTGGAAATCACTGTCACTGTCCCTCCCAAGCCACTCGCTCCTGTTCATGAACCATGCACATCACAGACTTGAGGAACTCCATCTCAGCCCGCAGGCACACAGAGACTGCCAGAAGTTTCTCAAAGCAAGCTACTGCAGATAGCATGCTGCTGGCAAGACCTTTAGAAAATCACAGTCTTACCAGCAGCCTAAAGTAGTGAGCCAGTGGCTCTGTATAACCACACTGCAATCCAGCACAGCACCCCATTGACACCAGATGATACAACAGCTCCCCTAATAAGAAACTGAAAGTGGAGGGACTATTTCATATTTTTTTATTTAAAAAAACATTTACAGTTTTTCAACATAAGCCCATTTTATAAGAGCAAAAACACAATCCGAGGTGTGGGTTAGTGTGCATAAATGCACTTCTAAGGGCACTAAGGGCACACAGCCTGCAGCATCTTGCCTCATTATGCCCCTAAGTATGCATTTAAGCACACTAACCCACATCCCATAATGTGTTATTGCTTACTAAATGCTCCTCTAGGGCCAATAAGGACACTCAGATATGCCCCTAAGCATGTGTTTATCGATAATGACACACAGGCATGTGTTATTGCTTGCTAAATGAACTAGTGGCAATGAAAGCCTTGTGCCTCACTGCACCCCTAGATGTGCATTTATCCACACTAACCCACACCCCATTGTGTGTTATTGCTTACTTATAAAATGGGTAGGGTATATAAAGTGATATGATTGGTACAAATGGGGTTCTCTCTATGTCTTTTATTTAAACTATACCACAGAAAACAAGCATTTGTCAATGCCGAATGTTTGCCTTTGGTGAGGCATTGGTTTTGTATTGTTTCTTCAGATTTTTACACTATAGTTTCAACATAATGTGTTCATGAGCACTCCTTCTGAGCATGACAGGTGTCATTTATAAAACAATGGCTGAAACATCACTGTGCACCACAAGTATTAAAGCATTTTTTGGGTAGGATTTGAGAAATGACAGTTGTCACATTCATAAGGTGATGTCAAAAAATGGCTATGTTGAAAACTTGGGGTAAAATATTGAAAATTACAACAGTTATGAGTGTGTGTTGAAAAACTGCAATGTAGATTGATAACTTTTGTAATGCACTAGTAGGTATGACCGCACCTGGGAACAGCTATACTATGTGACACAAATTGTCTGACTATAAGAAGGTGACAGTTAATGGTCGGTGAAGTGGCCAAAATTCACTCTGCAAAGTGATTCATGGAGTAACGCAGAATCTCCGAAGTACTCCAACACCAACAGTGCTGCGTCTCATAATAGAGACGCAAGTCTATTGGAAACAATGGGCCGATTCTAGAAGGATTACGCCTGGGCGAATCAGCAGTTGCACCAAGTAGAATGGCACATGTAGCAACTTATGCCAGCAGTTGCAACATGAGCGATTCTACATAGTAGCTTTCATGACATGGCACAGGCCACTTGTGCTCAAACAGCAGTTACACTCGCATAAACCCCTGTGACATGGCACTGGGGTTTGTAACAACAGTGCGCCATAAAGTACCCATTGGGATTCTACAAGAACCCCAGAGGAGATCCAGCAATGTAAGTTATACCAGCATTTAGCTGGTATAACTTACTGAACACCTAGGGTCCTGTAGACCCTTGACTGTCCAGCGGACAGTGCAGTTCCCTCCCCCATGCCCAGCACATCCCAGCCGGGGCTCCACAGGGCTACCCATATCCCCAGCCCCTGAAACAGCCATTGGCAGAAGCCCCACAGGCGGCGCTGTCATCCCCACCTGCCCTGAATCACAAGTAGCCCGCGCATATCGGCAATAATCCAACCCTGGTAGTCTAGTGACCCCCATGAACTGTACATAAGAAAATAAATCAAAATCCCCATTTCCTGGTAGTCAAGTGCCCCCCAAAACTGTACATAGAAAATAAATCAAAATCCCCATTTCCCTAGTGGTCTGGTATTTACCCCCACCCAACCATGTCAGTCCACCCAGCATCCCCCCCCTTGCCCAGCCAGCGGCTGGCACAGCCACCTCTCACCTCCATGGCCAGCCACCGACTGAGTGCAGTAGTAGTGCTGTGCACAGACACATCAAATGAATTTCTGGGTGCATCTGTGCAGTGGCGGTAACCGCATCAGCAATGAAATGAAGAGGCTAACAATCTACTGGGGATGGGTGAAAACCTGGGTGGTATGCTCAGCTGGGTGAAAGGGAAATGGACTTTTTCTATGTCAGTTCGAGGATAGACCACAGACTGCCAGAAGAAAGAGACCTAATTTATGTGATTTGGAGGAGTGGGGAGCCACTAGACTACAGAGAAACAGGATTGTGATTTATTTTCTCTATGTACAGTTCAGGGAGACCACTAGACTATGAGAAATGGGGATTTTTTTTTTTATATTCATACTGTACAGATGGGGACGGCAATAGACTACCAGGGAAATGGGACTCTAGTTTTATTGTACGGTTGGGGGGGCACTGGACTACCAGGGCAGGTGACATGCTGCATTTGCGGTGAGCGACCCGGATGTCAGGGCATGGGTGGGGGGTGTACTTGTGACCTGCAGCAGCGGGTTGTGACATGCTGGCAAGGTATGCCCTCTGTGCGGCTCACAGGACTTTGCTGCGGAGACCCTGCCCCTTCCAGAATAGGGGGCAGGGTCAATGTCGCAGTTGCAGGTGGTGCAAGTTACATTCAGCAGCAATTTGCGCCACCCTTCTAGAATCGTACTCAATGACTTCACGTTATTCTGCCTTCCCCAAAGTGCTTCTTCACCAATTTTAAGGTGAAGTACATTGAAATCAATGTACTTCACCTCATTTCACCTTATTTTTGAGCTCCAAAGGTGAATTTTGCAGTGCTTTATGGGCTTGCAGGTCACATGGGCTCTATATTGTTCTGCACAGCCTCAGTTCTGTGTAGTATGTGAGTAGTGGAAGATGGAGACAGTTTCCTCTCAGAGCTCAGCGATTCAAATCCTCTAAAAGCTGTTAAAAGTCTTTTTGAGCTATTTTTTTTGCTCACAATTTACTACATCGAGTATAGGAAACCCTCCTGTGCTCATATCATCATCGAGTGTTTATTGTTTGTGTGTGGATTTTGAATGTTAATTTAGAACAGTCAGTCTATGTACTGTGAAGTGTGCTTTGGGGAGGGGCGTATCTGTGGTGTAGGTAGATAAACTGGGAGAAAAAGGCAGTCTTTCTGTTTTGGTTACATTTTCTTGTATAACTGTGTTAATGTACGTGCAGTAATATTTTCAGTAATTCTTGAAATTTTTTGGCTGATTGTTGTGGTGCAGCAGTGTATAATTTCAGTTTGTTTAAAACATTTGGTTATATTACTAAAGGTTTTCAATTTGCTCTGCATTACTTGTGGTGTGTGTGAGTGTGTGTGCAATGCGTGCCATTAAATCAGACACCTTTTATTGTGCCACAGAGTAATTGCAGCAGTGTGAACCTGCTATCCACCGCATTCACTGCATGAATTTTTGATACTGCTTTGTGGTATCTCTACTGGTAGTGGACTGTTACTGCCATGCACTGCCCTTCCCCCCCAACCGGCAAAAGGTATTCTTTTTCAGATTTGGATTCGTGACTTGTGAGCACTGGTTAGGTGTTGTGCCTTTGCGTCTGCATCTCTTGAGTGCACAGCACAATCATAATCTGTCTGTACGTTCGTAGTACACCATTAATTCTGGGAGACTTTGTATTTCTTGTAATGCTCTCATTTCACTTTGTCAGCACTGGGGAATTTTCTGGACATAAGACAGTAGCGTTTTTGGGATGCACATTAATTCTGGTGACTGTGTGTGACCACTGCACACATGAGAGAGTTCACCTTTAATTCTGGGAGACTTTGCATTTTTTGTTACCCTCTCATTTCACTTTGTCAGCACTGGGTAATTTTCTGGACAGAAGATAGTAGCATATTGGGGATGTACATTAATTCTGCTGACTGTGTGTGACCACTGCATGGATGATGGAGTGCACCATTTATTCTGAAAGATTTTGCATTTTTTGTTACCCTCTCATTTCACTTCATTAGCACTGGGGAATTTTCTGGACATAAGACAGTAGCATTTTGGGGATGCCAATTAATTCTGGTGACTGTGTGTGACCACTGCACACATGACTGAGTGTGCCATTAACTCTGGGAGACTTTGCATTTCTTGTTACACTTTCATTTCACTTTGTCAGTTCTGGGGAATTTTCTAGACACAAGACAGTAGCATTTTGGGGAGGTACATTAACTCTGGTGACTGTGTGTGACCACAGCACACATGACTGAGTGCGCCTTTAATTTTGGGAGACTTTGCATTTCTTGTGCTCTCATTACACTTCATCAGCACTGGGGAGTTTTCTGGACACAAGACATGAGCATTTTTGGGGATGCACAATAATTCTGGTGACTGTGTGTGTGAAGGGCTGCCAATATTGTTGTCACTTCGTGTTAAGGCAGAATGACAAAGCAAAGTAATAATTACAATGTGAAGTGAGCCTTTTGCATTGGCCACTTCGCGTTGGGAGTGACAACTCAAAGTGCGCCAGTGAAATTTAAATTTGCTGCATCTCTAATGGTAGTTTTTCTCTTTTGTGGGTTTGAATTGGTGGTGGGTGCTGAGCTGGAGGGTCAGTGGGAGTGACAGTTACAGGGGCACCAGCAACAGACATCGATGGACCATTTTCTTGCAAGTTATTAAAAACAATCACTCAATCAGTCAATCAATATCTTTATTTATCCAGGCGGGCACCATTGAGGAAGCTCATTTACAAGGTGGACCTGCAGTCATACAGTAATAATACAGAAAGACAAGTTACAATAGTACAAACAGTAAAAATAGCTGCTATTATAGTAAAAATGAACATTTACAGGCAATATACATTGAACATAGAACTACAAGGAGTCATGGATAATGAACTTGTGCTAGATCCAAGCTCAAAAACTGTGCATTTTGTAGTGGGAAATGTTAGGGAGAGGATAGGCATACCAGATAGAAGATATCAAGTGCATAATGTAGGGAGAGGTGGGGAATAGGGGCGCAAGCGAAGATGACCCAATTGTTAGAGCAGAGTGAGGGATTGGGAGGGCGGAGGACCGTACGAAAGGCGACAAAGTGATTTTTGCCCCAAAACGTGGTGACATATGGAGGAGAAAAGCTGCCATTGTACTAAGTGCAACAGGAGGAATATAGTAGCAGGGACATGACTGGGAGGGTCCTGGAAGTTGGGGTAGAGGGAGGTGTTGGATGGACGAGGGACCGAATATTTTTTTGGGCAAAAGATGATAATTATCCCCAAGTGCTGTAGCATGTGCTAGAATCAGGCTGCAGCTGTTCAGAGTGTCAAAGAATAAGATATGGGAGTTCGGCAATAAATCCTGTGGATCTGTTGGTGGGCATGCTAGAGGCAAAGGCACACATTTCAGCTGGGGGGCCGCCATTTGCGGGCCACCGTTTGAGGGAGGGAGGTTAGTTAGTGTCTAGTAAAGCAGTTGCAAATTTCCGTAATGCCATCACGGTAAAGTCTTTTGAACAAAAGGGTACTTACTGGGGTTTTCAGCTTAAGTATTTTGGGGGTTTTATTCCATATTGATGGGAGTGAGAATCCAAAGGCAGCTCTCCCAATTCGTGTGAGTGCCCTGTGTATATTTAGCAGGAGTTGTGAGCAGCTTCTAAGGGAATAATTCCTGGGCACAATCAGAGACAGACAGTTAACAATATATTGAGGGAGTTTGCCACTGAGGGCTCTAAGTGTCCAGAGTGCTGCATTAAAGTTGTGCCTATAGTGAAGTGAGGTCCAGCCCTTGGCGGCATATAGTTCGCAATGATGGGTAGAGATGGGGAGGTCAGTGATGAAGTGTATAGGTTTGTGGCAGAGCATATCCAATTTTCCAAGATAGGAAGCTGCACAGCTACTGTATATGAAGTCTGCGTAGTCAATTAAGGACAGGAACGTGGCTTGGACTATTCGTTTCTTTGCGTCTGCTGTAAGAAGCCTTCTTATCCTGTAAAAAAGGCCAAGTCTTTGCCTTAATTTTTTCAGCAAGTCTTCCAGGTGGTCAGTGAAGGAGAGTTTACAGTCGATCCAGACCCCAAGATATCTGAATTTCGGAACATACTCTAAACACTCTCCCAGCATCATGGTTATTGGGGGGAGGGAGTCAGTAGCACTTGTGTAGTTTGCGGGGTAAAATAACATGGCTTTAGTTTTCTTAGTGTTAATAGCAGTTTTTTATTGATTAGTCGGAGTTGCAGGAGGTTGAAATCTTTTTTTAGGTCAGTACAAGCTTCTTTTGGTGTGGGATGACTCAGGTACAACACTGTGTCATCTGCGAATAAGTGAATACTTGCATCCTTGATTCCCTCATCGATGTTGTTGATATACACTGCGAAGAGGAGGGAACCTAATATGTATCCCCGAGGGACACCTCTTTGTAAGAGTTTTAGGGCAAATAGTTCGCCATCCGCTTTCACCTGCTGGTATCTGTCTGTCAGATATTCAGAGAACCAATTTAGAGAAGTAGCATCAAGTCCTAATGCTTTTAGCGAGTCGAGGAGCAGGTCATGGTTGACTGTGTCGAATGCTTTGCTGAGGTCAAGAAACACAGCACATACTGACTTTTTATGCTCCAACTCCAGTTGCCAGTCATTGGTTACTTTAGCTAATGCCGAGACTGTACTGTGGTTGGCTCTGAATCTGGATTGAAGGGGGTTTAGTAATTTTTCTCTGTCGATGAAGGATCTTAGTTGGCCATTTACTGTTTTTTCCAGTAGCTTAGAGAGTGTGGGTAGGAGAGAAATTGGCCTATAGTTATTAAAGTTACAAGGGTCTCCAGATTTAAATAGTGGGATAACATGTGCGATCTTCCATACTTGAGAGGGGGTACTTTGTGTTAGGGACAGGTTGACTAAATGAGTAATAGGCACTGCCAATACGTGGTATGCTTACTTTAGGAAGTATGGTTCAAGTGCATCTGTACCAGCACTTTTCTTGGTATCCAGGTGGAGAATCAAGTCTTCCACTTCCTTGAGGGAAACCGATGAGAATGAGAAATGTTGACTAACGAAGCCAACATTTGGTGGGGTCATGCCAAGTTGGGTTCGCAGGCTACATGCAGGCGAGTTATCGAAGGCTAAGCCTCCTGTGGCGAAGTGCGTGTTGAATGCCTGCAGTATATCTTTTTTGTCATTGATTACTGTATTGTCAGAGGAAATTTTTGTAGGGAGCATATTTTGTGATGTGGCTCCCACCAGTTCTTTGATTGTGGCCCAGAATTTGGAGGGACAATTAGCTGCAGTATCTAGTTCTGCTTGGTAATAGCAGGCTTTAGCTTCCCTAATCAGTTTGGTGCAGCAATTTCTGGCTGTTCTAAAGAGGTGCCAATCTTCCTCTTTTTGGGATTTGCGGGAAGTTTTCCAGAGTTTATCCCTGGACAGTAGTGCAGCCTTGAGATCTTGAGTGAACCAATGGCATTTCCTAGCCTTTATGCATATTTTTGACAGAGGCACATGTAGATTCATGGCGTAGGTAATGATTTCATGTAGCATAGAATATGCAGTTTCCAGTGTTTTAGCAAGGTAAAAACTCTGCCACAAGGGAAATTTTTTTAGGCCAAGTAGGTATGCCTTTGGGTCGAATGACCTGGTTGACCTTTTGGTGGAGAATTTGGCCATAGTTGGCACTTTATTGGCTGCCCAAACTCCAGCTATTAGGCAATGTTCGCTAATATCCATGTCAAAGGTTCCAACGTGGGAGAAGGAATGGGGTTTATTCACAAGCAGGACATCCAGAAGGGTACTTTTGGCTGTATTCTTTTTGTTGATACGGGTGGGCTCTTTGTTGAGTAGGGTGAAACCAAGGGAGTCGTAGAAAGATTTAAACAGATGACCGGCTTCCGATATCCAATCGTTGTTTAGATCCCCGAGGATAATTGTTTCCAGGGGGCTAGTGTCCAAGATAGTTGTAAGATAGGACAAGAGCTGAGTACCGGCAGATGGTGGTATACAGCATCCTATGACTCAGAGTGCTAACGATGGGGATAGGTCAATTTTTATGTCCAGGCACTCAAATCCTGCTACCAGTGAGTCAGAATTAAGTGTTGATGCCACAAATCTATCTTTGATGTAGATCGCGACCCCACCTCCTCTGGATTGCCTATCACATCTAAAGATCTGGTAGTTAGGTATATTAATCATGCTATTTGGTGTAGAGGGCCGTAGCCAGGATGCTGAGATAACAAGCACATCTGGCATTGTATGGGCGGTCCAAGCCTGGATAAGGGTGAATTTATTCAGCAGGCTGCACATGTTAATGTGCATAAAACTAATACCTTTAAGAAATAGTGACTCAGAAGGGAAGGTACATTTATTTATGGGCCCTGGATTAAGCTCAACATTGCCAGAGCAGAGTAAGAGTAGTAGTAGCAATTCTTTCAGGGATTCAAGCAAAAGGCAATGAGCTCAAGGCTTTTTCTGGCTTGGCATGGAGGAGGAACCGGGGTGCCAAGCTTTGTTTTTTAATTTATGCAAGCCTAAGAACACTGAGGCTAATACTCTGGCTGTGTAACACCAGTGGGAGTAACTCTAATTAATTAGAGATAAGGAAGAAGGCGTAGACAAACCTGCAATAGTTGCTCTTCGAGGAAGGTAGTCCACCTGGATCAGTTGGCAAGGAGCCTTGGCATAACATGTGATGTGTAGAGTCAGACTGGTCGAGCAGTCTTCAGTATGGGGATGTGGTGTACCCCCAGTTTCAAATTTTTTGGATAATAAGCCAGTAAGGAGTATGATACACAGTGCAGTCAGGAGGAGGAATTGCCACAAGGCTGCCATAATTGCAGTTGTTGGGTAAATGAAGGAATTTTGATAACAAGGTTAGCTCGCCGGCTGCTGGTTGCAGGATTCCCCTGGGATGTTATCTTTATTTCAGTGGACACTGGGGGATTTTGCACCACCAGTGTCAATGTTATAAATGGTGGGGGGAGTTGCAGTTACAGTGGCACCTGCAACAGACATCAATGGACCATTTTCTTTTTTACAAGCATTTAAAAAAATATGAGGGATAGTCTTTATTTCAGTGGACACTGGGGGACTGGGCACCACCAGTGTCATATTTGGCATTATCAGAGATGGGCTGTCCAGTGCTGCATAACTAAAACGTGGGTGGGGGGTGGTAGTTATGGTGGTGGTGGAAACAGACATTGATTTAAAGTTTTTTGTTTTGCAGTGTTTTTAAACACAAACATTGCGGATAGTGGGGGAAGGGGGGCATGCTCTGATGGAGAGGAGAGAGAGAGAGACAGCAAGGAAGAGAAGGCACAGCCGAAAGCCACTTAGTTGTTTGCTGACACGGCTTCATGCAAATATATATTTTTTTATTTAGTTTTTCATGTCCGGGAAAGGAGGATTAGACAATTTTTGCCTATTTTAAGACCCATCCCGGGGGAGGGGGATACAGATGGATGACAACTGACACTGAACCAGATTAAATAGAAAAATGCTAAAAGTACTGTTTATCTGTCTTAATACCTGTTTAACCTTGTGATTCCTGCTGTCTCTGTGCCCAACGTTTGATACCTACTCCCCAACATGTATCAGCTGTTAATCTTCTGTTACCCCAATGTTTATGTATGTATTCATTGCAACTAAATATGTATTCACTCAATACTACTGTATTTTACACCTATGTATGTATTCATTGTAACTAATCCCGGGTCCCCCTGAAAAAGGTATCTCTGGTCTCAGTGGGCTTACCCAGTTACCAAAATCTACATAAATAAATAAAGCTGTTAGTAGTATTTTTAGTGAATGGGGGAAATTTGGCCAGGACACTGGAAATGCACTACTCTTTTCAAGAAGTGCCGTAGGATCTTTAACATCCACCTGAACTACCACCAGAACAGGCAGATGAGACCCTGGTTTAACATCTCATCTGAAAGACGGATCAGAGGACTGAAGCCCTCTATGATTGGATAGGCTTCGGTCCTTTGAAGTACACGAAGTTTCAGCCCACAAAAAGAGAGCTGCATCAGGAGCACAATGTACGCTCTTTGGTCTACGATGCTGAGCCCCTGCTATTTTAAACTGTAATGGGCCTGGCAATAACACACCCCTCAGAAGTACGCTCATAGCAAGATGTTCCCTGCACATGCACCATGAACACAAAAACTGAAAGGAGTGCAACTTGCCAACTGGTTGTGACAGTCCGACACAGTGTTCTCCATGCCAGAAAACAGAAACAATGGCATTCTCTTCAAACTGCCATTTATGCAGTTCTAACAGCCTGCATGAGCCAGAGTGAGCTGACAGTAATATGCAGACATCAGCACAATGTTGGCATCATTGATGGGATGCCGTAATTGGTGAAGGTCCAGTCTACCCCTACCAGGCATGTTCCATGTTGGAAACAAACCTACACAGAAGGCATTGTGTGGTTGGAAGGGGCCGAAAATAGTACTTTATCAAGTAAGCATAACCCATAAAGGGTTGTAATGATTCTGTATACAGGGAAAGTGGATTTGGATATTTATATTGAAAGGGAGGAATTTAACACAGGGAGCTCTGAGTGAACTACAGTTGTGTGCATCTAAAAATGACAGAAAGACATTCTCACTGTCACTATCCCACTCACTAATACCCAAACAACAGAGTGTATTTAAACTTACAGATGTTGGATAGAGAACTATACTAACAAGGAATAATGAAACAGAGAAAACAAATGAAGAGGAGTTATAAAAAACAAAATGCAACATAAGGAAAAAGAGTTGAAAGGAGGGGAAGCAAACATGGGGGTTAAAAAGAAGCTGAAAGTGTAAGGAGAAATTTGAAGGTGCAGGAAGGAATTTGAAACCAAGTAGGCATATGATAAGTACAGTATAGCATGAGATATGAAAACATGGTAATGACAGTGGGTGAAAGAGAAGGATAACAATTCATGGCAATTGTGACTGACATATGAATTCATAGCATATTAATGGAAAGGAATGAATGGTCTAATCATACTCACAGCTGTGATATGAGAATGAACAGCAGAACATATATACAGTATGACAGGAGTTTGAATAAAAAAAGTTTAATGAAATTGATTTAAGTGTGAGGCAAAATTAAGTAACAGATATATTATTAAGCTAACAATTTCAACACAGCACAAAGCCCTAGAAACATAAGAAACTTAAAATGTCCAGAATTTCAGGCTAATGATGCATTGCTGTTATGCACAAAGAAATGTCACAGATGCACTACTCATGCGATCTGTGTCATTTCTTGTGCATAATTGTGTCTCATACTTGCTTAACACTCCTATTGTGGTGCCCACTCCAGCCCCCACAGAGACAGAACACTGAAAACTCTACTACGCATGTGAGCTTGTTCTATTAGCATGGTACTGTGTCTTATCTGTTGAAGCTGTGGTTCTCTTACTTGGGAGTTCTGTCCTCCAATACGTTTGCTTTTCTACCTTTGCTCTCCCTGTTTCTTTCATACTTTGGCATTGTGATACTGCTGACACAATTTCATGGACAACTCACAGGGGTGCTCATGACCACACTCAACAGGAATACCCATTTCCCTCACTGATCCCAACCCCAACTTGTCACTTTGCTGCCAATCGCTGTGCCTCTCTCGTGCATACTGAGGTAAGTACACAGGCAAAGGGAGCCACAGGGCACTGCTTCGGTCGCACAACTGCCCTGATTGCCACACATCTGTCTGTCTCCTGAACATGCAGCTCTCTCCCCTCACTGATCCCAACCTCAACATGTCACACCTGTGGCTGCAGCACTCTCCCTGTCACTCCTTCTGTCTAGGCTGCACAGCTACATCTCCAGAAAATGGAACACGGATCTCTGCAAAGTACCTGCTCAGAATGGGGCCATACCATTGCATTCAGCTGCAGCCTGACACTTTCTGTCTCTCTCTGCTCTTTAGAAGGGGAAGACAGGGACGGCATCAGCTGATTCTGAATGGGTGCATGGTTGAGGCACCTGGCCACCCGATAAACATCGCCTCCTGAGAGACAGTAACAGAAGGCGATTCAGTGGGACAACAGGTACAGCACAAGTACATGTCATGCCAGTCACTCCTCCGTTGTGCTCTGCTGACTGTGTGTGAGTGTGACGCTCTGCCCCTGCTTCTGGTTACCTGTATGATATTTATATTATAAATAAATGGTCTGTGTATGAAATGTCAGTATGTAAGATTTGGCCTTTAACTTTCAAGGTCAGTAGCTGAAACCACAGGATGTCATTAAACTGACCAGAAGAACCATTTAATTAAGACATCCTTCCAGAAGGGCATTTTATTACCTTTATGCTTTTGAAGTTAAAACTAAATTTGAGTTTTATGACCTTACAGGAAAAAAGATTATTGGGCTGGTTCCTCTCATTTTAGCACATAGCCGGAAGTGTGTGAAGAGTCGTAAAACCCTCAGATCACACTAGCACCAGGAAATCAGCAGAGGGACTTCAAAGAGAAATGTTTGATTAAAGACTGTCATATTTGGGAAATGGCTAGCTACAGATTTTTCAAAGTAATGACTTACATCCTCAGGGATAACTGTGTCAGAAATTGATTGTAAGGGAGGAGCTAGCTAACTCACCAAAAAGGGATGGGGAGAGGGATCTTGAAAATGAATCCTGTATCTGGGATATGTGACACATGATTTTTGGGCTCTGAGACAGAAGTTCTCTAATTTAAATAGCACTTACAAGGTAATACTTAGAAGAAATTAAGTTGTTGTGGTAGGAGTGTTTTGTTCTGTAACTTCCTTCTTGTTTTACATGATTGTAAGATGTATGATATATTGTCCTGTGTTTAATTTTATCTGTTTTTATCATATTTTAGTAAACAACCTTTTCTTTGAAATACTGCCTGGGTGTGTTCTCAGTTTCTTTTTGCATGTGAGGTACCTGTGTTTAAGTCTGACAGCTGTTGAAAAGCTGGATTATGTTACTGGGCTTGCTTAATAAGGTAAGAAATACCTAGGTCTCTTATAGAGTTAAAAAAGGTTCATTTTGGATACCTGGTTAGGTGCCCTTAAGCAAAAGATATATTGCATCCCCCAAAGAGAATATTATCTGAGCCTGTACATTTGGGTATGCTAGCATAAGGTTCACAGTTTGAATCAGTCCAGAACTCGAGGCTAAAGGTGATTCGGACCCAAAGCAGACAGGAGAGTTACCCTGTCTGTTACCTGTTCACACTATTGCACTCTGAGGTTGGCACTGTGGGAGCAGAGGGCCTGAACTGTGGAGTGCATTTGTGACAGCAAGCATTGGGAGGGCACAACGCTAAACTTACAGATCCACTGGAAAGGAAGAATGGGGGATGCATCCTAATGCATCTGTCTACACTGTCAGAGCAAAGAGAAGTGTGGGAGGGAGGGAGCAAGTGAGCTGTCCAGAGTGACAGAACGAAATTCAACTATGTGAGCCTGTTCCTTGTAAGCCACTACTTCTATGACGGACCCTCTCTCTCTCACTGCGGACACTACAGTGCCTCACATTGACCAGCGATGTCATCAATTCGACTCCATCTCTAATCCTCTCTCTCCGACTACTCTACTGGGCCTCATCCTCTGCTAGTTCTTCTTCTGTGGACTGTGGTTCCTTGTTTCTTGGCTTAGACTGTTTAGTGGGTGGTGCACGCGGGGCGGCAGTCAAGAAGGAAGGGTCAGAGGGCAGGTGGGCTGGACTGAGCAGACTGGGGTGTGACAGGGAGCTCCTGCCGCTCTTGAGGATCAACCTTTTCTTAAATCTATTGCAACAGTTCTTCTATTTCTAAGCCTAATCTATCCTTTACTATTTCTAGTCCATAAAGTTGGCCACCTATATGCACCCCCCCTCCCATTTCTTGACTATGCTATGGTGTCCTCTTTAATTTTCATTTTCCCTCTCAGGTCCTCATATAGGGAGGTTATTGTGGTGGCCTCCAAGTGTATGTCAAACAGGTTGTGTTTATTGTTGTTGGATTTAGTATGTAATAGCACTATGTCATAAAATACCTTGATGTATATACCTTGGCCCAGATATTCAAAGTGGTTGCATCTGGTGCAACCCCACATTGCGCCCTAGCAGGATATTGAAAAGACTGCCTGGTGCAGCGCAACTCCCAATGCGCTGGGGTGCAATGTAGTGGTATGCAGCACAGATGTAGGGGCATGCCCATGCATATACGGCACATCCCGATATTCAGCCTGGGATGTGCAGTGCATATGATGGTGCAACCCTGCATTGTGCCGCATGAGGGGCTCAAAGTTGAGCCCTTGCAGAGTAGGCACAACTCCTGGCCACCCAAAGGTGGGCTGCAGTATTGCAGGGTTCAACACAACAGCCCAGCCTTTGGTGGCCACCTGCCCACCCAGAACACCGTCCACAAGCACACACTGAACCCGAACCCCACTGCCCATAGCCATGATCACACAGCATATGTATAAAACAGAATCCCTGGTAGTCTAGTGGCTCCCGAAGTCCTCATTTCTCCAATACATATTATACATGACCATCCCTGAATGACTCATTCACATATTTGGGACTGTCTAGTACAGTATGCCCTGCAAGCCTATTGGTTCACACAGGGGACCAATGGGCTTACAGCTCATGCTGTACCTGTCATTCTGCGGGTGGCCAGGTGGTATGCGGGTGGGATGCAGCCGCCCACTAATAACGGGAGGGAGCAGGGTGGGCAAGGGGTCATGTGGGTGGAGGGTGGGGGGTACCACTGGATCACCAGGGGCATTCATGTGAGCACTGAACTGTGACTGGAGACTCAGGAGGGAGGAGGGTCCACTAGACTACCAGGGACTGTTGTAATGTACATTTACCTCAATCACTGCAATGGGTGGGGGGGTTCCACTAGACCACCAGGGACAGTCATAGTATCATATATCAGGGAATCAGGGACTCAGGTGGGAGGGGGGACCACTAGACCACCAGGAATGGTCATGTATATTATTTATCAGGGTATCAGGGACTGGGGGGGCCACTAGACTACCAGGGATTTCTTTGTATACATCTACCACGCAATCATGGCTACAGGGTGGGGAATGCCCTGGGATCCTCACAGCTCACGTCATCCTGTGCAGGGCACCAGGTGCAAGTCACCAGGCTGCCCTGTGCCAGGCATGCAAATGGGACCATAATGACATGCAAATGGCCCCATTTGTGCCTTGCATATATTATGGCCTCATTTGCATGCCCCCTGCTGAATATCGTGGGTGAGGTGCCTAGTGCAACTGCACTTGCGCTAGTGCATCCCTGTGCTCCCTATCTGTGGCTTGCGCCAGCTCAGTGTCATGGCGCATCCCCGTTGAATATCACCTGGACCTGGCCCCAGCGCATCACAGTTGTGCTGCACCCAGGCTTGCTCCACTGCCTGGCACAGTCTGAATATGGGCCTTTATGTTTATGAAACCTGTAAATGTTGAAAATACCATGGCACTAGGTGTTTTTGATAATGGTAAAAAGTACTAGGTGACTATTACAGAAATTAAGTTAGTTGTGCTGTTTAAAATGCATGTAAATTGCTGTAGACTGAACAAGTCTAAATGTCATGGTGATTTGCATATATCCATGATGCTTTGCATTATGGACGTAGGTATGATGTTGTATTTCTTTGAAACTTGATTTGTTGCCAATGCCCTTGGGGTAACCTTTCTTTCAATGATTCTGCATTGAGGTTCTTTGTCTATATCTTGTTCTGTTTTTTTTCTTTTTGGACCCCCACTACCCAAGCAAATGGGGTCCACATAGGGGTGGAGGTTGTATCTCAACTAGTAAGTGAGATCAGAGATCAGTGTCAGTAGGTGCTGGCTAAGTGCAGAGAAAGGACATTCATAGTCTGTTGCTGCAAACTGATGTACTGAAGAAGGAATATGGCATTGCAGAAGTTTATTTCCTGTATTTTGAATAAACATCACACAGAGACTGTGCGTTGAGCCTGAAGTCTGGTCCATCTGTTTTCCCACAACCCTTCCACATGGGGGCAGAGCAAAATGGGGGTTATCACTCAAGGAAGGGCATCAGACTGATGGGCAGGCCAGAGTGGAGCTAGGCTTTCAGGATCTGTCCCTGCCTGTTCTTTTTCCATAACTTGTGCTGGCTGTACAGTCTCAGCTTGGACTTCTGTCTCTGCTAGTTTGGCTTCCATTCTCCTGGTAACCACTCCTGGACATGCTGCTGCAGAATCCATACCTTTCTCTATGCTTCTCTGGTACTAGGTCCGGTACCCACGCACAAAACTCCTGGCTTAGAGTATGCACAACATAAATCCCACTTAGGCTGATACCATCTGTCACTGAGGTACAGGTCAGGAAGCATAGGAGAACCAGGGACAGTTGTAGAAGTCGCAAAAAGTATTTATTTGTACTAGCAGTAACATAAAAAAAAAACTTGTTCCGTATAACTATTTACAAAGGCAGAATAAATAGAGAAGATCCATCAGAGTTTTCCTTCAATCTCTGTGTCTCCTGTAAGAATTTGCAGCTTTTTTCATAAGTCCGTGCAACCCCCCTTCTTAACAAGCATCCTGTTTTTTTTCTAAAATGTTCTTGTGTATTTCAGGCAGGTGCAGGCAGGAACACAATATCCCAGAAATGAGGCCCCTTTTCCACAGCTTCTGCAAAAGGCTTACAAATTGCATTTCAGGTTAGTCCCTTGAGTTCCCAATAGCTTTTTGCAATCATCTTAAACTATAACTATATACATTTTAACAGTAACACTATATAATTTCTAAACAAAGGGATCCCAATATCAGTTACATTCCCACATAATGATTTGCATATATTTTTATACCAGCAGATGTGCAAGGGAGAAAAAAACAGAACAGCAAATGAGGGTAGAGAGACAGTGAGAGGCAGAGAATTGTGAGACTGTCTGGGTGATTAAGTCCTAGGTCTCACGAGAAAATCTGGTTGCACAACCAGACAGACAAGAGACAGGAAAGGAAAGAACAGAATAGATCCCTGCATTCAAACTCTACATAAGAACTGGGACAGGGTCCTATTCAACCCTGTCACATCTAGCCACTGAATCAGCGGTATCCATGTGCCACCCTAGCACTGAATTTCAAACTGATTTGGATGCCATTTCTTTTGTTGTGTTAGCCTGCCACTCTCTGTACCATGGAAAGCCACAAAAAGACCTAAAATACTTTAAACATGTTGTTTCTGTTTTGAAATCACTGTTGCTGTCCATCTCAAACCACTCGCTCCAATTCTTGAACCACACACAGCATGGACTCGAGGAACTCCCTGCCAACCTGCAGGTACACAGAGATTGTCAGGAGTTTCTCGAAATTTGCTACCACAGATGGCAATTTGCTGCTGGCAGGACCTTTAGAAAATCACAATCTTGCTGGTGGCCTAAGGTAGTGACTTGGTGGCTCTGTAAAACCACATTGCAACACAGCACAGCACCCTTACGACACCAGATGATACAGGAGCTTCGCTAGTAAAAAACTGAATATGGAGGGACTATATCACATAAAATCAGACTCTTATTTTATAAATATTTTAAAGAATGTCACAGTTTCTCCACTTAAATGCATTTTAGAAGTGCAAAAATACTCTCTGGGGTGTGGGTTAGTGTGCATAAACACACTTCTAAGGGCAGTAAGGGCACTCAGCCTGCAGCATCCTGCCTTACTATGCCCCTAGGCATGTGTTTATCCACACTAACCCACACCCCATCATGTGTTATTTGCTTACTAAATACACTTCTAGGGGCAATAAGGGCACTCATCCTTCCGACTCATACCTCACTACATCCTTAGGTGTGCATTTATATGGTATCACATTGCAACAGTAACAGGAATACAGTGACATTTCTGACAGTTCGCTGTGATAGTCTGCTGGGTTCCCGACACTGCTGTCTCTGGAGTGTTCACCCCTCCCTGAACCAACTCCAACTCAGAGTTGGTTATTTTAAGTCCAGAGGGTGTGGCAGGCTGAGCCCCCCACATGGGGGATGTGGGGGGTGAAGCCCCCCACAGAAAACTCAGTTTACTCCAGTGACAGCACGACACCAATTGGCGGTATTGTGCCATTGCTGTACTGATGGTCGCTGTGCTCTATGTCACCGTTGCATGGTGGAACCCATTTATACATACTAAACCACACCCCCGTCTTGTGTTATTGCTTACTAAATGAAGTGCTAGTGGCAGTGAGGGCATTCAACCTCCAACCTTGTGATTCACTACATCCCTAGGTGTGCATTTATCCACATTAACCCACACCCCCTCATGTGTTATTGCTTACTTATAAAATAGGTAGGGGAAATAAAGAGATCTTATTGGCCCAAATAGGGTTTTCTCTACATCTTTTATTTAAACTATACCATAAAAAAAAGGTCCTGCACCCAACAGTCACAGTACCAATTGTATCTGTGAGCCACCCTAGCACAGAATTTCAAACTGATTCAGCTGCCATTTCTTTGCGTTAGCAAGTCGTTCCCTGTAAAATCAGAAGCCACAAAAAGATCTAAAAATTTTAAATGTGTTTTCTTCTCTTTGGAAATCACTGATTCTGTCCTCCCAAGATGCTAGCTCCCATACCTGAGCCACATACCACACAAACATGAGGAACTCACTTGCAACCTGCAGGTACACAGAGACTGCCAGGTGTTTCTCAAAATGCACTACTGCAGAGGGTAATGTGTTGCCTGCAGGACCTTTAAGAAATCATGGTCTTGCCAACGGCCTAAGGTAGTGACCCAACAGCTCTATAAAACCATGCTGTAGCACAGCACAGCAGCTCTAGTGATACCAGATGACACAACAGCTCCCCTAGTGAGAAATTAAAAGTGGAGGAAGTATTTCATATTAAATTAGGCTTTTTTTTCATTTTAGAAATTTTTAAAATAATTTTACAGTTATTTTACAATAATGGGGAGGAAAATACAAAACTCAGCTGGAGAGAAAGTGGAAAGATGGGTATCAAACTGGTTGAGAGATATGAAGTAAGGGGTGGTAGCAAATGAAAGCCACTCAGAGGATGGAAGATTGATCAGTGGAGTACCACAGGGATCAGCACTGGGCCCTGTCTAGTCAATGTGTTCATAAGTGACATTGCCGAGGACCTGGAGGGGAAGAAGTGTCTCTTTGCAGATAACACAAAAATCTGCAACAGGGTGGACACCCAGGAGAGGGTGGAGAAAATGTAAAGGAATCTGGAGAAACTAGAGGAGTGGTCTAGGGTGTGACATCTGGGTTAAAATGGCAAAAATGCAAAGTCATGCACCTCAGGCAGGGTAACCCGGGGACTGTGTATAAGATGGCGGGAGGTGCTTACAGTTACCAAGTTGGGGTGCTCATATCTGATTATCTCAAGAGAGCAGGGCAGTGCCCCAGGGCAGTAGGCAAGGTGTGCTGCATGGCTGCTGGGATGCATAGGGAAGTGGATCTCTAACAGGAGAAGGGAAGTGGTGTTGCCTCTGTAGCGCTCATTGGTGAGACCCCACCTGGAAGACTGTGTCCAGTTCTGGAGGCTGCACCTTCACAAGAACATTGACAGGATGAAGGCAGTCCAGAGGAGGGATACTAAAATGGTGCAGGGTTTGCACGAGAAGCCATACGAGAAGAGACTGTGAGAGATGGGCATCTTATCCCTGGAAGAGATAAGAGCAAGAGAGAACATAATTGAGTCCTATAAATACCTCACGGGGGTGAAAAAGTGCAGGGGGTAGCCTTTTTCAAAGGAGGAGGAACACCAGTACATGGGGGCATGCTATGAAACTTGAGGGGGAGGGTTTAAAAGGGATGTGAGGAAACACTTCTTCACAAAAAAGGTGGCAGATTCCTCAAACAGCCTGCCAGAACAGACGGTAGGAGCAAAGACAATGGAGAGTTTCAAGCATGCATGGGATAGGCACATGGTTATTATAAACGGAGGTAAGGGAGGAGGAAGGGACGCCTGTCACCAAGTAGGGTCCAAGGTGTAGTGTTAGGCAGGGAAAATCGGGCAGTCTAGATGGTCCTACTGCTCCTTTTCTGTTGACACTTTCTAGGTTTGTGTGTGTCTATACTTAAGGAATTGTTCTTGTGAGTTTTGGCGACCTTTATGTGTTGTTATTATGCATGATCCATGGATGTTTGTTGTATGAGAATGGGGCACTGTCATCCCTGGACCCCATCACAAGCAAGATGCTTCCTCATAAGATGCTTACCCTGGTGGGAAATGATTAATATATTAAATAAAAAGGGTAAGGTAAACATTTCTGAAGATTTTGGGGGGAGCAAAGTAAAACAAATGGACTGTAGCCCTTACAGAAGTTTTCCTTTTGGGTAAAAGCCCATTAATGTGATTCTCCAAAACACATGAAACTTATTTTTAAAGAGCCCATGGCATAATGGAAACTTTGGTATAACAGAACTTTAGATGCATGTTAGACTGAATGTCTTATATCTTCATATACGCTCACCACACATCCAAAACTATTGGAATTCACTGGCTACATCCATCAATCTCTCAACAAAGGTAATTTAGTGGGAGCAGCCTTCAGAGACCTTACAAATGCCTTTGACACTGTTTACCACACTCTTCTTCTTCAGCAACTAGCTTCTATATGTCTCTCCTCTGACACATTAGATTGGTTCAAGAGTTACCTGGATGGTCAATCCCAACAAGTGAAAATTGCAAATGTTACCACTGTCGAACTGCCCATCCACTCAGGTGTACCACAGGGCTCTATTTTAGAGCCTTTACTTTTCAGCATCTTCCTGAACAACCTACCGCAGGCCTGCCACCAACAGATGCTACTGTATGTGAATGATGCTGTCATCTTTACTAGTAACCCTGACCCACAGCAACTGCAACATCAACTACAGCATAGTTCTGTAGATGCTGAGGACTGGTTCAACACTCACAAATTAATCCTGAACTACAAAAAAACTAAAGTTATGCTGTTCAGTGGCACCATGGCAAGCACAAATCTTAACCACTTACAGTCCAAAATTGCATCGGAGTACCTCTGGAACAAATCCTACATTTTAAGTACCTGGGAGTAATCCTGGACAGCTCACTCTCTTATGCTCAGCACATCGACAATGTTGCCCAGGCTGTCAACATCAAGATTGCTCTGCTCTACAGACATAAACACTGCTTGACACCCAAAGCCCTCAAAACTGCAATTATCAGCTGTCTTACCTACTGTATACTATGGCTTGATTATCTATGGTGCCGCTACTACTTCTTCACTCCATAGAATATCCATTGCACTAAATAAGGCATGCAGACTCCTCACCGGTGCTGCACGCCTTACCCACACATGCGACCTATACGCCCAATGTGGGTGGCTTCAACTAAGTGGAAGGATACAGTACCAAACATACCTGTTAGCTAAAAAAGCACTTCTCTGCCTTTTGCCCCCCAGAACTGTGAACCTCCTTAACCCTCACTCCAGCTCTCAGCACACTCGAAGCTCAGCCCATCAATCTCTGAAGATTCCTAGGTGCAGGACATCTCAAGGGCAGCGGTCATTTGCTTACAGAGCCCCACTCAGGTTCAATGCGCTTCCCAATGAAATCCTATCCATACCAAGATTAGGTCCTTTCAAGCATAGCCTCCATCAGCATCTTATGACACACAGTTCCTGCGACAGCTCCACCTAATGATACTACCGCATGTGCACACTCCAGATCCCTCTTCTCCACCTCAAAGCCTTACCTTTCCAACCCTTGCTATATCCTCCTACCATCACGCACTCTTCAACCCCCACCACCTCCCCTCCTACCTACTACCTGCACCCACCACTCTTTCTACTCCTACTGACAAGGCCTTCTGGCAGCTTACCCCTCTTCTTCTCTCCTCTTACCCCCCTGCTCCTCTCTTCTCCATTACTAAAGTTATTAATTCTAGATAATTAAAGTATGTACTTTACTGTTTTTTAAACCTGGTCTTTGTATTACTGCCTCTGTATGTTTGTTCACCCCTTCCCACTGACGTGGAATCTTTGTAAATTTATTTATTTATTTAAACATCAGTTTAACAACCTTTGAGCCAGAGGCTCATTTACAAAGGTACCTCGTCACATAGAGGACAAACAGACATTAGAACAATAAACAACAGTTAATACAGATTAAGGCAAGTTCAAAATACATAGGTATAAGGTGAGGATTGGAGGGGACGGTTAAATGGAGAGGGATGGGGAGGAAAGAAGAGAGGTAGGGAGGAAGTTCAGGGGAGAAGGGAAGCAGGAGCGAGGGGGGGGTGGGAGTGCTGCTCAGCGAGCATTGTCAAGACTATTTATTTATTTTTTTTTTTTTTGAGCGCCTTGTGCTTAAAGGTATTGTAATCCGAGACTGAATAAATAAAAATAAATAAAAACATAAGACCATTAGTAATTAGATCTGCAACAGGGCCCACTCCCAGATTTTTGTTTGGGAGTGGGTTCTTTTTCAACAGAGGGTCTCCCACACCAAAAAATGTTTATTTGGAGATCCTTAAAGAGCCACTGGCATATCGAGGGATTTTTAAAAAAAAAACAGTTGTTGACTAATTTTCACAGAAACCGGCCACAGAAGAAACCCAGTTATGCTATGCTGACCCTTTTCCTGCCTAACACATATCAGCTTGTATTTCATATGTCTTCAGTATTTTGAAGCATCACCTTTTTTTTTTGCATAACTATGCATAGTAACATAAACACAGGATCCCCATCTCTCAGACTTCCTCTGCTCTGTTTTCTTCTTGTCTACACCTGTCTGACACCACAATCTGTTACTGCACTTGTGGAAACAATTATGATGTCATAAACAAAAAATACATCAGGTGTAGACAAGCAGGCATTGCAGATGAAAGTTTAGGGGACAGTGACCTTGTTTTATGTTAATGAACATATTTATTTATTTTCATTCTGATTTATGTATTTTTGTATATGTTTACAGTCATAATTCATGATCGGTTACCAAACATATACTGTATATACTGGCTGTATGGGCAGCATAGCATAGTGGTTGAGGGAACTGAACTGCAAACCTGGAGACCTGGGTTTGAATCCCATCAGCCCCATCTGCATGCTGTGTCACCCTGAGCAAGTCACTTAACTTCCTTGTGCTCCCAGACCGCACCTGGAAACAAGATCCAGCTTAGTGTGCCTTTCCTGGCTAAACAATTTCCCCTTTTCCTACCATGACCTATCTTTTAAGCTTTCTTGCCACATGCTTAATTAACAGTAAAATATTATTACAGAGAGCTAGAGCTGCAACATATGATGGAAAGAATTAGTCCAATTCATGTCGGGGGGGCTTCAAAAAGAAGAAAAAACAGGAAAACACAGTTACGTACTTACTGTAACAGTACATCTTCGAGAGAATCTCTTTCATCAGGCCACATCTATGGAACATATAACCACCAGGCACTGGGACCACATGGAAACTTTTTGCGAGCAGTCCACTAGGGGCCACCCATGACTACATCCTATGCAGGCACTTCCCATATAAACATGAGCGGCCCCTTCCCTCCTCAGTTCCCCGCTGGCAGTCATGCTTGGAGGATCTCCCTCCAGTGAACCAGGTGAGAATCCATGGCTCTGCCTACCAGGTGAGGCAGGACATAGCAGGTAAACCTTCCTGGAGAAAGAGACAGGAGTTACAGAGCTCTAAATCCTCAGGGGGGATGGAGGATAGGATGGTTTGGCCTGATGAAAGAGATTCTCTTGAAGATCTACTGTTATGGTCAGTATGTAACTATTCTATCATCTTCAGGGATATCTCTTTCATCAGGCCACACCTATGGAATGAGTACCAAGCAGCACTGACAGTAAAAACAGGCTGGGTGGCTGGAGCCTGCAGGCCTAAGAAAGGAGGCCTTGAAACACAGCTAGGCCAAAGCCTGCCCTTTTTTGGGAAGCAATGTCCAGACTGTAGTGTTTAGAGAAGGTGTGGACAGTACTCCAGGTGGCAGCTGCACAGAGCTCTGCAGTGGACACATTTTTAAAACAAGCAAAAGGAGTGGCCATGCTGTTATATATCAGCTGAAGAAGTGGACAGCAATGGAACTAAGCCCCCCCACCACGAGCCTCAATACCCTTATTGTATGATTCACCTCCCTGGACTACCAAGCAGCAGCTATACCACACAAGGAGCTACCCTACCTTCTATAGTCAGAAGGGACATATATGCAAGTGGGTCTTAATGAAGAACTACAGTAAAATGACACACTATGGCTCTGGTGACAGGTGCAGGATGCATTGTCTTAGCATTTACAGCAATAATGTTAAAGGGACACTGTCAACCCCCTTAGGTCTCAAGTGTCCCTAGTTTAAAAAACATTTTATGATTGCCAAAATTCTGTAAAGACTGGTGATGTAGCTGGTAGTTTGATTCTGACTCTTATTTTCTTTAAAAAGGTAAAGAACAGACTGCCCAACATACTGGTGTTATCACACCAAAACAGGTTTGTTTACATTCCTTGATCAACTCAGAATGCATCTTTCCTGGACTTGGGAACACCCACAAAACAGTCTATCCTTTCATGATGCATTGGGAGATTAGGAGGCTACTGTCTTATGAGTGACTCAACTGTGTGTGTGTGTGTTTCTAATGCTCAGGACATGTGCAGTAAGAAGAGAACCAGGATTGTAAACAAAAACAAGATTGTTTATAAATATACATTACCATGCATTTCAGTTCTACTAAGCAAGGCTACAAACAAAACAAACAGCAACATCGATGAATTTTTGAGAGGGTAAGCAATCATAAAATGTGGGGTTTCAACTAGAAATAATATGATGAAAAACAGGTCGACAGTGTCCCTTTAATGAAAAGTTTGAAAAATAATGCCAGGACGCTGTAGGATTCAGGTCACATGGTTTCACTACTCAGACAGTCACTCGTCTCAAATTCGGGAAGTCTACAGCCTGCACCTTGTTTGCAGTATTGTGAATCTGCCACAGCTTGTGATTTACAATCTGCCAGGAGGCTGCAGCATTCCTCTAGCAGAACACAGCTCAATGCTTCCATGCTTTTCCTCTCAGGACTCAGGCTGAAACTTCTCGTAGGACTCAGGCTGAGTTAAGAGCCCACAATCAAAGTACTTGGGGTAAGACCAACTGGTCTTCGGCATATTTCTCGCTGAAATGTCTGCAATGCCTGTATAGGGCCTCATTCATTGAGAAGTAGAAGGGTCTACTTCTGTCCAGAATTTCAACACCAACAGGCACATCATCTACCATTTTCATAAATGCAAATAATCTAACTACACGGGTACTGTTTCTTTGGGGTTCACTCCAATTTGAATGTCATTTGTAGTTTTGGGCATTAAACATTCAGTCCTTTCTGGTCCCAAAAGGACCACCATTTCTTTGTGCATGCAATCTGTCATACTTCCATGTCTTCTCTGGATGCATGCATCCTAATACTGAGAATATTGACAAACATGCGCATGTATGCATGTGTGTGTGTGTGTGCGCGCGTGTGCATGTGCGTGTGTGTGTGTCTCTCTCTCGCTCTCTCTCTCTCACCATTCAGACTCTATCAGTTCAGGCAATTGTACCCATACTGTTTTAACCTCCTCCAAGATGGATGCACATTCTAGTCTCCCTTAGTCTGTACAAGACGCCCAAGACATTGGATGCAAACCCCAAGCTGCACTACAGCAACTTTTGAAGTTCTAATTCAGACCCATAAGTTCTCAAAGATTCTAGCTTAACCACTTTTTAAACCGAATTAGGTTGCATACACTTGTATATCTAAATGCCAATGAAAAGATAATTGTTCATTTGCAGTGCAAACCAGTCAAATGTTTTTTCTAACAAGAGGAAGAGAAAGAGCTGCGCCTGATTGGAGACACTGCATCAGGTGGCCATGGATTAATTCTCAAGTAATCCATGGCACAGTATGCACCTTTTCTCTTCCCCATAATAGTGCCCTGTAAATAATAGTTCCTTCTCGGGCACTTTGCAGGTACTAGTCTATAAGCATACAGCAGTTCCACACAACACTGTGACAAAATAATGTTACACACAGTACAATGACTATCACTTCAGTGACCAAATAGTGCTAGTCTGTTTTCTCTTTTCTATAGATATGTCATCGGACATAAACGTGTGATTAAAATCCCTTGTACACATGTTCCACACCATGACTCACTGTAACGAGCCACAAGTTCACATTGCTTTTATTTATTTTCCAACATAGCAGTACAATAACGAAAATGAGCGCGTAACTGAACAGAAAAGACTGAGCAAGCACACAAGTAAATATCAGTTTTACTGGCATGCTTTGCACAGTAAGAAACAGAAATGTGTTTTTCTACAATCTCTAATTTTTGCTTTTCACAACTTTGTGAAATAAATGTTTCCATCACTTTTACCTCACTGTTGTACTGTGTCCTTGCTAAACATACATGTAACGCTTTTGCCATTGTGAACATGCTAAAGTGGAAGAGTTTCTCATCGCGATTGTGTTTGTGACCCGTGCCCTTCCAGTAATGTGTGGAATGTCGGATCTGTTTCTTACTCTGCGTTACATGAATTTGTGTCCCTTTTACGTAAGCAGTGGTAGTAGAGCACATCACAATGTGGCACAGAGATGTTTCAGACCTAAGTATAAAAATTTCAATGTCACAGATACAAGTGCGGTAATACATCGACTCGGTTGAGCAACTGGTTCTCCTGAGGCAGGCATTCTCCTGAGGTAAAGATGTATTGGGAAATACACGTCCGACCGCAACACTTTCAAGCCTCACTAAAGTAGCATTCCTTAAATGATTTCAATGACACAGTACATGTGCAATACAAGTGTTCTAACATGGGAAAGAGTAAAAACAAGCAAGAGAGCCAAACCCTTTCTCTTCCCCATGTTACAAGTGAATTAACCCACTCCAGAATGTGGGTCTACTTGGGAATTAATCCACGGCTGGATGGTTGGAACCACTCAGCCTGCGGCCTCATGGTCAACCCCCACCACCACCACCATGGATTAATTCCCAAGTTGACTCACGCTCTGTCATGGGTTAATCCTTACTTAAGGGGAGGTTCTTCTCAGCTCTAAGTGCTTAAACAAGACATATTCCTATGAGGGTTAATTTTTTTCAGAATCGGTTGTTATCCTTACCACTGACATCCCCAATGGAAAAACATCATGATTCCCTGCCTCCTCATGTGATTGATTTCCTTCAGTGAGGATGATGAAAAACTTGCAGGTATTGTATAGTAACCACTTTCAATGCAGCGATATCATGATACTGTTGAAAATGTATTGCCTTCAGAACAGTGAGGCTATTTATATTTAAGCTCTTAACATCTGTGTGTGCTCTGTCAATGGCGAAAGCTTGTGGTCTGACTGGCAGCATTACAATAAAGCTGTCCATCATCTCACAGGCACTGCCAGTTGTCCTGTGAATGTTCCCCTGTCAACTGAGTGCACACATCAGTGGTACTCACTTACATGTAAATAGTCTCAAAATCATATCCCTAACCACTGTAGATAAAACGACTCTATTGTAAAATTAGCAGAGCAATAAAACACCACTGCACCTTAACTATTTGGTTATATTTGTATTTTTTACTGAAAAGTTAGTGGATTATTTATCCATTCATATTGCTGCGACAGTTTGGCGTACCATCATGTCACACACATTCGGTATTACTAGATTACAGTATTTACATCTGCTGCTATTTGTACAAAAAAATCACAAACATTTCTAGATGAACACAAATGCAACATAAAATGTATAATAAACACAATACAGTACCTAAATACAAAATTAACATACATATGAACAGTAGAAAGCAACATACATGTCCCCCTACAAGACTGATAATAAGGTCAAGTTAGAAAGCTACAAGATAAGTACACAGGTACTATATAATGCCTTCCCTTTTTTAGGGTTCTCTGATTTGGCTGAAGTGTCTTTAAAGGGGAACATTTATGAACCATGCCCATCATGGTTCGAAAGCCAATGAAAAGATCTTTTAAAAGAGGTATTGGGTATACCTGTAGCTGGCGGCAGTCCAGAGATATTGATGATTAAGTCTTCCACATATTAATACTACATTGTCATTTTTAGAATCTTGTGATGTCACTGATGATCGAGCTGCACTTGACTACAATGGGGTTAGCCACAATTTGATTGTTAGTGACATCACAAAGTTCTAAAAATGGTGGCAATGTGGTATCAATATGGGGTAGACAATGTCATCGATATCTCTGGACTGCTGTCAGCTACAGAAAAGTCCAATACCTCCTTTAAAATAACTTTTCATGGGCTTTCAAACTGTGATGGGCATAGTTCATGAGTGTTACCCTTTACATGGACATTCCAAATTGCTATGGAATAGTTTATGTGTGCTGTCCCACTTGTAGAAACAGAAGCAGCAGCAGCAGTGTTCCCTCGCTGTCACCGCAGAGATTCAATGGTTTCAGATCCCAGGACAAACAGAGACTCTGTGCATCTAACTGTGGGAAGGGGAGTAAGGCTTCTCAGTTTACAGGTTATCCCTGTGAACAGACTGCAAACCAACACTGACAGCCATACAGAAGGAAGTCACTCTGCAGCCAAAATGTCACTCTGCTGCCCTTCCAGTCAGGATTGCTGCTGCTAGGATGAGGACTGGGGGGCAATGGGGAAACTAAGAAGAAAAAAATCCTCAAGAGTTTAAAACAATCCAGAGTCAACCTACAGTAGACTCTGTGCTGGCCATGATAGATCAGACTGAAGAGATCATGTGACTCCCATTTAGGGTACCTTACATATACATGGTGCAGCCAATGGCCACTACCATCATCAAATACATGTGCTAGAAATATCATGCAACTACAAGGCATCCCAGTGAAAGAATCTCACAAACTGATTTCATCAGAGTACATTCCACAGTCTGAGCTTTTCTTAACTGAGCTATGGATGATACGGAAAAAACTTGCAAGTTCATGGCCTGAGCAAGTTCCTAAGGCTATATATTTCAACCAAGCTATATAATGAATGATACAGGCTCTGAACAGAACTGCAAAGAATGACTGTCAGAATGTACTGAACAACATGGAATGTGCAGAATAGATTCCCATTGTGACTATGGGAGCCCTTTCAAAGTGGTTACCTTTCTTAAAAAATCATAGAGGCCAGGATTTTCATACACTCATGTCTGTTTTTCAGCCGGGAGTGTGGAAATCTGCCTGGGTAGTTAGACCACAAGACAGTCTGACTTCCTGGATGGAATTCCGCACTTGTGGAGAAAAAACATGCAAGTCCTGCAGTTGCAGCAGAAATTGCTGAAAATGATGGGAAATTATGCAAATGCATCCAGTGGCTGTGAATAGGATGCAGACATCTGGATACATCTGCATGGATGCAGCACGCATCTGAACTACAGGTGCACGTGCTGGGCCCACAGTTTTGAAAATCCCACCCAGACTGTGTAGCACCATCCATTAAATACAATAAAGTATTCAAGTGCCATTATAAGTACGGATTAATTGTTTACATTAAAAATGTGGCCCAACCATCAATTATTAAAAAAAGCATATTCTTGGAAAGTTCAGGGGTTACTAGGATACCTCAGGATTCTGTTGACATAAAAAAAAAAAAAACACTCAAACATGATCTTCTTGAGATTCTTTGATATCACCAGAAACTCTCAGCGTCCGAAGAATACCATACTTCACAGCTAAATGTTGATAATTCTATGTATTCTGGACCTTGGAATGGGCATCATAAGTGACAGTTTATCCAGGCAGTACCCGACCGCATGACTTTTTTTAAATTCTTTGGTAACGAGTAAGGCCCACTAGGCACAGTGCCTGTTTTCAGGGGCAACCTGGGAGCACTTGGGAGGTTACAAAACTTGTTCAGTGTCACAAAGTATGGCAGTGAAGGTTGTGGGACTCAAATCCAGGTCAGTTGGATGTACCAAGCTCATTCACAGCTCCTTACTCTAACCTCTAGGCTATGCTGACAACCCTTTTCGCTTCTGACAGAGAACGAAAGCACCTAAATGGTGCTAGCCTGCAGCAGCACCTAGTGTTAGGCTTATGGGCAAAGTACTGCACCAGTGTCCCTGCCATGGCCATCGACAGTTAGGAAGTTTCAAGTACTGTCTGTAACACTAAACATCTTTTTTTTTTTACATTTTAGTTTATGCCCCCATCTGTCTCTCTCTCCTGCCCCTTCTGCCAGTTCCCCCTGCCCCATCACCTGTTATCTCTGGATATGTAGCCCTATCCTTCTATACCCCCATGGTGGGAAGGTTGAGGTACCCAGAGCCCCTTTGGATGCCCTGCTCACAGGGGAAGGGCATCCTGTCAGTAGTGCAGAGCCTGTGAGGAGATACCCATTTTATCCTGCATTGGCCAAGTTTTTCTGCTGCCTGCCTTCCTATTCCCAGGGATGTCTCATGGGTTAGGATGACTAAGGTGTACACATGCAATGCATGTATAAGATGCCACCAGGAGGCATCCCACATATCCCAGGTGGCTCCAGCATGCACTGCCCCCTTGTGGTCACCCATGTGGTGATAGCAGAGCAAAGTGCACTGCCCTCCAACCTCTGGGGCACTCAATTCTCCTCCCCCCCCAACCAGCCACCATGGACCCAGGCTTGTTCCCAAACCTGGGCTCTGGCATAGCGAGCAGTAACACTACCGCTGTGCTGACATGCTGACCCTTCTTTGGGCATTTTCATTTTATACCTATGCTTTTATCCTTCTACAAGGGCCTTAAGAGTTTTTGCCTGATGGTAGGACAAACATTGTTGAGGTTTCTTTTTCATCATCATCATCATCACCACCCTGTGAATAATACAAGAACAAAAGGTGATCACAGCTGAAAACCTGCCTTGTATAGTACTGGCTCCTACTAGACCCACAGCTGTGGGGGTGGAAATCAATACTGGACAAAGCCAGCCCTGTTTCTTTTGGAGGTTGTAAGAGTCCCCCCACAGTACTCATCTTCACTGTAGTCAGTGTGTCTGACAGGGAGAGGTTCCTCTGCTGCAGCGAATCCTTTCTGCTTTATAGCACTGCAGAACTGCAATATTCAGGATGCCATCAATGTGTGGGGTCCTCAAATTCATGTTGTACTACAGTACAACAGCTTGCTATATTTCAAACATCACAATGAATAACGATATGGCAGACATTCTTGAGATTCATATCTCTATCTCCATTTCTATTTTCCCATCATTTTCCTTTCCCCAGTCAGTGCCACTGTGCAGTCCTCCCCCAGTTCTCCCCCAACCTATGCATCAATGTGTGTACATCTGATCCCCAATGCATGTACAGTATTTGCTTAGTGTCACTCCCCCCTCTTTAAAACATGCATCCCTGCATCTCTTTGGTCCTGCAACTGGAGGGTGGGACATGGATTATGTCACTCCTCTCCTGGCCATCCTGCAGTGATCATCAAAGCAGTTGTGGAGCACCATCCCTAACCTCTGGAGACACACAGGCTGCCTTGGGCAGCACTGTGGTTCCAGCTGCTGGAGCGTGGGCACCAGAGTATGGAACATGAACCCAGATTGTCTGCATGATAGTGCGACCCACTAATGCTGGGACATCTGGCTGCCCCAAGATTCTTAACTGATTCTCAACCATGAATAAAGGGATCACTTGCTTGCCATGAAGCTTGGTATAAAGAAGCAGATCCAGCATGTCAATCATTTCCCCAAGCGTCCCAATACAGAGCACAAACCTGCCGGCAGGACATAACTATACAGCAGGATCAAGCAAATCCTTCAGTACATGCAGTCCCAGTTTTCAAAACATTGCTCAGCCCAACAGAATCAAATCCTTTCTACATGTTTTTTCTCACTCTCTCTTCCAACTTCCATTTGGTTCAGAAAATGACTTTTCACGTGACATCTAGACACCAGTGCATTACTGACCCCTACGACATCGATCTGCAATAAAACAAAATACTTGTAACATTCAAATGCTTTTTTAACTTTACGAGATGCTGATAACATGGATAAACCATCATCTAAAACTGTGATTACCTACTTAAATTAAGGAAAAACCCTTGACTTCTGTTTCTCTGTGGAATTATATATTATACAAGGTACTACTTTATAAACATCACAAAGAGATTTTGCAACAGATTTTTGTTTTCAACATGCCAAATATTTTTTTTTCTCTATGTGAATTTAGTGCTCATAAAAGGTGCTGGTTTGACAGCAATGGAACCTGAAGTCCGATGCTTATCCACATGACAGGTACAGCATGGGCAAGCACTGTGGAAGCTTCTCCACACTGCCCCACCAGGTAGGGCAACATGCCAACTTCAATTTGTTATGGACAAAGATGTTACTGACTTTCTTTCAAATAACAGTTACTATTTGGAGCAGCAGAAATGTCAAGGGCCCTGTACAGTGACAAAGAAAATGTGACTGGTATGTTTAAATGAGTCTTAATCTTCCAAAGTAGCATGCTCTTCCTGCTCCAACTGAAATACGTCAAATGATGGTGTCAACAGGTTTAAGTAAGATGGAAAATCAAATCCAGAATGGCAAAGAAAGCTGGGAATGCTCTTAAATTTTAGTATTTAATATCAAATCCATCATGACAAAGGAAGCTGGGAATGCTCTTAAGTTTTAGTATTTAAAAAAATATCATACAATTGTCAAAACATTTCAATACTGTTTAGCATTATGGTCTTCAGCATTTTAGTACTCGTAACTTGTTCCAGTGTGTAAGTACTGTAGATATATACACAAAAAAAGATCATGTCAAGCACTGTACCAACCCTATAAAGGTGGTTGTGTCATCAAGTCTTTTGAATGTAACAGCAAGGTGTGTGCTACTATTTGAATACTTACACTGGATTACAACACTACTTGGAGCCAAGGTGCAATTGTCGTTGATCAAAGACAGTTTTACTCCAGATGATCTCATAGCAAGTGTCCAGTGAGTTTATAGAAACATAGAAGTTGACGGCAGATAAGGACCTCAAGGCCCATCCAGTCTGCCCATTTCTTTTTCTACCTTATAAATGTGCCATTGGCCTTTGCTCTGTCAGTGACCTATCTATTCATAGTCATTTGTATTGCTCCCTTATGCCTATCCCATGCCTGTTTGAAGCCCTGCACTGTATTCATAGCCACCACTTCTTGTGGTAAGCCATTCCATGCATCCACCACCCTTTCTGTGAATCAATTTATCAGTTTATCAATTAAGCCTGTGCACATAGTTTTGAGCTGGACCTTGCATGGTCTCCATTTCCATGCTAATTTAGAGAAATCCCATGAAGCAGACTGAATTTAAATCTAGGCCTTGGATGTGACTTAACTTGCTTGTGTGAGGGTTTTGTCTTCCTTGTTAGTAGTTATAACAGTAATAGCTGCAGTAAAGGGCAGTGGTATCTGGTAGAGTAGTTTGGGTAGTCAATAGCATGCCCATTTTTGGCTCAGATCAACATGCAGATTGGGCAAGTAGGCCTCTAGACCATGTACCACTCATATCATCAGGGTGGGGTATATGATCAAATTATTTGCCACCTGCACATATCCACCCAGCTGCAGATTCTGGAGGAATCCACCTTGGAATCCGGATACAAGTCCTAACTGCAACAGGTTCAAGAGATGTGTAATGCACATATTCCAGCTCCATCAGTATAGCTGTCTTTTATCTATCGTGGGCTCACAAAATCTTGTACTGTGATTACTGGAATCTGATCACAGGATCATGGCATATACTAGCATATGCTAGCATATGTCTGCAGTTCAAAAGGAAACAATTACTCACCACTGTTATGATGTTTTATTTCTAGAATGTGCACTCATAAGTCATACAAATAGCATATCAGCCATGAGGTGTTGCCCAGAGACAGATTTTGGAATAGGTATGGGCTAATTATAGTCACGTTAGTACAGTCAGAGAGGACTGTACTTAGCCCTGGGAGAACAGCGGGACAGGCAGACATCTGATCTGAATTTATAAAATCTCTAATATGCACTGTAGGCTATTGAATCTCCCACTGCTGTCGCCTTGTTCTGATGTCAGCTGTATGGGATTCTGGGATATCTGGTAAAGAGCAAATGCAACTTGGAAGTCAGCAGACTCAGCCTGGTACAATCTGCTACATGCTGCAGTAAACAGTAAGTAAAAATACTTTTGCACACAGAGTGTAACTTGGGACCAGCCCACACTTGAGTGCGGGGCCCTTAGTGCTGCCTGTCCCCCTTCAACTGGAAGATGACTTGGCAGTCTTATCTGTCTTAGTTGCCAAAGATGACTGCTCTTTTACAGCGTACCTTGCAGCTCTTTCCAGTCTCCTTGGTTGCCAGAGACCGCTACTGAGAAGAAGTACTATCTGAAGTGTACTTTCTACCCTCAGCGGTACCTTTCTCCATGTTTTTATTGCATGTTTACAAGAGGGAGCTGTCATGAAGCTGTTATGAAAGCTGGTACAAATCACAAAAGCCATTCAGCTGCCCTTTTTATTTTGTTTTGGGGCAGAAAAAGAACAGTTACCATAACAGTAGATCTTTGAGAACATCTTCTTCCATTAGGCCACACCTTTGGAATTATAAGCTATCAGCACTAGAACCACACGGAAACTTCTGCAGGCTGGGGGCACCCACAATGATGTACCACATCTACGTGCATATAAACATAGGCAGCCCCACCAGAGATTAGCCTTGAAGGACCTCCACCTGTAAGGAACCAGGAGATGAGACCAGCACCAGGCATACAAGGCGAGGCATGAGGCTGGATGCAGCATGCATGGAGTAGGATTTCAGGCACAGCATCTGATGTAACCCTCACTGAAACCAAAATGGGGAACAGATGGACCAGGTACCCTTGTCCTGTGACAACAGACCCTGACACAGAGGTAGAGGGACAGAAGGCTCCATTGCCAGCTACTAAAGAAGTGGAAACCATATCTGATGAGGCCATAATGGAACAATACAGATGAAAGTGGCACTCTGCAGCCACAGCTTGAGCAGAGCCCTCTGTATTGGAGGAATGGGGGGAAATGTGTATAGAAATGTACCTTCACAAGGGAGGGACAACATGTATTTCCAAAAAACTCAAGGCCCTGAAGTGAGGGAGCAGAAATGTGGCACTTTTGTGTTGCATGGGGATGCAAAAAGGTCCAACTCTGGATGACCCCATCTTTCAAAGAGGTCAGCAGTTCCCATTTGTGAATCATTGACTAGGACCTGCTTAGCATGTCTCTAAGACATTTTGGAGACCTGGGAGATATGCAGCTGACAACTGAAGGCCGTATGACAGAGCCCAGCACCATACTCTCATTGCTTCCCTGCAAAAGGGATAGGAGTGAGTGCCCCCTTGTTTGTTGATGTAATGCATTACACTGACATTGTCCATTTGGATTAGCAGAGGATTGAGGCAGAGATGATTCTGAAATACATGGATGCTGTACAGGACCATCCTCATTTCCAGGACATTTGCATACAGCTCAGCCTCCACCTTGGTCCATGACCCCAGCATCTGGTAAAGGCCATGATGAACACCCCATCCAGAGGCTGAGGCATCCATGGTAAGGATCTGTACAGGAGCTGGTACAAGGAATGGAATGCCCTTCAATAGGTCTTCATGATCCATCCACCATAACAACATTCTGCAAAGAGGAGACATGACGAGAACCATTTGGTTCAGCTCATCCATCAAGTGATCCCACTGGACCTCATGTGTCCACTGAGGGATTCTCATATGAAAGTGTGCCAGTGACACAGCCACCACGGCCACAGCCATGAGCCCCAGGAGAAGCAACATTGTTCTTGCAGAGACATATTTTCTCCTGTATGCCAACTGTGCCTGTGCAATCAGATTGTTCTCTCCTGTGGCAGTACAACACATCCCATCTCTGTGTTCAAGACTGCCCCCATATACTGCAGTCTTTGGCAGGGAGTCATCACAAACTCTGGCACAGTCACTGTGACCCCCAAGTCATCGAACAACTGACATGTCCAAGACAGAATATATTGCACAGCCTCCCTGGAACTGGCCCTCAGAAGCCAGTTGTCCAGATAGAGGAACACATATAGGCCTTCCATGAGAAGGGCTGCTGCCACTACTGCCAAGCATTTGGTAACGATCCATGGCGCAGAAGACAAGCCAAAGGGCAATACTCTGAACTGATGATGTTCTCCCTCCAGCATGAAGTAGAGGCATTGTCTGTGGGATTTCCTAATCTTGACATGAAGGTATGTGTCCTTCATGTCCAGAAAACAAAGCCAGTCCACTGTTTGCAGAAAGGGAATCAGAGTTTGCAGGGATACCATCTGAAACTTTTGTATATGATGCAGAGGTTGAGATCCCTGAGATTCAACACAGGATGCAGATCCCTTGTCCAGTTGGGGACTTGGAAGTATCTGGAAAAGAACCCTTTGTTTCCCTCTCAAAGAGGAACCAGTTCTATAGTACACTTCTGTAATAATATCTGAACTCTTTCCTTCAGATGGGACAAATGGCTTGGAGGATAAAAGGAAGGAGGTGGAGGATGATCTATAGGGATTTGCAACAGCTCCATAACATGCCCCCTTGCAATTATCTCCAGAACCCACTCATCTGTAGTGATCTCCCACCACTGTTTCAGATTCAGAGACATCCTGCCCCCACGCTCACCCCTGGAGTAACAGTTCAGGTTGGGGAGGGATGAAAGAGAGTGAGGAGAAACTGACGGTGGTAGGGCCAACAGAACCGATTCCTTTGGGTGCTTTTGAATGGGCACCAGAGGGGGAACCTGGCAGGGGGCCACTTCCTTTACCACGGCCTTGCTGACAGTAGGCTTACCAATCTTGAGCAGCAGGCAGATGAAAGAGTCCCTCCCACAACCTCCAGCAAGAGTGGGATACAGAGATCTTACAGACCTTGGACCCATTTTTGAAGCCTGAAGGCCACATAGAGCCTTTTCAACATCATAGCTGAACAGTTTTGTCATATTAAAAGGGGGCATTCAGAACTGCCTGTTGCACATCATTGGCAAAGCCAGCAACTGTTTGCCAAGAATATCTCCTCATGCAAATGCCAGAAGCAGCAGCCCTGGCAGAAGCATCATAGAAATCATAAACTGAGCATAGCAGAAATTTGCCAAGCTCAGCACCAGTATTTTTATTTATTTATTTATTGAAATCTTGGATTAATACTTTTGAGCAACAGCTCTTTACATAGGTTCCAGGTCAAAAGAAAAACATCATCCTGATAACAATAACAGGTACATTGCAAGTGTCACCAGGCCCAAATACATCTAGGTAGAATACAGCAAATGCTGTAGGTTCGCTGAAAAAATACAGATTAAAACTGAGGTGAGATTAGACACATTGGGATAGGTAAAGAGCAGAGAAAATGGGTTTTAAATGAATACACTCCAAACAGACAGAACATTTCATTTAAACAATGGAGGCAGTGTACAAGGTATGCCTGAGTCAGGTAATAGCTAGCTTACTAAGGGCAGGAAGGTATAGCAGGTCAAAAGTGGAGAGGGGAGGTGGACGAGGGAAGGGGAAGGAGGTGGGTGAGAGGGAAGGACATGGGAGGAAAGGGATAAGTGGGGATAAGCAAGGGAGGGGTAGCAGAGAGTAAGTGCTGAAAGGGTAATGGTACAGTAGGGTAATGCAGGCAGAGTGTGAGACATAAGGCGCACTTATGGAGCAGGGAGGCAGTCTTAGTGGTAGCAGTCACGGGTAACCTCAGTGACTAGGTACTGCCAAAGCAAATGTTTGAATGAACCCAGTATGGTTGTATTTAATACATCAGATTGCAGTGAATTGCTCCAGTGCGGGGCTCTGTATGTGAAAACACGCTGTCCTAGTGCAGTACGGCACCTTGGGGTTCTGAACATCTGGCTGGAGGACAATGTTTTAAGCAGATCGTTCTTGGCAGAGCCATCAGACAAAACCTGAGCCACAGTACGAGCAGCTTTCACAGGTCGTTGTGATATTTTGTCATATGGGGCTGGTAGTTTGCAGTCCAAAGGCCCAATGAAGCACAGGCATAAGTATGTTTGCCTATCACATCCAGCCTCCCAATTTCTTTGACAGGAGACGAAGTACTTATGTGCCATGGGGTCCTAGACCTATCATGAGCAGCCTTGATGACCACAGTGTCAGTTTCTGGTGGATTAGCATAATAAGGCTTAGCAGATGGTGTCGGATACTGCTTGTCAGCCTTTCTAGGAACTGCAGGCAATCAGATTGGCCTGTACCATGCAGCAAAGTAGCATCCAAATTAGGCTATATAGGTGAAATGACAATGGAGGGGGAGCACGGCAACTCAAAAAAATTCCATAAGATTCCTTTTTTGTGGAATATTCCTTTTCCACAGCAAAGCCAATGGCAGACTGTATTTGCTGCATCATGGCTTGGAAACTCAGGAGGGAAATCTAAACCACCAAGTCCTCACTACAGGATGAGAGGGTAGAACTAGAGCGAGATGCCAGAAATTGTTTTCCCTCATATTCCTCCTCTTCCTCTAAAGCTATAAGGTCAGGATTATATTTCACTTCATCATCAGCATGACTGATTATGGGAGCCACAGAATGAACTGGTGATGCCGTCACTGGCTGTGTGCTAGCAGAACCCCATCGACAGGGACTGAGCACCACAAGGCACCATAGGCAGAATAACTCCCTGCATTGGTAACCCAGGCTGAATGTGTTGTATCATTTCTGAAAACAATGCCAGTACAGCCTGAGAGTTGACCACACCCTGTAAAGGGAACAGGACTATATATGTTGACAGACCTTGGTCCAATGACACGGCATCCTACCATCCAACCTAGGTACAGCATCGCCTAAGCCAAGCCCTGATCTTGGTGTGTCACTGACAGTTGCGGAGCTATTTTTGATGCCACTTGAGTGAGCACTGATGAGGACATACCTTTTTTCAGTGGTGACCTGGACCTCACCAGTGAAGCAAACTTGTCCATTTCTCTGTGTCTGTGCTTATGGCCAGATGACAAGGAGACCCACAATGACACTATTCCTTGTCTCGATCTTTACTCTTTAGTGGATGTTTTTCAGCTAATGGTGAGGGAGCCACCCATTTTGAGCCCTGTTCCTTCTCCATAGCTTTTAATGTCTTGAGAAGGAGGACATTTTTTAGATCTTTCTTACAGTGTCACCTTCTAGCCTGTTTGAAGCTCTGGCAAATCTCACATGCCCTCATGTTGTGAGACAGGTTCAGACAGCACACACACAAACCATGTGTTTGTGTGTTCTTTGTAGATTTTATTTCTGCACTTGCAAAACTGAAATAAAGGTTCATTCAACTTCGGACGCATGCAGAGATGATGAAATAAACACTAAACAAAATAAAATAATAAAAGGCAATGGCTAAGGTGGCAGCATTTCCTTCAACAGCTCCGACGAGGAAGATCGACATTGAAAAAAGAACTGAGGAGTGATGGGGCCACCCTCGTTTATATGCACATAGACTTGGCACGTCATTGTGGGTGGCCCCTGACAAGAAAAGGTTTCTGTGTGATCCTAGTATTGATGGTTAATAGTTCCAAAGGTGTGGCCTAATGGAGAGACATCCTCAAAGAAGATCTGCAGAGTTCACAGTTTTCAAAACCGTTATCTGGGCCTAAACAATAAAAGCAAAGGTCATGGGTATTGGCTTATGCCAATCAATGCTTACAGGATCTACATCATTTAAATCCTGTAGGCCCTGTTTCCTTTTTAGGTCTTCCAGTCATGCCAATTTAACAGGAATTTGCAAAATAAAAACTTTTTTAGAGGTTGTTTTATGGAAAAAAGTACAACAATTTTAAAAATAAAGTTCAAGTTAAATAAAACCTGGTTGTTTTTTGCATAATTTATAACCTGGAGTTGGTGCAAAAAGCAATTCTACCGGTTCCTGGAACCAGAAAGAAACTGATAATAAAAAAAAGATAAAATATAAATAAAACTAAGCTTAACTAATGTAGAGCATCAAGTAGTAAACTTTACAAAATAATATAGCACTAGTCAACCACTGGGACAGGACTCAGAAGCGATTGATCTCTTTAGCAGAAAACTAAATATGCAGTAGAATGCCAGCTGGAGTGTGATCACACTGCAAAACTTCAATGTTAATAAATATTCTAGATCACGGGAGCATCCCTGCCCAATCACAGAGTTTCTTCAGTGACACGTGAGGTACACTTATCACAGTACGAATATCTCACATGCTTCTTGCTGGCGCTCGCACTCTCAGCATTTTAAATAAAAGAAAAATGTTTATTTAATAAAGTTAGTGATCTGTAATCTTTTTCTGGATCCAGTTGGCGTGCGTCTCTTATGGATATGAGTGTCCCCTCTTGTGACCTTAGGACCACAGACCCACCAACTTTGCTTCACAGTCCTCTGAGCCTAAGAATGCACAAGGCAAAACTTCTATATCCTAAGAGGCCCTTCAATTGGACCCATAAACTGATATTCCAAATTTCTATCTCTAGGGCAACACTTCAGAACTGATATATTGCTATTTGTAAGGCACCACAAATATACTCTTGCTGCTGGAAATCCTTTCTGTTTTCTTGTCTATTTTCACTTTCATATCGGCACAAATTTATTTTCTAAATGATAAATTCCAAGGATTTGGGCACTCTTCTGCTATACATAAGATAGATAGATAGATAGCTAGACAGACAGTATTTTTATAGTGTGTATATATAGATAGATATTAAGATATAAATTATATATGTTCACACAGACAACATATGTTTTGCGATAACTGGGCAGATAAAAACTGTTATCTCAGGCATCACGAAAATATACTATTTTTTTTATGATGCATTATGCCATCTGGATATCTTTCCTTGTTGCACTATGTCATAGTGCATTCTTAAATAGGAGTAGTACTAGATCTCAGCACTAGCAGATCCCAAACAAGCACAAAGGGAATGCTGCTCTTGGCTAGCTTCTGAATTCTGCTCCCCAGCTCCAAGCCCTGAAGCAACTGTAAACGAAGCAGAACGTTAATCACACACTGCAAAATCACAAGCACTTTTACACATTCCCAATCATTTTCATCCCAAAATATAGGTCTGTATGAATATAATACAACGTAGCTTGACTAAATATATCATATTTATCTTGATTTGAGGCCAATAATATTAAGAAACCTCACTAGTGGCTTCATCAGACAGGCCATATCATATTCCCTATAGTGTGAGAGAGAGAATGTGTGTGTGGGGGTAATTGCTTATTTGATTTGCACAAAACTGGTTAACTCATTATAACTTCTAAATCTGATTTTTGTGTAGAGATTTAAGTATTTGTCTTTGATTTCAACTGATGGCTTCAGTGCTGTACAGGGTTATTATGATATCTTCAGCATTGTGAACACTGATCCCACATTTGTTTAGTGTTCTAATGTGCCGTGCCTAACTTTCAAGATATCAAATGGGACCTACTTAACAGCAAATATAATATCATATACATTGGTTACATACATCATCAACAAAAATATCATGTGCTGTCTTGCCATTTATATCTCTACTGAAGGATCTGGCTTGGGCCCAATAAATAAACATGTCTGATATTTTATGGGTCGTTCATGACCACATAATTTACAAGTGGCAAAGCAAAGAGCAAATAATGAAAGTCCTGCCTCCTCGCAAGCTAGTATAAATAGCATATCCCGAGTCTGGCCACTGCATGTCTAGTTTATACCATGTTTTTAAATGAAAGCTGTTTAGGTGTTTTAGGGAGCTTTAACAATTTCCTTTTGGCTTCACTGCTCGGATTAGGATTCTGAGTTATAATGCTGCATAACTCCATTCTTATCATCAAATACTTTTCAACCGCTCTCCAATTGGTTTGGCAGCTAATTAAAACTGGAATACTCAAAGTAACATGATATACTAATATTTTCCATTTTTATTTTATAAAATACATTTGGAGAGTCAAAACTGCTGTGTTTTCATTTGTATTGGTGATTTAAACAAATCCTGTAGTATAGGAGTTGACTTTTCGCATTAGTTTGGTAGTTTTAAAGGGCTCAATTGACTGATTACATGATCAATTAATTGGTCAGGTGGCAGGTGTATGCATTTGCCTAGTAAGGGCACTAGTTTTTTTTTTTTACATAGAGCACAGTATGGGTCTGTAGTGTGTGTTTGACCCACAGCATAGTCTACAGGATGTGTCTGCACAACTTAAAAGAGACTGCTTGGTGAGTTGAATTTTTCTTCAAAATACCGCTTGGTAGTTGTCAGAACTTGTTCACAAGTCTGTGTTAGTGTAAAATGCTAGGGTGGGTTTTCAATGCTGTTGAAGCTTTTAGCCATGAACACAGAATGGTTGAAACTGATTGGAAAACATCACTACCCTTGCAGCTTAACTGCAGGTTGCATGTTTGCCCTTGTTTAAATAATCATGATTTAAAAGCTGCATTTCCATTCTGTTTTAATATTTAGAGATTTTCTCTGTGTTTGTGTTTGCTGAGGAGTGTGTGGTGGGCGGACAGGGTCAGGAATTTGAATTTTTTTTTTAAATGTGATATCTTAGTTTTTAGGCTGTACTGGGGAAGGGGGATAAGTAATGGAACATGTTGTGAAAACCTGTATTATAACATTTCTAGCTTTGGCTAGAGTTAGAAATTTTAAAAGTTGTGCTATGAACTTTTCCTGCATAGGACAGCTGTTGTAGATCCATGTTAGTAATGTAAATAGCATTTATTAGGTATCATTATATTAATTGTTTGGAAGTTATGCGACTAGTAAAACTGACTTATTAGAGGTATAAATTTTGGTGATGTCACAACTAATTAGTTGTGGTATATGGGCTCATAAATCTGCACTATATAGCTAAGCATTTTCCTAAATTCCTTCTGTTGTGCCACACACGGAGAATTTAACAGAGATGAAACACCTGTTTTTACAACCAAAAGTTATCTTGTTTGGCATTTCAGTCAATCATCTATTACGCAGAATGGAAAACAAAACGTTCAAGTCTTTTTCATCCTTTCTCCCTCTTAGTTTCCAAAGTGGTTAAAAAACATTGAACAGGGAGAACTTGCCACATAGAAATGTGTCTTCTGCTTCCAGCCAACTGTTTTATACAGTTCTGGTCGGTATCAAGTACCTCCTACTTGCATTGAGGTTACGCTTGATGTTGATAAAACTTTATGTGGCACTGGAAGAGCTCCGGATTCCTGATCACAGTTAGCACTCAGATTGTGCCTTCAGATCCCAGAAGGTACTCTGTCAACCGAGAAATCATAATGCCTACACAAGTCATTTTCCATTGGAAACATTACTAGTGCTAAATTGTTTCCTTTCTTTCCTCACCAAACTTGGACATTCTGTAGCACCAGCTTCTCAAAGCAACAAGAACTCTCCTTACGTCTGGATAATAAAAAAGTGCTGTTGCTTTTGGTCTTCAGTTTCTCTTGTGCAAAGAGTGCTCCATTAGACTTCTTCTTCGAATTGTGCTTGAATCCTTTAGAGTTTTGGCATTCTATAGCACAGGTGGTGGGGAAGGACTTACTTGTTTTATGATCCACTCCCCATTAGGGTTAATGTTGTACAGGTCCAGCAAATATGTATCAGGGTCGATGACATGTTCACCTACAAAAGAAAAGCAAAAATTGCATCTTTATGTTTCATCTTTTATCATGTTGGTTTGGGATCATATGGTACCTACAACCAACCCATATTTTCAACCAACCCATATTTAAAGGAAACCATGTTTATTTTTTCTCTCTTGAATGCAGTTTTTCCCAGCCCCAGGTATATGATAAAAACATATTTATTTTGAAACTTATTTACCCATGATAACATAGCTGATATGCAACATCTTATTTCCTGTGGGGTCCTGCTTTTTACCCATTTCCTAAGCTGGATTGACTGAAGGACTGGGAGGTTAAGTCACTTGTTCAGGGTCACACATTGAGCATCTGGCTCCCATAGGGCTTGAAACTGTGATATCCATGTTCACAAGTTGGGGCTGTAGCCACAAGACCACACATATGAAAATAGGAAACAACAAAAGAGAGGGAGAAAAAAGGAAGAAGAGAGAAGGAAAGAAGGAAAGAAAGAAAGAATTTGACGGCAGATAAGGACTGCTTGGCCCACCCAGTCTGCCCATTTCCCTACCTAATGGATAAGCTGCAGATCCTAGTTAACCAACAGCCAGGGGTTCAGTTAATTTATTGTAAGTGGAAGTCTAAAACTTCCATGAGTCAAAATCTGGGAGTCCTTCCAATTTTTTGGAAGTCAAAATACTTCCAGGATCCCACGTCTGGAAGTCAATATTCTAGGAATGACCAATTTATGAATATTAATGTATTATAAAGTGGTAAAATACAATTTCTCTAAAAAAAATCCATAATTTCTGACTTCCAGTCTTGCAATTTTGGAAGCCATCTAATTTTTGGTTTTACATCTGGAAGTCAGTGACTTCCTCCACCTTTACTTTGGAAGTTTTTGCCTTATTTTTGGAAGTCAAATACTCCAAAAATGGAGTTAACTGAATCCCTGCCAACAGCCTACTTCCTCCTACCCCCACCCCCTAGAATTGCCTTATGTCTGTCCCATGCATTCTTGAATTCTACCACTGTTTTTGACTCCACAGCCACCTCAGGAAGGCCGTTCCATGCATCCACAACCCTTTCCATGAAAAAAATACTTCCTCACATTACCTCTGAGCCATTCCCTTTCTATCATCCAATTGTGCCCCCTTGTTCTTGCACATCTCTTTTTCTGAAAGATGCTACCCTCTTGGACTTTGTCGACTCCCTTGAGGTACTTGAAAGTTTCTATCATGTCCCCACTGAAAGAATGAACCACTCTCCAGTAAGCGGAAGGAAAAAAGAAAGACTCTCCAGTAAGGGGAAGGAGGGAAGAAAGGAAAAAAGAAACAAAAATAATTCAGTGGGCATAATTATTTTTTTCTCTCTAGGTATTGCTTGAAACTTAATTTAAAGATACAGCTGATTTCCGGTGAATTCTACTATGATAGCTGACTATCTCAGGAATCCATACCTCTTCCAGTGAAATAATATTTTAGAATATGCTGTTTAAAGCTTCATTCATGAATTGCCCACTGATGCCCTCTAGTACTCTCATCTTTTTTGTACAGGTACAGTATATTTTGCAGCTTTATCTGATTAAATGGTGTAATTCCTTTCATCAGCAGGGACAGGGTTATCATATCTCCTCTTAATCTTCTTCTGTCCACTGAGAATAACTCCAGACCAGTTTCTCCTTCTAATTTAAATCCTCCATACCAGCTAATGCATCTGTTGCTGTCCTCTGAAATCTTGCTAGCATATCTGTATCTTTTCTATGATATGACAACCAGAACTGCCATTATTCTGTAGAAGGGGCCCAAACAAGTATCTACACAATGGCATTATTTTATGTGTTACATGTGTTCGGCTCGTTATTAAATGTATTTTAGGCTGGGGAAACCACGATAGAGGGAGTGAGGGAGGGGAACCTAACTAGTGCTCTCCCTGTATGATTAAGGTGGGGGAAAAATATGGTTGAGGTTCAAACAGGAGTAGTGGAGAATGCTAACAGGAGTAGACTCTCAAGGTCTGCAAGTAACAGGAAAAACAAAAAGTTCAGGAGAATGTGAAAAACTGTAAGAGTAGGATCACAAAACAGTAAAAGGGGATCTTGATCTGGAACTAGTTGGAAGGGGGTCTACCTTAATGCAAGGAGTCTGGGTAATAAAATCAGTGAGCTATGGGCATTGGTGGTAGACACTGAGGTGGACCTAGTAGCCATCACAGAAACTTACACAGAAACATAGACCATGATGTCAGAAAAAGGCCAGAGGTCCATCCAGTCTGGCCATATTCCATATAATCCCTGGAACCTTTTGTCCTCCAGGGTATTAACCCTCCTTGTCCTATTGCCATTCTCCTCCCGGTCTTGTCACCCTGGGTGACCACTATTCCCTTCATTCTGTTTCATGCCTGCTTGAATCCCCTGACTGTGTTTGCACCCACCACAGCTGACAGACTGTTCCAAGGTTCCACCACCCTTTCTGTAAAGAAGTACTTCCTCATGTCCCTCCTGAATCTCCCTCTTATTAATTTCCACTCGTGACCACTTGACCTTGAGTTGGTATTCAGGGTAAACAATTCCCTGCAGTTTACCTTGTTAAGTCCTTTAAGGAACCTGAAGGTCTCTATCGTATCTCCCGTCTCCCTTTGGTTTCCAGTGAGCACATATATAGTGCCTTGAGGCACTCCTCATATGAGCTGCTGGCCCTGAATAATTTTCATTACTCTGTGCTGCACTGTTTCCAACTTATCCCTTTCCTTTCTGAGGTGAGGACTCCAGAACTGGATGCAGTACTCCTGGGGAGGCCCCACCAGGGATCTGTATAGGGGAAGTATTACCTATTTTTTTCTGCTATCAATATCACTCCCAATACATCCCAGCATCCTGTTAGCCTTGCTATATGCCTGGTTGCACTGGCTTACTTGTTTAAGGGAGTTACTGATAACTCCTAGATCCTGTTCCTGTTCTATAGCGCTAAGTCTCATCCCAACCATCCAGTACTCTGTCTAGGGGTTCCTTTTCCCTAGGTGCATTACCCTGCACTTTTCAGCACTGAATTTTATCTGCCAGACCTTTGACCACCCCTCTTGTTTTTGTAGGTCCCTCTGCATATCCCTTATTCTCTCATCACAATCCACCATCCCACATAGTTTTGTGTCGTCTGCAAAGAGGCACAACCTGCCCTGGATTCCCTCACCAGTGTCACTAATGAACACATTGAAAAGGACCAGACTCAGGACAGATCCCTGTGGAACCCTGCTCATAACCTCCCCCCTTTTCTCTGATTTAACCCAGTTGAACACCACCCTCTGCTGCCTCCCTTCTAGCCAACTACCCACCCAGTTCACTATGGTTTTAGCCATACTCAGGTCTTCAAATCGTTTTGAGAAAATTTTTGTGCAGTACATGATCAAAAGCCTTGCTGACATCAAAGTACAGCAAATCCACAGCATGGTCCTTGTCTACTTCCTTGGTCATCCAGTCAAAGACAAAAAGAATCAGATTAGTCTGACAAGACTTTCCCCCAATGAAACTGTGTTGTTTACTATCCTAGAGCCCGTTGCTCTCTAGGTAGTCCACGAAGTCCTCTTTGATTAGTTATTCCATCACCTTCCCCACTTAAGGAACTTGGGCCAGAGAGAATAATGACTAGAACTTGTCAGTCCCTGGTTACACAATGATGGAGTGCGGGTAGGAGAGCCACTAGGATCCAGTGGCCATAACTCCATTTGGTTCAGGCTGGCCCTTGGGACCAGAATACCTTTATCAAAAACTGAAGTCACAGATTTCAGAAGAGCAAACTTCAACCACATGAGGGAGCTGGTCCAAGACAAACTCACCTGGTGGACAGCACTGGAGGCATAGAGGAAAGATGGGGGAGAATCAAGGTGACCATTCTTGAGGCAACGAAATCAAGAACAAGGATTGTTGCAAAATGAAACAGGTACAAGAGACCGGTATGGTTCTCACAAAAGGTCAGGGAAGTAGTGAGAGCCAAGAAAAAGGCTTTCACCAGGTAGAAAAAAAATCAGGGGAAGGAGGAATGGGAAGCATACCGAATGAGAACTAGGGATGCTAAGAGGATGGTCAGAGAGGCAAAGGCAGACAGCTGCATATTGCAGAGGGAAGGAAAACAATTCTTCAGATATATTAAAGAAAAAAGGAAGCAGGGAGGGGATATTGTTAGGCTACAGGAAGGGGAAGGGCTATAGAGGAAGATGAACAAAAAGCAGCTATGCTTAACAATTATTTCTGCTCTGTCTTCACAAGGGAAGACAGCGGTCTCCTGCCTGAAATGGCATCAAGGCAGCTGTGGGGGGCATTCCTGAAATAAGGCAGCCAGTCTTTATCAGATAAATGGCTCAGAAGGGTCTAGAAGCCCTAGAGGTAGAAGATACCCCAAGGCTGGATGGGATGCACCCTAGGGTGCTCAAGGAATTGGCAGTGGAACTAGTTGAACCTTTATTAGAGCTATTCAATAGCCCAGTTCAGACAGGGGTAGTTCTGAAAGACTTGACTGTAACAGACGTAGTCCTGCTACACAAGGGAAGGGGACAAGAAGCAAAGGAATTACAGACCTGTCAGCCTTACCTCTGTACTGGGTAAACTGAAGGAGTCAGTAATCAAACAGGAACCTGTGGGCGGCCTAGACAGCAACGGTCTAGGGATAGTAAACAGCATGGGTTTGTGACAGGGAGGTCTTGTCAGACCAGCCTGATAGTTTTCACTGACTGGATAACAAAGGTAGTATATAAGGGCCATGCTGTGGATTTACTCTACTTCGATTTCAGCAAGACTTTTGACTTGGTGCCACACAGAAGATTGCTGAGGAAGCTGGAAGATCTGGGTGTGGCTAGGGACAAAGATGGGTGAAAAACTGGTTGAAGGAGAGACAGCAGAGGGTGTTGATAAATGGGGTCAAATCTGAAGAAAGGGTGGTCACGGGAGGGGTACCACAGGAATCTTTCCTGCATCCTGTCCTCTTCAGTATGTTCATCACTGACAGTGGAAAGGGCATCTGGGGCAAGTTGTGTCTCTTTGTAGATGACACGAAGCTCTGTGGTGGAGTAGATAGCGAGGCAGGGATCAGGGTGATGCAGAGGGAGCTACAAAGGCTAGAGAGCTGGTCTAAGGTTTTGCAGTTAAAATTCAATGCCAAAAAGTGCAAGGTTATGCTCCTAGGGAACAAAACCCCCAGGACAGAGTACTGGATGAGAGAAGTAAAACTGAGCACTACGGCAGAAGAAAGGGACCCAAGAGACATCATTAGTAACTCCCTCAAACAATCCAGCCACTGTAACAAGGCCTACAGTAAAGCTAATAGGATTCTGCAAAGAGCAAAGGAGCCGCTTTAGTCTCAGTGGCAATAAAACTATGAGGGCACATGACCTTAAAGGAGATAGGAAATGATTTTTACATAGTTAACTGCCCTTCCGTCCTTCTTTCCATGTCAGTTATGTATTCTGATATGCTTTGATGATTTTTTGGTAAATAAATAATCTAGCTTTGGAGTGCTCTTTGATCTACATAGAGTTCCATTCTTCTCACCAGCTACTGCTCTTTCTTTTCATACTTCTAAGACATTCTATGACATCAATAACTCCCATTCCATGCTATTCATCTGAATGGCATGGCATGGTGTTATTTATGACATAGAATGTTCAGGCAGTATGAAAAAAGAGAGCAGCAACTGCTGAGGAGTGAGGGATTCAAGGTAGTTAAAATGCAATAAAATTAGATTATTCATTTAACAAAAAAGGTGAAAAAAAAATAGAATACTGGGTAGACAACAAAATAACTGGGGGCCTCTAGAGGTGTAAACACTGTTTCCTATCACCTTTAAGCTGGAGTGAGGATTCAGGAGAGAGTTCACCCTCCCAGACTCCTGCACTGAACAAATGATAGTTTACGCCGACGATGTGGTAATTCTTGCATTCCATCAGGACACTAATCAGTTGCAAAAAAGTCTCCAGCAGGGTTTCAATACGATCGAGAATTGGTTCATAAGGCATAAACTGATCCTTAACCAGAAAAAAAAAACAAAATCATGATTTTTCAGCAGCACCCATAATAAGTATAAGGATCACCACCTCACCATTAACACCACACAAGGTGACCCTCTGGAACAGGTCCAATCATTTAAATACCTTGGGATCACCCTTGACTCACACCTCTCCTATGTTGATCACATAAATAATGTTGCCAAAGCTGCAAACTCCAGACTGGGCATGCTTTTCCAACACAGACGACACATTACCCACGAAGCACTGGGTGCTGCCGTCCAGAGCTTCATCATTACCACCACTGACTATGGCCTTATAATCTATGGCTCTGCCACTGCTACTGCGCTCAAATGTGTAACTACCTCTCTCAACAAGGCTTGTCGGCTCATCACAGGAGCTCAACGCCTTACTCACACCTGTGACCTTTATACCCAAACCGGCTGGCTGCACTTAGACAATCGAATAAAATATCAAACCTGTATGGTGGCAAAGAAAATTTTGATGGGTCTTGCACCTCCTGGAGTCTGTTCCCTCCTACGACCCAGAAACAGCAGCCGCAAAACCAGGGGGACTAAGCAGCAGCTTCTCCAAATTCCCCGCTGCTGTACTACACAAGGTCAAAGATCCTTTGCCTTTAGAGCTTCGAGCTGGATGAATGGACTCTCTAGTGATATTACCACCGCCACCTCGCTCAGCTCCTTCAAATCCAGCCTCCGCAAGTCTCTCATTGCCTCAAGTGCCTGTGACTGCCTCTGATCATAACTGAATCGTCTATCACCTATGCCAGCCTGACCTTATGCTAACCCCTACCGGCTGGGTGATGGTCACTATCCTTAACTCTTGCTAATGTCTGGGCATCCACTGCCAATCTTTGATTCTTTGACAATGCCTTCCTGGTGGCACCCCCCCTTTACCCCTGCCTCAGTCCTCCCCTAACTCCACCTCTGTGCCCTGCCCTCACCCCTCACCCTCACTTTCTCATCTCCTGCCCTTCCCTTTCTACCTTTGTCAACCCTAGTTCTAGCTTTCTATATGTATAGATAAGTGACTATTTGTCATAATGTCATCCTTGTTGTTTTGTTGTACCATATGACGTGGAACCTTTGTAAAAGAGCCCTGGCTCAAAGGTATTTGTAATCCTAGACTGAAATAAATAAAATAAAAAGAGGCATTTCTTCATGGAGAGGGTGGTTGCAAGGTGGAACAAGCTACCTGAGGAGGTGGTCTCACTGCAGACAGTGCAGGGCTTCAAAATCGGGTGGTACAGGGTAATGGGTACAGGCAGGACCAAAAGTAGAGAGGGCAGAAGGGGGGGAGTAGCAGCTGGGGAGTGGGGGTGGAGTCCTTAGTTGCTGCTTGGGACTCCGTAATATGAGCAGACTTGATATACCACTAAGAACTGCAAAGAAAAAAGAATACTAGCACCTGTAATTGACGTTTTTCCAAATGGAATGTTGACTCCCAAGTACACACACCAAGGTCTGGAACAGTTCATCAAGTTAGTTTCATTCTTTATTCAGTATAGGGTAACAGCAGCCATGCAATATAATCCCAGTACATAAAAATGTGCAAAATAGTCATTCCACAGTTCCATAGTCCAAAACAATGCAGTAACCCCCAGTCCAAGGGTACAGTACTTGCCCCTAATGTGTTTCACTCAAAAGTGAGCTTTTTCAAAGGTTACTGCACTGTTTTGGGCTGCAGAACTGTGGAATGGCTATTTTGCACATTTTTGTGTACTGAGATTGCATTTCCATTCAGAAAAACACCAATTACAGGTGCCAGTATTCTTTTTTCTTTGCAATTCATACTGTTTTATATGTGGCACTGAGCTTCCTTGAAGGTGGTCCACCCACTTCTTGCTTGATATACCTCTAGGCCTTCTGCTGGCGCTTTTCGTATGCTCCTGGGTGTATTGGAAGGGGTATTGATAGCAGGAAAAATGAAGTATTACTACCTCTGTATAGGTAATCGGTGGGGCTGCTCCTGGAATACTGAGCTCAGTTCTGGAGTGCTCACCTAAGGAAGGACTGGGACAGGCTGGGGATGGAGCAACACAGAGTGACCAAGAGGATTCAGCACCAACATGGGAGATTGTATGAGGATCACCTCAAGGCACTGAACATGCACTTGCTGAAGACCAGGTGAGAGAGAGAGGAGATGGTAGACGCCTTCAAGTTCCTGAAGGGAATAAACAAGGTGAACTGCGGGAAAATATTTATCAGGAATAAAGATTCAAGAAATCAAGGTCATGTGTGAAAAATGGTAGGGAGAAGGTATAAGAGGGAAAGGGAGGAAGTTCTATTTTACAGAAAGAATGGTGGGAGCCATGGAACAGTCTGACAGGAAATGTAGTTAGCACCATGACCATAAATGGCTTCAAGCATGACTGGGACAAAGTGGAAGGTTTGGTGGTTACTCAGGTCAGCAACAGTAGGGCATGGAGCAAGGGGGTGAACAGGTAGGGTTCGAACCACATATGGACAATAGATCTCAGGCCAGATAGGGAACTCTGGACAAACTAGATAGACCATTGCTCTTTTTCTGCTGTCATTATCTATGTTTCTTAAAAATGGCAATAATTTTATTTACAGCCGCTCCACATTATGGCTCCAATTTTAGTTTGTTGTTTTTAGTGACATTTAAGTCCTTTTTTTGCTCACTAATAGTGAATTCCATAACATAATTTTTTTTTTTAATATCCCTTCCCCATTTTCCCTTATAATCCCTCACCATCTCGCACTGATGCTCCCTCCTACTTTTATTGTTTTTTCCATCCCCTTTCTCCTCCAGGTGCATCTCCCAGGGTCCCATTGGGTTGCCAGTCCTGACTTCCACAGACTCACTGATGTGCCTCACATGGTGACCTACCAATCCCAGCCCTATCCCTGCCATAAGGGCACAAATCATCCTGGAGTGCTCAGCAGTGCCAAGCATCACTGGAGGAGGTGTTCTGTAGATATGCCTTGGTCCTCCTCGGGCCATCTAGGAGCTGGGTCTGACTGTGCCTTCGGGATCAGGAACTAATCCCAGGTCTCTTGCTTAGATCTTGGCCATGAGATTTGGCAGCATCTGAGGAGGCCTAATTGGCCCTGAACAAATGGGGTTTATTTCTTCAAGAGTGTCAAGCGACCACCCTAGGAAACTGGTCTACCGAATTTCTGTGTCCAGAGAGCCTAGCACCCCTGTGATGCTGGTCTCCCTGAAACACAGAAACACAGAATTTGACAGCAGATAAGAACTGCATGGCCCACCTAGTCTGCCCATTTACCTACCTAACGGATAAGCTGCAGATCCTAGTTAATCAACAGCCTACTTCTTCCTACCCCCCATTAGAATTGCCTTATGTCTGTCCCATGCATTCTTGAATTCCCCCACTGTTTTTGACTCCACGACCTCCTCAGGAAGGCTGTTCCATGCCTCTACCACCTTCTCTGTGAAGAAATACTTCCTCACATTACCTCTGAGCCATCCCCCCTCTATCTTCATATTGTGCCCCCTTGTTCTTGCACATCTCTTTTTCTGAAAGATGCTACCCTCTTGGACTTTATTGATTCCCATGACGTATTTGAAAGTTTCTATCATGTGCCCCCCCTCTCCCTCCTTTCCTTGAGGCTATACATCTTCAGCTCCTTTTCCTTTTCTTCATATGTCTTATGGTGCAGACCCTACACCATCTTGGTTGCCCTCCTCTGGACAGCCTCCACCCTGTCTATGTCTTTGCAGAGATGGGGTCTCCAGAACTGTACACAGTACTCTAGATGTGGTCTTACCAACTGTCTGTACAGAGGGCCAACAACTTCCTGTTTTCTACTGGTGACACCTCTCCCTATGCATCCCAGTATCCCCCCAGCCCTCCTTACTGCCTTTTCACATTGCTGGCCCACCTTTAGGTCATCTGATATGACTACCCCCAGGTCCCTTTCCATTTTTGTTGTTGTCAGTATCTCACCCCCCATTGTGTACTCTTCCCTTGGGTTTTTGTTTCCCAGGTGCATTACTTTGCACTTCTTTGCGCTGAATCTAAGCTGCCATACATTTGACCATTCCTCCAACCTTGCCAAGTCCCTTTTCATCCTTTCCACCCCACCTTGCACATAAACCCTGTTGCAGATCTTTGTGTCATCTGCAAAGAGACATACTTTCCCTTCCAGGCCCTCTGCAATGTCACTTATAAAGACATTAAAAAGGACCAGCCCCAGTACTGAACCCTGCAGTACCCCACTAGTAACCCTCCTTTCTTCACTGTGGACTCCATTTACTATTAACTGCTGTGTCCTGTTGTCCAGCCAGTGTTTTACCCAGGCTACCACCCTGGGACCCACTCCCAGGCTGGCTAATTTTCTTATTAATCTTTTGTGTGGGACTGTGTCAAATGCCTTGCTAAAGTCTAGGTAGGCCATGTCCACAGCCCCTCTCTGGTCTACTACTTTGGTCACAAAGTCAAAGAAATCAATTAGATTTGTCTGACATGACCTTCCTGCTGTGAATCCATGCTGCCTTGGGCCCTGCGTCCCACTGGCCTCTAGGTACTCAACAATTCTTTCCTTTAGAAGTGATTCCATCATTTTCCCTACCACTGAGGTCAAACTGACAGGTCTGTAGTTTCCTGCCTCTGTCTTCTCCCACTTTTGTGAAGGGGAATCACATCCACCCTCCTCCAGTCCTCAGATACCACACCATCCTCCCATGATTTATTAAAAAGGGCAGTCAGTGGTGTTACTAGTTCTTCCCTTAGTTCTTTTAGAATTCTGGGGTGAATCCCATCAGGCCCCATTGCTTTATCCAACTTCAGTTTTAAGAGTTCTTTCAGAACCCTTTCTTCTGTGAAAGGACTAATATCAACCCCCCTATCCACAGTGCTTCTATTGACTGGATTAGGTATCTCCCCTGCTTTTCCATTGTGAATACTGAGCAGAAGTATTCGTTCAGTATCCATGCTTTTTCACTGTCACTCTCTGCCCAACCACCTTCCTCTTTATTCAGCCTCAGTATCCCTGCCTTAGTCTTTCTTTGCTCCCTAATGTACCTATAAAAGGTTTTATTCCCCTTCTTAACCGAGTTGGCTATCTTTTCCTCAGGTTGGGCCTTTGCTATTCTGACTGCCTTCCCTGCTTCCTTCTGCTTTAACTGGTACAGTTCTCTGGCCTGCTCCTTCTGTGTTTCCTTAAACTTCCTGAATGCTGTCTCTTTCTCCCTTACCTTCCCCGCCACTTCTTTTGAGAACCATAGAGGTTTTTTCTTTTATTTTGATTTGTTTATTTGCTTCACACAAAGGCTTGTTGCCTCTGTGATGGCGGTTTTGATGTTTCCCCATTGTTTCTCCACCCCACCTTCTTACCTGTTTGCAAGTGCTTTTCTGAGGCACTCTCCCATTTTGACAAAATCAGCCCTCCTGAATCCAGTACCTTCATTTTTGCGTTGCTTGATTCTACAGCTCAGTTTATCATGAACCACACTGTTTGGTGGTTGCTTGTTCCCAGATGGCTACCACTTCAAGATCGGAGTTCCTCTCTCTGTCCCTTTTTGAGAGTACCAGGTCTAAGATTGCTCCCTCCCGAGTGGGTTCCAAAACTAGCTGTCTGAGACATGCCCCCTGTAGGGCATCGAGAATGGCCCTACTCTTGGAAGTGGCTGCAGCAAGGGTGCTCCGGTTAACATATGGCATATTCAGGTCCCCCTTCAGCAATATCTCTCCTTTCTCTGCCATCCCAAGAATGCCTTCCATCATTTCCTTGTCTATTTCCTCCCCCTGAGATGGGGGTCTGTATACAACCCCTGTGCAGACTGTGGAGCCATTTCCAATCTCCAGGGTGACCCACAGTGCCTCCTCTCTTCCCTGTTGACCCTTTAGTTCTGTTTCTTTGATCCCTTCCCTTACATAGAGAGCTACTCCTCCTCCTCCTCTTCTTCCCTCCCTGTCCCTCCTGTAGATTGTGCACCCTGGTATGTTGATATCCCAGTCATGGTTCTCTGTGTACCATGTTTCAGTGACTGCCACGATATCCAGGCATCCCTCTTCCATCAAGGCCACCATTTCGGGGAGCTTTTTACCTAGACTACTGGCATTGGTACTCATTACCCTCCATTTTTTTATGGCTTTATTTCTTTTTGCCCCATCCCTGTCCTTACTGCCTTTGTCTTTTTTCTCCATTTACCCCTGCCCTTCTCCCTACTAGCTGATCTATCTTGGTGGTTACCTAACTAACTACCCTGATTTTTTTTGGGGGGGGCTAGGATTTCCCTTCTTCTTTTAAGTGCCTCCTCCTCTGGCTAGTTTAAATGCTTACCAATGAAGCATTTAAACCTATCACCTAGGATCCTGGTTCCCCTCATGGATAGATGCAGACCATCACACCTGTATAGGCCTGTATATCTCCAGGTGGAGCCCCAGTCCCCAGTGAAGCCAAATTCCTGAGCTCTGCATCAGTTTTTTAACCAGTCATTGAATCCCATGGTGCGGAGTACCCTAGCCTCATCCAAGCCATAGACAGGCAGCACTTCTGAGAAAGTTACCATGTGTGCTACTTGTCTAAGGCCCTTCCCCAACTCCACAAACTCCTGTTGCACTGTGCTGATCCCATTCTCAGCCAGGTCATTTGTCCCTAGGTGGATAATGACATCCAGCTCACTCCCCCTTGCAGCTGCTCCCATGATCCTGAGGATTTGTTTCCTGTCCCTCCAAGCCATGGTGCCGGGCAGGCAACTTACCTCCCTTTCCCCTCTGTCCCCCAGTTCTACCCCTCTAACAATTGAGCCCCCCACCAGGAGTTGTTTCCTTCCCCTGTGGGGTCCTGTGCCACCCTCCTGTGGGTCTCTATTGTGGAGGTTCCCAGCATTCTCCTTGGTCTCCACTGCAGGTGCCTCCATAGAGGAACCATGCACCACCAGAGTGGTGAATGAATTGTGGAGAGGCACAACTGGCGGGATGTGCCTCTGTTCCTCCACCCTCACCCTCCCTGAGCCCACCGTGGTCCAACCACTCCTCTTTCTTGGCAACCTCTGAGGTAGTGGTGGTGGCCTGGGTGGGGGAGCAGGTTTCCTGAATTCTTGCCAGGTCAGCATGGAGATGAACAACCTCCTCCCTCAGACCAGAGAGGTGCCTACAAATAGGGCAGCAACGCAGTCTCTAGAATGTCTCCCGGTAGATTGCTGCCCCACAGCCAGTGCACTGCACCACTCCCCACATGTCTGTGTCCCTTCCTGTTACGGATGCTTTTCTTTTGTTGTTGTTCTTTTTTTTGTTCTTGTTTTAGTGTGTGCAAGCTTGTAAGTGTCTATACCCCCTATTCAGTGTGCTGTGCCTTTAAGGATATGAACAGGTGTATGTTGTTAGCAGTTTTGGGGAAATGATGTCAGAACCCCTGCTATAAAGGAAGTTACTGTATGCCCCTGGGATGGGTGGGGTTAGGGGAAGGGTGGGAGGGTGTAAACCAATGCTGTCCAGAAACAATCAACTACAACTCTGACCCTCCACCCTGGGGAGTGCCTTCCTTTCTTTCAGACACCTATTTCACAGAGGTTAAGTACCAGGTCTAGTCACAAATGACTGCAAATATCTCCCAGCTGCAGTTCCTCCCAGGCAGATTAAAGTTAAAACTAAGAAAAGTCAACCCCCAAAACAAAATCAATACTAGTTACTTACGCAGGTGAATAAAGTAATAATTCACTTCAGTGTCGTCTAGAAAATAACCTCCTTGATTCAAGGAAGTTGTGGCTGCTTTCTCACTCTCTCTGTCTCAGAAGACAGAGACCACAAACAACTCCTGTTATAAATCCACGTTCAACTAGGCCCCTTTCAGCTCCCCCCCTTAACAAACACCTACAGTATTTCACAGAGGTTAAGTACCAGGTCTAGTCACAAATGACTGCAAATATCTCCCAGCTACAGCTCCACCCTGACAAATTAAAGTTAAAACTAAGAAAAGTCAACCCCAAAAACAAAATCAATACTAGTTACTTACACAGGTCCAAAAAGTAATAATTCAGTGTAGTCTAGAAAATAACCTCCTTGATTCAAGGAAGCTGTGGCTGCTTTCTCACTCTCTCTCTGTCTCTGTCTCTTGTGGGTATCTTTTTGAGGTACTACATTACTACAGTATTCCCCAGAAATTCTTGAAGTTGGTTCAGGTACTATGTGAGTGACCCTCCACCCAAGTGTTATGTGAAGGGGTACTGTCTGGGAGCATTGCTCAATCTAGGGGCACCAGGTGGGGTGTCCCCTCTCCTCAGTGTTGACTACCCTCTACTTAGAACCCCTGGCTTGGAAGATAAAACCAAACCTGACTACCCAAGGTGTAAGGGTGGGTCAGACAGTATTTAAGATATCCACCTAGGCTGGTGATATCTTATCACACATTTCACAGCATGCTACCTGTCTGTCTGCGGCATTAGAAAAAGTTAAAGCATTTGGCCAGATCTTGGACTACAAGCTAAATATCAGTAAGACTGTGGTCAAGCCCAAAAACACTGGGGTCTTGAAGCAAGCCTTCACAAGTATGGGGCTACAGTGAGAACCAAAAGTGCTACAATATTTGGGGGTCAAAGTGTTGCGTGCTTTTGCTGACTTAAAGGTCAAACAACATAGACTGCCTGATCAGTAATATTAGACAGGATTTACAGGGTTAGAAGGCCTTATCCTTATCCTATACCCACTGGGAATGTTAAACATTACCCCACAACTGATATGGGTCAGGAAGCTCCACAAGATAATATCCCATTTTCTATGGTAGCACAAGCCATCATGAAAGAAGTATGAGAAGCTAGCAAGACCCATGGGAGTGGGGGGATTATGCTTTTCCACTGTTTTCCTGTACTACCTACCCCTCCATGGAAGCAAGTATCTTAGATGGGGTAAGCTGGTAATGAACCCAATAGAGTCCGAGTATGAACCATAGTGGCTACAAATCAAAAGGGAGTTTTGTGCACAAGCAAGAGTGTAGCTGACAGCATTATTTTACACCACCACCACCACCAAACCCCCTAAGATTCTGGAGAGCACACCTATTTTTTTTTTGTAGATTCTGTTTCTGTGCTCAATGGGTCAGGGCATCTCTTGGAGGTGCCCGCTCAATCACTGCCACTACTTCCTGCCAGAGACCTCTTCTCACTCCAGTACCCTCTCCAGGACCTCCCAGCCCTGCTGGATCACCCCACCCGGGGACAGGCACCCCACCTACCTGGTGGCCTTTCTGGAATTAGAGGGTTGGTCCTGGTGGAGAGCCCGTGGATCTGGAGGAGAGGTGGTCTGGTGTTGGGGATGTGGGCAGGGTCCCTGAAGCTCCCATCGTATCCCTGATCTGCCGAGGGATTTTCATGGTGATTTCCCCCTCACAGCATGGACGTGCAATGATGTCCTGGCACCATGTGTTGCTTTCCCTCCGCTGTTCCACCCCATCTTCACGCACTGCAAGTTCCTGGCATTGCCCCAGTCTCCACCAGGAGCCACTGAGGAGTGTTGCTGGTCCCAGATCCCTCCTCAGGAAGGGACAGCAGTCCTCTGGATGCTCAATCCCTTCCCTCCCCTGCTAACCCCCAGTGGCCCGAGTCCATTCCCGAACCTGGGTTGCCAGTGTGGTGTCCAGCATCTCAATCCTCAGCACCACCAGGCCGGGGACCACACCTATTTATTGGTAGATTGGAGCTCATCAGCAACTGTATAGACTTTTGAAATTGGTGCTCCAAAGAGACTGCTCACAGTCGCTGCTTGGGAATCCTAACATTCAAATAGGAGACAAGTCCTGAACTCCACCTTCTGGAAGAGGCTTAATGCACCTCCAGTAGATAGTCTTATCATGTGAGGCAGAACAATTACATTTGACACCTTTTGTAATAGATATGCAGTACCAAACTCAGCTGTTTTTTCTTTTCTACAGGAAGCACATGTGCTAGCAAAGGTAGTGAGTGCGCCACCATGGACTAAATAGGGGAACTAGAGAAGCTAGTGTAGGTGGCTCATCAGCCTAATGCAATTTTGAAGCCATATTACACTCTCCAAACTTTGGAGTCCAGTAGACTTACAGGCCACTGCCAGTCCTGAAAGCCAGGATCATCACTAGAAATATCAAAGGAAGAGTGGCTAAAAATCTGGGGTCACATGTACAAGTATGTTAACCATGACAGATACAGATCAATGCACTTTAAAAATCTTACAAAATCTATATCATGCCCTTATAAATTGTTCAAGATGGGCTGATTAGATACATCTACATGTACTAGATGTGAGCAGGGAGAAGGACCAATGTTACACGTACTGTACTTTGGCACTATGAGAAAGCTAAACCCTTATGTGATGGCACTAAAGAAAACGTAGACCTCTTGTGAGGGCTCCAGAACCCTACACATTTGTATACTGGGCATGTACCAGGATAAAGTTACAGGTCATCAAAAGAGTTACAATGCACTGATTGCTGCAGTATCAAGTGAAACAAAGGGCTAAATGACTGCCAAACGCAACCCAGTCTAGTTTCCTGACTGCATGTTTCATCTTTGCAATTTCAGTTCACAGATTACACCAATACTGTTCTAGGCAACAAAAAAAAAACATCATAATTAGAGTTTGTCATTCACTTACTGATGTTGCCACCCACTTCACACAGAACCAGGTTTAGAGATTCCAGGGAGCTGTTGCTGTGAAACAGATTAAACAAACAAGAGAAAAGTTTATCAAATGAGTCGATTAAGGAACATCTGAAATTTAATGACAAATTATACCATATGGAGTGCACTGACTTACAGTATTTGCCTCCCCTTTTTATGTCACATCACGTGACAGTGTCACCATTATTACAGACAACAAATGGCATGTATGGGGCAATGGACAAAGGTCAAATAACTGCAGTAATATTTATCAGCAGAGTTCTGTGACTCCGTAGATCCCACAGACATATAATACAAAATTACCATGAGTGGGAGCTCATTCAGATCCTCTTGTTAAGTTTCAGTTTTTATTGGTAAGGGAGAAAACAATTTGTTAATGTAAAGGTTCGTGAGGGTGAGATGTGTAATGTTTCAATGACAGTACCTCATGGTTCTGTGCTTGGGCCTTGCTTTCTTTTTTTCAGTTTTCATAAACAATTTGTAAACAGTTTGAATCTCAACCTTGGATTAATTCATTTTTAGATGGCTCTGCTGCATGTTCTAATAGTGACTCTATCAAAGAACTAAATCTTTAGACTCCAGATTATAATTTTTTATTCAACCGTGAGTAGTAAGGTTGGTTGAAAGTAGTTCACTGGGGAAATTCCTGTAAAAGTGCTATTTCACAGTTGTGAAATTCTAGAGAAGGAAACTGAAAAAGGTTTGCATTTCAAAGTGCAAAATGTGCAACATCTGTTTTTCTGGAAATATGCCACTTTTTGGGGGGGCAGTTTTATTTCTGGCATTTTTTCAAGTGTGGGAAAATAAAAAGAATTCTACTGTTCCCATAATTTTGAAAGAGCACCTTTCCCAGTTATTTTGACTTTCATGCATAAATTACCCCTTCCTGCATTGATTCTGGAACTGTATTTCATTACTGTCCTCTGCAGTTAGTTTTTGCATTCTGAGCTGCTAAAAACTGCAGGGTGTACCAGAGCTTTTATAGCAAGCCTGGTGTTGCTGTGGACTCAGGGCTGAACTGCTGACATCACTATAGGGCTGAGGAGTTACTCACACTGTGCAGTACAGTGCAGTCACAGCAGTTTTGCAAGGGAAAACTACCAGTACTCATTGTACATACTGTGTTCCCCCTTCCCCAAGACACCCCGTTAGCAACGCATTATGCCAAAATCCAAATGCCATGTAGGTATGTTTTTCTGTAAAATGTACTTATGTGTGAGTCACTCCTCTGCCATTAGTAATGTGAGCAGTACAGCCCTAGGTCCACAGAAATACCAGGCTTCCTACAGAAGCTCTGGTACACCCTGCAGTTTTTAGCAGCTCAGAATGCAAAAACTAACTGCAGAGGACAGTAATGAAATGCAGTTCCAGAATCAATGCAAGAAGGGGGAATTTATGCATGAAAGTCAAAAGGGCTGGGAAAGGTGCTCTTTAAATGTCAACCTCTCTCTATGTCTCAACAAAATATTGCTCTCTGATAAGATATCTTTTCCTAGCAGTTGAAACTCTGCCTCCTGTTCTTGTAAGTTTCATCTCATCTCTTGTCTTTCACAAAATGGGGTAATTTATGCATTAAAGTCAAAAGGACTGGGAAAGGTGCTGATACTGTAGCAACTCGATCTTCTCTCAATCACCATGCATTGTTACAGAGGCAGAGGTAAGTCAATTTTACAAAAATAAACATACTGACAAGGTATTAGGATTTTGGCATAATGCATTGCTAACAGGGTGTCTTGGGGAAGGGGGAACACAGTGGCCCAGATATTCAAAAAGGTTGCACATGGCACAACAGTGTTGCACCATGCGCAACCCACTGATGCACCCCGGCGCAATATTCAAACAGGGATTGTGCCTGGCACAAATCCCGATGTGCCGGAGCGCATCAGTAATATATGCAGCACAGGTTGGGGGGCATGCCCATGCATACTGTGCACATCCCGATATTCAGCCCAGGATGTGCTGAGTCCATGCATGTACAACCCCTACTTGTGCCGCAGACAGTTGATCAAAAAAAAAAAGGAACAACGGCTGGCCACCCACAGGTGAGCTGCCATATTGCAGGGTGCAACACGGCAGCTGCCACCTGTGGGTGGCCACCCGAGCTCCAGCTGCACCTGATGGCGCCCCCCATGCCTGATCACGGGCATTTGTAAAATATAATAACTTCCGATATCCCTGGTGGTCCAGTGGACTGCTGTCTGCCCAATCACAGGCATTTGAATAAGAAAAGTACATCCAATATCCCTGGTGGTCCAGTGGACCGCTGTCAGTCCGATCGCAGGCTTAAGTATAAATAAAGTAAATCCAGTATCCTTGGTGGTCCAGTGGACGGCTGTCAGCCCGATCACGAGCTTAAGTATAAATAAGGTAAATCCAATATCCCTGGTGGTCCAGTGGACTGCTGTCAGCCCGATCGCAGGCTTAAGTATAAATAAAGTAAATCCAATATCCCTGGTGGTCCAGTGGATCGCTGTCAGCCTGATCATGGGCATTTGTGTGAAAAGCATGTCCAATATCTCTGGTGGTCAGTGGACCCCTCCCCACCCGCCCACTGAGCACCACCACCACCTCGCCCCGGTCAGTGGCGGGCGGCAGCCCCACCCACCTGCTGCCCGCACAACTGACACTAGGTAGGCTGTATGCCCATTGGTCCACAGCGTGAGCCAATGGGCGTGCAGCCCATAATGTACTAAACATTCCAGATATGTGAATGGATCCATTCACATATCTGGAATGTGTAGTACAGTACAGGCTGCATGCCCATTGGCTCACGCTGTGGACCAATGGGCGTACAGCCCTACCTACGGTGTCAGTTGGTGGGTGGCGGGGCAGCAGGTGGGTGGGGTGCTGCCATCCACTGCTGACCGGAAGGGCGGTGCGATGGGGCTCAGTGGGCAGGTGGGGAGGGGGGGTCCACTGGACCACCAGGGATATTGGACGTACTTTTCTTATACAAATGCCCACAATCAGGCTGACAGTGGTCCACTGGACCACCAGGTATGCTGATTTACTTTATTTATACCAGCCCTGACTGGGCTGACAGCGTCCACTGACCACCAGGATATAGGTGTTCTTTATTTTACAAATGCCCGCGATCAGGCTGACAGCAGTCCACTGGACCACCAGGGATATAGGTGTTATTTTATTTTACAAATGCCCGCAGTAGGACTGTGGGGCACATTGCCGCGCTGTGCAGGGGGCGTCGGTCCCCAACGACTGCTGCCTGGCAGGGCGCCAGGCACAAGTCGCCAGGGATTGGTGCACCTGCATGCAAATGGGGCCATAATGACATGCAAATGGCCCCATTTGTGCTCTGCATACATTATGGCCCCATTTGCATGTGCACTTTGAATATCGCGTTGCTGCGCATAGCAATGGAACTTGGCGCCAGCGCATCCCCTGCTCCACTCTGCCACTTGTGCTGGCACAGTGCCACTGCACCATGCGCATTACGGGTGGCCAGGGTGCGATATTCAATGATGCTGTGCCATGGCACAGCTCCATTGAATATCGTCCAGTCAATGCCCCTGCACAGCCAAGATGCGCTGCGCCCAGGCATGCGCCACAGCCTGGCGCAGTTTGAATATCCAGGCCAGTATGTACATTGAGTACTAGTGATTTTTCCCTTACAAAACTACTGGGACTGCACTGTACTGCAGAGCGTGAGTCACTCCTCTGCCCTACAGTGATGTCATTGAGAGCCATCAGCCCAGCAGCCGAAAAGGAAAGGCAAGTGCAGCAGAGATAAAGCAGGGCTCAAAAACAAATCCAAATTATGGAAGGCAGAGTAAACCGTGGCCAAACATAACAAATGCACACACCCTGTCAGATCCAGTACTGCCTATAATGACTACAAGATGTAACTTTTTGGACAATCATGAAAGGTGTTCTTGGAAAAAAAATATTGTATATACCTGAACAGGTTCAGATTGTGGAGGAAAATAAATTTAAAAATCGCATTCTTGGTACCTTTTGCAACAAAATTGATAATTTTTTACACACTGTTTTGACATATTTTGCAATACTTGTGAATGGAAGCTTTGCAAAATTTGCCCAGCCCTACCAATGGTTTCAGAGTAGCAACTGGATTTTCCATAAGATGGGAACAGTAACTATGATAAAGGAAAGGTGTAGTACTTACCATACCTGTAGACCAACAAGAATATCTCCTCCATAGAGTACCACTGTTTGATATTTAGAGCCACACGTGGCAGGCCCCTATGGAAACCAAAATGTTTGGGGCTGACCCTACAGGTGCTGGCACTTATATGTGCACACTGTCTGTGTGCCCACTGGTATACAACTGCATCAGCACCACCCACCTCAGTATCCTTTTTACCAAGAATGACAGCGAGCCAACTAGATTACTACTTAGAGAAAATGGGTGATTGCTGTTTCTTGGGTACCTGCACATGCAAAGAATTTCATCAGGAATTCCATCAGGAAGTTAACAACCTCCAGCCATTCATTAAACTTTCCCTGGCGTACTCTGACACCAGCGTCAATTTCCTGGACACCACAGTTACCATCAAAGACAGAAACTGACAGACCTCCATTTACAGGAAACCAACAGACAGACAATGGTACTTACACAGAAACAGCATTCGCCCTAGGCACACTAAAAAAAAATCTGTAATGTACAATAAAGCGCTTCAATACCACCATATCTGTTCGAATGAGGAGGACAAGGATAAACACCTGGCCACACTGAACGAAACATATACTGGGCATGAGCATTCCTCTAGAGAAACTGACAGAGTGGTGGAATGTGCTATGCAGATACCAAAAGACCAACTACTGCAAGATAAAGAAAAGACTACTACCACCAGAATACCCTTGGTTGTCACATACAACTCTGATCTGGAGCCCCTACATAAAATTATTAAAGATCAACCAATATTCAGTGAGGATGACACCTTGAAATTTATCTTCCAAGAATTACCTCTACTGTCTTTCAAACAACCACCTAACCTATCTAACCTTATTGTCAGGAGCAAACATACCTGACCAAAACAATAGAACACTAGGTGGCACGAGACTCTGCAGTCATCCTAGATGTAAGACATGTGAACACATTTCCACTTCAATTTTTATCAACACCCCTCAAAACAAACAATTCAACATACAGGGGAATTCTACATGTGCATCTCAGAACATTGTTTATTACATTCAATGCAACAAATGTCCACAAACAGGTTATGTGGAGGAAACTGGACAACCTCTTCGAACCCAAATGAACTTATACAGACATGATAATAAAATGAAGAAGACTAAAAGCCAGTGGAACAACATTTCTCTCAGTCTAATCACTCCATCTCTGACTTCTCTGTCCTGGTTCTCAGAGATCATTTCAGAAACAGTCAACAGAGATGGGCGTTTGAGGTCAACTTATTTTCCTTCTGAATACAGTGCAGGATGGCATGAATGGAGACACTAGTTTCATGTCCTATTACACTGTTTACAGTGGTTTCTTGTTTCAGGTACAACACATGGACAGACATTTATTTTACATGCTTCAAAAATGCTTATATATTAAAGGGTTCTCTTTAACCTATACAATGTATATTTCGGGGGTAACAACTTTCACTGGTCCACTAACCAAATGCTGGTAGATTTTGTATCGGGTTAATAAAATTTTCCTTTAAGTAGCCCTGTGGGCTTATACTGGAGAAGGTAACATTCCATTAAGTACACCAGCTGGGCCAGTGGAAAAGTCTGTGGGGCTGGTGGATTTTGCCAGTCAATTAGTCCTGCTGGCTAGTGGCTGCAATACTTAATTTCAACCCCTGTATTTATACTGTTGGTTTGTTTTAAACTAGTGGGTGGTGATTACTCACATATGGGGTTTAGACTCACATATGCAGAATTACTAATGTAAGCACTTAGAGCAAGCGTGCACATGCATGCACACACACACACACACACACACAGTCTTCTCTTTCATAAGACATTTAAGTTACATCTGAAAATTTATAGACCTACTTCTAGATAACATTCTTTCTGAGACATTTGACCTATGCAGGACTAGAGTTTTCAAAGATGTTTTCTCATCCCTGGTTGCATTTCTTATCTAATTACTTCATTAATCTGTCACATTCATGTGTAAAATATGTAAGCTCTGGTATTTTAAAGTGAGCACTTTTTAAACCTGCCATTTTCTTTCTGAAGAAGGAGTTTTTAGGTTTGAAAACTGAAAGAGTTTCTGTAAATCTCTGTTGGTCCAATAAAATATATTAAATTGCCAATTTTGTGCATCTTGTTGTACACGGGCCAATATAGCAACAAATATTTTTTTTTACAATAATGATATAGGGAATTGTACGGATTCCCTTTGAGATGTCTGCCTGCACTCCTTACTGCTGTCTAGGTAGAACCTGAAGATTCCCTTGACATCTAAAGTGTGTAGGATTACTTCCCCTGGATGCTCAAGTTTGGGTATGAAATCTTGGAAGAACTAGAGACTGGTTATGGTGAAACTCTGATACTACCATGGGGAGAAATTTAGGATATGTGTGTGTGTGTGAGGACCACCCAGTCTGTGTGGAAAACTTTGTGTGGGGATCCATCACTAAGGTTGGTATCTTGGAAACTGCACACAGAGGTGAAGGCCACTGAAACGTGTTTTCCAGGTTAGGTATTCATGTCACAAGTTGTCACAGGTTCAGAAGGCTTACCAGTGAGTATCAGAGCACCAGATTGATATCACAGTTAGTGGTGGGTTTCTTTATTGTGGGTCTCATATGTAAGATACCTTTCGGGAATCTTTTGAAAAGTGTGAGCTGACTCAGAGTTAGGGTTCCCACTAATTCTGAGACAGCTAATTGATGGACCTAAACGGCTGAGTACTGTAGTGCAGACTCTGAAATGTCCAAAAGATATTCCAGGACATTTCTTTGTGGATATTTAAAAGGACCCGCCAAGTCCTTGGAACACCAGATGGAAAAAAAAACTTTCATTTTGCCCTGTAAGCTTTCCTGGTAGAGGACTTCTGGGCTGCTAACAGAATTTCAGAGACTCTCTGGGAGACAATGAATCTGTTGTTGTCTATCTCTTCAAGTGTCAAGCCTGAAGATGAAGAGACTGAAGATTTAGGTGGACTGGCTGACCCTGGAACTACAGTGGCATCCCCCAGGATGAAACCCACTTTTCAAGTACTCTGCAGTATGCTGCAGCAGACGTACTGAATAAAGCAATGTAATTTCAATGGCAATTAGTCCCCTTTGTCATACAGGAAACTGTGGCATTCACTTCATCCTGGCAGTGTCACATTTTCCTGAATGACAATAGGGACTAATTGCCATTGAAATTACATTGCTTTATTCAGTAGGTCTGCTGCATCATTCTGCAGAGTGCTGCAAAGTGCTGCAGAATTGGGTTTCATCCTGGGGGACACCACTGTAGGTCAGAAGGTTCATACTCAGGGGTAAGTTTTAAGGTTGCTGAACTGTTAGCTGTGTTAGCAATGGATATCGTATCTGCCTGGCCCAGCACGGGGCTATCAGAATCATCTTGCACTTATGTGCTTCCAACCAGAGTAGCACTCTTTGGATGATAGACAATGGCAGGAAGGTGTAAAGAAAGCAATTTGTCCACTGCAACCTGAATGCCTCCTGAAGGAGGTACCAAGCTCTGGATTTCTACTGCAGAAGTGTGTCAGTTTGGCACTGTTGGAGGATGCCAAAAGGTTCAACTTGGAACCCCCATTTGTGAAACAGAGACTGAACTACATTGTCTGCTAGAGACCACTCATGAGGGTCTGCCACTGTTCAGCTGAGATCGACTGCTAGGGTGTTATGAACCACTGAGAGATGAGTTGACTGAAGCAAGATTCCATTCTCGAGACACCACTCTCAAACTCACATCGCCTCCCTGCACAGTGCAGAGTAGATAAAAGTGAGACCTTCTTTGCTTGCTGAGGTAGTATATGACACATCTGCTGTCTGTCTGGAGGTGTACTACCTTGTGTCTGATGAGGTCTGATAGGGCTTGGAAGATATATAGGACTGCCCTCATCTCCAGCACGATTTACATGGAGATATGTCTCCAAATCCAACAAGGGCCCTTGGATCTGGAGATTCAGAAAGTCTGCACCCCATCTCATTAAGGAGGTGACTGTGGTGAATATCACCTGCAGCTTCAGAGGGGAGATGGGGAAGCCCTGAAGAAGGTTCTCCTTCACCACCACCCCAGGAATGAGTGAACCAGAGGCTGCACTGCCACATCTGGGGCAGAGGGGCCAGATGAGTAAAGGACAATATTTTCCACATACAAGTGGATGCAAGAGTAGGTACAGGCCTTTAGTAGATCAGTCACAAAAATCGAGAACAGGATGGGGCCAAGGACAAAACCTTGCATTACCTCGCACTTGATGGAGAGGTAGGGAGAAAAGGCACCACTTACAGACTGGGACCTGCCCCACAAACTGAACCAGTTGACTGCCTGGGCAGATAGTTCAGCTCCAGTTTGTCCAGCAGGAGAATTTGGTAGATGGAGCTGATAATCTGGGCCACATTCACAAAGACAGCAGAGATGACATGACCCTGATCCATCTCTTTGAGGATGAGACCGGTAGGGTAGTGGTGGAGTGATATTTTGCAGAACAGTGACTGGAACAGTCTAAGAAAAGCTGAGGAATCAATAAATGGGGTGAGTAGAGAAAGTACAGGGTTTTTCTTGGAGTTTAGCAAGGGTAGGGTTCCCTTCCCCCAGAAAACCACATTCTTAAGGGCAGGCATGCTGTACATAAACAATATATATACAGTACTGAGTCTGGGCAATTACCCACAAAGCTTAAGGCTAGAGAAAAAAAATAGTGCAATAGCTCTGCACTGCTACCCTCTGAAAGCTGTCATCAGGGTGTCATGCATCCAAAGTGAAGAGCGGTAGACTGAGGACACCTAGGGCAATCTGAATGGGCCAAGCACCAAGGCAGATGATGTACACAGGTGCCTCCCCATATAGAAGTGGGACATTCAAGTGTTGGAGAGCAAACGTATGCATTCCAATCATTCCAGGCTTTGCAATACTGGAAATGTGATGGGGAAGAGCACCACAAGAGTTTGTCAGAAAAAAAAGGCATACAATGTGCCTTTATAATAGTAAATCGTTTTTGGCTCCTTGCCTCTGCAGCTGATATCCCACAGGTAATGAAAAGACCAAAACTGATGACCCATCTATAAGTTAAGCAGGAATGCAACCCACAACCACTAGACTGAGAGGTAAAAAGAAGAAAAACACATGGCTGGGTGAAAACCTCACTTGTCATGGGGTCCATGAAATGACACCAACCAGAAGAAACAGGGTTGTATGAAATGGGCTTGTTGTGCAATGCCAACTCAAAGTGTGGCATAGATTCTAATTCTGATATATATATATATATATATAGCACTGCACCTTGAATACCCATGGGTAAACTCTAGCCACGAATATGAAGAGCCACAGAGAAGGCTGTGTATTACCAGAGATGGTATGGTAGATTTTATCTGTATTGCCTGATCAAACATTTGGAGTATTCAGTAGGCCATTGAGACATCAAGTAAGCATTAAGCCATGACAAAGGAGGCTTCTACTAGGGAATTAATGCATGGTTGGGGGGGTTGTGACACGAGGTTTACAGTCACCATGGCAACACAGAAACATAGAAACATAGACTTTGACGGCAGATAAGGACCGCTTGGCCCATCTAGTCTGCCCATTTCCCTACCTACAGGATAGGCCGCAGATCCTAGTTAACCAACAGCCTATTTCTTCCTACCCCCCACAAGAACTGCCTTATGTCTGTCCCATGCATTCTCTAATTCTCCCACAGTTTTAGACCCACAACCTCCTCAGGAAGGCTGTTCCATGCATCCACTACCCTCTCTGTGAAATAATACTTCCTCACATTGCCCCTGAACCGCTCCCCTCTATCTTTAAATTGTGTCCCCTTGTTCTTGCAGGTCTTTTTTTCTGAAAGATGCTACCCTCTTGGACGGTTAACACACTGGTTGCCGATGAATGACCATACATTATATTTTATAGTGTATGGTCATACACATCTAGTTAAAAATTAAGCAGGATGATCCTTACTGTTCAAATTTTGTCACTGCCGCTCTACACGAGGTATGCTGTCACCGCTGTGGACGTTTTAGTCAGGCCATCGCATCGTGATGGGCACATGTGCAGAGCAGTCATGGTTGTTATGCCATTGATGTGATGTAACATTGATGGGTTAACAACAAAGTGACGTCACATCGATGGTATAACAACTTAGTAAAAAGATGAAAATCGCCATATAACAATGTTCCATCATACATTATTACATGCTTGTGTGTATGCAGATTGAAAACATTTTATATACAGATTTCACAGACTGGGATGCATTACTGTTGTTACCGTTTGTTCAGTCCAGTTTTGTTTGGTGGAAATCTTGGGTTTCGCCTCACCATGGAGAGAAGCTGGATCTTCGCCGTGAACACTTGTAAGTGCTCCGCTGTATTGTGGGAGTCTTGGATAATTACATTAACGTCATGATTAACTTTCTTAAACGCTTAACAAGCAAACAATATATATGGTTGTCTGTTAACTTTTTATAACTAACATTTATTTCAACATTTGGAACAGTTACTCGGTATTACTCGCTATTACTCGCTATTACTCGGTATTTTCAAAGCGGAAGCAGGCACTAGGCCCATCGAGACCACTTTCCCCACACAATTGGGGGATATCAGATTTAACTACCCAGCAGGAGCCTGTCCAATTTTAATTTAAACTGATTACAAGAAGTTTGAGTCACTATATACTGAGGCATAGAATTCCAAAGAACCGCAGCTCTCATAGTAAAGTAATATTTCCTCTTATTGGTGAATGCCTTAGTTATCTTTATTTGCCTATTATTACACCTCAGTCCATATACTTTGTCTATTTATGTTAGTCCACATAACTTCATGAGGCATTCATAATTTAAAATATTAAATAATAACAACAGATCTCCTCTGTCACGTCTAGTCTGTAAGTCGTATAATCCCAATGCTTTTACCCTATCCAAATATGGTAAATATTTTATTTCTGGTATTAATTTAGTCATTCTTCTCTGAAGACTCTCTACCATTTTTTTATCTTTTTCTAAATATGGTGCCCAAAAGGATACTGCGTAGTCTGTGTGGGGTCTAACATATGTTGTATATAATTTAATAATACATTCTTTATTACGTGTTATAAAAGCTTTTTTTATTGCATTAACAATATGATTCCCCGTTCGAATAACTTTATTACATTGATTACTGCAATCAAATTTATTATTTACAGTTACTTCCAGATCTTGTTCGTAGCATTCTGTCTTTATTTTATTCCCATATATTGTATAATCAGCCATGGGGTTCTTTTTTCCCAAATGCATAACCGCACACTTTTCTATATTAAAGCACATACCATTTTCTTTAGCCCAATTTTCAATAATCAACAATTCTTTTTTAAAGAGATTAATTTTCATTTCAGTGTCCACTTCTGAAGAGATTTTAGTATCATCAGCAAATTTACTTAACTGACAAGACACCCCAGATTGTAAATCTCCAATAAATAAACCAAACAGAACAGGGCCCAGGACCGAGCCCTGAGGCACTCCACTTGTAACTGAAATACAAGCAGAGATTGAGTCTCCTATCCTTACACACTGAGATCTATCCCTCAACCAGGTCTCAACCCATTTGACAGTATATCTGTTAATTCCCAGCTTTACTAATTTTGATATTAATAAATTATGTGACACCTTGTCAAATGCCTTTCTAAAATCAAGAAAGACAGCGTCAACTGGGATGCTTCTGTCCAGGCTAAAACTAATGCTCTCATAGAAGGTAACCAGGTTTGTCGTGCACAATCTATCTCTTCTAAATCCATGCTGTGTATTATCCATTATACCCTTCAATACAAACTCCTGTTCCATTTTTTGTTTTAATATTCTTTCCAAGACTTTACATAAAATTGACGTCAGGCTAATAGGTCTATAATTATCCACCATACCTCTATTACCCTTCTTATACACTGGTATTACAGTTGCTACAGTTATGCTGCTTCTTTTATTGCTTTGTTTACTTCCTGTGATGTGGGGGTCACGCTTCATATGCTATTTATGCGCCGGATTGATATCCGGTTCGTAGGTACCATAATTATTGAAATTGACCATCCCATGCACTGTGAAACTGCTAAAGTTATATGGGGTGTTGCACATTTGGTGAGGTATCCACATGCTCGGGTATGGCATTTCACCACTTTCTTTATAATGTTGATCACAGATGTTGCCTTTCACTCCTCATTTCCACTGCTCGTCTCCTGAGGTCCGTGCTGGCTCTGGTGTTCGTTTTGTTGCTTGGTATTCTGTGTGCTGCTAGTGGTATTACTAGGCTGTTTCTGATATCTTTTCTCACTGTGGCATACCTTCTTTTCAGGTGCTTTATCAGTATGCCATTTTGTGCAAATCTGTGTTGCGATGTCAGCATGCTGGTGTTCGTGTTGATCCGCTTCTGTAGCTCACTTACTGGTTACTGTGGTATATTTGTTGTCTCCGGCATTCATGTTAGAGGTGACTGTTTTCCAAGTCTGTTGTGCCAGTGTGGCTGGTGGTCTATGAGGTGCACTCCGAGCTTGTTTTTCACTGGTATTGTGTTGTGATACATTGCCTGACAATATTGCTGATCACTTTTGTCTGTCTGTCTCAGAAGGAGACCAGTAGTTACGGAGACTGGTCTCGCATGTATGTCCAGTGACTGATATTATTTCTCTTGATGCTAGACAAGCCTCCAATAACATGTGGACAGCTGTGCTCCTTATAGAATGATTGGTGTATCGTGTGCTTAAGGCAGCATCTGCTGATATATTAGCCATTAGGTCACTTAAATAGTCCCCCCCCCCCATTGCCTGTTTGCTGTACCAGATCATTTTTTTTCTCAAGTATGTGTTGTGGGAGTCTAAGAGGGTGTAGGAAAAACACTGGTGTGTTTTCTGGGCACTGTGTTTTGTATTCCTTAAACAATGTCATTGGACAGTTGGGTGACTCTTTCTGGGAGTACAGAACTCCCCGTAATGCTTTTTTGTTTGTTTCTGTCAGACCAGCATGATTTTTAGTGCACTGGTTGAAAGTCAAGGCAATGAATTCATCCCCACTGCCTTCCTTTGGAATGCATACCAAAGTAAATATGTCCTTTAATCTAATTAAACTGGAGAAATGTGGTTTAGCAGGTTAAAATGTATTGTGGATACTATAGAAATCACTAACTGGCAAAATTTGCACAAAATTTCATGGACACATAATAGGTAATGCTACTAGAATCCCACTTGTGAAATTTAATTTTCACAAAGTACTGAATCACCTTACTTACACTGGCATCATGGCTCTGCAATAGCCCCCCAACACTCCTGCAACAGTGATGCTCAGCATCACGCTCCATCATTACTAAAGATATCCAGATACCTCTGTCACTGTGGCCTAAGTCACAACCAGTTGTAAAGCTTGTACAGAAACAATGCTGCACTGTGCATTTGCTTCCACAAGTCATTAAGTCAGTGAGCTCTATTGGTTACCTGTCATATTGCATGAATTCAGGCTAGTGCACAGTGATTTCCATGACTATTCTTCATGGTTTGTCATTCAAGATAGTGACTTGATACTTGGTACCACTATTTGCTATGGAGCCTCCTATGAATGCTACCTTAATGCCACTTTACCCACCCTCTACCTTCCTCCACAATGGCAACTCGAGTGTATGACTGGGCAAAATGTATGGACATGGCTTTAACAAAAGTATCATAACATTCTATAATGTCACAAACGCTGATGAAATTCAACTTTAATTACTGAAGTTATTTTGAAATCTTTGGCTGCTTATAATTTGGCCAGCCTTTGAGCAAGAGATTAGAAAGCTGACACATACAGCCTGCTTGTTCCATATTGTTTTTCTTCAGTCCAGCAGCTTGTCTCTCAGGGATTTACCCTGATCAGGCTGAATGCAGCCATCATTCAGTTGGCTATTTTTTTTTTCCAACATTTTTTCCCTCCCATCTCCCAGGTGAGGATGGTATCTCTGTCAGCCTCACACAGCCACAGCTTCCCAATGGCAGGAGCCAGCTCCCTGGCCCAGCCACAGGGGTTGCTGTATTGGTGGAACCCACCGCCAATCCTCCCTGACCAGGATGCACGTCTAAGTGGTAGCTGTCTTGGCCATGGCCTGCTTCCCGATGTGAATTCCCATACTTGTTTCTGAACCCGGCTCATCCGCACTGCTGCTGGGCCATGGGGGTGGCCTCAAAGCCTAATATTTAGGCTCAATGAACCAAACAAAATTGGTAATATTCTGTTCTCTAGTTTTAAAGTTATAGGGGCTTAAAATTCTGCAGTTTACACAATTGTGAAATGCATTTGAAAATGTCTGAAAGTTTGGAGGTTTATACCTCGGTCACCTTTAAAGGTAGAGATCTGAGACTTGGTATAGTTCTGTATGGACCTATGATGAGGCTGCATGCCACATTTGGTGCAATTTGGACAAATATATTTTACATTAGATAGAAATAACAAACAATTTGCAAGGAAATTTCATGAAATTAAATGAAACAGCGGCAGCTCAGCTACACGTCACACTGATAAACAGCACGTTGCAGTCGGGTTATAATCTGGCCAATGGAAAATCATGTACACAAATGCTCACAGCCTGGGAAATAAGATCCCAGACCTGCAGGCAATAATGTCAGAGGCTAAACTGGACATAGTAGCAATTAGTGAGACGTGGTTTACCAGTAACCACACTTGGGAGACTTCAGTACCTGGATATGTATTGTTCAGAAGAGACCGAGGTGCAAAAGGGGAGGGTGGCCCTGTATGTTAATGAAAATATCAAAGCTACAGAAATTCAGAATACACATAAGGAGCCAGAAGAACTGTGGGTCACCCTGGAAACAGGTAATGGGACAGCCATAAGAACTGGGGTTGTCTACAGGCCCCAGACCAGAGGGAGGACATAGACACATTACTGTTAGAAGATATACAAACATGACAGCTAAAGGGAGGTTCTGATAATGGGAGACTTCAACATGCCAGATACAGATTGGTCAATACCAGCAGGAACATCTGCCGAACTAGACTCATAGTGGATTCCCTGCAGGGGAGGGCCTCAAACAACTGGTACAGCAACCCACAAGAGACAGGGCTATCCTAGATCTAGTACTGACTAACAAAGAAGGGATCACAGATCTCCAGGTAGAAGGTCACCTGGGGCCAGTGACCATCACATGGTATGGTTCAATTTGGCAACTACATCTAAATCATCCCATTCCAAGGCAAAATATGGGACTTCAGAGGAGCTGACTTTGATAAGATGGCCAACAGAGTTAAGCTAGCCCTGGCAAAAGAAACACAGGTGAGGAGGTACAGGCAAAGTGGGCAAGCATTATGATACAATACTTGAAGCAACATCCCATTGTGTTAGACAGAAAAGGAAGTGCAAAGAAGAAGGAAACCACTTTGGTTCTCAAATATAGTAGCAGAAAAGGTCAGAGCCAAAAGGCTGGCCTTCAGAAAATAAGGGAACACAGCGGATGAAGATAGGGAGGCATACCAAACTGCCCTAAGGGAAGCAGGTAAGGCAGTAAGGCAGGCAAAGTCCCAAACTGAGGAAACACTAGCACCTAACAGTAAAGAAGGTGACAAGACTTTCTATAGATACATTAGTGAAAGGAGAAAGTCCAGAGGGGGTACTAAGCTTAATGGAGAAAAGGGAGCATGTGAGGAGGAGGACCCTGTAAAGGCATCTATCCTAAATAGATACTTTTGCTCAGTATTTACTGAAGAGAAGGTAGGGCAGGGCCCACAGCTCAGCATCATGGACACAGGGGGGAGGGAGGTGAGCACTACTCCCTTCACAAAAGAAAGGGTCCTACAAGAGCTTGCTAAGCTCAGGGTGGATAAGGCAATGGGACCTGATGGCATACATCCCAGGGTACTTAAGGAGCTAAAGGAGGAACTAGCAGAGCCATTAGCAGAATTGTTTAGTGAGTCTCTGAGCACAGGAGAGGTCCCAGAAGACTGGAGAAAGGCTCATGTGATCCCACTCACAAGAGTGGTAGCAGGGAGGAGGCGGGAACTACAGACCGTCAGTCTTACCTCAGTAGTGGGCAAGATTATGGAGGCACTCCTTAAGGAAAGGATAGTGCAACACCTGGAATCCATAGGGGCACAGGATCCAAGACAGCATGGGTTTACAAAGGAAGGTCCTGTCAAACTAATCTCATAGATTTCTTTGACTGGGTAACCAGAGTGGTGGACCAAGGGGAGCAGTTGATGTCGCCTACCTTGACTTCAGCAAAGCTTTGACACTGTTCCACATAGAAGATTGATAAATAAGCTAGGTAGGCTCGGGTGGGTCAGAAGTTGGTCAACTGGGTGGCAAACTGGTTGACTGGCAGAAAACAGAGAGTGGTGGTAAATGGTATACAGTCAGAAGAGATGCAAGTCACAAGTGGGGTACCTCAGGGATCAGTCCTGGGGCCAGTCCTATTCAACATCTTCATTAGTGACCTCAGAGATGGACTAGAGGGTAAGGCTTGTCTGTTTGCAGATGACACCAAGATCTGCAACAGAGTAGATGATCCAGATGGGTGGGCAGAATGAGAAGATCTGATAAACTAGCAGAATGGTCAGAAGAGTGGCAACTGGGATTTAATGCAAAGAAGTGCAAAATCATGCACATAGGGAAGAGAAACCCTGAAGCCACTTATAGGCTGGGAGGAGTTGCTAGCAGTCACAAAGGAAGAAAGAGACTTGGGCATCATCATCACTGATGACCTAAAATCATCCAAGCAGACCTCTAAAGCAGTAGGTAAGGCTAGGGGGTGTTAGGGTGTATTAGTAGGGGTATCAAGTCGTAAGAGGGAGGTAATAACCTCTGTACAAGACATTGGTTAGGCCCATCTGAGTACTGCGGCAGTATTGGAGGCCACACCTTCACAAGGACATTAACCAAATTGAGGCAGTCCAGAGAAGGGCAACCAAAATGGTGCAGGGACTGCATCAGAAGACATATAAGGACAGATTAACGGAGCTCAATATGTATACCTTTGAGCAAAGGAGGAGAGAGGTGATATGATCGAGACATTTAAACACCTTAAGGGCATAAACAAGGTGAAAGAGTCTAACATGTTTAAATATAAGAAAATAGCAGGACAAGAGGACACAGCATGAGATTAGAGGGAGGCCGATTAAGGGGGAATGAGGAAATTCTTTTTCACAGAAAGGGTGGTAGATGCATGGAATGGCTTACCACAAGAAGTGGTGGCTATAAATACAGTGCAGGGCTTCAAACAGGCATGGATAGGCATAAGGAGCAATACAAATGACTATGAATAGATAGGTCACTGACAGAGCAAAGGCCGATGGTACATTTATAAGGTAGAAAAAGAAATGGGCAGACTGGATGGGCCTTGCGGTCCTTATCTGCCGTCAACTTCTATGTTTCTATGTTTCTATAAACACGAAGTATTAACTTTTATTGCACCAGACGCCAGTACACAGCTGAAAGTTGTGCCTCTCCCCAAAAACAGCCAAACTTTTTCATGCAAATCTTATGCTTTCTCAAGGCTCTGAAATTAAATAGAAACTAAATCATATTTTTTCCAGAATTCTGCTGGCAGAACTTAAATTTCACCCAACCTAGCAGGCTGCTAAAGAGGGTAAACTGTAGGAGCCAGTAGCCCTGGCTCTGTTCCCCATAACATAAGAAAGAGAGAGGGAGAGTGGGTTGTTGAGTGTGGCTCTATGGAGAAGATATTCTTGAAAATCTGAAGTTACAGTAACTGTTCTACCTTCCAAGAATCGATCTTCTCCATTGAGCCCCACTGTTTGGGTCCAGTAGCAAGTTTACCATTAAAGTGGGAGGAACAAGCCCAACCTTAGAGGCATAACCTACAAGTGGCAAAACAGAAAGTTACTCTATTCTGCTGCAGGCCTCCGCAAGTGGGGAAGAGTTCCATGGGATGAAGTAGCTCTTGAAATCATAACAGTAAAGCACCACTCACAGCTCTTTCACAAGCAAACTGCAATTTTTCATCCAAATTATTTTATTTAAACTCAAGCATCCCAAAGTTTCACATGTGTGCCTTCTTCAGAGAACTTCCATTGTTGTCTTTAAAATCTTTGATTTTGCTTTCAGCAGTAATGCCTGGCTAACAAGTGGCTGCCCGAGCTCCAGTTGGTCTCGACTGACTTTTTATTATTAGATTTCAAGTAGAAATCATATTCCTATCAATATGCTTTTCTTGTCTTAGCTTCTTTGACAGTGGAGTTGTCAGCCATGCTCGAGGAGTGCTTCTTGCCCTTGTCTTTTATAGACCAACAGAGTATCAGCAGCCAGCTGTGAAAGGAGTCTACCACAGTGATTCTGATAGCACCACACTGGGCATGGAAATCCTGATACTGATGCTGTCAATGCCACAGAGGATGCCAAGAGACTTGCTGCAGAGTCAGTGCCCATTTACTCTGTCACAAGGTGGGGGCGCACCCAGATTTGGAATCCCTTGAGAAGATGGTTCTTGAGGGGTTAGAAAATTCTAACCGAAACCTCTCAAACCAGGTCCTGTAAGTTTTGAAAGTTGCTAGAAAGCCAGCAACTAGGAACCCCATAATTCAAAATGGGAATGATCCAGTATTTGGTCTGCCTCTCACCAGGTCATTGCAAGAACTGTAGTAGGCTTTCCAGTGTTACTGGATTACTTAGTATATTTACAGGTCCAAGGTCTGAAACCATCCACCCTGAAGGTGCATTTGGCAACCATTCCTGCTTTCAAAACTGCAGGAAGGGGACAAATCCATTCCTTTGCAGCTCAAACAGTTTTCAAGAGTGGTTTTAAGAGTCTCCTTTACCCTAATGGAAGGGAACCACTCCCTCCATGGGATTTAAAAATTGTTCTCTCTCAATACAAATCCTCCTTTTGAGTCTGCTTTCATCAGGGCTCAATTTTCAAACTTGGAAAACTGTTTCTAGTACTGATTACTGTACTGCATTTCTGCAAGAAGGACCAATGAGCTGCAAACACTCTGTACAGACTCAAATTGCATGGTGTTTCACAGTGATAGGATGGTGCTTAGAAAACATGTGACATTTTTACCTAAGGTGGTTTCCTCATCTCACATGACTCAGTCTATAACATTACCCATGCGTTTTTCCAAAACCACATTCCAGTATAAGAGAGGAGAAACTTCACAGCCTAGATGTAAAAAAAGGCTTTGAGTCTCTACATGCAAATGGTAGAAAAATCCAGAATTGAAAAAAAACATATGTTTGTCACTTACAATAAGGTAGGAAAAGGTACATCTGCAGCAAGAAAGCAGTTTCTTGTTAGATTTATTCTTGTATTGAGTTCTGCTGTGAAAAGACTAGCAAAGAGCTACCAAACGGTTTCAAAGAACATTACAATAGAGCTACATCTGCCACTGTGTCAGCATGAAGGGGTATACCCCTGTTAAACGCAAGGCAGTCATTTTATCTACAGTGGACATTTTCACATCCCATAACTATCTGCACATCCAAACCAGAAGAGATGCAAGGCTTGGTATTTCTGTGTCTCAGGACCATTTCCCTAAATAGGTTCTATACCCTGCTTCCCAAGGTACTACCTGGAGTCAGCCATTTTGTACGATATCACAAATACACTCTAGTTGCTACAAGAAAAAATATAGTAGTAATGATGTTACTTCTAGAAGGTATTTCTGAGTTATACAAGCTCTATTTACCTCCCCTTCTAGAACCTACAGTATATAAAAGGGTTTATCAGGACAAGTCAAATCAAATGTTCAAAAAAAGTCCTGGCTTGAACATTTTACAATTTCAAACTATAGTTTTCACAATTTGTCATGTTGTGATTTGTCATTTCTTAGGGTACTTACATTTTTTGAATACATAGCATAGTTTATGAGTGGATGTTGCTCTCTTCTGCTCTTCAGTCGTAAATCTGTGATTAGAACATCAGGGGGAGCATGGCCACATTACAGAGTTTATACATTAACATTACAAAGTTCTGTCTCCAGGGCAACACCTCAAGACTGAAATGATGCTATTTGTGTGACTCACAACTACACCCCCCAAAAGAAACATCATTAATATGATGAGTAGTTTGTTCTTCTTTTCTGCCATGCTCTGGCCTGCAGTCATGATGGTGAGCTGCCTGCCCTGTCCACCAGTAGCTCTTGTCCTGCTTCCTTAGCTTGACTCCCTCAGCAGGGTTTAAGGAGAGTTGTCCATTCCTCCGTTGAAGGACATGTCTGGTTGGGTGGAGGGTCCAAAAGTGCCAGCTATTATCCAGGTCTGGCTAGGAGTTTTCTGTTTTCTACCTAATTCCTTCTGACCCTCCAACCTCCACTGTAGCGTCATGCACAGCCACACACAGGTCTCATGTATGCAGAAAAAGTAGAACTACCTTCCCCTTGTGAGGGAGCCAGCTGTCTAGCTCATCATGTAGGGTTGCAACTCTCTCCAGATTAGAAACCTTCCCAGCTGGGTCAGCCAGCTACAGAGAGCCCAGTCAATTCTCGAACCCAAGTCACATCCACAGGACCATGACACATCTTCCCTGGGCTACCAGGCAGTCTTACTTGATAGGTTTTAAACACGTGATAAAAACATTTGAAAAAAATATGACCATGTTATGCAAACTACAGACTGATGGAATCTAAATGCCAAAATGTCATGTTGATAGAATGTATGTTTAATGGTTTATAATAAGCTGGCTCCATTTTTCTTTCTCATAGGGAAACCTGGTTATAATTTATCATTATAACCAACTAGTTAAAACCAAATTCATGTGTCAGGTTTCCCTGAGAAGAAGCTATGTGCAGGCACTGCTGCAGCCTAGCATGGCGCAGAACTGAAAGTGGCTGCCAGCACTGTTAAATCCTAGCCTGTAGGGAGCTCATCCCATGGCCTGCTCCATGCGGGCAAAAGAGGGCAGAGTATGACTGTTAGGGAGGCAAAGGAGCCTGTGGCTAGAACACCTCCCTCCACCAACCTAGTTTGCCATTCCCGCGTCTATGTTTAAATGCCCCAAGGGGCTTATTTGGCAGACATGTGGGTGGGCAGCAAAGTGAGTGCAGCTGGTGCTACAGAACTGAAGCTGCACCATGGGTCTGCTGCAAATGTACAATTGAACTAATTTAAATAAATCCGTACAGAGACTGGTTTGGGAGCATAGTTGGCTCTTTGTGGGGTGCACTAGGTAAAGCCACACTGCTGCCGTTGGTTAGACCCTAAGGAGCTAACATAAAGAACTGGGGGGGGGGGCATATCCCAGCAATTATATAAAACAAGACATGGGGTTTAAACACACTGTCACTGTGGGATGCTTTTATAAATTGAGAGAGCATTTATGCATCATCCCATACCTCAGGTGTGTGTATAAAGTTATTTTCATGCATCCCTACTCATGTATTATTCTTTATACTATGAGCACTTCAGCGTTTTAATGGTGGAACAGTGTTGAATGCCATTTTATATTCTCACTAGTACACTTACAAATGAGATGTTTCATCTCATTCGGATTGTCAGGTGATCAGGTTTTCTTAGTAAATATACTTTAAATAAATATCACATCAGTCTAAAGAAAGTTAACATCAAGCATCCCCACTGAGAAAATTAAGAATGTATTACTGCCCCCCTGAAAAGCTGTCTAATGTAAATAGTGCTGCATGTACTGAAACCTATATAACCTGAGTTTATATAAAAAAATTAAATTAGTCCGCAGCAATTAAAAGAGGCCGCTGGTGTTGCCATGACAGCAAGTCAGTCAGACAGTGCTTGGTATGGGCTCAGCTCAAACATTAATTCAATCCTCACCCCACACAGAAAAACATACCATATTTAGGTCCAAATATTGGGGTTCACACTGGGATTCTGGAGTAAGAGCACCATACATGAATACATTATTCAGAATCAAAACTGGGATCCTACTATACACTACCCCTGCTATTACACAGGAGTAACAAGGCAAGAACTGCCTACTCACGGATGACACAAAGATCTGTGCAAGAGTGGACATGAAGGAAGGGATAAGGGAACTCAGGGAGGATCTGGGCAGGTTAGAGAGCTTGTCAAAGATCTGGCAGCTGAGCTTCAGTGCAAAAAAAATGTAAAATGATGTGCACTGGGAAGTAGAACTCAAGAGTACAATATGAAATGGGGGGAGTGGTGCTGTAAAGCACGACAGAGGAAAAGGACCCAGAGGTCATGATATCGGAGAACCTAAAAACAAGTGTATTATAATAGAGTTGTTGCAAGGCAAACAGGATCCTGGGTTACATAGGGAGGAAGACAAGCAGTAGAAGTCAGGAGGGGGATCCTCCCATTCTACAGTTCACTGGTGCGAACACACTTGGAATACTGCTCAAGGTAGCTGAAGTCTGCATCTGAGAAGAGACTGACAAGGTGGAATCAGTACAGCACAGAGCAACCAAGATGGTCCATGAACTAAGGAGCAAGACAGACAAGGAGAGGCTGCAGTACTTGAACATGTACACCCGTGAGCAAAGGAGGGGAAAGAGCAGCATGATTAAAACATACAAGCACCTGCAGGGGATAAATTGGGTGCATGCCAAGGAACTGTGTCTGTAAGTTCAACTACAGGGATGAAAGGGAACTCACAGGGGGATTCAGAAGGGACATCTGTAAGCACTTTTTTCACAGAAAGAGTGGTGGACAAGAGGAACAATCTGCCAGAGCAAGTAGTATAGGCCAAATCAGTGAGTAGATTCATGCAGGGATAAGACAGGCATGTGGGGTTAGTTAGAAAGGGGGGTAGCAGAAACAAGGGGGAGGGATGCCCACTAGGACCAGTGCAGAGTAGATTGGTGGGGTAGGCAGACTTGATGGGCCAACAGTATTTTTTCTGCTGCTACTGTCTATGCATCTATGTTCATGTATCTATATGAAAATCCTTTAGGATTAAATCCTGTATCCCCCCCCCAGCCAGTCCTGAGACTGGATGGTATTGTAACTTATGATGCAGCCCCCCAGGACCATGCTGGCCTGAATGTGCCCCCTTTTCCATTCTTTCTGCCAGAATGCCTTGGGCTGCCTCCACCCCTTTACCACCACTGTTCACATTATTCTAATCTCTCCGGTCTTTCCATTGTTAGCAAGTGTCTCTGTCACTCTGCCGCCATTATGGCCAAGTCTTGATTGTACGTGCTCCCCTACTATCTCTTCTTTCTTCATTCCCCAACACACACACACACACACACACACACACACACACACACACTTTTCAATCCCTCGGGAACTTCAACTCTCACTCTTTCCTTCTCCCTTTCTTTAATACTTCTACCGGACATGCCTTGTTCTCCTTCAGATTTGCCACTCTCTAGAACAACCAACAGGTTGCATTTTGCTCAGCTTCTTCTCTGTTCTCTCTAAAATCTCTACTTCGAGTCCACACAACCTATTCCCGTTCCTGCACCTAGCTTCTCCCCATGCCTTCAATGTAATGGCAGTGCTATCAGCAGATGCAGTCACTGTGTTGCTCAGCTCATACTGCCCTCATGCACCTTAGGTTGTGCAGTTTCGTTCAGCCACTAGGCATACTACACCTTGTGATTAATGACTAATATATTTGCTGTGTATATCCCTGTGCCTTATGTGCCAATGCAATGTTTTAAATTATTTTATCTCGGTACGAATAAATGCATCTTTTTTTATCATTGTTTTGTAAATGTCCCTGCTCCCTCTCCGCTGAGATGCACCTGGGAATGATCTTTGGATCAGTGTGCTTTTCCTGGTTACCAAATTTAAAATAGAGAAATAAATAAATAGATTAATAAATACCTAAAATCAATAAATTAAATAAATAACTATGAGATCCGATATACTGCTCCCACTGCAATAAAATTCCCTCATCCTCTACCACACTCCGAAAGTCTCCTTGATCACATATTCTGTTATTTCTTGTTTAAATGTCCTCATATCTTTGTAACCTCATCCAATCTGCCCATCTCATCTATACAGGGAAGGCACATACCATTTTGTCCTTTTGAAGAATACCCTAATTTTTGGTAACACACTGTTATGTGTTACCCCATCCTCTGTCATTGCCTGCCACAGAGACACTGCTATACCTGATCTAATTCTAGCCAGGAGTCAAGCCTCCAGGGAGCAGGTGTGGGGTTCTAGTGAGGGTATCTGAAAGTTGACAGTAGGGTCCAGCTGATGTTGTGTTTACTAGGTGGCAGGACTAAAAACAACGGGAGGTTCCATAACTTGCCCAAGGTCACAAAGAGGCTGTAGTGGGATTTGAACCTGAATCTCTAAGTTTACAGTTTTAAAAACTAACCATCAGATCGGACTTCCTTCCCAACTTGGATCAGATTTCACATATTGGGATTTTTTTGTATTTACACATTTTATTCTATTTTTATTTAGGTTCTTTCCCTCCTTTCTAAGGCCTCTCACGTCAAATAATATACCGCCATCAGCATCACACATGTATAGGCAGTGCTGCTTCCCCTCTCTGGCTAACAAGTGGCATACCAACAATGGATGAAATATAAGTGAACTACACTGACCTCTGTGCTTCATCCAAATTTAACCCTGGATTTCCACATTGATCTAGGAGGTACGTACCATTTAATCAAGTTGACCGTCTTGACCAGGTTCCAGTTCTGACAGAGGCCTTTCTGAAACTTGGACAGCACGTCTGAAGCTTTTGTTTCATTGTCCAAACGAACTTCCATAGGCTCATTTAATAGCATACCTGTCTGGACTTTCACTGTTTTGGAAGGCTAAAAAGACATCAAACATAAATTTAAATATTTATTTTCAGAACCTGTTTAAGTTAGTCCATGTTTGCACTGCATACTTACTCTTATCTGCTTATGAAGCAGGGGTCAGACGTGATGAACCTAGAGTCCTTTCTGGCCTTAAACCAATAAACAATCCAAAGTAGAATGACCTGGAGTAGGGCCGGTTCAGTGAACAGACGGCTAGCCCAGCTAAGCAAACCAATGTCACAAAGCCTCTACTCGGAAACAAAAGAATGACACAGTACTTCAGATCTTTGAAATGCAGTGGGCAGTTCAGTGGAGTGTGTTTTTTTGCCTGTAAATATACTTCACTTCAATTATGCATCATAGCACTGATTTTCAAAGATGTGAAGTACTGTGTCATTCTTTTGCTTTCAAACCAGCACTGTATGTTATTGTGAAAATTTTGGCCTGTACTATTTTATCCTGTTTTAAATTCTCCTTTATCTCCTGTCTTGAAAGATACACTTCTGCCCTACTTTGAGTCTGCTTTAGCACTTATTTATACATTTGAAAAAATACAAGGGGATCTTCTTTTAATATGTTTTTTTCTCCGGTTTACCTCCATATTTTTAGCTGTTTTTGAATACCCATTGTTTAACATCATTTTTCTTGTGACTAAAATTACCTAGCAAGCAACAGCCACTGTTCCAACTCTAATGGAAGAAATTGAGAGTTATAAAAAAGCTAAGACTGATGATGATGTGGGTATAGCATAATAAAAGAAGTACTACTTTTATTATTTTAATTGTACAAAAAAGTATTAAAGCAGAATCAAAATAGGGGAAAAGAGTATCCTACAGGACAACAGATAAGGGGCGATCTAAACTGAATAAAAAGTATAGGTCAACATTTTCACCATTAACATGAGTTACTGCTTTAACTTGCTTTGTAACCAGGTAGAAGTAAATTTTTAAATCACGATTTAATGAGCAAGATTTTCAAAGGGATCTATCCGCATATTGAACTGCGAATCTGTATCTGCACCTGACAGGAAATATAAAACCATTTTTTCTTTAGAGAGTCCGGCTTTTCCACATAGCTGAATTTGTATAAAAACCAGAGGTAAACTGAATTTGCGTTAAATTATGGTTGTGAGTCTAAATACAAACCGAGACTTTGACACAACTTTGAGATGTGACTTTAGCTTTGGACATAGATTGTGACATCTATTGAGACTTAGGCACAGCCTTTGGAATTTTTGGTGCAATTTCAGACACAGATTTTGACACCAGTTCAGACTCGGAAACAGCCCCTAAAATTTCTGTACAGTTTCAGATACAGATTTTGACACTAATTCAGATTCAGACACAGCCCTTGAAATTTCTGTGCAGTTTCAGATACAGATTTTGACACTAATTCAGATTCAGACACAGCCCTTGAAATTTATATGAAGTTTCAGATACAGATTTTGACACTAATTCAGATTTAGATACAGCCTTTGGAATTTTTGGTGCAATTTCAGACACAGATTTTGACACTAATTCAGACTCAGAAACAGCCCTTGAAATTTCTGTGCAGTTTCAGATACAGATTTTGACACTAATTCAGATTCAGACACAGCCCATGAAATTTCTGTGCAATTTCAGATACAGATTTTGACACTAATTCAGATTTAGACACAGCCCTTGAAATTTCTGTGCAGTTTCAGATACAGATTTTTACACTAATTCAGATTCAGACACAGCCCTTGAAATTTCTGTGCAGTTTCAGATGTAGATTTTGACACTAATTTAGACTCAGATGCAGCCCTTGCAATTTTCATGCAATTTCAGATGCAGTTTTTGATGCAAATACAAACTCAAACACAACCCATGACATTTTGGTGCAATTTCATATGCAGACTTTGACACTACTTTAGACTCTATGGAGATGGAGCATACGGTTGTCTCTCTCTACTGGCCACTTGTGAACATTTGGTCATAGGTCTTCAACTATTAACCCTTGCAGGGCCACAGACTTGTATATCAGTCCAACATTCCTACACATTCTAATTCTGTCGATAGCCTAAGGGTTATTTGAAAGGATTTTTGATGATGAAAACTCAGTTGGGGACTTCCAGTTTATCTGTGGGTTCAAAGATGACAATTAAAGGCTTTTGACTGTTAATCCCTGCTATCTGTGGAAGATGGTTTGGAACTACTGGTGCAGTTTGGTATCATCCAGCTATAGGCGGATTGTCAAACACATTTAGTTTCCTGGAGAGCTTGACATTTTTAGCGGACCAACACAAATACTATACATAGATGTGGTGGTACCCAAGCCTTCCTGGTCACATGGGTCCCTACATAAGGTGCTTCAGCAATCCAAACAGAGGGTTAAGTAGCATAACAAAAGACAGGAACATTTTATGGGAAGGGGGTAGAAGAACAATCAGCATTTATATAGCGCTTTTCATACACAGTATCCCAAAGCGCTTTACAAGAAATGCTAGACTGGTAGTGAAGTGACTGAATGTGTGATGGCAGCCATACCACACATCATCACCCACACACAGCCTGGATAATTGCATGAACCAGTTTATGGGACGGGGAATGTTGGCCAGGACACCAGAAATGTTCCCTGCTCTTTGCGAAGAGCGCCCTGGGTTCTTTTACTTCCACCTGGACACCCACCAGGATGGGCAGAAGGGACCTCGGTTTAATGTCTCATCTGAAGGACGGTACACCCCAGCAGTACAGCACTCTCCCAATACTGCACTCAGATGCCAGCAATTTTTAGGTGCAAGTCCAATCCTGGTGTGGGACAAGAACCCACTACCTTCTGGTCCTGAGGCGGATGTGCTACCAACTGAGCCACGCTGACACCTAAGCAAGGTCCCATATATTTTTCATTTAAGTTGCAACAGCACCTGGTAGTAAAGACTTTCCCTGGCTAGCAGGAGCAAGGACAGACCAGGGAAGGAACATCGGGAGGGCTAGGAGGCGTTTCCTCAGCCAGCAGGAGCCAGAAGTGGCCATGGATCCATGATGCTGGCCTGGGGTGGTGGCTTTTGGGGGCAATATTTTAGCTGCAAATTGACTCCCAAATAAGAAACCCCAATGGTGAAAATATTCCTGTTTCTAAACTAAAGACCATAAGTACTGTTATTTGGTGCATTTGACAATTGTATTTTGACTTCAGGCACCGAACCTACTCAGTGTTCCTAAGCTGGACCTGCTGCCCATCCCTTTTCCCGTAATGTACACATTGTAGATTTTTCTTTACCCCTCCAGTATATGCCAGCCCCAGCTATCAGTATAACATTACCTATACACATCAGGAATATATGACGCATTTACTTCTTTGTTTCCTAAGTTTTTCCTGTAATGTTAGCAGGCTAAACATTACTTGCCTTTATGGATAAACAACTCTGGTAAATCGGAGAACTGCAGAACAAAGTTACATGTTCTGTACTCTGCTACCCAAACTACACAGGGTCCTGGTCTAGTTATGCCAGCAGTCGCAAACTGTGCTACTAATTTATGTGAGAGACCCGGTTTCATGTTGTTATCCTGACTCCCAGCCCTTGATTGAAGAAGTCTCAGGTGCCCTGAAGAGGCAATGCTCTGAGCCTTTTGAAGGGGTTGGGGGGGTCACCCACCCCACTATTTGCTGTTGTCTCTTGGAGGAAAGTGGAGTACCAACCTCACCCCATGCCCAACATCAGCATGTGAGTGGTAGGCCAAACTTACTGGGGGAAAAGAAAGAAAAATGAAATGTATCTGATCCCTGGGGGTACTGCCATCAGGAGAAACGTAAGTGAAATATAAGTATTACTGCACACACTGCAGATAGCAAAAACAGAGCAGTAGCTGTATTGCATAGCACAGTGCTGAGGTTCAGGCCTGCATGCTATAGGGTTGATTTTGTAATCACACCAAGTTTCAGGGAGCTGACTTTGATAAGATGGCCAACAGAATTAAGCTAGCCCTGGCAAGACGAAATACAGGTGCGGGGGAACTGTCAAAGTGGGCAAGCATTAAGGATGCAATACTTGAAGCAAAACCCCATTGTGTTAGGGAGAAAGGCAAGAGCAAAAAAAGGAGGAAACCACTTTGGTTCTCAAAAACAGTAGTAGAAAAGATCAGAGCCAAAAGGTTGGCCTTCAGGAAATATAAGAGAGCGCAGCAGGATGAAGATAGGGAGGCATACCAAACTTCCATAAGGGAAGCAGGGAAGGCAGTAAGGCAGGCAAAGGCCCAAACCGAGGAAACACTAGCACAAACAGTAAACGAAGGGGACAAGACTTTCCATAGATACATTAGTGAAAGCAGAAAGTCCAGGAGGGGTATTGCTAAGATCAAAGGGGATAAGAGGGAATGTGTAGAGGAAGACCTAGAAAAGCATATATCCTAAATAGATACTTCTGTTCAGTATTTACTGAGGAGAAGATGGGGCAGGGCCCACAGCGCAGCACCATGGACACAAGGGGAAGGGAGGTGTACACAAGTCCCTTCACAAAAGAAAGGGTCCTACAAGAGTTCGCTAAACTCAGGGTGGACAAGGCAATGAGACCTGATGGCATACATCCCAGGGTACTGAAGAAGCTAAGGGTGGAACTAGCAGAACCATTATCAGAACTGTTTAGTGAGTCTCTGAGCACAGGAGAGGTCCCAGAAGACTGGAGAAGGGCTCATGTGATCCCGCTCCACAAGAGTGGTAGCAAGGAGGAGGCAGGGAACTACAGACCAGTCAGTCTTACCTCAGTAGTGGGCAAGATTATGGAGCCATTCCTTAAGGAAAGGATAATGCAACACCTGGAATCCATAGGGGCACATGATCCAAGACAGCATGGGTTTACAAAAGGAAGGTCCTGTCAAATTAATCTCATAGAATTCTTTGACTGGGTGACCAGAGTGGTGGACCAAGAGGGTGCAGCTGATGTCGACTACCTTGACTTCAGCAAAGCTTTCGATACTGTTTCAAATAAAAGATTGATTAATAAGCTGGGTAGGTTTGGGGTGGGTCAGAGGTTGGTCAACTGGGTGGCAAACTGGTTTGCAGGCAGAAAACAGCGAGTGGTGGTAAACGGTATACAGTCAGAAGAGATTCAAGTCACAAGTGGGGTACCTCAGGGATCAGTACTGGGGCCAGTCCTCTTCAGTATCTTCATCAGTGACACTGCAAACCTTGATGGCACCCTCGAAGAAAAGAGGGAGAGGAGAGACATGATAGAAACTTTCAGGTACCTCAAGGGAATCAACAAAGTCCAAGAGGGTAGCATCTTTCAGAAAAAGAAATGTGCAAGAACAACGGGGCACAATTTGAAGATAGAGGGGGGATGGCTCAGAGGTAATGTGAGGAAATATTTTTTCACAGAGAGGGTTGTGGATGCATGGAACAGCCTTCCTGAGGAGGTCGTGGAGTCAAAAACAGTGGTGGAATTCAAGAATGCATGGGACAGACATAAGGCAATTCTAATGGGGAGTAGGAGGAAGTAGGCTGTTGGTTACTAGGATCTGCAGCTTATCCATTATGTAGGGAAATGGGCAGACTAGGTGAGCTAAGCGGTCCTTATCTGCCATCAAATTCTTTGTTTCTATTGCAGATGGACTGGAGGGTAAGGTTTGCCTGTTTGCAGATGACATCAAGATCTGCAACAGAGTAGATGATCCAGATGGGGTGAGCAGAATGAGAAGAGAGCTGGAAAAACTGGCAAAATGGTCAGAAGAGTGGCAACTGGGATTTACACAAAGAAGTGCAAGATTATGCACATAGGGAAGAGAAACCCTGAAGCCACCTATAGGTTGGGAGGGGAGTTGCTGGCAACCACAAGGGAAGAAAGAGACTTGGGCATCATCATCACATGTGACCTGAAATCATCCAAGCAGACCACTAAAGCAGTAGGTAAGGCTAGAGGGATGTTGGGGTATATTAGTAGGGGTATCATAAGTTATAAGAGGGAGGTAATAATCCCCCTTTACATGACATTGGTTAGGCCTCATCTGGAGTACTGCGTGCAGTACTGGAGGCTGCACCTGCACACGGACATTAACAAAATAGAGGCAGTTGAGAGAAGGGCATCCAAAATGGTGCAGGGACTGCATCAGAAAACATATGAGGACAGATTAACAGAGCTCAATATGTATACCCTAGAGCAAAGGAGGGAGAGAGGCGATGTGATTGAAACATCAAACATCTTAAGGGCATTAACAAGGTGAAAGAGTCTAGCATGTTTCAACATAAGAAAAATAGCAGGACAAGAGAACATGGCATGAGATTAGAGGGAGGCTGATTGGGGGTAATGTGAGGAAGTTCTTTTTCACAGAAAGGGTGGTGGATGCATGGAACGGCCTACCTCAGAAAGTGGTGGATACGAATACAGTGCAGGGCTTCAAACAGGCATGGTATAGGCATAAGGGAGCAATACAGATGAGTATGAACAGAGAGACCATTGACAGAATAAAGGCCCATGGCACATTCATAAGGTAAAAAAAATGGGCAGACTGTATGGGACTTGCGGACTTTATCTGCCATCAACATCTATGTTTCTATATTGATTTAGTTATGTATGAGATTTATTAAAGTCTATTTTGGTTGTCTGCACTGTGATTTTCGTATTTAACAGAAGTAAAGGGGAAAATCCGATCCAACCAGCAGGCTGATGACCCCCCAAACACACACACACACACACACACACACACACACACACACACACACACAAAACAATGGTCTCCCAGCAGTCCTAGGACTTTCCACCCCTCCAATGGATCCTGGGGGGGGGGGAGATGCAGTGATTACAAGAGTAGCATCCATAAGGAGGTCCCCTGGGATCTGTTAGTGTTGCCTGTGAGAGAGGTAGAGGAAGGGGTAGTAAAGGTAAGCATGACTGGTACCAGTTTAAACACAGTGTTGAAAAAACAATCATACGCAAGTCTGTTATGTCACAGTTCATTAAGTTGCAGCTCTGCATACTTCTGTGTGGTTCTTGTCTGCCTTCTCCTTTTCCGTATGAATCTTTCTCAATAGGTGTTTGATCCGCTTATCATAGAATTGATACCTCCTGCTGCTGTTCTCATTCAGCTTTCTGACCTGAGCCATGAAGAATGAAGGAATCTGCAGATAAAAACACACACCTGTATCTTAGTGCTTCAAACAGTACACTGAGCAGATTACTTTTAGACTGACTGTACAATGCATATTCCACTCAGTCCAACACATTACTAGGGTGACTCCTCAGCTCTCAGATTTCTATGTCATTTTGTAATGGTGTACAACGCCTACTACACAGATTTGGAATGAACTCATTACTGTAGCTTTCTGTGCATACATTAAATTAAGTCTGACTTTACAGTACTTTGTAAGATTTTATATTGCCTGAAACCTCTACAACATGCTGCTGCTGCTGCTTTTCTTGCCTTGCAGGGGCCATTCTACAAATGAACTACTATACCTAAATTAAACTGTCTTGTAGTGGAAAACAAACAAAATCATTACCAGTGCACCATAAGGGTGACTACACTTATCTGGAGGTTTGAGAATTAAACAGTGTCTGTGCAGCTTACTGAGGTCCTGATTTGGATAAGTGACTGGGATACTCTGTAACTGAGGGTATCATGGCCACTGCTCTGTACCCCAATACCTGTCCACACCAGATGGCATCCTCAGCACCCATATCCATGCTCTGACAGTGCAGGGCCACACATGGTGGTACGGGGTGGCAGCATCGCTGGTCTGGACAACAAGCCCGTACTGGTTTGCAGGTGGATTACAGCCTGCACATGATGCTAGGATAGCTGGGATCTGGCACTTCTCCAGGACTGCCTTATCTCCACCAGCAACTGGGTAATGTTAATAAATATACTATCCAGTGGCAATGATGCTCCCAGCCCACCATGGAGGATTCCAGGGTTAGGGGCTGCAGGAGGAAGGCACGATTGAGATAGGGATCATCATTTGTGTCCAGGCAGAGGACCATGTAGCTGCTAATGCTGTAGGCAGACACAGCTGCCAGCTCCTCTGCCAAGCGTCCACTCGGCGGAGACTGAGTGCTGGATTGAGCGCTTACCCACTCATGCCCCCTGCTTAGCAAAACAAATCAGCTCTGGGGACTCCCACAACCACAAAACATATTCCTAAAACAGTTTGTTTCAACAACAAACAAAAGAAAAAAACACAAATTAGAAAAAGAAATAAAACACCCATCCAGCCCACTGGTGTCACATTCTGATTGCAATAATCATAATGATGTTAGAAGTACTTGTGAAATGATCCAATGACCATACCTCTCAACCTTCTGTCACTAAAATGTGAGACACATACACTCAAAAAGTTTGACAATGTGGAATACTGGCCTTCATAAAGTTAAACATATCCTCAAACATGAAGAAACCAATGCCTTTATATTTGCACAGTTTTAATTTTGATTTAGCATCTATGAATATCTTTGATTTAACATCTTTGAACATTATAAATATCTGATTTACTGTCTTGAGTTTACAGTACCTTCTCTATAAGGAGATTTAAATCCCCAATTTAAAATCAACTACAAGATCTCCCTCACAGCCACCGTTACCTGTAAATGCCTACCGCTCTGAAAATAAGATGACCTCCTACACGAGCAAAGTATCTGCCCCCCCCCAATCTTGCTGTGACCGCTGGGGTGCCATTATGACTCTGAAAGTTGTTTTTCTTATGATGATGTATGTTAGGTACTGCGCTGACACAAAGACTCTGTGTATAATAATTGCTTGTACTAATGTCACTTTTTCCCCAGGCGTTCATTTCTGTACCTTTTGTTTTGTATCACTTACTGTATTGTAACAACTTACTGTACCCTGTATCTTATGTACTTGGTTTTTATACCTTGTTTGTGCCATCTTTATGGCCCAGAACATGCCTGAAAATGGTCCCTGGGATCAGTATACCTGCCAGTTATTAAATAAATAAACAGATACATAAATAAGGGTAGCACCTTTGCTATTCGGGATGGATGTGCGGACAGAGCAACACTGAGGGGTAAAATGAGGGACATCCTTTGTGTTGAGGAACAGTAGCGAGGTATATCAATGACAACCGTCGAATCCTCAAGCTTTGGATGTGTACGATTGAATGAACATTGCTGGTTTAGGCAGCATGAAAGTTTATATGGAGATTAACAATGGAAGCTTGAGGATTCCCTGCTAGTCATTGGACTGTTTTAAGAAGTACTGGACACTTGAGGTGAGCAGACAAAAGTGGCAGTTTGCAAGAAGAGTATTACATGGGATTCACAAACAGATGCTGGAAGAGAAGGATGCTATCAGCCTATGATGGATCTGACATGCAAGACTGTTTAAAAGGTGATGACTGTTCTGGTGAAGTCTTTTCAGCCTGACTTGCACAAGGATTTGCACACTCATGATGCCTTGCACTGTGACTGAGGCTTTAGAGTATGTATGTAGTTTGATGAGATGTACAAAAAAACATACAATTTTGATACTGCTTCTCCCTTAGCATCCTTTTATGGATCCCACGTACTACTCTTTCTGCAAACTGCTTCTTTGGTATACTCACCCCAGGTGTTCTAACAGTTCTTCATCTCCCAGAGTTGATACTATCGTTTTTAAGAGAATGTTCCTGATTTTTTTTTTTTATCCCTGATTTTGCTAAGCACCCCCTTGATATTTGTATCAGCAGGTTGAGAGGTACAGGTTTGCCAATTTCTGTTTAAAGCTGGCCATGCCTCACCATCTATCACTGTGACAGTGCCCCTCAGCATGTGTGACAGGAAGAAAACGTGTGACGTAAGCAATAACATATGACTGGGTGTGGGTTATGCTCTGATAAATGCACATCTAGGAGTGTAGTGAGGCATGAGACTGCAGGCCAAGAGCCTTACTGCCCCAGAAGTACATTTATCAGCACATAACCCACACCCCAGAGTGTGTTACTGTGCTCATAAAATGGGTATATGTTAATAGAAACATAAAACATAGAAACATAGAATTTGACGGCAGATAAGGACTGCTTGGCCCACCCAGTCTGCCCATTTCCCTACCTAATGGATAAGCTGCAGATCCTAGCTAACCAACAGCCTACTTCTTCCTACCTCCACCCCCTAGAATTACCTAATGCCTGTCCCATGCATTCTTGAATTCCACCACTGTTTTTGACTCCACAACCTCCTCAGGAAGGCTGTTCCATGCATCCACAACCCTCTCCATGAAAAAATGCTTCCTCACATCACCTCTGAGCTATCCCCCCTCTACCTTCAAATTGTGCCTCCTTGTTCTTGCACACCTCTTTTTCTGAAAGATGCTACCCTACTGGACTTTGTTGATTCCCTTGAAGTACTTGAACATTTCTATCATGTCCCCCCTCTCCCTCCTCTCCTCGAGGCTATACATATTAAGCTCCTTAAGTCTCTCTTGATATGTCTTCTGGTGCAGACCCTGCACCATTTTAGTTGCCCTCTTCTGGACTGCTTCCATCCTGTCTATGTCTTTGTAGAGATTGGGTCTCCAGAACTGCACGAGTACTCCAGATGGGGTCTCACCAGATGTCTGTACAGAGGATAGCAACGTCTCTGTTTCTACTGGTGATGCCTCCCATGCATCCCAGTATCCCCCAGCCCCTTACTGCCCTCTCACATTGCCTGCTCACCTTTAGGTCATCTGATATGACTACCCCCAGGTTCCTTTCCATTTTTGTTGTCGTTAGTATCTCACCCCCCATTGCGTACTCTTCCCCTGGGTTTTTGTTTCTCAGGTGCATTACTCTGCACTTCTTAGCACTGAATCTAAGCTGCCATACATTTGACCATTCCCCCAACCTTGCCAAGTCCCTTCTCATCCTTTCCACCCCAACTTGTGCATCAACTCTGTTGCAGATCTTTGTGGTGTCGGCAAAAAGACATACTTTTCCTTCCAGTCCCTCTGCAATGTCACTTATAAAGACACTAAAGAGGACCAGTCCTAGTACTGAACCCTGCAGTACCCCACTAGTAACCCCTCTTCAGAGTGGACTCCGTTTACTATTACCCTCTGTGTCTTGTTCACATACATATTGTATTTTTTTTCAAAGATTGCTAAACATTAAAAGATTTAAATTTTTAATTTTTGTTTTCCATTCATTGTTTATGCTCCTTGACCAGGACAGACTTGGGCTCCCCTCAGCTCTCCCTGCCAACCCTCACCATCCTACACCATCCCGGTACTCACTCAGAAGCATGGTATCCCCACAGATTTCTCCCTGTGGTGGAGTCAGGTGAGACAGGGCCGTCTGCCCAGCCCCAAAATCACATATCCAGTCGTTGACCTGCAGTGGTCCAGTGGTGCACCACTGGCAGGCCATTGGCAGGCAAGCATCATGTACGCCTGTCCTGCCACCATTTTTCCTCCATAATTTAGGTCCCTACCTCATGCTGGGGCACGCTCATAAGCATGTGTGTGCGGAGGCACGTGCACACCACAGAGTTCTGCAGCCTTCCCTTCTTCTGCTCTCCTCGACCGGCACTGCCACGTGGCCTCTACTAGGTGGCAGTCATTTGATGGAGCATGCAGATCCCCCCCCCCAAGGAGAGGAGAGGAGAGCAGCCATCAAGCTTTCAATCCTCTCCCACCCTGGCCAGCCACAGCATCCTAAGATTGCTGCCGAACCCAGGTCGTCAGCAGCATGGCAGGCGGTAAAGTGCTTACGGTGCCTCAGCCCTCCATGGTTCTATGTGACAATGGAAATCATGGAAAGGTGATCACCATTAGGGTGAATGTACATCAGTCAGATTTCGCCAATGTACGCTCGTGGCACAAACCGAAACGGTGCCAAAAAGATAGTTTATTTTTGTTTTTGCAGGGGGCTGTGCCCCCATATCCCCCTACTAACGAATTTTCAACTCCAGAGGGTATATCGGGGGTGAAACAAAAAATATATATTTCACAGACTGAAGCAAAACCCAAGCGCCCAGCACCAAACCCAGCACTCCTCCAGTTCTAGCTTGCCATAAACCCACACCATGCCACATGGCCAGTTTGGCAACCCACCATCGTGCAACACCAAATCCTCCCACCCTTCCACCCATCGCATGGCATGCTCGCCCTCCCCACACGCAGAGCACATATAGCGACATGATGTCGCTATACCCATATTCACCCCCCTGTCCTGTAGCCCTGTGAGAGAGGCGCTGCTATTGAGTCACCTTTTTTGTAAGCACTCAATAGCAGATGCCCTTAGCACAGGATCTCACCCTTCACACTACTGGGCAGGCTTCATCAAATGCTTTTTTTTATTTGGTGAAAAATATTCCCTCCACTGTAAATTAATGCCGCTGGAGACTGAAACACAGAAACATAGACAATGACAGCAGAAAAAGACCAGAGGTCATCCAGTCTGCCCAAGTTCCTTATAATCCCTGGAACCTACTGTTTCTCCAGGGTACTAACCCTCCCTGTCCTCTCTCTATGCTCCTCCTTGGTCCTGTCGCCCTCGGTAACCACTATTCCTTTCATTATGTCCCAGCCCTGCTTGAATCCCGATTGTTTTTGCACCCACCATTTCAGCTAGAAGACTGTTCCAAGGTTCTACCACCCTTTCTGTAAAGTAGAAATTCCTCGCATCCCTCCTGAACCTACCTCCTGTTAATTACCGTTCATGTCCACGTGACTGGGAATTGGTATTCAGGCTAAACAGTTCCCCGCAGTTCACTTTAATTCCTTTAAGGAACTTGAAGGTCTCTATCATATCTCCCCCTCTCTCTTCTGGTCTCCAGTGAGTACATATTCAGTGCCTTGAAGCGCTTCACATAGGATCTGCCCTGCTGACCCTGAATCATTTTTGTTACTCTGCGCTGCACTGTTTCTAACCTATCTTTATCCTTTCTGAGGTGAGGATGCCAGAACTGGGTACAGTATTCTAGGTGAGGCTTCACCAGGGATCTGTAGTGGGGAAGCATTACCTCTTTTCTTTGCTATCAATACCCCTCCCGATACATCTCAGCAACCTGTTAGCCTTGCTATATGCCTCCTTGCACTGACTCGATTGACTAAGAGGGAGAAACTGCAGTTAAATGCATAGGTACTTTTTTTTTTTTATTTAAACAGATTTTTTTATAAATACTGGGCAGGATTCACAAAGAAAGCCAAAAATCCCGCAGCTGCGGGAAAAAGGACTGCAGCACTGCAGAAACACAGTTGCATGATATTCACAAAGAAATTTTGAGCAGGTGCAGAATTTCGTAAAATCCCCGCAGCTGCGGAAATTGCACACGTGCTGAAAATCCGCAACTGCAGATCCGCAGCTGCAGAAATAGCTTAGGAGGCACAGCAACATTGAACTTAATTAGCTGGAACAGCAGACTTTAACAGGGCTGCCATAGAATGAAGCTGAAAGCACCCACAAAGAGACTAGCAACCAGTCCCTCAATTGGGACCACTGCAGCACCACAGGTACCAGCAATACCATGGCACCACAGTGGCCAACTGTCACTGCTCTTCCTCCCTCCCTGGGTTGTTCCTGTTGCCTGCAGGAGTAGCATTCACTGCAGGCTGGCCAGCCTCTACTGCCTGCGGGGCTCCGTCATGGGCTGCACTGTGCCTGGTGGTTGTTGCCTGTTGCCATATCATGGCAATGTGTGCATTTGTTGCTGTTACAGCAGCCACTGTTATACTATCTGGGATGCTATTACCTGTGCCTCACCTGCACCTTAATTGATTCCAATTGCTGGGGCACTACCGCAGTTTGCTGAGGGAGAGTTACACCTCATTCCACTGTGTGTAACATTTTTTCTGCAACTGCAGAAAAAAATGGTTGTGAATAGCCTTCAAGGGGCTGTGCCTTACTTATCTCACACCTATTTTTCCTCAGGGACTTCTGCAGCTACACTTTTTTCCACAGTCCTTAGTGTTTTCCACAACCGGGAGGGTTTTGTGAATAGCACTCAGTGCAAATTCCCCTTTGTTTCCATAGCTACGGTCAGTGCCATAGGAAGGCATTTTGGTGCCCTGGGCAAGAGACTAATTTTGCACCCCTCCCCCCAAAAAAGAGCTCGAGATGAAGCTCTGAGAAGTTTACATGCTCTGTGGTGACTTTTGGGTCTGTTGTTGAAGAAAAAACATACTTTTGTTACATGTTCCCCACCCCTGACTTCAGGGAATATTTTGGGTGGCACACCCCAACCTTGCCCTTGGTTAAGCACTCCCAGTCAGTCCCTAGTGTCCAGTGATACTCCATTTACCGTGTCCCAATTCAAATTCAAGTAGTTCCTGGCATCTAACAGTACCTCTCCCCCCCCCACCCCACCTCAGTCAAGTCAAGCAGTTCCTGGTGTCTGTGTTACCCCTCCTTCTCCTCTGCCCCACAGGTCACACTCTATTCCTGGTGCCCAGATGTACTTTTACCACCCCTTCACCTTACCCCAGAAGATGCCCCTAACTGGCATCTGATCCCAGTGCCCCCAACAACAACAGCTGGTAAAACATTCCTATCTTCTTCTTGGATGATACTACACTGCTTGCTATCTCAAAATCTGGAGAATCTTTCTTATAAATAATTAAATGTTTTATAGGAATGGAAATACATGCAGGGAGCATGTCCTTCATATTTTAAATAAAAATTTGCAATGTTTTGTTTTTCAGATAGTGGCAGGTGGCTGAATGAGCTTTGGCTCAGAGCCTGAGGAGGACAGTGGTCACGGTGTCTGGGCTGGCTACAGTATGATCTTGTCACCTTCCCGCTCCACAATCCACCCCCACACACCCAGAGGCAGCAGCAGCAATGTGAGCCCATGACTGTCTCTATCGAGCTAGCTCTTTTTTATATATATATATTATTAATATGTGAGCTGAGCAGCAGGCTGAGCCTGAGCCTGTGAGGAGGGTGACTGGGTGAGCAAGCGCCCTGAGAACAGTGACTCAGGAGGCGGAAATCATTCGAATGAATCAATCAGGACTCGAGCTGCGGATCACTGGAGGTCCCAGCACAGCCAGCAGGGACGGAGTGGGCCACACAACGCCGGGCAGTAACTCAGGGTGGGATGCCAGGCAACTGATAATGTTAAGCCAATGAGGAGATGCATTGCTACCTGCCACTGCCAGCCAGTCCAGACCCAGTCAGACAGAGTAAATAGTCAGAGTTTAACGGTCACATGACGAAACTTCGTCAGCCCCTTGAAAAACTGGATTACTGTCTGGGGCAGGTGAGCCTGGCTGCCTGGAGGGAACCAGATTAAATCAATCGAATTTCATTTTAATTTGTTCCAATCCGTCAACGGGATGGATGTGTCGACCTGACACCCCCATCCCATCACAAAGACGAACTAAGGAGGTTGGAGGACATCAGTAATTGTCAAAATTGATCAGGCAGTCACCCAATAAAAAAAAAAAACTCTCCCCGTCCCCCCTCCACAGTGAGTCATCATCAGTCTACTCTCTTGAGTGTGCTGCTGTCACTAAGCCATTTTAATCATTTTTTTCCATTAGTATAAAGACAACGAGTGTTGTTCAGTTGCTGCCTTGCAAAACAATGCCTTTTTATTTATTTGCTTAATTGTTTTTATATTTGCTTACACTGTATCTAGTCTTTCTCCTCCGAGTTCCTCCTCACTCTGCTATCTATCCTCCAGGCTCCTCTGCTCAGCTGCCCAGCTAAGTATTTAATTCCACTTTAGTTGTTTATTTTTCCTCTCCATTTCTCTACTACTCTCTCAGCTGCCTACAGTCTACAACCCACGCACTCAGCGCGACCATGTGACCCCCCTTGTTGGTCCTTCCACGGTGATGCGCTCCTGCTGGTCAGACATAGTTATAGTAAAAAAAAAATAATAATAAAATTAAAGCTGCAGCAGAGCTGCTGCACAAGTGAATCAGGCAAGGGAACAGAAGCTTGATTTGAAAAATGTGCCCCTCAGAGGCATGCGCCTGGGGCTGGTGCACCACCTGCCCCACCCTTCCTACGGTACTGGCTACGGCAGTTTTGGGGACTTACAGAAGGTTTTGCACCTTCAGAAAGCTTTGTGAATCCAGCCCATTGTGTTTACTGGACTGTAGCGTTCAGCCCTGGAAAAAGCAAAAGTGAGCACTAACAGTGATCATGGCAGGCAGTAGGCTGCCAGCAAGACCAAGATTTTCTTGCGGTCTTGCCAGCAGCACACTTCCATCTGCTGTAATGAGGTTCACATAAATACTGCCATTCTCATGCAAGTGCAGGTCAAGAGGAATATCGAGATGATGCGGTCAACTGTGGGGTTGTAAACAGATCGAGCTGTGGCACAAGGATATTTCACATAATACGGGCACAGGTATTGGCACTTATTTTGTGTGTTATAAACTAAAAAATGAGCAAAGCTGGCAAGAGCTCTCAGCCTGTCAGATTAATGGACTGTCTCCACCCATTTTTATTAGCCTCATTAAAGCATAGAAATAAGGCAAAAAAAAAAAAAAGTTTTGGTGTTCATGATGACACTGATGACACAAAGCTCTGTAACAGAGTAGACACACCAGAGGGTGTAGACAGAATGAGAAGGGATCTACAGAAACTTGAAGAATAATCAGGGGTTTGGCAGCTGAAATTCAATGCAAGGAAGTGCAAGATAATGCATATGGAGCACAAAAGCCCTGGCACAATATATCAGTTGGGGGGTGAGGATATAGCATGCACCAAGCAGGAACGGGATCTTGGGGTTATCATCTCTGATGACCTCAAGGTAGGGAAACAGTGTGACAAGACAGCATGTAAAGCAAATAGGATGATGGGATGTATAGGCAGGGGCATCACCAGCAGGAAAAGAGAGGTCATAATTCCACTATACAAGACACTAGTGAGGCCCCACCTGGAGTACAGTGTACAGTTCTGGAGACCTTACCTATGTAAGGACATAGACAGGGTAGAGAAGGTTCAGAGGAGGGCAACAAAGATGGTGCATGGATTGCATCACAAGTCCTATGAAGACAGGTTGAAGGAACTGAACATGTACTCCTGGAGGAGAGGAGGAGAGAGGGATATGATAGACATACAAGATCTTACAGGGAGGAACAGGGTGCAGGAATACACTATTTTTAAGTGAAAAGATGTTCCAGGACTAGAGGGCATGAGATGAAGTTGGAGGGAGGACGATTCAGAGGAAACGTGAGGGAAGAATTTCTTCACAGAATGGGTGGTGGACAAGTGGAACACCCTGCCAGAGGAAGTGGTGGGGGCTGAAACAATCACAGGATTTAAGAATGCATGGGATAGACATAAAGGAATTCTGGCGGTCAGGGGTAAGGGGCAACAGACTTTTTGGAAAACATAAACTGAACTTACAAGCTCAAATGGGCAGACTGGGTGGACCATAGGCCCTTATCTGCCGGCACTGTCTATGTATCTATGTATGTATCTATGATGTTTACTATTGGTGGAGTATTACCACTAGTAATAAATTTCTACTTTGAAGTCACAATGTAAAGTGAGGGATTTCACCTTCTCTATGGGGAACGTGGGACTTCTGATGAGCAGCAAACTGATGCCATTCGTAATATAAGACAGGTGAGCGGTAAGGCGCTAGCTTGGAGTTGCTTTGCTTATCTAACATTTGGCGATGGACCGGTGCTGCCCTATGACCTTTTTTATCTACTTCTTACTGCATGACATATTCCTCTGTATTTGTGTTCCTCTGTAACTTACTATGTAACTATGACGTGGAACCTTTGCAAAGGAGTCTATGACTCAAAAGTGTATTTCTGATTACTGTAAATAAATAAATAAAAAATAAATAAATAAGCTGCTTTCAGTTATTTATTTCTAAGGAAAGTTGTAGGAAAACAGGATCTTTGTCCCAAACAGTCCATCTGCTCCTGCTGGTTATGCCCCTAGCTAAGATCATATTCCTCAGCTTGGATGTTGCAATCATTTCCACAACAACAAGAAATTAGAACTGTGCCACCATGCCTGGATTTCGCCTGAACCATTCACAACACCTCTAATTGACTAGCTCAAAAGGTTAAACAGAAAAACTCCCAGATTGCACTTCAACAGTAATGCATAAATCTTGTGCTCTCAGCGGCGCTTTTGTTTTGTTTACATTCCTTAGCGCCCCCCCCAAACACACACAGCAGCACAGCTCATCAGATAAACTGCTTTAACGTATTCTTTCCCTTATTTTGCACAGCTCCATACTGAGCCCTACCAGTACTGCAGCAGGAGTATATTGCTTTCAGTACAACTTTGTCTGAAGCTGGTAGATTGGATCAATGTCTTTCTGGTCTCACATGAGCCATGCAGACGGACCAGTATTCTTGGCTTTGGAGGGGTGATCTAGCTACTGAATGCCAGGACAAGGACAGCCGACATTTTCACATGGTGAAGGTGCAGTCCTTCATTTCATTGTAAAGATGGCTAACAGGCGCACAGGGTGTGAGATATTGTGCACACATCACGACTCAGGTGGCTGAAGCACGAGGCTACTGGCTGAGTGTGATCAACACCTGAGAAGTGACATTATTAGACACAACAACACACAACCCTGGAGTGCCTTATTGATACTATACAACGTCTCTTTTATAAAGAAAAAAAGATCAAGTTTAGAATAGATTTTTAACAAATGTTTGCAATGTGTAAGTATACATATTAAAACGGGGGCGGTGGTGGATGGGGAGGAGGGAAGGGTGGCTCTACAGGGAGACCTGGAGGCTCTGGAAAGATGGTCTAGAAAGTGGAAGCTGAGGTTCAATGCAGGGAAATGCAAGGTACTGCACCTGGGGACAGAAACCCAGGCCAAGTGTACACCTGGGATGCTACAAGTCTCGATGGCTGAGAGGGACCTGGGGGTGGTGGTGGATGTCAAGATAAACAACTCGGAGACTTGTAGGAGGGCAGCAGCCAAGGCCAACAGGATGCTGGGATGCATCGCTAGGGTGATCACCTCCAGAAGGAGGGAAGTGATACTCCCTCTGTATAACTGCTTGGTGAGGCCGCACCTCGAGTACTGCGTGCAGTTTTGGAGGCCACACTTAAAGAGGGACATTAAACTCCTGGAGAGGGTCCAGAGGAGGGCAACCAAAATTATTTGGGGCTTGGGGGACAGGACCTATGAGGAGAGGCTCAGAGAGCTAAATATGTACACATTGGAAGACAGAAGGGGCTGGGGGGACATGATAGAGGTCTTCAGGTACATGAAGGGGGTAAATAGGGGAGGAGCAGTCAGGGTGCTTCGAAGGAAGGACTAGGGGGCCACTAGAGGGCATGGGTGGAAGCTGGAGGGGGGAAGATTCAGGGGAGAAAGGAGGATGTGCTACTTCACTGAGAGGGTGGTGGAGCCATGGAATGTGCTGCCTAGGGGGCTGGTGGAGGCAGAGACAGTGGAGGGTTCAAGAGGGGTGGGACAGGTACAGGGGAAGGGTTCTGGAAGCAAAATCCAATGCAGCGAGAATATCCGGAACTGGGATGGAAGAAGCCAGAGAAGGCGAGGGGGGCAGCAAGGTCAGCTCCCAGGGTTGGGGCTGACCAAACGAGCAGACGCGAAAGACCATTAGGCCTATTCTGCTGGCATTTTAGTATGTTAGTATGTAAGTCCGCAGTTTCATTTTTGTACATTAGGTGGTGCTGCTAGTCTGCTCCTTCTTTCCCCTACAGCTGTTTCTGTGTGTTACTTTGTGTGTCTCCTCTCCTCTCCCTGGTTCTCCATGATCATGTTTCTCCTGGTACAGTATGAGACAGTTTTGGTGTGTACCGGGAAAAAAATATGTGCTCATTTTACTGCGGTCACTGGTTTTGGGAGCCGAGCAGCATGGTGAGTAAGCATGTTTGCTTTCGATGTGCACATATGCTTGCACAATCGCAATGCTGATCAGGAAGACTGAGCAGCCAAAGAGTTATGGCTTCATTTAAGTGTAACTTTTTTGCCACTTGAACAGTGAGACAGCAAGGTGATGGCGGTAACTGATGTGAAGGAAGCCAACGATCAGTAAATGGAGCACAATGCTTTAAAAAGCAGAGATGCATACGCTGGTTTCATGGCTTCAGTTTTTTTCTGTCCAGAGGAAGAGCAAGGGGACAGCAGGAATTTGTGAAGCTGTGATGGCTTCAATATTTAAATGTTGTGGCAGGTGGACTATCGAAGGGCTGAGAGAGGGTGGGGGTGTGTGAAGCTGCGCTGATGTTTGAAAAGTAATTCAGTTGCCAGGGGCTAGTGGGTAATGATTCCTGTTTCATGTTGTCACGTGATGTGGTCATTTTTTTGCCTGGCCTAGATACAGTGATGTTACTGTCTGGTAACATCACTATCTCTAGTGCAGTCTGACCAATCAGGATGATACATTTATTCACGGCATTGTATGATTAAGCATATTGATTTATGGCATTCAAAGCAAAACAAACTTTATAAACACAAAACTGATTTCCACGTGTTTCTGAGCTTTCTGCAGGTTAACTTGATAATGCAGTTCATATCTGGTTTCTCCTTTGGGCACCTAAAGGCACAGTGCCCAACATTTCGGCAATAAAAAGATCAAAAGGTATGTGCTGAGAACAAGCACTTCTAGAGCCCTGAAACTTTCACCAGCTGGTAATGCTTGGCTCAGTACCGGTCGCATCCACAAGTTGCCATAAGTAGGTCAGTTCAAGAAATTCATACCCAATTCAGAGTACAGCCTCTACCAGCTGCTATACAGCCACCTCACATGGAAAACTTCAAGTCTTAAGACTGAATTAGCATAGAAACATAGAAGTTGATGGCAGATGGACTGCAAGGCCCATCCAGTCTGACCATTTCTTTTTCTACCTTATGAATGTGCCATCAGCTTTTGCTCTGTCAATGGCCTATCTATTCATACTCATCTGTATTGCTCCCTTATGCCTATTCCATACCTGTTTGAAGCCCTGCACTGTATTCATAGCCACCACTTCCAGATGTAGGCCATTCCATGTATCCACCACCCTTTCTGTGAAAAAGAACTTCCTCACATTACCCCTTAATCGGCCTCCCCTCTAATCTCATGCTGTGTCCTCTTGTCCTGCTATTTTTCTTACATTGAAACATGTTAGACTCTTTCACCTTGTTAATGCCCTTAAGGTGTTTGAATGTTTCAATCATATCATCTCTCTCCCTCCTTTGCTTTAGGGTATACATATTGAGCATTACTCTGTTCTCTGATGTTTTCTGATGCAGTCTCTTCACCATTTTGGTTGCCCTTCTCTGGACTGCCTCAATTTGGTTAATGTCCTTGTGAAGGTGTGGCCTCCAGTACTGCATGCAGTACTCCAGATGGGGCCTAACCAGTGTCTCATGAAGAGGGATTATTACCTCCCTCCTACGACTTGTGATACCCCCACTAATACACCCCAACATCTCTCTAGCCCTACCTACTGCTTTAGTGGTCTGCTTGGATGATTTCTGGTCATCTGTGATGATGATGCCTAAGACTCTTTCTTCTCTTGTGACTGCCAGCAACTCCCCCTCCCAGCCTACAGGTGGCTTCATGGTTTCTCTTCCCTATGTGCATGATCTTGCACTTCTTTGTGTTAAACCCCAGTTGCCACTCTTCCGACCATTTTGCCAGTTTATCTATATCTCTTCTCATTCTGCCCTCCCCATCTGGATCATCTACTCTGTTGCACATCTTGGTGTCATCTGCAAACAGACAAGCCTTACCCTCCAGTCCATCTGCAATGTCACTGACGAAGATATTGAAGAGGACTGGCCCCAGGACTGATCCCTGAGGTACTCTACTTGTGACTTGCATGATCATCTCTTTTGACTGTATACCATTTACCATCACTCTCTGTTTTCTTCCTGTCAACCAGTTTGCCACCCAGTTGACCAACTTCTGACCCACCCCAAGCCTGCCTAGCGTATTAATCAATCTTCTATGTGGAACAGTATCGAAAGCTTTGCTGAAGTCAAGGTAGGTGACATCAGCTGCTCCCCCTTGGTCCACCACTCTGGTTACCCAGTCAAAGAAATCTATGAGATCAAGGAAAAAATGGAAGGTTTATATGTACGTTTGCAGATCTCACAAGGTCATCAGACTGTCTTGGAGTAATCTGAATATGTGACCATCTGTTCTAGCATCTAAAGGACATTGAGAAGACACCCTTACAGTCATAGGTACAGTTATATCTTTGGCACAGAAGTTACGGATTCCATGATTTGTAGTATTTTTCCCTAAAACAAAATATGAATTTGGCATTGTTTAAAGAACAGCATGTCAGAAAAAGCCAATTAGAAATCTAAAAATGAATACAAGTGCTGTGTTCTCTGATTAAGTGGACTTACATTATCATTTGACAATTTCACCCTCCCTCCAGATTTCCAGGTCCTCTATATCAATATTGAAAAAGTCCAAATAGAAGTAACAACATTTACTCCCTGAGTGGTCCTCCCCAAACCTGAGTCTCCCACACTGTAGCACAACACAAGGACAAAGGACTGCTGGTTGGCTCAATCCAAGATTTTTAAAACTATTTATTGTGGCTCCATGACATTTGCCATTTTTAACATTACCAGGCCGTGATGTTTCAAAACAAATGTCCATGGTGTTAGTGTTAGCACAACTCTGAACTTCCTAATTTTGAGATGCTGTCTTAGTTAAATAAGAAATCCTGTGATCTGGACCAATAAGCAATCTTGATTGGCTAACAAAGATTCCAAGATTTAAAATTAAAGGTAGCATCACAATGAATTGTGTAGTTAGCCCTTCAGTGGCTTCAGCGCTTAGGTTGTTTCTCATGACTGTGTAAACAAATGAATATGGCCAGTCTATATAACTTACAATCCAAAGCAGGTCCTGATAGTGAATGAGCATCCGTACAACATCTGCTGCGTTCTCTGCCAGCTGCTTCTCTGTACCTTCGGGGATTTTGTTTGAAAGTCCTTTATGCATGAAGAGGTTGGGAGCCATGATGGTGGAAATGTTCCACAAGTTCATCCGGTTCTGTTTTTCCATTGCCACAACTTTGCTGAGAAATTCCAACACAGCCTGGACACACACAAGAAAAATGATGACATTTACCCTAATTGAACCATTTTAGTCAAGAAACCTAGATTCATATGTAGTACAAAAGGGATACCTTAATTGCTGAAAATAAAGTAATCATTGGCTTTTCAAACAAAAAGTGTTCTTCAGCAATTAATCATATAATAAAGTGAGAATGAGTGCATGGGTAGTAGAAGGACCTTCCTTGTCTTGTTTTTGTAGAACATTCCTGCAGAACACATGGTTGAAACATCACTTATTACTTTGTTTCCTGTCTGCAGCATGCAATGAAGATCATTCCCATGCTCTAATTGCTGCCCAAATGCTCACATAATGCTCATTCTAAATCTGGTGTGGGCACACGTTATTACACACTGCAGCATCCCTGGTAATAAGTTGCTGCAATCAGAGTGCCCTTCCCCTGTGGAATTAAGTATTCCATTAGCAGAACTGTACTGCACACAATTAGAGAAACTGGACCCACTCACCAAATTTCAAATTGAAAAAATACATATGTTACTCTTATATATGTTGTCTTCATTAAAAATAAATTTGTTTTCAAATTGGTCCATAAATAGATTGGCGTAGCTTGGTGCCACTGATGAGCCCATGGCTATGCCCTTGCATTGCCAATAATGTCTATTTTCAAATCTGGAAAACAATTTTGTTAATACTAGCTCTGCCATTTCCAATAAATACTCATTTGGTGGACTTTGTGTTCCCTCTTAGGTAGCCATGTTTTTTGGCTATGTGGGTCGGGACATGGGGCTACATGGTTTACGTAGCCCTTTGGTCCCGATTCAGCCCTGTATACACCTCTATAGCAAAGATTATCATGAGTTAATAATTTCTTAGAAAAAACAGAAAAACGGTAAGAAGAAAACAACTTATTAAGATACTGTATGGTATGTTTTGAGTAATGAAGTGAATTATTCTGAATATAATTATGAGTAGCATTTAATAAAAAAATGTATTTAATGTTTATTTATAGATCCTGATGAAGCAGTGAGTACACTTCGAAACATTGATCAAAGATCTATATACTTGAATTAATGAAATAAATATATTTTTTCAATTTGAAATTTGGTGAGTGGGTCCAGTTTCTTCAATTGTGTGTAGTACAGTTCCGCTAGAGGTTTACTGGAGCACGATCCCTCCTGACATCTTTACTTATTTCTTAGGTACTGGGTGGGCCAAACTGCCTCCTAGTGGTTTTCATTAAGAATTCCATCCCATGCGATTAAGTACTCCATCCCATCCTATTCTGAATTGTGTGTCCCCTTTAGTTATCTTCTTCCTCCCTTGATTAGAGTTCTCACAACTCCCACAGCAAAGAAGGCTTAAGAAAGACAAGATTAGACAAAGTGCATCGGTAGTGTATGAACAATATTATACAGCTGACGACTATGACTACATATCCACTTATGACAGAGAGTTACATAACTGTTGGATATACTTCTCATGAAGGTAATTAACCTCCCTCACTTGTGACTAAATGTAACATCCCAATGGCAGCCATATATGGCGCCAGAGAAAGAGAAGACGGGTGTTGTTCCATGAGAGATACAAATCTTACCCTGAGTGGAAATTCACAGTGAAAGATGCAATGCCCTTGAGATACAGTCAGTGTGTTTTGGGGATATAGACATAAGAAAATCCCCAGAATTCAACTGGAATTGGTCATAGAGAAACCCAGGATTTTCAGCAGCAATGTGGACACACTGAACAGTTTTTAAGAAAAGTAACTTTATAGTATGAAAACACTGAACCCGTTTAAACTAGTTAAACTAAATTGCTTTGAAACCAGTTTTCAAAAATTGTTTTGATGTCTAGATAGGGCCACACTAAGTGACACTAGGTAGCCACTCGGCCCCCCCTTTCCAGCTTAGAACTTGTCAGCAGTGTTGCCTCGGGAGAGGGAGGAGGGTTACAGCTGAGCAGCTGTGATTTGGCTTTTTGCTACTCCATCACAAATTGGTATTTGATCCTATATGATATGGAGATATATGGTCTCATTGGGGGATAGGATATTGAAAGATTGGTGGGGGGCTGAAAGGAGCCATATATGTTAAGCTGTATTCGCTGGGCACTGGACCTATTGCTTCCTCCTGACTATGGATTTTAGGGTGTTATAGGTATTTACAAGGGCCTTTGTCCCATCTGTAATATGGGATATAGGGTGAGTATGGGTGGTAGAGAATTTTAGACAAGATAGTGCTGGTAGGGGGAAGGACATGCAAGAGGCCTGGTCTGATTATTTTAAAATATTAAAAGAAAGTGGAGGGGTAAGAGGAAAATGAAGAGTGTGAGGTTGGGTATGGGACTAACCCTGGCTACCTGGGAGGCCTGCAAACTTTTGGCCCAAAGAATGAAAAACAAATAATGAAGATTTTGAAGTCCAGTATAGCAATATATATATATATATATATATATATATATATATATATATATTTAACTGTTTCAGCTGATGTTATTTATACTGTAGTTACTTGGCCTCCTGGTAATTTAGTTCCTCCTAGCTCTAAAACACACTACCAATAAATCACTATAGTGTATGGTGGAATGTTGTTCTACATGGAAATCCATGCCTTGAATAGGGTCGTTCTGCTGCAGTAGTGACATCAATATGTTGTTGTGCTGCATAGTGACATCACTGCTGCAGCACAACTCAGAATGCTGTCACACAGCTGCTTTTCCCTAGCTGATTGAGCTGGAAGCTGCTTTTTAAAAATCTGAACATACAGAAACAGTTCTAGAGTAATTTGAGCCCACCACCAACCCTCAAGTGCCCCTTCCCGAAACTGCCAGTTCTCTAAAAGAAAGTGGATTGCCTGAAATGGGCATGGATACCCATGCACTATAAAAGATAATATATGGGCATCCATACACTGACAAGCCTGTGTCTTCATCTCTGATTTTCTATGGCAACCAGGGAACCTCTCAAGCTTCACTCTTGAGGTTCCTGGCTGCCATAGAAACCTCTTGATATAGACACAAGCTTCTTGAGTTTGGCTGGAAATACAGTATCGTCTATGTTATCAACTGATGGAGTGAGACCTCAACTGACTTTGGCCATGAGATAAAGAACAAAACACGCACTGTGCTTCTTACCTTCAGCGTGTTCCTGTTTTCTTCAGGCAGGATCAGCATAAGCAGGTTCAAGGCCTGCAGTCTCTGCTTCAGTTCTGGGATATCTGCAACATCAAACCATTTTGTTTTTTAAAACTTGTTTTTTATTAGTTTCCAATGTAAACAAATACATTTGATAATTAGGCAATGGAACACAGACATACAGTCTTCACACATTTGATCTTGTCATAGGAGATGGTTTTGATTGATAATTATGTCACATACAATGGAGGTCAATCAGGGGAAGAACAGTCCCAATAAAAGTCTTTATATGAGCTGCAGAAGCTGCAGAAGTAGTAAGCCAGGGGATGAAACTACTCATACTGTAGCAAGAAATCCATAAAATAAGGACAATAAAGCCACCTTTTTCTGCCTGTTCTGTCGATATTAGAACAGTATGTTTTACTTAATTTTCAGCAGATTTTCCAGTTACTGAGAGAACAACAATACTGTAATAACACAGCCTATAACATATACAATAATGAATGGTTCGCCCGTTTATGTAGCATCCACACCGGCAACCATTAATTTCTCATTAAGCACACTTCTCCATTTTTTATTAATTATAATTGCTGGTCAGCAATTTTTTGCCTAAGGAGATTGTGCTGCTGTTACACAGACACACACACACACACACTCAGTCACACGCTCTCTCTCTCTCTCTCTCGCTCTCTTTTAGTGAGAAATGAGAGTTTTCATCGTGAGGAGTCTTTTTATTTTAAGACATTTCTTTTTACTTTGAAGACTTTGGGGTAACTCTGTTGAGATCGCACTTACCTTCAAGAAGTGCTTCGGAGCTGTTTCCTGGGTGTTTAAGCACATATGAGCTGTTTATTGTTCCCTAGTGTGAGTTGTGGAAAGCAGGTTTAACCAGGTACGATTGTTTTAAATAAAAAAATAATACGATGACTCCCGGTGTGGCGGCTCCTCGCAAGCGCGATGAAAGTGTTTAGCCACCATTAACAGTGGAGAGCCAATCAGGAATGGCTCCTCTGGAACTGATGTGGCGTGTGTTTGCCGTTATAACCCGCGGGTTATAACGGCAAATTATAACTGGCTAAGAGCATGGAAAAAATTGCTGGCCAGTTATTATAATGCTTTAATATATGACACACAGGAACGATCACAGAGTTTCAGAGTGGAGTAGCAGGATTAAAAGATCAACTGAAAAGTCTGAGCAGTGCATCAGGTATTGTAACAAGCGTTTGTCAATGCCCAATGTTTGCTTGCTGGTATTAGCATTAGAAATACAGGAGTTTGACAGATGCAGAATAGGAATGGCAGTGAAGTAGTGAACTTGACATGAACTGCACCTCCATGCTGTAGAGACGGAAAGGATGTGGGGTAAGTTTTTGGGTCGTCACCCATGACAGTCAAGCCATGTCACCTCACCCTATTCTACAGACAGCGAGATGTGTTGACCTGTGCCTTTAAGGTGTTTGGCTTTACAGTCAGCTCATTCCAAAAGGACATACGTTGAAATGGGTGCAGCATAGGAGGATGGTGTGAAGTCTCGAGACAAAGAGTCCAAGGTACACCTCGATGCCTGTCAGTGGTGGGGGGGTGGGGGTGGGATGGCATGAGCAGTACAGTTGGCAATCCAAAGGCACACCCCGATGCCTGTCTGTCTGCACAAGGTAGGACGTTATGGTTAGAAACCCTAATGCCTCGGGCATTTGTTGGTATTCACAGTACAAATTCTGAACACGGCCTTTTTGTGACCCCACCTCATGAAAGCATTTGGGACCTCTTCTCATGAACCGTGGAAGTGTGATTTTGTCAATGTGTCCCGAAAAGTGACTTCCAACAGTGACAGTGCCATTCAGCACCACATGTACGAAAACACAGATTGGGCAGGATGTGAAGAGTGACAGCTGTACCATCCATAGGGAGGTATGAAGAGATGGCAATGTTGAAAATGTGTAGTGGGAATATTAACAATGATTGCAGTTCTGAGCATACGTGGAAATCGTACAACGCATGCACGTAACAGTCATTTTATGGAGTTTCATCACCAGAGTTTCACCATAGGCATTTAATGACCTGTGCTCATGAACAGCGTCACTGTGATTTTGTTACTGTGTCCTGAACACTGATGTCCCACAGCAACCACGGTAGTCTACGCCAGAACTGCAAAAACACATTTCGACCAAGATGTGAAAAATGACAGCTGTACAGTTCATAAGGAGGTGTGGAAAAATGGCAATGTTGAAAATCTGGAGTGAAAATATTACAAATGTGCAAAGTTATAAGCGTGCGTGGAAACTGCGCAATGCATGCTCATAACACAGTCACTTTATGGACTTTCATCACCCAATTTTCAACATAGATATTTTAGGACCTCTGCTAATGAACAGTGTCACTGTGATTTTTGTAATGTGTCTCAAACAGTGATTTCCCACAGCGACCGTGCTATTGTGTGCCAGAAGTGCGAAAACACATTTTGGCCAGGATGTGCAAAATGACAGCTGACTGTTCATAAGGAGGTGTGGAAAATGGCAATTTTGACAATATGGTGTGAAAATGTTGCAAATGTGCAAAGTTACGAGTGTGTGTGGAAACTGCACAATGCACACTCGTAACACAGTCATTTCATGGACGTTTGTCACCAGATTTTCAACATACCCATTTTAGGATCTCTGCTAATGAATAGTGTCAGTGTGATTTTCCTAATGTGTCCTGAACATGGATTTCCCACAACGACCGCGTGAGTCTGCGCCGCAAGTGCAAAAACACATTTGGGCCAGGATGTCAAAAATGACAGCTGTACCGCTCATAAGGAGGTGTGGTAAAATGGCATTGTTGAAAATCTGGAGTGCAAATATTAAAAATGTGCGCACTTACGAGCATGCGTAGGACCTGCGCAATGCACGCTCGTAAAACAGTCACTTTTAGGAATGTTTTCACCAAATTTTCAACATAGCCATTTTAAGACCTCTGCTCATGAACAGTGTCACTGTGATTTTCTTAATCTGTCCCAAACATTGATTTCGCAAACCAACTGCGCCATTGTGCGCTACATGCGCGGAAACACATTTTGGACGAGATGTGAAAAACGACAGCTGTACTGCTCATAAGTAGGTGTGATAGAATGGCAATGTTGAAAATCTGAAGTGCAAATGTTACAAATGCGCAAACTTATGAGCTTGCGTAGGAACGCACACTCATAAAACAGCCATTTCTAGGAATTTTTTCACCAAATTTGCAACATAGGCTTTTTGAGAGCCCACCTCATGAACACTATTGGAGGCCACACCTTCACAAGGACATTAACCAAATTGAGGCAGTCCAGAGAAGGGCAAACAAAATGGTGCAGGGACTGCATCAGAAGACATATGAGGACAGATTAACGGAGCTCAATATGTATACCCTTGAGCAAAGGAGGGAGAGAGGTGATATGATCAAGGCATTCAAACACCTTAAGGGCATAAACAAGGTGAGAGAGTCTAACATGTTTAAATATAAGAAAAATAGCAGGACAAGAGGACACAGCATGAGATTAGAGGGAGGCCGATTAAGGGGGAATGTGAGGAAATTCTTTTTCACAGAAAGGGTGGTGGATGCATGGAATGGCTTACCACAAGAGTGGTGGCTATGAATACAGTGCAGGGCTTCAAACAGGCATGGGATAGGCATAAGGGAGCAATACAAATGACTATGAATAGATAGGCCACTGACAGAAAAAAGGCCGATGGCACATTTATAAGGTAGAAAAAGAAATGGGCAGACTGGATGGGCCTTGCGGTCCTTATCTGCCGTCAACTTCTATGTTTCTATGTTTCACTAGCACTGTCATTTCGTTAATCGGTCCTGAAAGGTGATTTCGTGCAGTGACTGCAAAATCACCCTTCGGGCTCAATTAATGCCATGATAGTGACATAATTCACGAGGAGGGGGTCCCAAAAACCCCATGTTGAAAATTTGGTGCCAAAATTCAAAAAAATGTCTGAGATATGCAGCAAAGTTGAAAAAACCCTATTTATCCCATTATACAGCTTACCGGCATTTCCTCAGTTCGCGGTTGGCTTTGAAGAGTGCAGACATGTTCCCGGTCCACTGAAGATCATTGCGCCAGACTCCAGAGGTAAGTATGGGGTGAGGGGGTGTGTGGGGAGGCAGGGTGCAGAGTGGGTGGATGCGGGTTGCTGAAGGGGGTCTGGGAGACTGCAAGGGACTGTTTTTTCTCCACAGGGAAAAAAAAAAGACAACGCAGGGTGGTTTTCTACTTCGCAGGGGCATTTAGCACGCAGGAGTGGGCTCCCAGCATGCCAACAGACTGTTTTGTTTGGGGGGGGACCTGTAGCTGGCAGGGATTGGGCACCCCAGCCGGCACATAAGAAAGCGGGGGGGGGTCGGTTAGATCATGCCGACGGGGAGTGAGCTCCCCCATCGGCAGACAAGACATTTGCACACTGAAGCCGGCAGGGACTGGGGCCCCCATCAGCAAACAAAGACCGTCTGGGGGGGACTTGCTGCCGAGGGGGATTGGGCACCCCCTTGGCATGGGGGCAGCATATTTCTCTTTGTGAACATGGCGGCAAGCCACCCGCTATGTTCACAAACAGTATTACGCCAGTTAACGTTCGGCCCTGCAATGACGGGTCGCTCCCTCATTGCAGCACCATGACTGATGCTGCAATGACGAGGCAGCCCCTGATTGCTGCGGTGAAAATGCTAGAAGTTGGTGCACTTTTGGAGACCAGTGTCATCAGCACACTGTGCCTCCATTGGTCCACCATTGCCAAGCCCCCTAATGCAGTGCCTCCCTTGGCTGTAACACTGCCTCGCCTCCACAACTCGCTTCTCTCCTAAGCTGTCACATCATGTTTCTTGTGCATGTGCACAAGCAAACATAAAAATGGAGCTTACCAGTATTTTCTTTCCTCATACTCGTGCACCTGTTCTCCAGGTGTCATACTGAGTAAGGACAGCTCAGGAATAAAACTTGGTAACAATCCCAAAATTAACAAAACGCATTTTAAGCATTCATTTACTCAAATTGCCCTGATACTGTGCATCACAACATTTAACAACCCAGACATCACTTTTCACACAGCAGAGGCATTCTTGTGCAAACTTAGAGTTAAATGTTGCAATAAATATAGCTGTCACAGGCATACAAAAACTTCCGCTTGATCGGCAACTGCAAGGGATGAGAAACGTGTAGTTCTCTCAGAACTGATTTGCCAGACAAAACTCTTTTGCCACTTGAGTTGCAACACCCAAGTCAGAAAACATACAGGCTATGGTGGTTCCCTGGAGAAGTTACTATAGTTAACTGACCAACTTCTTTAGGAATTCAATACAGACTGCCGCCCCTTCCCGCGGGGGTAGACTGGATTGCTGCAGAGCACAGCTCCTATATGGATGCCCCCTCATCCAGGGCTGTGCCAACAACTGTAAGGGCCCCCCTACAAAATATTTTATGGGGCCCTACCTCCCCACTAATGAGTCAAAATAACCATTAGCACTTATCAAATATTTATAGCATAGGTTCTTTTGTGGTAGTGCTGCTGAGCGTCAGTAGTTTGTCTATGATGCCTCTGTCCCCCCTTGCTTGATAGTTTGCACCTGCCCCTCCTGGTGACACTGGCATCAAGATCAGATGTTTTGAGTAATGAACCCCACTGCTTTTTTGTCCTGTACCTCCATCCCATGAAACAGGAGTTGGACACTGCAGCACAGACCCCACTGCTGCCAGACCCAATTTCAAATGGATAAGCAATGTACAAAAAGAAAGTTGCAAGTTTCTCTGTGACAATATAGGTTTTTCAATGCTGACCTTTGAGGCAGTGGGGCCCCTGACAGTGTTGGATCTACTGCAACTGCATCTTTTGCACACACACCCTCCCGGTCACAGTCCCGACCTCATCCAGTGGGGGGCTGGCTGGATCAGCGAGCACAGCTCCTATAAGCATGGTTGGATGGCCACCGAGCATCGCTGCTATTTGCCATTCCTGTGGAAGGACTGAGATGGCCTGCCTCAGTGGTGGGCAGCTGGTTGAGTCCCTGCCTGTCCTGTGGGGGGGGGGGAATGGCATGGCTCGCTTCAGTGACTGGCAGCTGGTTTGGCACTGGCAATCACTTCTTTCCCTCATCTTGGCTCCTCTGTCTCTCCATGTTAACTCCTCAATGTCCTCTGATGCACTACTCCTGTGACTGTCGACTGCACTGAAATAAATAGGGCCCATTCATTTTAATGAGCCATGCCTTTCAATGTCTGCCTTTCTTCCCGACTCCCTGATTCCTCAGCTGGTGCTCTCCACCACTTCATTACAAGTCTCGGTCCGGGGCAGGCAGCAGGGCAGCACATGTATGAATAAAACCCAGAGGGGCTAATGGAAGGCAGCAGAAGGCTGCACTAAATCAGAGACTGGCCACAAAAGAATATAAACAAATATGGCTGCAACCATGAAGTAAGAAGCCCTTGAACCCCACAAGGACTGCTGAGAAGGAGGCCGAGGTGCTGCAGTGTTTCTGCCTGTAAATTTCCACCAACAAGGAGTTCAGATTTTGCAGGCTCTGCCATGCAAATCAGATACATAGAATCTGTCAGCCAATCAGGCAACACGTTTCATATACCATATCAGACACTGCTGAAAAGAAATCTGGGCTCAGTCCAGATCAGTCAGACAGCCAGAAAGCCGTGTGTGAGAGATAGAGATCCAGAAAGAGACAGACTGCAGCTAACAAGGCTTCATGAGTGTGATAGTCTGAGAGCTAACCTATGAACTGAACTTTGTAGTTTATTCAAGACAGAGTGTGCCTTCTATGAGGCACAGTAAAGACACATTTGTTGGAAAAAAAGCAAGCACTGCTTTAGAACTGTTCCCGCTGATGGGTCGGCCCACCACCACAGCAGTAGCGCTGCCGCCTGCAGTGCCACTGACCTGGGTCTAGGAATGAGTCTGGACTGCTGGGAGAGCCAGCCACGGGAGGATGGTTGAGTGTTCCATGGCTGCTCACCTCCTTGGGGGACGGAGGGATCCTGCTCTCTGCTGCACTACTGCCACCTGGGTGACCACAGGTGAGGGTGCCATGGGGCTAGAGGAGTACAAGAAGGGGTGCATTGGCATTCTGGCATCTTGGCATCAGATGCAACACCTCATTACGCTTGGGGGAGGGGAAGAAAACTGAAGAAAAATCTCTGGCCCTGCAGGATGCCACCTGTCCTGCCGCAGGTCCTGCACCATTGACAGAGGCTCGCTCTCCCTCACTGAAACTAAAAATCTGCTTGGGGTAAGGGGTGGCCCCAGGTGACCCTTCCCATTGGGGGCGGGTTATCCACAGGGGAACACAGGATAGTGGTAAGTCCAAGGGAAGGCAGGTGAGTGATGGGGTTTGCCAGGGCAGAGGGGCTGAAGGGAGCCGGTTGACATCAGGAAGAAAAGTACAGTAAATTAAAAAAAAAAGAACTGTTCCCAGCTTGAAATCTTCCAATGTAACTGGCACACAGATTGTGGAGCCACCACCTGAAACCAGAAAGGATTCTAGTCAGAGCCCTGAAGGAGCAGAGGTATGATGACTCATGGTTTGCATCTGCTGGCAATTGCAGCAGAGTGCCGGTACCAGCCAGCCTTTACAGTCAGGGGGTTAGAGACCTTGGATACTGTTGTGCAGCTACATTCCCCAGAGTAACGATTCAGACAAGCTGAAGCCTGGTACAGTCCAGTGAAGAGAAGCGATCCAGACCAGATGAATCCAGTTCCAGCAAAAGCAGGTGATCCAGAATCTGTGAGACAGAAAAAGAAACGCAGCCCAACAGAGAGGCAAAGCACTGTTCAAAGCTGATGCAATGGAGCTGTTCAGAAGGAGACCCAATATAAACTAGGGTTCTGACCCTGTACCTAAGGTTTAGCCATTTGGGCAGAGACTAGAGGTTAAAAGACCTGGATGGGACTGTGCTAGATAACTGATAGGCCTGTGTAGAAGACCTGTAAAGGCCATCAGGCTCATTCCTGTGGGATTACAAATAGGGACCCTTTTCTTTGTTCAAGTTGTTTGACCTTTCTGTGACAACTGTTTGCTATGAGCACCAACGGGCCCCATTTCCATGCTAGCCACCAACTTCACAGCAAAATACCTGCCACAACAATGGAGCACTCATGCTCGTAAGTCCCAAAAGACAAATGGAATTTACAAAGGAATCAACACTCTATTTTAAAAGAAAGCATCTCAGACTATTTCAGTCATTTTAGCCAAGCTGTGAAACTTATTGTGAGAATAAACACAGTAAGACCAGTGTAGCCCAGGAAGGCTACCCTCCAAAAACAAAATTTCACACTAATTGCTAGTGCTCTGTCAAGGTGTGACACCAGTGGAGGATAATAGTACACTAGGTGAAAGTTCCAAAAATGATCCCAATTAGGAACATCACCAGAAGAAGCATCAAAGCCCCTCCCTTACTAAGGCAATGGGGAAACACAGCCATGCCTTCTAAGTGGAGGGCACAGAACTTTAGAGAATTACAGCAAATGCTGAAGCCCCTCTAAAATGCACAATTAAAAAACCCGCAAGCCAGCCCGTCGGTGCAGCAGTAGAGCAACCGCGCGCAATGCCAACAACCCAAGTTCAGGAACGAGTTTGGCTCATCAGGGGTCAGCTGGTGGGAGCAGGATTGAGCATACCAGGAAGTGCTCTCCTCCTCTGGGGAGGGAGGGTTCCATCTTCTGCTGCAATACTGCCAGTTGGGTGATCACAGTGGCAGTGTGGATGGAAGGGCCAATGGGAGGGCGGGGACATCACTGATGTTGGCAGGTGGACACGTGCATAGCATGGGCAGGCCTGGCTAGATGTCCATGGATGTGATGTCCCCTGGAGCTGGGAGAAACAAGGAAAATGGCCCTGGCACCTCCACAATGATGGCCATGGTACATCCTGGGCCTCCACCTCTTCAAGCATCTGGCACCACCTGACAAGACATTGAAGTTCGGGGGTAGCCCACCACCCTCATTCCCCAGCGAGGTATAGCCAAGGCTGGATGGAGATAAGTGACCGGAACTCGGGGGCCAAGGCATCAGGGAGTGACTGGAAGGCCAAAAGGATAGGAGGGGCTGGTGTAGAAGGGGGCAGGAAAAACAGAAATTGAAAATAAAAATTAAAAACCTGCAAAAGTTATGGGAAAGGAAAAGGAAGGAAGGCTTCCGATTCAGGCTCTGCTTCTGATTGCTGTTTGTAAATCATAGTATTTAACAGATCAAAACAGACTTTCGTTTAGGAGTATATTTTACATATTACCAAACAAGTTTATGGGACACGTGTCAGGGATAAAACAGAAAATAAAATATTACTATACAATGATATATTAAATCATAAGTAAACAAAAAACAAGAACAAAAAACACATTGTTTTTACCTTCAACCCCTTAGTACAGAAGATATTTACAATTCTATTCTGTTGGTAACTGAGTAAGGCCCGCCAGACACAAGAGCCTGTTTTTAGGGGCCACCTCAGAGCACAGGGATAGTTAAGTGACTTGCTCAGAGTCGCACAGTATGTAAGTGGAGGTTGTGGGAATCAAACCTAGACCTGCTGGATGTACTAAGCACATTGACAACTCGTTACTCTAACCACTAGGCTATACTGCCAACCAAATGACAATGTGAAACAATAAAAGACTAGCATGTGCCCCTTAATTAAAGATCATTAATTGTCCAGGAGCGAAGCATGAACTTCCAGAGTTAACTTCCAGCAGTTTGGGCCTAAAAAGGGGATTATACCTGACTAAAGTTCCAACAACTGTCTTAATTATGCCTGGATGGCCATTTCCTATCAGGTTTGAGCAATGGAAAGCCTGGAATTCAAAAAAGTACTCCAGGTAGTAAAGAGTTATGTCCAATGTGGATACACCAGGCATTTGAACTAGGTACTAATTATAAAGTGAAATTAAACTGAGGTCCTTTTGCTTTTCATAATGGGCTTTTCTTTATGGGCTGGCAATCGGAGGGAGGGGGGGACGACTAGCACCAGGGAGGGTTTTATTTCATTATGGGCTGGTATCAGAGGGAGGGAGGAGGGAACCACTAGCACCAGCAAGTTTTTTTAAATTATATTACAGGCTAGTGATCACAGGGGTTTCCACTAGCACCAGGGATATGTACACATATCTGGGGTAGGGCAAGGGAGGGCAAATTGGGTGGGGCAGCGCCGTGCTAACCTGCCTCACTACCCATGCAAATGAGCCCATAATGGGTATGCAAATGGTTCATTTGCATGGGTCCTTTTGACTATTGCAGGTAGCGCTCCAGCATTATCCACTCTGGCACCATACTGGACCCGTGTCAGGGCAGCGCTACTTGATTTAGCACTGTGCTGCCATGGTCCTATATTCAGACCAATAGCGCCAGTGTGCTATTCAACTGAATATAGCATCCTCAAGCTGATTGGCGATCGCAAGGCACAGCATAAGGTTTTGTGCTCCACTCTTTGCTCTTTTGAATATTGGGCCCCAGGTATTCCAGAACAAAGTACCAGATTAAGAAAAGGTTGAAAGAGCATTTTATTTCCCAAACATGCTTGAGATGCTTTGATTAGCAAGTTTATACTGTCTTTATATATATTATTATTTGTAAATAATTGTAGATTATTTAGTCAATATTTACTTTGTTTTTGTATATTTTACCAATTTGTTAATACACGTATTGTGATTTATTTTGTTTGTATGGTACTGTTAACATCCCTGGCCACACTTGAAAATATGCCCTTGGCCTAGTGTGGTTACCAGGTTACCAAAAACTTAATATATAGCTGTCCCAGTGATGCTGAGGGTTGAGGCACTGGACGTCGCACCTTGTGCCACGCCGGTGACCTGGGTTCAGGAACGGACTCGGGCCACCAGGGGTCGGAAGGGGGATGGAAGGGATTGAGCATCTGGAGGACTGTTCTCCCTTCTCAGGGTGGGTAGTAAGGTTTGCGTCGCTCCTTAGTGGCCCCCGATGGAGATTGGGGGTCCTGCAGGTAGTGATGCTGAATCGGGGGTGGACACCGGTACGTCACATGCGCAGACATCATTGCACGTCTGTGATCTGGGGGAAACACAAGCATAAAATCCCTGGTGAACTAGGGAGGTGACTGAGGCCTGGGGAGCCCAAACCCAAGCCCACATCCCAACATCGGACCAGCCTTCCACCGGATCTTCTCTGTCCCTCGACCCAACCCAGGACCATCTCTCTAATTTCAGAAAGGCTGCCAGGTAGGTGGAGGTGGGTCCTGGGCTGGATGGTTCCATGGATCTGGGGAGGGGGGTGCTCAGCAATGTGTGTCTCCTGGGGAAGGTGGTTTCAGGCTGGAGTAGAGGCAGTGGCTGTGCGGGCATTCCTGGGAGATGCCCTGGTCCTCCAGTGTGTAAAGAGAGTTTACAAGGAAAAAAAAAAAACTTAACATAATCAAAGTCATTCTTCATAAGGACTGTGACTGCAGAGGACTATCTGGTAGATGAGTACCATCACTACTCCACCTTCAATTCTGAGACCAATCCGACCTGAAGTTATCTGTGTCCACATATTGTTTCTGGCTTTGAGCTGGGTAGGCCAGGAGCTTCATCCCCTGGGCCGATAATTCCTCAAGAGTTTGCTCCGCAGTCATAAGATTTTTGTACCTTAGGATACTGGACCACCAGCTGAACTGGATATGGAGTGATGTATTTGTACTTCATTTCATGCAGTGTCCTGATTATGGGGATATTCGTACCCTGATCCTTAAGTGGAGTGTTCAGATAATTATTGTCAAAGAATAATCGGTGCTGACTCCCATACACCACTTTCATCCCCCAGACTTTGTGTAAAGCCTCTTGTTTTACTGTGTAACTCCAAAATCTCATGATAAAGGGACGGGGCCTGGCTCATGGGTCAGAAGGATACGGGTCCAATGACTGATGTGCTTTTTCTAGAGTAATTTCAAAGCATACTCCAAATGCAGAACCTCACATACCATGCCCATTGGAAAGGTTACAATTGTTTTTGCCCATGGAACCTTCTAGGAGACTGGAAATGTGTAATTGCATCAGTGTTTCCCGCTCTCAAGGTCCTCTAATTTAGCTTCTAAGGCTACCGGTGTCTTGAGTGCTTGTACAGCACTGTTTTCAAATGTGTGTGTTCTATGGTTGAACTCCATAATTTGTGCCTCGTTTCCCTACACCCTCTTCATAAGGTTATTCAGTTTCCCAAAGAGAGCTATGCTATGTTGCTATGTTTGTCTTAGACCTAAAGTTGGTTAGTTCAGAGCTCTAGCTTTCCTGATTGCTGAAGAGCTGTTGCTTGAGCTGAGCGAACCATATAAGGCAGAGGAGAGGGAGTGCCCGAAAGCTGTGCAGAGTCACTACTGAAAAATCGTCATTGCATCCACCTCCATTGGCCCCTTTAAGCACAGACTTCATTCATTCTGACCTTTGGATCATTGTGAATCCCTTTCTTTTGAAACTGTAAGTAAACTTTGATGTTTAAGAGAGAGTGTTAGGAGGTTTTTATTGAATGCCAATGGGAGTGCTAAGAGTAAGCTCTTGCTTAGTTCATCCCATAACCAGAAGTCTCCACATTTTGTCAGTGTTTGAACCTCATACTGTTACTAAATGCCCAAGTAGATATTCTGTTTAGATCCTCCTGCAATGATGCTACCTCATCCATTTTAGTTACCGTACTACCTATTTTGGTGTCGTTGGCAAATCTATTGATCCATTTACTTAGTTCATCCTAGAGAGATCACATGTGTAAATTGCAACTAGGATAGGTCCAAAACAGAACCGTGTGGGATTCCAGTGGTTATGTCTGATTTATGTGACAGGACACTTGTACTGAGACTGTTTGTGTCCTGTTACTTAATCAACTGTTTAGCCATTCCATAGTCCCAGCATCACATTTTAGCAGCCCTGGCTTCTGCAACAGAATATTATGAGGCACCACACTGAAGGTCTTACTGAAATCATTATACATCACATCCTTCAGCACTTCTGTATCCAGTGCCTTGCTAACCAGCTTATAAAATAAAGTAAGCTTGTTAGACATGACCTGCCCTTTGTAAAAACCATGCTGACAATGATCAAGTTTGCAGTCTTGGTGACTACTAACAGTGGAATGAGGGACAGTGGATGAAAAGGGTGTGGGAGGAAAGACTAGAAAAAGAATAATAATCTAAAAAATCTCTAGGTTTTTTGTTTAACACCCTTGTGAAACTAAACATAAGAAACGTATATCCTCCCACCCACTTAAATGAATAAAGTTAAAAACTGTTGAACAATTGAAGCCCCACCACCACCTCCACACCTCCAAACTGGCCCAATTATGTTTTTTTAATTATTGTGTTTATGGTGGTTTTTCCATCGGTTTTACCCCACCCACCGAGGCCCCAGCACACAACTGTGCATGTGGAGGCACACATATGCACACATGGTGCCAGCTCAGCCTCTTCTGCCCTCCCATCCTTGCCACCCCTCAGCCTACACTTCCCACCAGACCTCCACCCGTGGAGAGAAACTATGGGAGGACAACAACCCACCCCCACCACCCTCAAGAGAGGAGAGCAGCCTACCAGCTCTGCTCGATTCTTCTCCTCCCCCCCCCACATGCTGGCACCCCAACAGCCCAAGGTCATTCCCAAACCTGGGTCGCCAGCGTAGTGCAAAGTAAGGCATCAAGCACCTCAACCCTCAGCATCACTGTGCCAGCACCATATTATGTTTTTTAAGCTACATTGACCTTTTGATTTAACCCCTAAGACCGACTTTCGTTCCACAGAGGAGCTAAAATGTTGAGTTGGTGAGGTAAAACCTGAGGATTGAAGGTTATGAGGAGGACAAACTGGCCTTGCGTGCTCATTATGATGAGTACCGGGGGCAATTACCTTTAAGAACATAAAATTCTTGTCCATGGAAATTGCTGCAGGGAGGAACAGACCATCTCAGCTATTTCAGACTGTAAACAGGCTACTTCACCCAGTCTGCCTACAGCCGAAAAAGTTTTTTCAACCACTTTATGTGATGAGTTTGCTCTGTTCTTCTCTGACAGGGTGTTCTCTGTATGGTAGGGGATTCCATCAGTGTGAGGCAAGTTTTGCGTTGCAGTGGTTGGACTGGGAGGAACAGAGACACTCTGTTGGTCTGGGACTTGTTTAAACCTGTGGAGGTGGCCAAGGTCATGGGGTGATATCAGAGCTAAAGCAAACATATTGTGAACTGGACCCAGCCCCGACCCATTTCTGGATGAGATGTGCTGGGGCTGTTGGTCCAGTGTTTGCAGGGACTGTCCGGTGTTCAATGTCAGAGGGTGTCTTTCCAGAGGCCCTGAATGAGGCCCTGGTGAGACGCCTCCTGAAGAAATAATCTCTCGATGCTGACGTTCTAGCAAATTACCATCCCATATCCAACTTGCCATTTTTAGCAAGGTTGTTGAGAAACTTGTGGCGCAACAGCTTGAAGATCACCTCATGTCCTTTGGCATCTATAAGCCATTAGAGTTGGGTTTCAGCACCAGACACAGCACTGAAACAGCATAATTTAGGGTGCATAATGACCTCCTTAGGGCTAAAGATAGAGGAGACAGGTCAATTCTTGTTCTCCTTGATCTCTCAACAGCCTTTGATACTGTAGATCACATTGTGCTTCTCGATCATCTCCGTGAGTACTGTGGACTCGCTGGTACTGTCATCAACTGGTTTGGGTCCTATCTCTCCGACAGGGTGCAGCGGGTAGTGATGGGAAATTTCTCCTCCTCCCCAATGTCCCTGTCATGTGGAGTACCTCAGGGTTCTATCTTGTTGCCGATGCTATTCGCAGTTTACATGCTGCCCCTGGGTGAGATTACCTGACAATATAGCGCTGACTTTCACTGCTACTCAGATGATACCCAACTGTATTTGTCCTTTGCCCCAGTGCTGTAGATGTGATTAACAACTGTTTGGCCAAAATCAATAAATGGACGTCCTCCAGCTGGTTACGACTGAACCCAGACGAGATAGAGGTGCTGGTGATTGAGTCAGGTCGTGGGTGTGATGGAAGTGTTTCTGGACTGAGCACAGGATTGTTCCTGGGGTTCACCCCATTGATGGCCTCCCTGAGGGTGTGAGATCTTGGCGTGATCCTGGACAGCAGATTGACTCTTGAGGCCCAGGTGTCTTCTGTTGTCAGAAGTGTTTTTTACCACTTGAGGAATATCACCAGGATTCAACCTCTCATTCCTCCTGAAGACCTACCGACACTAGTACATGCCTTTGTTACCCCTTGGCTTGACTACTACAACTATCTTTACTTCGGGGTCACTGGAGGAACCCTCCACCGGTTGCAGCTAATGCAGAACACAGCACCTTGGTTGCTGATGGGCCTGTCCAGGCCCAGTCACGTAACCCCAGTCCTGCGGGCTCTGCACTGGTTGCCTATCAGGTGGAGAGTCCTCTTCAAGGTTGGGCTTGCTCACCTACAAGGCCCTATATGGACTGGAGGTCCTGGCTGCCTGGCTGAGCTCCTCTGAGCTGTCACCTTGGCCCGCCCTCTCTGCTCTTCAGCCAGGGGCCTCCTGGACATTCTCAGGATTCGGCTCAAGACATCAGGCGACCATGCATTTAGTGTCACGGGGCTGACCCTGTGGAACTCCTTACCAGCTATTGTCCGGGGAAGCCTCATCGGTTGAGCAGTTTAAACAGAGGTTAAAGGCCCATTTATTCCATCTTGCCTTTCTGGAGGATACTGTATTATCTGCCCTTACTACTGATTATTAATTTTGCTGAGAAATGTTAGTATTTTAAACATCGTTATGACTGTGATGTTTTAAATTATATTTTAATATGTTGTATTTTGTATCACTGTTTTCTGTGTTGCTAGGTGGCTAGACCCTACAGGACTGGGTGCCATAAAAATAAATTTATCTTGCCTTACCTGTGATTATTGGAGCTAAACACACTGTAATATAACATCAGAACAATATAACAAGACTATCAGAAGATGTCCTACGTTTTAGCGATGTAAACGCAGAGAGGTACTCCGCTGTCAGCAGTGGAGTAGGAAGCTCACGAATAAACCTCTTCAGCAAACCAGCAACATCGTTTTGATGGACATCTTCCCAGTTGAATGTTCTTGCATAAAAACTGCTTTCCAGCTTGTGCTGTAGGGTCTGGAATAGAACAATTTGTACATTTTTCTATTTTTTTTTCTGCAAACTTTCACTGAAATACACTACTAGCATCCCTGAGCAACCAAAGAAGTAACAAGCAGATAATATGGCAAAATTCCCATCCTCAAATATTAGACAGTTTTTACTCTTCTGATGTACACAGTGTGCTGCTTCCCATTAAACAGATTGCTCTCTTGCTGTCTGGCTGTATGTATTCACATAAATACCAGTGTAAAAACTAAGTGTACGCAATGGCATCTTCCCTCATAACTAGGGTTGCAGTACCCATGATACTCTATCTAATCCACCTGGATACACGAAGGAGTGTATAGTGCACTTTATGAATATATCCACTTGTTTAACCTGGATAATGGATTTGTATAGTGCACTGAACCGGACGTATGGAATTTTCACTGTATCCAAAACAGACCAGACAGAATAGGTACAATCTGAATCATAACCTAAAACCAAAGATTTTTACAACTTTATTTTCCCTACGTTTTCTAAATGTCTTACCCTCTGTGTTACCCACAAGTGACCACGGTGCATCCGTTGTCACTCAAGGCTGTAACACTGAAGGAAAACTGCCTCGTGTTTACAGGTTCCCTACTTCGGTGTTGCATTCTTACTTCCAAAACCAAGTTCGGTGAATGTCGACAGGTGAGAAAAATGCTCCCCTCCTCTACTTTATTTAACCCCATGAGTTATTTATATGTCTCTATCATATCCTCTTCTCCCTTCTCGCTTCCAAGGTGTACATATTGAAGTCCTTCAGTTTCTCCTTATAGGACTTGTGATGCAGACCCTTCACCATTTTAGCTGCTCTCCACTGGACTGTCTCCACTCTCTCTATCCTTCCTGAGTTGTGGTCTCCAGAACTGTACACAGTACTCCAGATGGGGTTTCACCAGCTTTCTATAAAGTGACAACTGCTATTGAAACCTCTCCCTAGGCACCAACATACCACTGACCTTACCCACTAATGTCACTAATCCAGGGAAGAAGCAAAAGAGGCTGACGCTCATAGGTAACTCCTCAAGTTCCACTATAATAGTTCTTATTATCACCTTCAGCTATGTATCTGTCTAGATTTTTCTTAACAATGTCTTTAGATTTACTTATTATATGCTCGGAAATTTGTTCCATAAGTTTGCCATGCTCTGCGTATAAAAGTACTTCCTTTTGTTGGTTTCGAAGTGCTTTGTTTTTGCCTGTAAGGGGCATCCCCTTATTACTGAATTAATGTCCTTAAATATGATGTTTTTTATTTTTTTTTTTGCTCCTCCCATGCTCCCTGAATGGCCACTCCTTTGGGTCACCTAGGACTCTGCCACCACTCTGTCCCCACCGCCAACCACCACCCCACATCACAGCCCTCCCTGGGTAGTCCAGTGTAACCTTCACCTGATGGGTTCCCCTCCTCTGAGGGGGAAGGCGCCAGTGGGGCCAGCCAGCAAACTATTCCTATCTAGGCCCAGGGTACTGCTAAGGTGGTCTGAGCTGTCCAGGGCTTCATGGCAGTGGGGGACAGCAACCATCATCCAGCTGGTCAGGGAGCTACATTTTCCATTTTCTCCCCTAGGAGCATGGCATGCCACTGACATCAAGGCACACATTGACATCTGTCAAGCTCCCTGTATGGCAGGGCCTGATGCATTGCTGTTCCCCCAGCCACTGCCAGGAATCAACAAGCACTGTGGACCCTCCCCCAGGAGAAATCGAGCAGTTGTCGAACACTCAAGCCTTCTCCCCCCAGCTGGCCCTCCAGCACCCGAGTCCATTCCAGAACCCGGGTCACCGGCGTCGCAAGCAGAAATCCAACCACTGCGCCAACGGGCCAGCCCAAATTTGATATTTCATTCATTTGTCAAGTATGGATCATTCATGATATTGTAGTCAAACAGAACTTCTCCTCTCTTTCTTCTGACTTTCAAGCTATGCAGTTTTAGTTGTTTCAGTCTAGCCATGTAAGTTGTAAACTTCAGGTTCCTGATCGTCTTAGTCATTCTGCATTGTACCCTCTCCATTCTATCTATGTCCTTCCTTTTGTAAGGACACCAGAACTGGCTGCAGTAATCCAGTTGTGGTCTTACAAAGGACCTGAACAGTGACATAAGTACTCCCGCTGTGCAGCTTTTGATGTTTCTTTTTATCATCCCAATAGTTCTAGTTGCCTTAGCAACCATGTTCGCATATTGTTCCTTAAAATCAATACCTAGACCTTTGACGGTAGTATCTGATCTCAGTATATTGTTATTTAGGACATATTTGTGTAAGGAGTTTTGACTCCCCATGTGTAAAACAAAATTTTTCAGTCTTGAGGGTCATTCCCCATCTGTATGCCCAATTTGATATAACGTCCAAATCACTTTGTATACCAGTAATTTGTTCTATAGTTCTGCTGAGACAACCCAGTTTAGCATCATCCACATATTTGGCAATGTGACTGTATATGTTTTCATCTAGGTTGGCCATAAACAATTGAAATATAATGGGGCCCAAAACTGACCATTGTGGCATGCCACTTGCAACTCTCCCTTCGGTTGATAGATAACCCTTTATTGATACCCTTTGAGTTCCCTTATCTAGCCAGTTTGTTATCCAGGTAACACTGTGTTTATTTATTTATTCATTTTTTTTAAGTCTCTTTCTGCACCTACCCTAACCGGGGCATCTTTTGGGAATCCATGCTCTGCTCCTCGGCTCCACCGCCCGTCTGAACTGCCACTCCCGTCGCTACATTGGGTTCAGGACCCCGGGCTCTCCCTGCCCAAGGAGAGGCCCACAAGTTCCCAAGGGGAGAGTTGGGAATTGCGGCCGACATTGGGCATCTGGCCGGGGCAGCTGATGTTCCCGTCGCCTCACCTGGCGGTAGGGGATTTTTCCATGTATTTCTCCCTATTGGCTGGGAAGTGCAATGCACTCCAGCACGCTGCATGCTCGCTCCCAAGCATGCCCACAGGAGCACCTCCCATCCAGTCCCCACTAATTCTGGCTCCTGACTACTGTAAGCCCCCAGCACCACCAGAGGCCACTAGACTGCAGGAGTATGAAACCCTCCCACCCCAGGGAGGGAGAGCTGTCCTCTGGATGCTCAATACCTACCCTACCCTGCCAACCCCCAGCTTCCGGGGCTTACTCCCGAACCCGGGTCACTGGCGTGACGTGAGGTGTGGCGTCCAGCGCCTTAACCCTCAGCGCCACTGGGCCGGCAACAATGTGTTTATTAATGCCGTGATTGGCTGTTTTTTCAATAACTGCCCAGTGCAGTGTGGAATCAATTGCCTAACAAAAATCCAACACCACCACATCCACAGGTTCCCCTTGTCAAGATAGTTACTAATATGCTTGCAGAAACATATAAGGTTTGTGGCACATGATCGACTATGTAAAAATCTGAGTTGATTACCATCAAAATCAAGTTTAGCTGTAGCATGTAGCAGTAATTTGTCTTTAATAATGAACTCCTGCATTTTACATGGGACAGAGGTCAAACTTATTGGTATGTAATTTTGAATGTCTTGTTTGCAACCTTTTTTTATGAATGGGTGTTATTTTGGCAATCCTCCAGTCATTAGAGACCTCACCTGTATTTAAGTTGTTTTTTTAATAGGATCTTAAAGGGATAAGCAAGTGCTGTTCTTGATACATTTTAACATATTTGGTGTAATGTTATCCATACCTGGGGCCCCATGTGGTTTTAAACCTTCAATTGCACTTTATTTTTTATATCTACGATACTGATGTCATAGCTACCAGTGTCACTATCTGCCTTTAACTGGCTGCAAACCCTAACTAGAATTTGCATAGATGGAGCAAAAATATTCATTGAAAACATTTGCTATCTCCACCCACTGCCTTGTCGCACTGCTTAGCCAGCATCAGAGCATCAGCTATGATTACTCTCAGGTCCGTTTTCTGTTTGGTAATCGTCAATAATTCTTCTCTCATTTTGTATTCTGCCTCTGGGTTTCTGTTCCCCAAGTGCATGATTTTACTTTTTTTTGCATTAACATAGAAACATAGACTTTGATGGCAGATAAGGACCACTTGGCCCACCCAGTCTGCCCATTTCCCTACCTATTGGATAAGCTGCAAATTCTAGTTAACCAACAGCCTACTTCCTGCAACCCCCCACTATAATTGCCTTATGTCTGTTCCATGCATGTTTGAATTCCCCCCACTGTTTTAGACCCCACAACCTCTCCAGGAAGGTGGTTCCATGCGTCCACCACTCTCTCCATGAAAAAGAATTTCCTCACATTACCCCTGAGCCATCCCCCCTCTAACTTTACATTGTGCCCCTTTGTTCTTACAGATCTCTTTTTCTGAAAGATGCTACCCTCCTGGACTTTGTTGATTCCCTTGAGGTACTTAAAAATTTCTATCATGTCCCCTCTCCCTCCTTTCATCAAGGGTATACATATTAAGCTCGCTCAGTCTCTCTTCATATGGTTTCTGATGTAGACCCTGCACCATTTTAGTTGCCCTCCTCTGGACTGCTTGCATCCTGTCTATGTCCTTGCGTAGATGAGGTCTCCAAAACTGCACGCAGTACTCCAGATGGGGTCTCACCAACTGTCTGTACAGAGGGATAACCACTTCCCTTTTTTCTACTTGTGAAGCCCCTCCCTATGCATCCCAGTAAAACAACAGCTGCCATGCCCTTGACCACTCCTCAAATTTTCTGAGGTCTCTGCACATACATTCCACCCCATCCGGAGTGTCCACTCTATTACAGATTTTGGTGTCATCCATAAAGAGGCAGATCTTTCCTTCTAGATCATCTGCAATGTCACTTAAAAAGACTTTAAAGAGGACTGGTCCTAGTACTGAGACATGTGGCAACCCGCTGGTCACCCTCCCTTCCCCAGAGTGCACCAATTTACCACTAACCTCTGTTGTCTTTTCTGTACCAATTTGTTATCCAGTTTACCACCTTTTGACCTTCCCCTAAGCTGCCCAGTTCTTTTACGAGCCTCCTACATGGAACAGTGTCAAAGGCTTTACTGAAATCCAAGTAGGCCATGTCCACCGTGGGTTTTGTAACCCACTGACTTCAAAATATTCCCCCAATCTTTTCCTTTAGCAGAGACTCAGTTAGCTTCGCCACAACTGATGTCAGGCTAACTGGCCTATAGTTGGCAGCTTCCTCCCTGCTACTGCTTTCGTGAAGTGGTACTACATCTGCCCGCCTCCAGTCCTTTGATACCACCCCTGTTTCTAGTGCAGGAGTTCTCAAATGGTGAGGCGCGCCTCCCCAGGGAGGCACATACCTGTTTCAGAGGAGGCGCGGGATGTTTTGAAAAAAAAAAGTGTAGTTGCACTATGTGCGCCTTCCGATTCCCTTTCCTGACTGGCCACATCACTAACACACCTCCCCCACCGCGCTCCACTCACCGCATGTGTGCAATTACCATCCTCCCGCCACGATCTCCTGCTTGCAAGAGGCTGTGCTGAAATGCCCAGCTCTGTACACTCCCCCGCCTCAAACAGTTTAAACCTAGTGGGGCTAGGAAGGGATCCACAGCCGGCCAAACAAAATGCAGAAAAGGTCTGTATCAGACCAATAGGGAGTAGGTCTGTATCAGACCAACAGGGAGCAAGATTGGTTTGGCCAATCAGTAGGCAAACTTAGCTAGCCAATCATCGGCTGGCTTCCACGGGCTTTCTCGGCCAATCAAAGGCCATCTCAGGACAGTGTCGTCATCGCTTCCGGCAGTAAAGCATGGCGCAAAGTTGGGGAGTTTCAACTTTTGCAGAGATTGCAATCACCTGCCCAAAGCCGCTAACTTGGACCGCCTGCCTAAAGCTGCTGATTTGATCCACCGCCAGCTGCCATCTCAGACCTTCACGCTTTGCCGCTGCCACCTGGGACCCACGCTTGACTGCCGCCTAGGACCTGCATTTCCACCCACTTTAGCTGTTGCCTGGAAGCTCTCCCTCATTGTGGCTTCCACCTCCCGCCTGTAGCTGCTGCATTGGACCTCCTGAGTTCCAAACCGGGCCATCTTCTGCCTTCCAGACTTCTCCCGGACCCACTTCTGTAAAGGGCTGGTAAGGACTTGTTCTGTACTGCATAAATGTTTTGTTGTATGCCCAAGGGAGTTTAAAATGGTGGCAGTTGGGGAGAAGGGTTGAAATGGCACACTGTTTTTGTGGTGGGGGGGTCATATATGGTGTCTCTGTCCTGAAACAGAGTTGTCTCACTGTTTATTTTGGATGGCTGGTGTGGGTCATATATGGTTCATTGTTCTGAAAGAAAGCTGAAATGGCACACTGATTTTGGTGGCTGGGGGGTCATATATGGTGCCCTGTTTGTACTAAAAGAGAGTTGAAACTGCTCACTGTTTGTTTTGATAGCTGGGGGGCATATATGATGTCTCTGTTTGTGCTGAGAGAGTTGAAATGACACACTATTTTTGATGGCTGAAGGATAGGGGTCTTTTGTAGATCTTTAGGAGGACCCTGCCTGTGCTGGCTTCGTATGTGATGGTTTCTATGGGGTACGTTTTGGGCAAAGGGCCTTCTGGTGTGGCTTGAGGGGGTAGGTGTATTCTGCAGGTCTTAAGCCCAGGAGCACCCCCACCGCACTTCACTTCAAAAGCAGCAAAACCTGCCTGTTGGATTCAAATGAATGGAAGTTTACAAAGTGCCAATGTGTTATTCATTATTACAGGTAGTTGGCAAGTGCACAGTGGTAACCATGCAAAAGTTGACCAGAAATCTTATTTAGTGCATATACGTGCGGTGCGCTAATGGGCAGTTCTTACACAATTACTGCAGTATGGAAATATGTATGTAAATGAGGTCACGACACATGGGGAGGCCTGATATTTTTTCAGGCCCAGTAGGGGAGGCTCACCATGGCAAGGTCTGAGAACCCTTGCTCTAGTGAGTTGTTAAAAAGGGTTGACAGAGGTGCATCCAGTACCTCCCTGAGCCCCTTGGGTGTACCCCATCTGGCCCCATAGCTTTGTCCACTTTCAGATTTGCTAGTCCCTTCACGATTCTCTCTTCTGTAAAGGGACATGTATCTACCCCACCCCACCCCGTCCCTATTGCTTTTACCTGGCCCATCCCCTCTCCCTTGACTGATTGCAGAACTTCTACAAAACCAGTGACTGAGGTATAATTCACACACCCCATGTGGCTGGCCAAGGCAGATAAAGCTTAAGGCCTAGGTGCACTAGTGTTCCTTTAAGGAAATACAGTTTCTTCCTGCTGGTTTCTGCTTCACTCACTGCAGAGTGCAGAGTAAGAACTTTTGTCCACAACTAAGGAGAGCAGCTTGTTTGAGCTACATGCCTACCTTTGTGCGAGTCTGTGACCCTGCCACTCTGAGAATGCCTTCTTGGTCCAGGCCTTTCTTTTCCAAACATGAGATCAACTAGGATACAGAGAAAGTCCACATAAAAAAAACTTGAATCTGATGTGGCAATCTAAACATTAATTATGATATAAGCATGTACAGTAGAAGTGGGTAGGGAGGAGGGAGTCAATTTCATACTCCAGTTTGGAGTATTTAAATCCTACAAGTTCAGTTTCTGATTTTCTGCTATGGTGTGACAAGTAACGTGCTGTACTGAAATCCCCTCAAACACAGATCTTCTTTAGTTATTTATTTTGAGGTTATACTGAGATGCTTCTTGCTAAGACAGACTTATTGCACTGTACACCAATAATGCCAGGTACATTACATCACATTCTTTTCCACCTAAATCCCTTCACCCAGGTGATCACCTGACTTGACTGTATTTGTCCTCCAGCCAGATGGATCTCCTTGGATCTGGTTAATGTTACACAAATTGTCCCCATTATATATTACATGTAGTGCTTTGGTTGAGCTAAACCATGTACCAATTCACATCAGCTTGTTGATATATTTTTAATTTAAGGCAGTTTAATTTTCAGGGTCTAGTTGAAGGTTTTTAGTGAATAAAGATGTCGTCCATGTTTGTGATGGCAATTAGGGAGGTGTGGTGAGTACTAATTTCATTTGAAGAGGCTGCTGGGTCTTTACCTGATGCTGTTGTGCTGTGATAACAACATGGACAAAGATAACCCTTGGCCAGTCAGATTTCATAATTAATTTTCGAACTCCTATTTATAACTGATATTTTAATTGGAATGTTACTCCATGTTGTTATTAACCATCTGTATTCCTAATGTGAGGATAAGAACCATAACTCACAAGTGGCAAAGTCTTGAACTGGTTATAAAGGTCGTTTGTGATGATAAGCATTTTAGGATGAAGAACCCAAGGAGGAGTTACCAGCTAGGGGGAGTGCAGCTAGCCCAGACAGAGGAGGAGAAGGATCTGGGTGTGCTCATTACAGGGTCAATGAACAACTCGGCACAATGTAGGAAGGCAGCTGCAAAGGCCAACAAAATGCTGGGTTGTATTGCAAGGAGTATATCCTTGAAGAGGGAGGAGGTGATTCTGCCACTGTATAGGTCATTAGTTAGACCACATCTGGAGTACTGCATGCAGTACTGGCGTCCGTATCTGAAGAGGGACATTAAGTTACTGGAGGGGGTGCAGCGCAGAGCGACAAAGATGATCAAGGGGCTGGGGGACTTATCATATGAGAGGAGGTTGAAGGAGTTGAACATGTACTCACTGGAGGAGAGGAGAGGAGAGACAGGGGTGACATGATTGACACCTTTAAATACATGAAAGGAATAAACAAGACGGGTACAGAGGGGCTGTTCAAAGTAAGGGAGGGGAGGGCCACCAGGGGCCATGATATGAGACTGGAGCGAGGAAGGTTCAGGAGGTAGATGAGGAGACACTTTTTTACAGAGATGGTGGTGGCTGGGTTGAATGCGTTACCTGCTGAAGTGGTATGCAGAAGAACAGTGGATTGCTTCAAACGAGGATGGGACAGGACAAGGGGGAGGGTTAATGAAGGGGAAGGGTGGAAGGGAGGGACAGCCGCAGGAGGGGTGCTAGCTGCACATTCGAGCAGACTTGATAGACCTCTAGGCCTTTATCTGCTGGCAAATTTCGTATGTTCGTAAGTACTGTCTGACCATTAAGTATGCCATTTATAACACAACATTTTAAAATCTAATACTTCTAAATGAGCTCTTTACAGTTTATGAAAACTAAACTGTTTGAATGTAGCTGCGTTTTCATGTCAGTTAAGGACCATTGTGATGTCATCAACACTGTGAATGTTATTCTATTGGTTGAAGTCTGTCAATTTGACTTATAAAATGGGTCAAGGTGGTTGCCTCAAATACTGCTCTCTGTCTGGAGCAATCAGGTCACCAGATGTGCCTTTATGTACCTATGAAAATTTATAATACTAAACCCCCCTCCTGAGGAGCACATGGCTTGTGGCCTTATGCCTTACCATACACCATAGGAGTGTCTATATCTCACAGCGAAAGCATACCCTGTCATGTGTTATTGTCCACGTATAAAATGTGAAACTGATATGCTGAAGATATACAAAGTTTGAAAAATAACATGTTATTTCTGCAGTTTTTATGTCATCGGCATGTTTTTATTTATTTAGTTTTTGTTGACCGGGTATGTGCACTAGACAAGTCCTGCCTATTTTCAGGCACGACCCGGGGGAGGGGGATACAGATGAATGCCAACTGACCTTGAACCAGATTAAGCTGTTGGTGGTATTTTTAGTGAATGAGGGAAATTTGTTACTTCTACTGTTTGTATGTAATAATAATAATATTTTTTTTATTTTTAACATTTTTATATGGTATTTAGTTCAACATTTGAATTAACCAAGATTAAGGGAGATATAAAGGAGGTGTAGGAAGTACTCCATATATAAAATAACTTCATATATAAGGTAGGTCTTTTTGATTCTGTCTAAGAGTACTAGGCAGATAAAGGAAAGCAGTTATGAACAACAGTCTAGGGGTTATCATAGGATCAGTATGCAGATGAGGTACAGTGTGGAGGTAGTCAGTCACAGGGACTGTGGGGCACTCTTCTCAGGGTTAAGCTCTGGAGGAAGGAACACTGCCCCATCTGAAGGATCTTCAGAGAGCTCCATGTTGGGCTAGTAGCAGCAAGAGGTGAGATATCTCAGCTTGGGCACCAGTTCAGCTGGGGTCCACTCCCCTGCACTCCAAGTCCCCCAGTGGCCCATTCGCCCTGGGGCTGCGGGGAAGGGGAGAGGGAAGGGTGGCAATGGCAGTGGCAGCCACAATGGGTTCCATCAATTTCACATTGTCTAGGCAGTAAATAATTTTGCACCTCTGGAGGTGGCTCAGGTACCTGACTTTGTTGGGGGGGGGGGGCTCTGAGTCAGTTGGGGGAAATGGGCAGGATAACTTGGTGGCATCCAGGTGGGGTGAGCAGGAGGGAGGTAGCAAGAAGAGTCTTAATGACTGGGACTCAATGATCAGGGGAGTAGAGAGGGGTGATGGATGGAAAGGAGGGAAGGTAATGGAATGGTCAGATGCCTTCCTGGTGCATCAGCCATCCAGGATATAGACCAGATAGGGAGGATGGTGAAGAAGAGGAAGGGGGAGTTGGGAATGCTGATACACTTGGGCGCCAATGACCTGGTGAACCAGCCTGTGGAGGTACAGGTAACGAACTGAAGCTTTAAGAGGCTGGGGGAACAGACTGAAGGAACATTTAGCTTCCCTGGCCTTTTCCGAGATCCTCCCTGTGTGGAATAGAGGGAATGGGAACAATAAATAAGGAAGAAAGAGACTGAGAAGTTTAATGGATGGTTGAAGGAATGTTTTCAGAAGGAGGGCTACCACTTTGTGGAAGACTGGAGAGCTTCTGGCACAGGAGACTTTTCATGGGTGACGGCCTTCACCTGATGAGAAAGGGGGCTAGTGCTCTGGGACAGACGTTTGATGTCTATGTTGAACAGTTAAACTGGCTGCAGGAAGATGGATGCTAGGGGGAACCACTGAGAAGGGAAAGTTGGTGGGGAACCTAGCTAGGTCTCTCCTTGAGCAAGCACTAGAAGCAGCAAAGTGGAATTCCAAATTAGATTGGGGAAAGAGGCCAATAAAGGAAAGAAGCCAATAACGCTGACAAAGCCTAAATTCAGCAAGAAAAATGGAAAGTTAAGGAGACTAGGAAAGAATAAAGGAGAAAGAATAGGAAAAATCAAGAGGGGATCAGGAGAAAGATGGAAAGGTTATGCCTTAATGCCAGGAGTCTGAGAAATAGGGGATAAAATTAGTGAGTTCCAGGCAATGGTGGCAGACACTGAGATGGACCTAACAGCCATTTCAGAAACCTGTGCCACAGAGAATAATGACTGGGATCTGACTGGCCCAGGCTACACTATGTTTAGACGGGATAGAGGAAAAAGGCAACGTTTATTTCTATAGCCCCCATTCCCGGGGACTCTGGGTGCCTTACATAAAAACAGGTAAGGGGTTAAAAAAAAAAAGACATACATAAATATATATTAAAACAGTGCTAAAAACAGATAAAAATATTTCAGATAAACAAGTTCAATAACTAATTCATTTCAGTAAACCTTTTTACATCAGGTTAAATATCTATGTCTGGGAAGGCCAAAGAGAAAAGATAGGACTTGAGATGGCTCTTAAATACCTCAACTGAAGGGGCCTCCCTGATGGCAGGAGGAAGTGAATTCCACAGGACAGGGCTGGTGACACTGAATGCTCTGTCACCTGCAGTTTTTAATCCTGTCCTGGAAATTACCAGGAGGCCCCTAGAGGAGGGGAAAAGTATAGGAGAATGCATAACTCTTTATGTCAGGGTAGGCATAGAGGCGGTGGGGGATGGACACATCAGGGGAGGTAAGGGGGAAACAGATTCGTTATGAGTTCAGCTGATGGCGATCTCAGGTAAGAAACTACGGGTGGGGTGATCAATAGAACTCCAGGAGAGGATGAGAAGAGAGATAAGGAGCTAGGGGCAGAACTAGAAAGGGGAGCGGCAAAGGGGGAGGTGGTGGTGGTGGATATCTAAACCTGCCGGATACTGACTGAGTCATTCCAGCGGCCAGAAGCTCCAGAAGGCAGGCCATGCTGGGTACATTACAGGACTGCCTTCTAGTGCAGCTTGTTAAGGAACCCACTAGGTAGGCTGACATTCTTGATGTGGTGCTTACCAGCTCGGAAGTGGTAGGAGGAGTGAGGGTAGAGAAGCCGCTGGGATCCAGCGACCATAACTCTTTATGGTTCAGACTGGCCCTTGAGACAAGTAAAATCCTCATCAAATCCTTAAGTCCTAGATTTCAGAAGGTCAGATGTCATCCAGATGAAGGAGTTTGCCAGGACAAGCAAATGGAATGGACAACATCAGGGATTTGGAGAAAAGATGGGGGGGGGGGGGCAATCAAGGAAACCATTCTCAAGGCAACAAAGTTTTGCATGAAAAGGTAATCAAAAGAATCGGGTACAAGACATAAATACAGTTCTCTGGAAAGGTCTGTAAAGCAGTGAAAGCCAAAAGGAAGGCCTTCACCAGGCATAAGTAAAAACGAGGAGAGGAAGAATAGGTAGAATACCAAATGAGAACAAGGGTAATTAAGAGAACCGCCAAAGAACCAAAGGCAGACACAAAGCTGCATACTGTGGAGGGTGTCAAGGAAGAGAAGAACGTTTTTTTAGATACAGTAGGGAAAAGAGAAAGGAGGGAGGAGGGATTGTTAGGCTAACAGAGGGAGACAGGGTGATTGAGGATGATGGGCAAAAAGCAGCCATTCTTAATGACCACTTCTTCTCTGTATTCACAAGGTAAACCGGGGCCTCTGCCAGAGAGTGGCAGTATGATGCTGTAAGAGGAAATCCCTGAAATGACGAATCAAGTATTCACCAGTGAAAAGGTTCAGAAAGGGTTAGCAGCCCTAAACATAGATTTGGCCCTGAGGCCAGATGGTATGCACCTGAGGGTGCTCAAGGAAATGGTAACAGAAATAACTGAACCCCTGCTAGGGCTATTCAAGAGCTCAATTCAGAAAGGGGTAGTTGCAAAAGACTGGAGAGTAGTGGACGTAATCCTTCTCCATGAGGTGGGGGACAAAGAGCAACGAGGTAACTACAGACCTGTCAGTTTTACCTCTATTGTGGGTAAACTGATGGATGCACTAGTCAAAAAGGACCTTGTGAACTACCTGGAGAGCAATGGACTCCAGGGTAGTAAGCAGCATGGGTTTGTGGCAGGGAGGTCTTGTCAGAACAAACTGATAATATTCTTTGACTTGGTAAGGAGGGTAGTGGGTAAGGGCTATGCTGTGGATTTACTCTAGTTCAATTTCAGCAAGGCTTTCGACTCGGTGCCTCAGAGAAGACTGCTGAATAAGCTAGAGGATCTGGGTGCAGTGAAGGACACAGTTAGATGGGTAATAAACTGACTATAAGGAAGTCAGCAGAGAATTGTGGTTAACAGAATAAAATCAGAAGAAAGGGAGGGTCACCAGTGGAATGCCACAAGGATCCATCCAGAGTCCAGTTCTTTTCACTATGTTCATCAGCGACATGGGGGAAGGAATCCAGGGCAAGATGTGTCTCTTCGCAGATGACACTAAGCTCTGTGGCAGGGTAGACAGTGAGGAGCGGGTTAGGAAGATAGAGAGAGACTTGCAAAGGCTGTTGAGGTAGTCAAAGGTTTGGCAATTGAAATTCAATGCAAAAAAGTGTATTACCTACTATTACCTATTTGCTTGTACCAGCTGTTACCATGTATTATTTTAAGTCTAATGTTATAACTGCATCTGTAATATTGTCTCTGTAATTTTCAAATGCCCTTTTGTTGTTACAACTGTTCGCTCCTGACGTAGAACCTTTGTAAAGGAGTCTCTGACTCAAAGGTACTGTAATCCGAGAAATGAAATAAATAAATAAGAAATCCAGGACAGAGTACCAGATGGGGAGAGTGAAGCTGGGCACTGCTGCTTAAAAAAACAGACCATGGGGTCATCATCGGTGATTCCCTAAAACAATTACGTTGGGGAAACAGGCCTAGAGCAAAGCAAACAGGATGCTAGGGAGTATAGGAATGGATACTGACAGTAAAAGGAAGGAGGTATTACTACCTCTCTCTCTAGATCACTGGTGAGGCCCCACCTGAAGTACTGTGCCCAGTTCTGAAGTACTCACCTAAGGAAAGATAAGGACAGGCTGGAGACAGTGCAATGTAGGGTGACCAAAATTCTTCAAGGTCAGTAGGGCAGATCTTATGAAGATCGGCTCAAGATATTTAACATGTAGTCACTGGAGGCAGGATGAGAGAGGGGAGATACAACAGAAACCTTCAAGTTGTTGAAAGGAATGAACAAGGTAAACTGCAAGGAACTATTTGGTGTAAGTAGTGGATCAAGAACATGAGGGCATGAGTGGAAACTGATGGGGGGGGAGGTTCAAGAGTGAAGTGAGAACATTTTATTTTACAGAAGGGGTGGTGGAATCCTGGAACAATCTGCTAGCTGATGTTATGGGCATCACATCCATGGTTTCAAACTTGGCTGGAACACAGTTGCTGGCAGTCACAAGGGAAGAAAGAGACTTGGGCATCATCATCACAGATGACCTGAAATCACCCAAGCAGACCACTAAAGCAGTAGGTAAGGCTAGGGGGATGTTAGAGTGTATTAGTAGGGGTATCACAAGTCGGAAGAGGGAGGTAATAATCCCTCTTTACAAGACATTGGATAGGCCCTATCTGGAGTACTGCATGCAGTACTGGAGGCCACACCTTCACAAGGACATTAAGCAAATTGAGGCAGTCCAGAGAAGGGCAACCAAAATGGTGCAGGGACTACATCAGAAAACATATGAGGACAGATTAACAGAGCTCAATATGTATACCCTAGAGCAAAGGAGGGAGAGAGGTGATATGATCGAAGAAGCATTCAAACACCTTAAGGGCATTAACAAGGTGAAAGAGTCTAACGTGTTTCAATATAAGAAAAATAGCAGGACAAGAGGACACAGCATGAGAGTAGAGGGAGGCCGATTAAGGGGTAATGTGAGGAAGTTCTTTTTCACAGAAACGGTGGCAGATGCATGGAATGGCCTACCTCAGGAAGTGGTGGATATGAATACAGTGCAGGGCTTCAAACAGGCATGGGATAGGCATAAAGGAGCAATACAGATGAGTATGAATAGAAAGACAATTGACAGAGCAAAGGCCAATGTCACATTCATAAGGTAGAAAAAGAAATGGGCAGACTGGATGGGCCTTGCAGTCGTTATCTGCCGTCCCACTTCTATGTTTCTATGTTAGTGGTTGCACAGGGAGGTAGCAGTTGGGCAGGGAGAATGAGGGCAAATAATGAGGATTAGAATCCTGCATGGACAATAGGTTCCAGGTTTGTTAGGGTTTTATGTGCTGACTAGATGGACCAATTAACTTTGTCTGCCACCATTGTCTACGTTTCTATGTTATTTGGGAACATGCATTTCCACATGGCTGGTACTCCCCACTCATGAGTTACAGGTCATGCCCTCACCTGTGAGGCTAAGTAAAGGATACGACACAATAGTGTATGCAGGTGCAAGCCTTACATGACTGTATGCACCTTGTGCCCTTAATCACCTGAGAATTGTGTATGTTCCATACTGCAACACAACCTAATCTGTGTTATCCTATTATAAAATGGGCATCAAAATAATTTCAAATTAATAAAAGTTATGTAGTTCGGGTTAGGTGTGCGGTCATAAGATAATAATGCAAGGTCATGGGATGCCTCTAGACCAATGAAGCCTCAGATTTTAAAGTCCATTTCATAAATATGGTTATACCACTGCGGTCCATTGCATAGCCTATATGTACTGTATATTAGCCAATGGACACTAACTATTAACAGTGGCCACTAAAAAATTACACTTTGGTGGTTATACGGTTACAACATACTGGGGGCAGGATTTTCAAAAGGCTTAGATCGCCAAAAGTCCCAGGTGCACTGACGATATGGTGCATGGGACTTGTGGCGATCAAATAGGATTTTCTATCCTGAATGGTAATTGCCACAAGTTAGACCAACCTTCTGGTATAACTTGTGGCAATCCTGGAGGCCTGATTTATGCAGCTTGTGCCAGATATTTGGCACAAGTTGTCATAAATCATAAAAACTGTCACAACTGCACCCGAGATTGTGTAATCAGGCGCATATGTGGCGATGGGGTGGGGGCACTGCCAGAACCTAAGTGTCACGGCACAGGGCTTGGTACAAATCCTCTGCAACACTTTGAAAATCCTACCCTGGGCATCTGCCATGAAAAACGATATGAAATGGTCAATATTACAGGAAATGTGACCACTAAATCGTTTAATCTAGTGGCCACAACATGGCCCGTAACATGATGATGTTTTACATCTTGTCACTATGACATACGACCTGTGCTGGTAGCATGTTATTACAATAGATTGCATGCCTGGCCCGATAACCAGAATTATCTTCACTGATGTATAAATATATCTCTTATATAGAGATGTTGCGAAATAAAATTTCACCAGCAAAACTGCTGTGAAAATTGGTAATTTCACCAAGCTAAATATTTAGTGAAATTCCGCCATTCAATGAAATATTTTGCATGGTGCAAACTTGTGGAATGTCACAGGGTAATGTGAAGTATCGCCATTTTTGGGTGAAATTTCACATTTTACGGCAAAATGTAATCATTTTCTGGTGAAATTTCGCAATTTTCTGGTGAAATTTCGCAATTTTCAGGCAACATTTTGCATTTCAAACATGCAAAATATTTCTCGAAATGCACAAATTTTACAAAATATTTCACGTAATGAAATTTCTCAATTTCACACAATACTATTATAGATGCACCCACATACAATATGTACAGTACATATGTTATGAGGATTTTATCGTACTGTAAAATCACAATTTCAGGAGGCATAATGTTGTAGAAAAAGAAAATAAAGATGACTTACTGCCAGAAGTATCAATGGGACTCTAGTGTCCGGAACAATCTTCTGATCATTCTCAAGTAACGTGGTGAGAGGAACACCAAAAAGTCCATTCTCTGTAAAGACACAGGCAGTTTAGCCATATTTTCACTGTATATGTATGTACTAACAAAAAAAAAAAAACCTTTCCTCAATGTGAATGCATATTTGTAAATGTTTAATGATGCTGTTTAGATAAACTACTCATTGAGTTTATACATGCATTTGCTTCAAGCATAATGTGAGACTGTGCATCCCAGAGTAAGGGAATCCTGCTGGCAACAGGTGTCCATTCTAAGGATGGCTGAATCTTTCATACGTCTGTTCATGAGGAGTTTGAATTTGCCGCAAAAAGTTAAAAAACAGTTAATGTTGCCGAAATGAGAATTTCAATGTATTTCAATGGAAAATGAATCGTACGAAAGTTTTTAATGGTTCTAAGGGGAAAACAGCCACTTCCTTCTCCCCGTCCCATGCCACGTACTCCATGGTGTTTAAGTGGCACCCAGCTCCCTACCACTGTCTCTCACTGTCCCATGTCAACTACTCCCTGGTGTCTATATGGAACTTCTGCCCCCTCTCCATCCCATACCAAGTAGTTCCTAGTGCCTTAATTGCACCCCCCCTCTCTCTCACAGTCCCATGTAATGTAATCTTTAGTCTGTAAGTGGCACCCCCACCCTCTCACCCTCTGACACCAAATAATCTTTGGTGTCTAATGGGCAGTCTCTACCTGTCTCCATCCCATGCCAAGTAATTGGTGGTGTCTGTTGACACCCTTCCTTTCACATCCCATGCCAAGTAATCCCTGGTATTTAACTGGCACCCCTCCCTTTCACTGTACCATGCCAAGTAATCCCTAGTGTCTGTGGCAACCCCTCCCTCTCACTGTTCCATGCCAAGTAATCCTGGTGTGTGTGGCACCCCCTCTCTTTCACATCCCATGCCAAATAATCCCTGGTATCTGTGTGATGCTCCCTCTCTCTTGCATCCCATGCCAAGTAATCCCTGGTGTGTAAGTGGCACTCTCTCCTCACCCTGTCCTGTACCATGCAATCTCTGGTGTCAATCATGGCACCACCTCCTTCTCCCCATCCCAAACTAAGTACTTCCTGGTGTCTAGTTAGTACCCCTTCCCTCACTGCATCCCTTGACAAGTAATCCATGATGTCTCAGTGGCACCCACTCCCTATCCCATTCCATGCCAAAATATCAATGCTGGCTAAGTGGCACCAACCCTGTTATATCAAAACTAGAAATGTGCTAAGTTAGGAAATGTGACTTTGCATAGTTCTTCATGTAGGGAAGGGTCTGCTTTGCTCAACGAGAACTACATGTAGTGGCACTATATCAGGGACGTTACTGGTGAAGTGCCACTATGCATAGTTTTTACTACATGAACTGGTTACTAACAATAAAATCACTCCCTATCCTTTGTGTTATAGTCTCCCATCTCTCTTCCACCATGCCATATGTTTTAAAATAGTATCCTTTCACCTATCACCCCACTAGGGCTCCACCTCCATCCCCCATGTAACAAACTATGTTTTCATGCAAACTGCAGTCGTATCCCTTCCCCCATCTGCAAAAGCAAGTTCCCACTCCCCATCACTCTTTACCATAATAGAATCCTCCACCCATTACCACCCTCTTGCTAATAAAGCCCCTTCCCCCAAAGCCCCCAAACATATCCTCTCTTATACATGTTCTGAGCAGAATGAATAGGAAGTGATGTATATCCTTTTAATAATGCCTGATTGGCTGGTTATCAGGAGCAGGACATGCAGGGCCAAAAGGGCCCTGCAAAAGTCAGGAGGTAAGTACTAGGGCCCTGCACAAAGCAGGAAATGCATAATCCTTTGGGCCTTGAGGAAATCTGAAGGTAAGTACTAGGGCTCTTCACAAAGCAGGACATGCATGGCGCTTTGTGCCCAGCAGAAATCTGTAGGTAAGTCCTAACTTGCATTGCACAGGGTCCTTCTGGCCCTGCATGAAGTAAGACATGCAGGGTCCAAAAGAGCTATGCCATACATTCTTGTGCTCTAATATAATTTTTTTTTGAGATTTTGACCCCAATTTTTCAATATTTTTTTTTCTCACCCCACCTCATAAACCGGACAGCTGTCATTAGTTAATTCGTACCCGAAATGCTGTTCCACAGAATGACCGCAAAACAATAATTTGGGAGGGATTTGAAAAATGACACCTGTAACGTTTATGAGGTAGGGCAAAAAAAGACCAAGCTGAAAATAGGGGTTCAAAATGTAGAAAAAAATGCATGAAGCTATGGATAAAAGTCGAAAAAACATGAAAGAAAACTAAGACTAAAAGTGCATTCTGTTCAGTCAGGTATTGCATGCAGTAGTGTGCACATCATCAGTTTCTAGAGGAGTATGAAGGGGGCATCTATACAGGAAAGTAGATGACTGGGAGGGATGATGAGAGGCAGCATGCTAGAAGGGGGTCAGGGAGGGATGGGAATGGATTTGGGTGGAGATGTAACGATGGACTGTTTTATTTTTTACAGGTAATTTTTGGGGGAAAGACGACAGAGGACAGTTTTCAATTTTAGTTTATTTTTATTATGACTATGTGGGACAATTTTCTTTATTTCAGGTGTAATCCTCCTGTCACCCGGGGTTACAAGAATCCCACTTACAGTAGATCTAGTGGCAGGCAGGGAAAGACAGCTTGTGAAACACCAGTTAAATGGTTTTCACACTGTCTCACTCTGTCCTCAGTCTCAGCTGAACTGGAGGGATGACATCATATAGAATTCTCACAGCAGCATAAGCCACTTTAGAATGTTGCAGCAGGGAGTTAGTTAGAATGTTGGGAGGTTCTGAATCAGTCTTCAGTAGTCTAGTAGGAGACTCAGTGGAGGAAGGGGGTGCACTACAGTGTGCAGTCCCTCAGAGCCCTTAGCCCTGATCAGAGCTACCAGTTGTAGTGGGTATGTGTTCTCGCACCAGAGAAGGACACAGAAGAACACTTGTGAAGTGGTTGAGACCGTCTTCCAGTTGTTGCAGGTCCCCATCCCTGAGAGGGATGGGGGAATCAGACCAGCTCTTCAGGGGCAATCCCCTGGCCCTGCTGGAAAAAAGAGAAGCTGCCTAAGAAGATTTGTGCTGAGGCACCGAGAAGTATGTTTGTGTTTCCTGTGAGACGCCTGTGGGCACCTGCAAACCAGGGTGAGTCAGCTCTGCCAGACAGCCTATGTTTTACCAAGACTGTTGTGTTAGGTATCTGCTACTGTGGGTCAGGAAAGGACAGCCAAGTACAGTACTTTAGTTGTGTATGACTTGAAATGCCTCTAATCAGTGGGGGTCTACAGGGATGACATAGCCACTTACAGAACATTACAAGTCAGGACACTGTGTTCCAGAGACAGTAGATTGTTAAGTGTGATATACATTTCAAGATAGCAATCTACAACCAGAGAGGTTCAAATGGAAAGGTATTGATTCCAAATGAATGGCCTGGTATAGATTTGGGAGCAAGAGGTGGGAGACCCCCCATCTGGAGTAACCAGATTTACCTTTACGGGTTCAGTTTGGGCACCTATAGCTTTCTCCCGGGCACTTGGCCAGTGTTCGCAGAAAGTACCCAGATGTGGGATTAGATGCAAGATTTTCCCTTTATAGAAACATAGAATCTGAAGGCATATAAGGACCGCTTGGCCCACCTAGTTTGCCCATTTTCCTACCTAACAGATAAGCTGCAGATCCTAGTTAACCAACAGCTTACTTCCTCCTACCCTCCACTAGGACTACCTTATGTCTGTCTCACGCATTCTTGAATTCCCCCACTGTTCTTGACTCCATGACTTCCTCAGGGAGGCTGTTCCATACATTCTCAACCCTCTCTGTAAAAAAATATTTCATCACATTACTTCTGAGCCATCCCCCCTCTATCTTCAAATTGTGCCCCCTTGTTCTTGCACATCTCTTTTTCTGAAAGATGCTACCCTCTTGGACTTTGTTGATTCTCTTGAGGTACTTGAAAGTTTCTATCATGTCCCCTCTCTCCTTCTTTCCTCAAGGATATACATGTTAAGCTCCTTTAGTCTTTCTTCATATGTCTTCTGGTGCAGACCCTGCACCATTTTGGTTGTCCTCCTCTGGACAACCTCCACTCTGTCTATGTCTTTGTGGAGATGGGGTCTCCAGAACTACACACAGTACTCCAGATGGGGTCTCACCAACTGTCTGTACAGAGGGATAACAACTTCCTGTTTTCTACTATTGATACCTTTCACTATGCATCCCAGTATCCCCCCCAGCCTTCCTTACTGCCTTCTCACATTGCTTGCCCACCTTTAGGTCATCTGATATAATTACCCCCAGGTCCATTTCCATTTTTACTGTTGTCAGTATTTCACCCCCCCCCTCCATTGTGTACTCTTTCCCTGGGTTTTTGTTTCCCAGGTGCATTACCTTGCACTTCTTTGCATTGAATCTGAGCTGTCATATATTTGACCATTTCTCCAACCTTGCCAAGTCCCTTCTCATCCTTTCCACTCCATCTTGTGTATCAACCCTGTTGCAGATCTTTGTGTCATCTGCAAAGAGACATACTTTTCCTTCCAGTTCCTCTGCAATGTCACTTATAAAGACATTAGAAAGGACTGGTTCCAGTACTGAACCTTGCGGTACCCCACTAGTAACCCTCTTTTCTTCACTGTGGACTCTGTTTACTACTACCCTTTGCGTCCTGTTGTCTAGCCAATTTTTTATCCAGGCTACCACCTTGGGACCCACTCCAAGGCTGGCTAACTTGTGTATTAATCTTTTGTGTGGGACTGTATCAAATGACTTGCTAAAATCTAGGTAGGCCATGTCCACAGCCCCTCCCTGGTCTATTACTTTGGTCACCCAGTCAAAGAAATCTATTAGATTCATCTGACACGACCTTCCCACCATGAATCCATGCTGTCTTGGGTCCTCTGCCCCACTGGCCTCTAGGTACTCAACAATTCTTTCCTTCAGAAGTGATTCCATCATTTTCTCTACCACTGAGTTCAAACTAACTGGTCTGTAGTTTCCTGCCTCTGTCTTGCTCCCACTTTTGTGAAGAGGAATCACATCCACCCTCCTCCAGTCCTCAGGTATCACCCCATCCTCCTATGATTTGTTAAAGGGAGTAGTCAGCGGTGTCACTAGTTCTACCCTTAGTTCTTTTAGAATTCTTGGGTGAATCCCATCAGGCCCCATTGCTTTGTCCACCTTCAATTTTATTAGTTCTTTCAGAACCCTTTCTTCTGTAAATGGACTGGTATCAATTCCGCCTTCAGAGTGTTTCTCTTGTTTGGTTTAGGTACCTCCCCCTCCTCTTCCTTTGTGAATACTGAGTAGAAATATTCATTCAGTATCCCTGCTTTTTCACTGTTACCCTCTGCCCACATTCCCTTCCCTTTATTAAGCCTCAGTATCCCTTCTTTGCTCTTTCTTCGCTCCCTAATGTACCTATAAAAGGTCTTATCCCCCTTCTTAACAGAGTTGGCTATCCTTTCCTCGGTTTGGGCCTTTGTTATTCTGACTGCCTTCCCTGCCTCCTTCTGCTTTAACTGATAAAGTTCTCTGTCCTGCTCCTTCAGTGTTTCCTTTTATTTCCTGAATGCTATCCTTTTCTCCTTAACCTTCCCTGCCACCTCTTTTGAGAACCATAGCATTTTTTTCCTTCATTGTGTTTTGTTGATCTGCTTTACACAAAGGCTTGTTGCCTCTGTGATGGCTGTTTTGATTATTCCCCACTGTTCCTCCACCCCTCCTTCTTGCCTGTTTGCTAGTGCTTTTCTGAGGCACTCTCTCATGTTCCCAAAGTCAGCCCTCCTAAAGTCCAATACTCTTGCTTTTGTGTGGCTTGATTGTATGGCTGTGTTTATCGTGAACTGCACTGTTTGGTTGGGCTGAACTTGACTACCCCAGTGGCCAAATAAAGAAGAGGGTGTAATTATCAATATTGGCCACTGGGTGTGGGCACCGCAGTGGGCAGATAAGGAAAGGGGGTAATTATTAGTATTGACCACCATGCTTGGGTACCCCAGCTGCCAAACAAAAGAGTGAAGGTTTGCTTAAAGGCCACAAGGCTTGGGTAACCTGGTGGCAGTAAACTATTTTGCTTGAGCCAAAGCTCTTGTTTGAGGCATGTTTTTTATGCTTGCTTATGTACTTGTGCATAGCAAACATATTAGGGCTACTTGGGTAGCGTATGGGCTGGGGAGGTGTGTGCTGTGTTAGCCAATGCTACTGTGCCTGTGGGGGGGGGAATGCAGACCCAGTACTCACAAGGTTCCTGCTTATGCCACTTTACTGGCTGAAGGATGTAAACGTCTCACATATGAAAGGGTGCAGCTGCAGGTATCACAGTGCAGCTGTATTCTTTCATATGAAAGTCATCCACCACCATCCCCCCACTTGACCCAGCTTTGCAGTAGGTATGCCCCCTTCCACCCGATTCAGCTTTGAAAATATGACCATCGGTGGATGATCAACCCTGCCAACAGTATTTCCCCCTCCTGCCAGACCCAGCTTTGTAAATATGATCACCACTGGCATCTCCCTGCAGTCTGACCTAGCTTTGAAAATATATCCACTAGAAGGTGCTCAAACCCCACCACTGGTATCCCCCCTCCCACCTAACTCATATTTTACAATTTGACTGGTGTTGTGTAGTCAACCCCAATGCTAGTATCCCCCTCCCTTCCCTGACCCAGCTTTCAAACCCACCCACCCCAACACAGTGCAACAGCACAAAGCCCACCCCTGGTACCAGCTAAACTAACCAAACAGGATGCAACACTGGGGTACCCACCCCTGGTGCCGGCAACCAACATGCTGACACTGGGGTGTCCAATCCCCAATGTCAGTCCCTGCTATAATGGAAACCATCCCTCATCATCCTTTTTTTCTTCTGAAAGGTGCTGATCCCACCTCTCAGCACCCATCAGCCTACAATCACCCTGCTCCCCTCCCTTACCTATCAGATTAACTACTGAATGTCCTGCTGCTTCCAACATCAGCCGCAAGCTGACTGAAAACAAGGTAAGTCTGTTTAATGGCTTTTAATGTGTTTTGAACTTTTACTCATAACGTTTTCATTTTTTACCTCACCTCATAAACAAAGGAGATGACATTTTTCAAATCCCCTCCAATACATGTTTTCACTGTTGCTCTACAAAATCACTTTTTGGATGGGACCTAAAAAAACTCCACCTGTCTTGACAATAAAGTGGGGTCATAAAAAGACTATGTTGAAAATTTTGAACTAAAATGTCAGAAGGCAATAGTAACAAAGAAACATTTAATTATCTCAACATTTACTCATAACTTTGTGATTTTTATAGATTTTGGCCCCAAATTTTCTACTTAGTCCTTGTGTTTCCCCACCTCATGAACGTGACATCTGCCTTTTTTTCAAATGAGCTCCAAGTAATGTTTTTGCAATCACTCCATGAAATCACTTTAACCCTTGCTGTGCCGTGGACTGAAATATCACTCCAGAATTTCTATACGTTATAATTCTGTTGGCAGCCTAGGGTTAAAGGACAGGATTTAAAAAAGTTCACCTGTCTTGATTGTTGTATAGGGTAATACAAAGACTGTTGAAAATCTGGGGTCAAAATGTCAGGAAAAAAAGAACAAATTTATGAAGAAACAGTGAATTCATAAATATGTTCTTTATTCTGTTTACCATTTTTTCAGCTCTATATGCCTTGGCCCAATGGAACCCAAAGTCCACTTGACAGCGGCATTTTACAAGAACCAAAAACTGACCATGAGGACAGTAGCAGCTAAATCAGAAACTAAGGATATGAAATCAGAAGGACTGCCTCAAATGTAAAGATTCCTTTTAAAGTGTGGGAGTGCCAGGCTCCCCTTGGCTTTAGGTAAATGTAGTTAATCTAGTGTGATTCTCAACTACTTGTTCTTCCACATACAATTTGTAATGGATTGTTCAACAGTTGTGAAGAAATGTCCTGGGATTTCAATGTGGAAGGTCTGAAATAAATGTGTTACTTTGGGCAAAATACTGATTTTGATAGCATTTACCCTATCGATTAGTGTTTACCAATAGCGTGCTCCAGTTTCCAAACTGGTTCACAGTTCACATGCACAATTAGGCAGTCTTCCACTGAGCATACTCAGTTACAAGAACAGTCTTCAAGCTTGGCTCCTCCTACCACCAAACCATGTGGTCCTCTAGCTCCACCCCTTTTGCATTCCGATGATTTCTTCTGCTGGAAGGAACCAATCTCCTCCTGCACAACTCCTGCTATTGAATTACAATTCTGCAAGCTTTCAGGCCATTTAGTTTTGTTGTTTTTTTTTGTTTAGTTATTGACTCAATCTAGAGCCTCTACTGGCTTCCTCCTGCATTGTTATGCTTCGCCATGGAATGGAAGAAGAAGCCACGATTTAAGAACTGCATTTTGTGCAGGTATGCAATGTCTGCAACAGAGAGACTCGATGCCTGCATGCATTGTTAGGGCTTGGGCCACTACATGGAATATTGTCCCTGGTGTCAGGCTATGCACTTGTTGGCACCCCAGAAGTGCCATCTGCAGGTGCTGAAGGACAAACCAACAAAACTGCATGTGTCATCAAGGCTGTCCTATGTCACCATTCAAAATTCCTGACAAAAACTTTCGGAGTTTCACCTGTATCAGGCACTCATTCTATCTAATTACTTCCCAAAGCTTCATGTTTCAAAGACCAAGTAAAAGCTTTACGTACTACAGTTTTGCAGCAACTTGAACTTATACTGGGAGTGTACAAAGGTATTTTATGGTGGGGTTTGCCAGTTATTTGTCACATACTCCAAAGCTGCCCTAAGCATACCAAAAGTCAAACAGATGATTGTTTGATGGACAACCTCCTACATCGCTTTGTGTTACAGGTTGGCTGAGGATGAAGAGTTAGTCATGCGGGCCGAAGGTTCATTCCACCAGATATACTGCTGCCAGCTTCAGTACATTCCTGTTTCTGGATATGCAGGGCTACTACCTGGTCGAATGTGTACACACTTATCTCCCATTACAAGGCTAACTCGCTCAGTTGTCATGATGCAGTTTTTGGAATCAGTCCTCCAGTTTCTTTTTCCCAGTTTGGGATGGGTGCCTTGCCCCCTCCTCCTGAGGGCTGCTGGGAATCTGCTCAAGTGTTGATAGTGAACTGGAAATAGGCAGTTAGAAATAAAAGTGACTTACTTTTCACAAGAGTTCTACTACTAGTACTCAGGTTACATTCACATGACCCACCCAACCTAAGTTGGCAAGGCTTGCTTCAGATTCCTGTTTCAGTGTGCAGATCTGAATGAAATGGAGTGGAGCCAGAGGACCACATGGTTGGTTGATAGGAGGAGTAAACCTGAAGACTATTCTGGTGAGTAAGCATGAGCAGTGGAAGACTGCCTAAGTGTGGATACTGAGCTGAGTCTAGGTAGGTAGCAATGGCTTTTTTATACAACATGTTCACACCTCCCCCCCAAATCAAATAGCTTTCCAAAGAACCAAGTTGTGAGTATTTGGATACAGTGATATTCATGGATATTCAGACATTTATTACTGTTTCTAACAAGTGTCAGCAGGCTGAGGGTTATGTTTCCTGTCTAAACTATTGTATCCATGGCCTAGAGGAGCACTTTATTCTTTGAAGTTGAAAAAAAAAAATGTTAAGACTCCAGAAACCATAAGCCCAGAGTCTTGCTTAAAGTGATAAATTAAGAACTCACCACGTAATTTTCTTTTAACAGTTTTGTTTCGCTTTAGGTCCAAATCTAATATGTCCCAAAGGGCTGTTAGTTCAATCAGGGCTAAACTATGAATCTTCTTCAAATCCTGGGAGGACAGGTCATTTATCCGGGTATTTCCCAAACGACCTTTGGGAATTCGGAATTTCTACAAAAAGAAAAGAAAAACTAAACAGCTGAGCTGAAAATAATGAGAATGCTATCCAATGCCAGGGAATAAAACAGTGAAACAATGGCCTTGTGAGCCCCCCCAATCAAGTGTATGTCAAGTAAGTGCTACATGCTAGCAATGAAAACTCTGTGGGTAAGTCAACTGCAAGTATATGTTGAGTCCCCTATCTTCAGTGCCTAATTTTGGCACTAAAAACTTGACCTATACATGAATATATACGGTATTCAGTAATTTAGTAAACTTTTCCAAAGCATAAATACAGTTTCCTTTAATGCTCCATATGTTGTGATCTAAATGGATGGAATTTTGAGCAGATACCAAAACAAAAGCAGGAAACTGGGTGGGTGGCAGTGTTTACCACCTTGTAATCCCACCCTTTCACCTGAAAAGAGGCCAAGTACCTATACATTTGGGAGGGCAACAGCTTTTATAAAAGTTGGCAAGATCTTTCTGAAGAGTGCCAAATTACTACTGGTTTATCCAGTAAATATTCTGACCAAAGCCTGCCTGGTGGCACTGAGAGCTGAGGCACTGATGAGTACCTTACCTGGTGCCCCGCCAGTGACCCAAGTTCAGGAATGAGCTTAGATTGCCAGTCAGTTGGGAGTGGATGTAGCAGCTGCCAGAAGCTTTCTTCTCCTTGATCGGTGAGGCTTGCCAACTCAGCTCTTGGTTGCCACCAGGTAAAAGTCTGGTGGCAGCACAGAATGCCTGAGTGGCAGATTTATCTGCATCACGGGCTGGGGGGAGAGACGCAGGTTTTTTGGGTGTATGTGCACCTCCATGCACATGCACATGCACAACCCATGTCACCTTGGCCTACACAGGGCGGAAAATGGAAAACAGGACCCGAGGGATAGCTGGCACACCACACATCTCCCCAGCCCTGCACCACTTCGGCACCTCACCACATTCTAGATGTGTTCACAGAGGGTAAGACAGCCCTCCCCCATTTAGCCACACCACTATGGGGGGGGAATCCATGGGAGAAACTGCACAGAGATAATTCCAGGGGAGGTGGCAGCTGGTCTGGTGGAGGCAGGGATGGAGCGGTCAGCAAGCCAAGGGGTAAAAAGTTATACAGAAAAAAATTCTGCCCAGATACTATGATAGTGTTTTCTTTTTCTTTTTTTGTTAATATAACTTTTGAAGTTTTTAAGTGGTCTACAGTAATTGTACAGCAATACAAACAAGCATTTGTCAATGCCGAATGTTGTCTCACTGACATTGGTAATGCCAGAATTAGAGACATATAATAGGAATGGCAGTGAAGTATTGAAGTGACGCCAACCCCCCCTTGTAGAGACTGACAGGCATTGGGGTGTGCCTTTGGGTCATCAGCCATAACGCTCATGGCATTGTACATCACCCCACCCTGTAGACACCGACAAGTGTTGTGGTGTGCTTTGGGGTCTTTGGGCGTTATACTTACCCCATTCCATAAGGAAATATGCTGAGGTGGGTGAAGTATAGGAGAATGAGGTGAACTTTGTGGCCGAACAGTGCAAGGCACACCACGATGCCTGTCACAGGCTGCAGTGTGGGGGTGGGAGTGGAATGGTGTGAGCATTACAGCCGATGATCCCAAGTCACACCCCTGACACCTGTCAGTCTGTACAGGGTGGGGTGTTACAGTTGGAAACCCTAACACCGTAGACGTGTGTTGGTATTTTCACTCCAAATTTTCAACATGGGATTTTTGTGCGCCCACCTCATGAAAAGCACCACTATCAGTTTGGTAGCTGAAAGGCGGTTTTGCACAGTGGCTATGCCATTTGGCGACACAGGGATGAAAACAAATTTTGGACAGGATGTGGAACATGATGTAAAAAAATGGCAACGTTGAAAATCTGGAGTGAAAATATGAAAAATTGGTGAAGGTATGAGCATGCATAGAAACTGTGCAACACACGCCAATAACCCAATTATTTTTTCAATTTTTATACCAGATCTTTAACATTAGCATTTTGGGACCTCCCCTCATGAACAGTGGCAGTGTGATTCTGTTAATGTGTCCGAAATGTTGATTTTGCACAGTGACCATGACATTGTGCGCCACAGGTGCAAAAACACATTTAGGGCAGGATGCTAAAAATGACAGCTGTACTGTCATAAGGAGGTGTTAAAAAAAAATGACAGTGTTGAAAATGTGGCATGAAAATAGTGCAAATTTGTGAAGTTACAAGGGTGAGTGGAGACTGCGCAACGCACGCTTATAACACAGTCATTTTATGGAATTTTGTCACCAAATTTTCAGCATAAACATTTTAGGACTTCTGCTCATGAACAGTGTCATCATCATTTCCTGAAACTGCCCCAAAAACTGATTTCGTGCAGCGACCACGCTATTCTGCGCCAGACGTGCGAAAACACATTTTGGCCAGGATATGTAAAATGACAGCTGTACTGTTCATAAGGAGGTATGGAAAAATGCCAATTTTGAAAATCTGAAGTGAAAATATTACAAATTATTTGTTGCTTAGCGTGCGGGAAACTGTGCAACACACGTCAGAAAAACCAGTCATTTTTGGATTTTTTCCATCAATTTAGAACATAGGCTTTTTGAGAGTCACCTCATGAACACTGGCACTGTTGTTTCATTAATCGAAACCGGAAGATATTTCAATGTGAGTGACCGTGAAATCATCTTTTGAGGCTGATTAATGCCATGACAGTGCAAGAATTCATGAGAAGGGGTCCCAAAAACCCTATGTTGAAAATTTCGTGCTAAAATTCCCCAAAATGCCAGAGATATGCATCAAAGTTGAAAAAGCCCTATTTATTCCATTAAACAGCTTAGCTGGCATTTCCTCAGTTCGCGGTCGGCTTTGAAGAGTGCAGACATGTTCCCGGTCCACCTAAGATCATCGCGCCAGACACCGGGAGGTAAGTATGGGGTGAGGGGGGTGGGGGGCAGGGTGTGCAGTGGGTGGGTGCAGGTTGCGGAGGGAGGTAGGAAGATGGCAAGGACCCGTTTTTCTTTTTCACAGGGTTTACAAAGAAAAAAAACCTTGCGGGGCAGTTTTATTTTTCAGGCGATTTGGCGCTGGGGTGGGCTCCCAGTGTGCCACCTAAGTGTTTTTTGGGGATGCTGTAGCCGACAGATTGGGTTCCCATCAGCAAACAACGAAGGGGGGCCAAGAGCCGAGGGGATTGGGCACCCCTCGGCACATAACAAATGGTGATTATGCCGACGGGGAGTGGCCCCTGGTCGGCACATACATTGGGGCAGGGCATGCAGACAGGGGTATTGGGCACCCCCGAAGTTGGCAGTATGGCAGGCAGTGTGCCACCATGTTAATCTTTTTTCACCACCAGGGAAAGCACGTTGGGAGGTCCGCTGCATATGACAAGTTTTGCTCGCATTGCAGCAGACTTTCGTTTGATGTGATTGCCACATTAAGTATGCATGGTGTGGCGCTGGCATGCAGGCTGAGTGGGGAATGAGGGATGCACCTACTGATGCGTGCCCTGCATTCACCCAATAGTGACAGCACCTCCAAATCTGCTACCTCCGCAATATGTTGGCTGCGTATGCACAAGCCAACATAAAAATGATAATACAGTTTTGTAGGGAGCTGGATGTTCTGATGGAATGGGATTCATGACTCCCTAACAATTCCAGGATAGGCCAGTCAGATGATGATCATATGATAATGATAAAAAGTTTATTTTATACAGGGTACAAACTTGAGAGGAATTAACCCCTATTTTAAATAAATAAGCCCTGTCATAAATCCACATAAAACAATTACAAATTTAGTTTAGGTAATAATCTAGCTACAGACTTTACAAATGTCATAAAAAGCATACAGAACCTCTAGACAATCCAGTACAAAACTCCCAGGGACAACTTTACACATTTCGTAAAAACATTATAGGACCTCCAGACAAGCAAGTACAAAACTCCCGGAAACAACTTTTTCATTCTGACAAACTTAAGTACAGGAGTTGCATACAGTTCTTTAGGTCTTTTCCAAAGCTGACTGAAATTCCTTCATGGAATTTTTGACGTTGATGTATTCAGGAATAGAATTCCACGTCCTAGCTAAACAGGTCTGCAAGGAGAGGCAGGAAGCTTACTCATGGACCAAGATGCAAAAAGTTTATTTACAAGGGACGAAAGATAACAAGATAACTGTTTTCTACAACACTAGCAACAAACCAATATGATCAGGACCAACAACTGGTCAAACCAAGTACCGGGGGTTAACCCCTTTCAGTCCAAGTCCTGCATGCACTTTGTTGAGATGATGACACAACTGATGAACCAAGCTTGGGCTTTACGATATGTTGGCTGATCAGCAAGTGGGAATTAACTCCACAAAGCACTTTTATAAATGGGCCATATGGGACATCCCCCAGATGAACAGAAAGGAAAGAAGAACACTGCTAGCTGGACGATGAAAAACTTGGTGATCCTCTGTGATTCCTGGCAAGAAGTTGAAGTCTCCTGTTCAAGCAGATGGTTCTCTGGATGATCCACAGCAATGACCACTGGTAGGTCCTTGGCACCCAGGCCACCTCCCAACAAGAAGACTACTGGTGATGTGATCCTTGGGTGACCTTTATGGAGCGATACGGTTACACACACACACTTATGGATGGCAAAATAAGAAAAAGGCATTTACTGTGGTCTCTCACTCTTGAGCCAGGGTGGCTCCTAAGCTGACTCATTACTGGATACCTAATTAGCGGCTCTCTACAACTTACCATCACAGGACTGATGCTGGAACACTGTGGCAGAGTTTTGTAGCAGGTCAACGTCACTGGAGAAAGGTCTGCTGAAGATGGAGGATGGACCGGGGACCTCCCTGGGTCAGTGCAGGCTTTGATGGAACTGGTCTTGACAATGAAAGTGAAGTGGGACACCGAGTACATGAAGGATGCAGTCCAGTGACACAGTTTAGGTTTGCAAGCAAACAGGTTGAATTTTTAGGCAAACAGTTCAGATTCGCAAAAGGGGTTTAATCCCTACGGAGTGCCAGGCAGGCTACAGTACAGTTCAATTTAGTTGGGGCCCAGGATACATCCATGTAACTCTGTGGACAACCTAGGGCCAGCAGACAATTCCCCTTACCCAGAGGGTGCTGTACCCAACCTTTTCTGGCTCAGGATGTCTCTGCAGAGCCACCCTCTTTTATTAATATTAATAACTATCTACCCCTATATCTGCCCACATGGGACTCTATGGTCTGATCCCGCCTCCCTCATGAATATTAATGAGGACCTGCCCTGTGGAGGGCCTTGCCCAGCCCTTCCCTCTCATTAATATGTATGAGGGCCTAGACCCCTATGGCTAGCCCTTCCCTCATGAATACTTTTCTCTGGGGCCTTTGTTCCCTGGCCCTGCCCCCTGGCGCAGACTAGATCCAAGGTGGACAAAGGGCCTTCAAGACCACTATGTAACTGGCCTGTTTCTCCTCCCAGGGCTTTAAAGGTGTGCACCCCTCCCTTTGCTTTTAGGTCTGCCAGACCATTTTTGGAGTGCACTTCACCCCCACCCCTTTTCCCTTACTTTGGGGCTCTGGTACTTTAGCTCTCTTCTTTTCTTTGGGCACTCTGCCCACCTCTTATCCCACCAGTGCTTGCGGTGCAAGACAACCAGATCAGGCACATGGCCCACCCTTAATTTAATTTGGACCCTCCCTTTACTCCTTTTCTTTTTCCTGCCTCCCCACTCCTCTGTGCCTGTGATGCAAGCAAAAAGATTTGATCACTCGGCCCACTCACCACCACTGCCCGGTTCTGCTACTCTACTGGGGGGTCAGAGAAGGTAGCCAGTTAACTGCACTCCCACCCTGCTGCTCCGTCTAGTGGGTGGGCAGAACTAATTGGTCCGGGGTGAGTTTTCTGCCCGAACCTTTTGCTGCATGTTTTTGACCCACCCAGCAGAATTCTCCTCGCTGCCACCACCTGAGACCTACATAGATGAAATGGACTGCTCACACCGGGGAGCCAAGTTCTGACCTGAATACTACTGCTGCCACCACCACCATCACCACCAGGCTCCAGCGGGGGGAGTGATGCCAGAGGAGGCACAGACCAGCCAAAAAGTATTTCTTTACATCCATGCTTGCTGCATCCTCCACCCTCCTAGCCATTCCACTCACTACTCCTGAAGCCACTCCCTGGCCCTTTTGTAGGGCAGGGGAGGTCTTCTTGGGCAGCCCCAGAGATTGGGCCTACATTCTTTGAGGGATGGTCTCCAAGGGTAGGACAAGTCCTGCCCTCAACCCCCCAGCACGAAAGGCACAAAAATACACAAAGGATGGGTCAGGGTTGAGGACAGAGCAGGTAAGGGGGGGGGGAGAAAAGAGCCCCAAGGAAAGAAAAAAGTTTGAACTTTTGTCTCTTTGTGGTGCCCAACTTTGGAGCACTACATTTTGGTTATACAAAAATGTAAATCACAATTTTCACACAAGGATAACCTTCCTGGACTCAGTAAGCCTTATAGAAGTGGCCTGCCCTCTGTGACACAGTTTGAAGGAATGTTATTCTGAAGCAAGACAATCTGTAATTTTGGTATAGGACAATGGTTCTGATGCTCTATAGCTGTGCCCACCAGACATTACTGATGGCCACACTGTTTATATTTTGCCTCAACACTCTTAACAAGAACTCATTTTTTTATCTAAAAAAAACTGAAGTCTTTGCCATGTTCTCCTTTAAAGGTGAACTGTTAGCATTTCCTGGGAAAAAACATGGGGTATATAGGTCCCAGTTAGATCAAACACACTAGTGGTAATGTTTCTAAATAACTTACGGAGCTGTAATTTGTGTTGTATCTGGCTGACCCTGCAACCCTTCCACCTGCCATTACTGTGCCTGAGTCCCCCAAGGTAAGCCCTTTGATGACATGATTAACAGGCGAAGCCACAGAGTACTCCTATGAACCAGTACGAATGTCAAAAAATATTAAAGGATATGCAACAGAGCATGTTTGCGCTTCTAACTCTAGTACCAATTGACCAGAGAAAGCACTTTCCTCAGTCGATTGGTACTGGAGTTAGAAGTGCAAACTTGCGCTGTACATCATTTAATATATTTTGACAGCTGTACTGGCACATTGGAGTCCCCCGAGGTTTCGCCCGTCAATCGTGTCATCAAAGAGCTTGCCACAGAGACTCTAGAAGAATAATGGCGGGCAAAGGGTCACAGGGTCAACCAGATAAGATACAAATTGCAGCTCTGTAAGTTATTTAAAAATATTACCACTGGTGCATTTTACCTAATCCAGAGCTATAGGTCTCATGTTTTTGCTGATGGAATGCTGACATTTCCCCTTTAAAATGTATCTCCCATATCTGATAAAGTACACAATTTCCAGTTCCTTTACATTTTTTACTTACTACTTTAACGACGTCTCTGGCTGCACAAAACAGTGCTGGTGGTTTCTGTATCTGAACAGCACTGCATTAAGACATGGATCCAGCTCATACCATACAAGATAACAAAGCTGTGAAATTACGTAGTAACTGGACCAGCTCAGCTGCACTGCGGTAGAGCTACCACCTGCTACACCGGTTACCCAGGGTAGGGAACGGACATGGGTCACTTGGGGGTTGGCCAGAGGAGAGGGAATTGACCGCTCCTAGGACAGCTACCCTCCCTCATGGAGGAAAGTGAACATGGTTAGCTAGGCTGCTGCCACTCTGTGGAATCTGGGTGGCAGCACAGTGGGACAGCAAGGGGAGAGATCCCACCCACTTGTTGTAGGGGCTGTCTCCACAGAGGTGGAGCTTGAACAATGTGTCATTGCATGCACTGTGGGCTAGGGAGAAATATGGTGGAAAAAAGCCTGAACGCAGGCTGGATGATGGCCTTGTTCCTCCCCAGGCCCTGCACTAGTGACTAAGCACCTCCACCATCCTGTGACAGAGGACACCAGAGCATGAAGTAAGTCTGAGAGAAGGTGGGAGACAGGCTTGGGGGACAGGTCCAGAAGCGGACAGATCAGTTTACTGGAGATATTACTAAAGAAAAAGACAAATTACATAATCACAGAACACTCACCCCACCCCATCCCATCCCTTGATCTGCACCTTTGCTCTGCATCTGAGGCAAATATCTCCACCCCCCCCAGCACCACCAAAAAAAGACCACCTTCCCAATCCCCATCCTTCTATGGACTCCCTGGGAGTCCCAGGTCAAAAATGCCTCACAATTTATTCTTTATTAAAAATATTTTAGAAGTTAAGTCAGGCAGCTCTACAATCCCTGGGAGAAAATGTTTTCCAGTTATTAACCCATAACCTCCTTGTCGGGAACAGCAAATGAAGTTGTCATCAGTGTCAGTGGCTCAGCAGGTTGTACACTCACCTCTGAGGCAGGAAGATCAGAAGGCTGTGGATTCTATCTCCACACTAGGCACTTGAGTTAAATTCCAATACTGACACTGTAGTGCAGCATGAGGGGGGCTGCTACACTCCTGAGGTGCCACCCTTCGGATGAGACATTAAACCGAGGTCCCAGCTGCTTGTTCTGGTGGTTGTTCAGGTGGACGTTAAAGATCCCATGGCACTTCTCGAAAAGAGTAGGGGAATTTCCCCGGTTTCCTGGCCAAATTTCCCCATTCAGTAAAAATACCACCAACAGCTTAATCTGGTTCAGTTTCAGTTGGTTACCATCTGTATCCCCCGAAAAACAGACTTCTAGTCTCAGTGGGCCTACTGGGTCAACAAAATTCAATAAATAAAGTAAAAGTGACTTTAAATTGAAGATGGCAATTTGTCTTTTTAATTCCTAGAATCTGGGTGGTTCTTAAATTTAGAATAAAATGAACTCTCCTTTAAAACCAGTTTTGGTGGTTTGAAATGCATATTATTCATTTATTATAACTGGCTTCCCCTTTTTTCCATAGGGAAACCATGGCATAATTTGTCATAATAAAGGAATGTTTATTATAGCAAACATGCACATGGTTTCCCTCAGTCTGCGCATGCGCAAGCCGGAGTTCCTGGCTTCCTGACCGTTGTCCGCTTCCTTTCACACCAAACCGGTAACAGCTACAGAACCACCACTCAGACTCGGTGGTAAGTGTTTTTAATCATAAATGTAGCAAAATAAAAAAAAAAAAAAAAAAAACATACGCCTGCCAAAGGAAATGAATGAAGAAAAAAAAACATATCAGACAATCTTCCACAGCCCATTATTAAACATCACGGAACATATAGAACCCAGAGCATGCTTAGTGGGGGATTATTCTCAAGTGAGTGTCACGGAAAGGAAATACCATCTAGCAATGATAGCAATGTCGGTAAAAAAGCTGGTGCTTAGACATTGGCTGGCCACGGATATATTATCCTACACGGAATGGCTGCAGGAACTTTTATTTAATTTATCAGTGGAAAGAATGATTGCTAGCACACATAACAAAATGCCTAAATTTGAGAAATATTGGAGTAAGTTATATACGCTGTACTCCCTATGACAAAGATCAGGTGCTTAAGAAGGTACCTCTTGTAAATGGGAATACTGCTGTATTCGGAATGCCATGAGCAGGGAGGTTTGGGGGGGGAGGGAACTCTGTGAACTGTTAATAATGTACTGTTTGGTTCCTTTTACTGTATCCACATGATATAATAATGCATCCTTTTAAGGACGAGTGTGTAAAATAAATAAAATATACTGAATTAAAAAAAAAAAAAAAAAAGACAATCTTCCACAGACCATGAACTGAAACTGGACTGCGGCCGCATAGCAACAGTTTTTTTTATTTTATATAATTGCTGTGTCAAAAATGGAAACCCAGCAATTATATAAAAGAAATTATGGCATGGTGTGTTTAAACTCGAAGTTTACACATACACACACATCTTGGTGTTAGATGCTGTAATAAACCCCTCAAGCTTCGCTCTTGGGGTTTATGTAGCATCTAACACCTTGGGGGGGTGTAAACATTTTGTTACACACACCACCACATACTTTATTCTATCTGTAAATAATTGGCATGTAATAAGTAGGGCATGTTCTTTTTTTCTCATAGCAGAAGCCAGTTGTAATTTGCTGTTATAACTCGTTGGCTATAACAGCAAACATACATCAGCTTCTGCTCTGCTCTGCAAGTGCTCAGTCAGCCATGTTGCTCTCACAAAATTAGCATCAGAGATTGTAAAAACACTCTAGACTGCATTTCCTAGACTCAGAGAGGATCAAACATTAAGAAAACCTCAGAAAACACAGCTCACAAGTCTATTTACTTCACATTTCACAAGATTTTTTCAGGTCTAGCTCCTCATTGTCACAGTGATTTGCAAATGCACTACAGAGTTACAACTCTGAACACGGAACTCTGAACCACATTTGGGAACTCTGAACCACATTTGCATATCACCATGACAATGACAACCTCGTCCTGAACAAAATCTTCAAAATGTTTACTACAAATGTGTCAGCGAAGTTTTAAAACTTATTTTTACTGTATTTTAAACCTCCCATGATAACGTTTAAATATATGTTATACAGCTTTCACTACCTCCGGTTTTCAGTCAAAAACATTCCCATTCCCCTTCTCAAAAATACTGTACGTGAAAGCAACCTCTTATTAGCCCATTGTAAAAAGTTGTAAAACCAGTAAAATACAATTTCTTCAAGAGTATGCCATGGTTTATTTAGTTTTTTAAGTGTTGTGTAACATATTCTAATAAATAAAAAGCAAACACAAGATTTTCAAAAACAGCATTTCTCTGGTTGGTGAAAAAACATCCCCAACAATTACATACAATACCACATGGGGGAGCGCATAATGAGAATTTAATGCACACCGAGGTGTGGGATGCTCTGATAGGTAGCACACTTCAGGTGTGCATATGAACATACGAATGTGCCAGCAGAAACAGACCACCAGGTCTATCTAAGTCTGCTCGAGTGTGCAGCCAACACCCCTAGTCTGCAGCTGCCCCAACTGCCCTCCCTTTTGTCATCCCACTGCCACCCCCTACCTTCACCCTCCTCTGCTGCCAGTCCCATGCCCTTTTGAAGCTGTTCACAGATTTACATGATACCACCCATTCTGGTGGGGCATGCCATTTTGCTACCACCCTCTCTGTGAAATAGTGTCTCCTCATTTCCTTCCTAAATCTTCCCACCTCCATTCTTAGCCCGTGCCCCCTGGTGACCCTCCCCCTCCTTAATTTATAGACCCCATCGGCCCCATCCTTACTGATTCCCCTCAGATACTTGAATGTCTCTATCATGTCCCCCCTGTCCCTTCTGTCCTGCAGGGTGTACATATTTAGGTCTCCCAGCCTGCTATCATAATCTCTCCCCTCCATTCCACATATCATCTTTGTTGCCCTCCTCTGCACCCCCTCCAACATCAACAAAGTCCAAGAGGGTGGCATCTTTCAGAAAAAGAGATGTGCAAGAACAAGGGGGCAGAATTTGAAGATAGAGGGGGGATGGCTCAGAGGTAATGTGAGGAAGTATATTTTTACAGAGAGAGAGTTGTGGATGCATGGAACAGCCTCCCTGAGGAGGTCGTGGAGTCAAGAACAGTGGGGGAATTCAAGAATGCATAAGGCAGTCCTAGTGGGGGGTAGGAGGAAGTAAGCTGTTGGTTAATTAGGATCTGCAGCTTATCTGTTAGGTAGGAAAATGGGCAGACTAGGTGGGCCAAGCGGTCCTTATCTGCCGTCAAATTCTATGTTTCTATGTGTCTCCAGCAGCCTGATATCATGCTTTAGGTATGGCCTCCAAAACTACATACAATACTCTAAGTGTGGCCTTACCAGTGACCTGTAGAGGGGCAAGATCACCTCACTTCGCCTGGATGAAAACCCCCTCACTATGCAACCCAGCATTTGGTTCACTTTTGCAGCCACTCTCCTGCACTGGGCATTGTTGTTCATGGTCCCTGTTATCATTACCGCAAGGTCCTTCTCCTCCTCAGTGATCCCCAGCTTAACCCCCCCCCCCAGCCAGTATTCTCTCCTTGGGTTCTTCACCACAAAGTGCATAACCTTACACTTCTTCGCATTGAACCCCAGCTGCTGCCTCTCTGACCACTCCTCTAGCTTGGGTAGGTCCCCTTGCAGCTGCTTCCACCCCACTTCTCCATCCACAACTGCTCTGATTTTGGTGTCGTCAGTAAACAGACTTACCTTGTTCACCACCCCATGTCCAATATCTGATATGAAGAGCCCAAACAATACTGGCCCCAACACAGAGCCCTGTAGCACCCTACTCATCACTGGCCTTGGAGCTGAGAGCTCCCCCCTCACCACCACCCATTGCAGCCTCCCACTCAGCCAGCTTGCAATCCAGTTCATCATTTTTGCCCCTACTCCTACACCAGTAAGCTTCCACCCAATCTGCCCATGAGGCACCGAATCGAAGGCCTTGCTGAAGTCCAAGTGTGCATTAAATTATCATTATGCACTCCTCCATGTATTATTGCATATATAATTATTGGTCAATTACATCCACAATTATGAACACTTTCAAATTCCATACCACATGAGAGATGATGCACATCTATGTATTACTGTTCATGTACTATGACACAAGTGATAATATCCAAGTGATAAAGTAAAGAATAATATATAGGCGACTGTATGTTATGACTTTTTTTTAAACACCTGAGGTGTGTGATGGCCCATAAACCTTGACAGTGAAGCTTGAGAGGTTCATGTGGTCATCACACACATAGGGTGTGTAAAATAACTTTATTAGCACACAGTACCTTTTTTGTTTTATAATAACTGCTGGAGGGGCATGAGCATAAAAATCAAGTTTCCGAACAGGGAAAATGAAAAGAGAGAATGCTAAACGCCATAATAACTGGGTATGACATCATTCCCGGTTATTATGGTGTTTGATCACATCGATAATCAGTGTGATAAAGTGAGTTGCCACTTGTTATTACATGAATGATAATACACGTGTATTATCGCATCTTTGCAATTAAAGATATTGAACCAGATTTTCAGAGGGTGGCACAGAGCCTGCATCAAGTTTCTGGCTGTGTGTCAACCGGGTTTGCTGCAACTGCATCTGATTTTAGTGGATTGGACACAGTTGCAACAGTTTACCCAAATATTTGGCACAAGCACCATAGAAAGGGTCCCAGGGATTGACTTGATTCTTCTTCCCCCCTCTGCCTCTAAATGGTTTCCTAGGTTTATTAATGATTGTGGTACTCGCTCCCAGGATACAATTTCTTTTCAGATACCTCTTTTTCACAGGGCTATCGGCCAGAGATCAGTTTTGTATAGGGCTCCTAAAGTTTTCAACTCTCTCTCTTCTGATTTTTTTCATTTTAAGTCCACTGGTAATTTTAAACACAAATTATTTTTATTTTTCGTAGCTTTCAGAAATGTACTTGTTAACTGTATTTGTATCTGTTTATCGTTCTGTACTAAATAAGATGTATTGTAATTTGTCAGCGTAATTTACTGTTTTTTGTATTATGTCTGTTTTTTGTAATGCTTGTTGCCTGTGAAAACAGGCAGTTTGCTCACCAGGCTTACAAGGATAAAAAATAAATAATGAAAAATGAAATGAAAATTATGTAAGCTAGACCACTAACTTGTGACAATTGCCACACAGGATGCAAATTCCCATTAGATTGCTGCAAGCCCGGTGTGCCATACAGTATCTTTGGCATACCAAGGGCTCGCGGCAATTAGACGCTTTAGAAAATCCAGCCCATTGTTTAAAAAATCAAAGCTAACCAAACAACATATATAATCCTCAAACCAGTATACGTTCTACAAACGAAAATACTGACTTCAATAACGGACTTCCTAGTACCCTTACTATTTTCCACCTCTATCTACTTTTAATAATACAAGTCAGTTAATTCAGTGAATGGAAAATATTTGCTATTTTTTACCTGTGGTGTCACAGACCAGAAATTATAAAGAATAAAACATGGTACGATTAATTCAGTGAGTTTTTTTTTTGTTTTTGTTACACACCCTCAGTGTGAGATGTGATGTCTTTATAAACGTTTCGAGCTTTGCTGTCACAGTTTACAGACATCACACACCTCAGGTGTGAATAAAACCTCATGATACACCCATTCCAGGACATTATTTACAATATAATTAATATGCAAATACATGTATATTGCTAAGTTACAAGGAGGTTTGAAAATAAGAAGGCTTTGGAACATTTTGGGTTGTGAATAAAATCAAAAGAGGTGGGTCTGTCCATAATTTCAAACATTACTTACAGGAAGAACTCCTTCCTCCCTTCGCCTTCTACTTTCTCGCATTACTGCTCTCCCTTTCTGCAACACTGCAGCTTGTTCCGAGTATGGTATCTCAGTATTAAATGTCTCTTCCTTTTCAGAGCCCCTTCTCCTATGTGATGTATCATTTGGTCTCTTGGTAGTTTCTGTCCACAAATTAAAAAGAAAATGTGAGCAGACTGCTAACATAAAAATGGTTAGTATGTACACAGATAAGAGCAAAATGCCAGATCTGCCTATAAAAGAGTCTATTTAAATGGTATTAGATGATATTTTTTGTAATATTCTTTTATGAAACATTTCTTTTCATTTTCAATACATAGTCAGTAGATGTCATATAGCATTATACTGGAAAAGATCCCTCCTAGCCAATCGGAATGCAGAGTTACTGTACAGTTATTTTGCAATAACCAGACAGTAGACTGAGTAATGAGACAGTGGCTCATAACGGCTCCTTTGCAAAACTAAGCTGTCAGTGTGAAAAAGATCTGACTCAGTGAAATTTCTGAGTATTGATCTAAGTAACAGACTGCTCACCCTCAGCGCCAGCTGCCATGCTCTTGACCACTCCTCGAGTTTCCCAAGTTCACTGTCCATTTTCCCTACCCCCTCCTGAGTGTCTACCCAGTTACAGATTTTGGTATCATCTGCAAAAAGGCATACCTTTCTTGTTGGTTCTTCTGCAATTTTACTTATTAAGACACTGAAGGGAACTGGTCCCAATACAGAGGACTGACTCCCTCCTGGTCACTCTACCATCATCAGGTTGAGGGCCGTTAACCACTCCCCTCTGTTACCTATCATAAAAACATACACTTTGATGTGTTTGGAGGCATGCAATGATGCTAGTGGTGGTGGTGGTGGGGGTGGTTCAAGAGTTATGTGAGGAAACATGTTTTCACTGAAAGGGTGGTGGATTTGGAGGGTTTAAAAACAACTTTGAAAGCCCATTTATTTAATCAGGCCTTTTCTGGTTTCTGATGTTAAGGGTTTATACCTGCAGTTGCTTATAAAGAAGAAATGTATGTGCTGAATTTCATGAATATTTTAAATATGTATGAGGTTGTGATTTTTATGTACATGTGATTTTTATGTTTCTGATTGTAAGGGTGCCCTGAGCTCGGGAAGGGAGCTTTTTAAAAATAAACTTGATGATGATTACGATGGCAGAAAAGGACTGCTTAGCCCACCTAGTGTGCCCGGATGATCCCTACCTATTCTGTCTCTGCAGACTCTATCTGGCCTCCTTTAACCCTTCCACCTCCCAGTATCCTATCTAATCAATCCTTATGTCTAGCCCATGCCTGCTTCAAGCTCCCTACTGTTCCAGTCCCCACCACTTCTTCTGGCAATCTATTTCTGGCATCTACCACCCTTTCGGTGAAAACATATTTCCTCACATAACTCTTGACCCCCCCACCACCACAACCACTAGCATCATTGCATGCCACCAAATCCTAGTGCTTGTTCTCATTTGAAAGAGACTCACCACCTGTACCCTATTTCACCCCTTTGACTTACTCACATGCCTCACTGTACCCCCTCTCTCTCTTTCTCTCGCCTTTGTTCCAGGATGCACATGTTGAGATTCCTCAATTTCTCTTCATTGGGCTTCTTGTACAAGCCATGTACAATAATAGTTGCCCTCCTCTGGACCACCTTTACTCTACGTCCTTTCTGAGGTGCAGTCTCCAAAACTGTACACAATCCTCCAGGTGTGGCCACACCAGCGAGAGATGTAATAGCAAAACCACCTCGCTCCTGCTGGAGATACCCTTCCCCATGCAACCCAGCACTCCACTAGCCTTACCCACTGCCTTATCACACTGCTCTGTCAGCTTGAGGTCTTTGGATATGATATCCCCAAGGTCTCTTTCTTGCTTAGTGACTGTTACTATTCCCCTCCCTATTATATACTCAGCTCCAGGGTTTCCATGTCCCAGGTGCATTATTTTGCACTTTTTGTCACCGAACCTCAACTGCTATGTTTTGATCATTCCTCAAGTTTCGAAAGATCCCTGCATATTTTTCAACCCCTTCTTGAGTGTCCCCCTTATTGCAGATTTTGGTATCATCTGTGAAAGGGCATACCATCCCTTCCAGCCGTTCTGTGCTATGTCTTATAAAGCTATTGAAAATGACTTGTCCCAATACCAAGCCCTGTAGTATCTCACTTGTCATGCTACCCCCCCCATACATAGAAACATAGACTTTGACGGCAGATAAGGACTGCTTGGCCCACCTAGTCTTCCCATTAAATGAGTGCCATTAAATACCACCCTCTGTCTTATATCATTTATACAGTTTCTAACACAGTTTACCACTATGGATCCCACCCCTAGGTCAACCACCTTCATAATCTGCCTACTATAAGGCACTGTGTCAAAGGCTGGGCCAAAGACTAAATAGGCCACATCCACTGCCCTTCCCAGATTGATTTCCCTGGTCATTCAGTCAAAGAAATCTATAACATTCATTTGGCAAGACCTCCCCACTCCGAATCTGTGTTCTCTGTGGACTTGCAGCCCATTGGATTAAAAATATTCTGTCACCCTTTCTTTCAGTAGCGCTTCTATTGATTTCCCAACCAATGAAGTGAGACTCACCAGCCTGTTGTCGCCAGCCGCCTCCCTGCTGCCGCTCTTATTTAAAGGGACAGCATCAACCCTTTTCCAGTCTGCTGAGAGCACTGCTGTTTCAAGTGAGTTGTTCAACAAGGCTGTCAGTGAGCAGCCAGAAGCTCCCTACACTTGTTTAGTACACTTTATCTCCACAATCTTTTTTTGCGAATAGGTATATTGCATTGAGACAATGCTACCTTAAATATGCATGCTGTGAATTCTAAATAGACAAGTAAGGCTACTTGTATTCAACATGTTTCACTATATGGGTTTAGAGAAGCACCGTGATTAGGTTATTAAGTTGTGCTTCAGACTACTGAATATTTTCTATTGTAAAGAACGATAAAGAGGTGATTTTGACACAAGTTTAAAGAATCATTTGAAATTACTGATTTAAGATAACAGTGTCTCCAATGCATTATACCTATTCGCAAAAATGAATCAATATAACTGAATGAGAAGATAAAGTGGATGATGTATTTATATATTTTGTACATGTAATAGGGATGGATATTGGACTACATTGTGTTGAATGAAATTTTAACACTCACTGAAACAGATATACAAGATTGATCCTCCTGTGAGTTTAATTTCGATACATAATAATAAGTAATTTTGAAATTAATTGAAAAGAATTTTGACACAAACATGTAATTTTGGCTGGCAAAGTTTATTTTCTCTTTTGATATGAATATGAAAGCTTTTCCTGATGAAGTGGCCTATGGCACGAAACACTGAAGACTTAATAATAAAAGAATTTCAGGGCTTCATAAAAATAGACAATAAATTGATTTGGTGAGTCAGACAGTTCTTAATGTTTTTCTGTTTTGTTCTTTGGACTATCCAATTTGGAAGTCTCCTCATGTTTAAAGAAGCATCTATAAATTTCAGGATCACAGTTCCCGAGGCAATTGATTAATTAAAGTCCAAATAGGCCATGTCTACTGCCCTCCTGTGATCTATTTCCCTGGTCACCCAGTCAAAGAAATCCATCAGATTCATCTAACATGACCTCCCCGTAAATCTTTGCTGCCTGTGGTCTTGCAGCCGATTGGATTAAAAAAGATCCCTTATAAGACTAATGCTGATATAAGGCCACTACAGTATGGCTCCCCCTGCCACTAAAACCTAGTACATAACCTTCATCTATATAGTGATACCTCATTGCAAAGTTTCACATTAATTGTCTCCCACAGACAACTTTACTGTATTTGTGCATAACACTAATAAATGTTCAACATGCTTGTCAAAGCTTTTTTTAAAGATTTTTTTTTTTTACTTTATTTCTTTTAGGCCCCCCTGTCCAGGCCTCCTTTAGCCCTGCCAGTGCCACTGCCTGTCATGGGAGCCAACATCACCATACCCCACTGGCTTGCCCCCGAGGGAGTTCCTTGCCTTCAGCTCCATGGCAGATGGCAATCACAAATCCAGTTGCCATTGGTGAGGGGAAGAGGCACCTGAGTTCACTTCAGATGGAGAGACAGAATGCTGAGGCCCCAAGTGACCTGCCTAGGTAGTGACCTCCTATTTCCCTTTGATTTGTCTTTAAACCGCTCCCTAAGGCCTATTGTACTGGTAAATCCCATCACTAGAAAATCAAAGCACTTAACGAAACAGTTTCAAGCAAACTGCACATGCATAGTACAAATTTAGTTTAGTTAATTTTTTTGTTTTCCAGGAAAGCAGGACTGGGCAATTCTGCTTATTTTCAGCCTTGTCCCAGGAGGAAGGGGGAATACAGATGGTAACCAACTGAAATTGAATCAGATTAAGCTCTTGGTGGTATTTCTTTTTAGTGAATGGGGGAAATTTGGCCAGGATACCCGGGAAATTCCCCTACTCTTTTCGAGAAGTGTCATGGGATCTTTAACATCCACCTGAACAACCACCAGAACAGGCAAATGGGACCTCGGTTTAATGGCTCATCCAAAAGACGGCACCTCAGGAGTGCAGCATCCCCCTCATGATGCATTACAGTGTCACTACTAGGATTTTACTCCAAGTGCTTAGCATGGGGATTAAAGCTATTTTAAAATGATTTTCCGACATAGCTGAGGGCAGCTACCACTCACATATTGTGGTAGCTGCCCTCAGTAGCACTAGTTAATCCAGCCTAGTTTAAATAATAAATTTGCTCTGTACCTTTGTATTCTTACTCGTAATTTTGTATTTTGCAATACAGCTTGACCGGTTCTGAAGTTCCTGGTGACTGTGACATGCCCCATGCTCAAGCACGTAGCGTGTGACCAGGAATCGAGGTGCACCCATATGAATGAATAGCCAGATTTCATTCCATTTTAAGCATCGACCATTTAAAGATCAAGGACACCGGCTCGACTCAACATGACCTTTGTTAGTCGAGGCGTCCTTCATTAATCTTTAGGTGGTCATTCTGGAGCTTAAAACTGAATAAAAAATCTGGCCCCATCCATTTCAATGGGGTGCACCCCCACACTCTCCCTGGTCACACGTCATTATGTGCTTTAGTGCGGGGGCATGTCACGATTACCAGGAACTTCAGAACCAGTCGAGCTGTATTGCAAAATACAAAATTACAAGTAAAAATACAAAGGTACGGAGCAGAATTTATTATTTAACCCAGGCTGGGTTAACTAGTGCTGAGGGCAGCTACCACAACATGTGAGTAGCTGCCCTAAATCGGAGAATTCCTTTAAGGCCAATCAAGCCACTAGTTCCATGGCACACCTGATGCATGGGATTACACATCTTCTCTTCCCCTGTGCTGCCCTCAACTGCACTGCCAACTGTGCTCCTTCAGGTGGGCTGTTGTCTCCTAGGGCCTAGTGAGAAGGTCCTGTCTGAGGGGAAATTCAACTGGTTTGTAGATGCTTAGGTGGAGGGTGGTATAAGTAACAAACCTGCTTGGCACCATCTAGAGCTATTCGAATCATTCAGGGTGTTCTTGGTGCACCTTGAAGATGAACCACATTAGGAGCGAGAAGGGAGTGGAAGCATGCAAGAACCTCCCTATCAATTTAGGGCAAAAGCTTCCGCCCATATTGTTCCTCTTTCTGGCTGTCTTGCACAGAAGAGAGGATGATTTCTATTTTGCCAGGAGGTAAACAGATCTGGGGAGTTCCCCGCTTTTCTAAGATTCATCATCATTCATTTATTGGATAGCAAACTGAGAATTATATTCTTATCTAAAGTCGTGTCCAACATAAAAAGAAAACAGTACATTACAACGATCAGTTACATAATAAAAAAGTGCTATAAAATACCTTGCAAGGCCGGCCCACTGGCGCAGCGGTCAGATTTCCACTTGTGACACCGGCGACTCGGGTTCGGGAACGGACCCAGGTTGCGGCAGGGCCAGCTGGGGGGAGAAGAATTGAGCATCGTTGACTGCTCTCCTTCTCCGGAGGGAGGGCAAGCATGAGTAATTGGTAGTGTAGCAACACCCAGCGGAGGCTGGGTTCACTACTCGCACCGATGCCAAGTAGACTCAGGGGCGGGGCAGATGCTGGATGTCATTGCACGTCCCTGCCCCTTCTTACATGGGGAAAAAACACTATGCCCTCAGCCATCTTCATGAAGGCCTGCCCCTTGTCTCAATCAGCCTCTGCCACCAGCTCCCGACCAGATATATGTATCGGGGCACTGAAGTGGAACAGTGTCACAACCCTGCCCTCTGGGTGGGGGGAGTCAGAGGTAAACGTGGAGTGCAGGCAATTGACGGAGGTGGAGACACAGGGGTCCATGACTAGGATGGATACAGATGGTAAGAGGGCACACAAAAAGGATACTAATTAAAAAAAAATAATAATAAACTACCTTGCATATAAATATTCAATTAATTCGATTAACCAAAGCAGTTACAATGTTTATAAGACAAACTTGCTAATGATGTTCTAAAACTAGACATGAGTAATAATACCTGCACACCTAGTTGTTTTTGTATCCTAGCCCATGTACGGGGTACAGCTACTGCACCGGTCATTTGCCCACTCTTAGTTTTGATTTTTGGAATGTGGAAAGAAATCTGAGTAGCTGATCATAAAGAATGTTTGGAGGGAATTTTAAGCTGTAGTTTACTTAATAAAAATGAGGGCATGGACTTAAGAATGAACTTATATACAAACAAATTTCAATGGAACCCCCTACAACCTGATAAAGAAGTCCAGCCTAGTGCTTTAAACAATATACAGCTGTGTGTTTTATAGGGTAAGTCTGTAGTAAACCTACTGTACAATGGGTCTAATGTATTAAGTAATGTTGTTGTTCTACGCCTATAAATAAAGTCTCCATAATCTAAGACACTGGCAAAAACAAAGATGTGACTAAAAATTTCTTTAGCGGAAAACTAAACAAATAATGATTTCTGTAGAAAAATCCTAATAATTGCTTACATCTTAGAGATGTTTTTTATGTGTCAATCAAATGTTACATGACTATCTAAAGTGAGACCCAAGTATTTGTATTGATAAGCCCTACTGATACAAATACCTGAAGCAGCCTGAATATGGGCAGAAAATGCAGTTCAAAACCTCCTGGTTTAGAGACCATTTATGAGGGACAGTCTCCAGATGAATAAGATAGTTCAGTTCACCCACCATGTGAACTGGAAGGAGGTGAATGTGAGTAGCAAAGGATAAGTTCCACAGCCTCGTGGTTTCCTGAAAGTCTGGTTGACTTAGCGCCCTCATATGTGTTTGGGTAGAACAATGCAGTGGTGCAGTGCAGATCATCTGTGTTTACCCAAACTGTTTGATCTACAACCAGTGATCCAAATTCCTAAAAAACAAATTGCCCTTAATTGCCCTTAGCTTTAGGACACTGATATGCAGGTAGGATTCATTCTTGGACCTTGTCCTGGAGCTCCCCACTCTGACAATATAGCATCTGTGGTCAAGTGGCAGGTAAGACAAGAGGGTTGAAAGGGCAGGATTACAAATACAGAATGTGATGGCAGATAAGAGCCACTGGGCCCACCCAGTCTGCCCACACCATTCCTTCTATGAGGTTCTGTTCCATCTGCCACTGAAGCAGTCCATCCACCAGCTTTGTTGGCAAAGTTACATAATGCTCCATAGTGCCTTTCCTCTGAGACCACGTTTCTTGAGATACCACTGAACTGGCTTTATGTGAAGCCAAGCTCAAGGGCCCACAAATGTGGTTGAAGCTATCAGGTCCAGGAGATTAGAGAATTCCCTGGTCATGGGCAACAGCCCCACCTGAAAGGACCCACTGAAGGCTATCAGAGCTAAGGTTCAATCCAGCAGCAGGGGTGCTTTGACTTGAACTGGATCCAGTTCTACCCCAACAAATGTGATGTTCTGAGTTGGGGTGAGTTTAGACTTCTTTAGATTCAGAAAGAACCCCAGTTTCTAAAATGTATCCACAGTGAGATTCTAAGCTCTCACAACTACAGAAAAAACAGCTTGTATCAGCCAGTTGTCCAGGTATGGATAAATTGACACTCCCTGCCTGTACAGGTAGACTGCTACCACTGACAGGCATTTGGACAAAAACCATGGTAACTGCAGGTGATCCAAAAGGCAAGGCTCTGTATTGATATGTTCTGTCACCCACTCTGAATCTCAAAACGTTTTGGTGAGAAGCTCTAAAGAAGGATGTAAAAGCACCCATCCTTAAGATCCAGAGAGCAGAACCAAGCTCTCTGTCTTAGAGAGGGATAGAGTTACAGTATTTTCTTTCAAATAAACCATCTTAGTTTTGTGTCTCAAAAATTTGTTCAGGCCTTTCAGCTCCAATATGGGTTGCTGCTCTCTAAACATTTTGGGGCACAAGGAAGTAATGCGAAAGAAATCGTTTCCCCTTTTTTCCACAATTTCTTCTTTTGTAAGCTTTCTTTATTCATAATCACTTGTATGCAAAAGTTCATAAAAGAAGGATTTTTTTCTCTTGTGAGGGGAGACTGTTCTTTGATGATCTTGTTTTGTGAGATCTTCTTTCGTGTCTTCTTTCAAGAGGTGGATTCTTCTGTTGTGAGCTTCTTTTGTGAGGTTTCTTTTTTAGTAAGACCATATGAAAGAAGAAAATCTGCTTATGGAAGAAAAACGTCTTTGTAGAGAAAAACAACTTTTGTTTATAACAATGCCATTTAAAAAAAAAGTACCTAAAATTTCTAACATGGCTTTTTTTTACCACACCTGTATATTTAATAAATCAGTGATGCTGCATTTGTGTCATGTGCAAACAGTTATATGTTGCTTGCCTGACATGATGATGGCTTTATGTGGTTGCTTGTGTGGTGTCCATTTGCTGCTTTGGGTGAGGGGGTGAGGAGTTAGGGTTGGAAACCCTAACACCACACTTCCCTACTTTTGTTACATTAAGTTGAATCCTAACTGTGGCATTAGTGCAGTTTTTGCAATAAATGTTTATATATATATATATATATATTTATATATGTTTAAAAATAATTTATGCATAGTTAGGGTCAAGAAAATAGGTCATGACATGTGTCATTAGGATTTACAGCCATAACACCCAACCCCCCCATCCCCTCCAGGCAGCACAGCATGTGTGGGGTGTGCCTTGGGGTTCTCATGCCTAACACTCACCCTATTCCATCAGTGAATAAGGTCAGACGTGTACACTGTATGAAAATGAGGTAAGCATTAGGCTTGAGAACTCTGAGGCACACTCACACCTGCTGTGCTTACTGGGGGGGTGGGGTGAGTGTTAGGGTTGTAAACCCTAATGCCACATTCCCCATCTTTTGTCACTTTGACCCTAACTAGTGTATTAAAAAAGTTTTTTGCAATTTATTTCCTTACTCTCTGAGACAGTATAATCATATCCATATGTTGCTGTGGGAGCACAGGGTCCTTTGGAGCCTGCGGTCCCATGCATATTTAATTTTTTTTCAGATTTTAAATTTAAAACTTAAATGTCCCCTTTCTCTGGTATCCAGTGGAACCCCCCACCCTGGAATTGTGGCCCAGTCTCCATTAATGTGTAGTTAATAGCCCTGGTATCTGGTGGCACCCTGCACCCTCCTGTGCTCCCATGCATATATAAATGTTTCAGATTTTATTTTTGAAACTTAAATTTCCCTTTTCCATGGTAACCAGTGGAACCCCCCACCCTGCAATTGTGGCCCGGTCCCCATTAATGTGTAGTTATTAGCCCTGGTGTCTAGTGGCACCCCACCACCCTCCAATTTCCATATATTTGTTATATTTTCATTGGTGCCCAGTGGTACCCCCCAACCCTCCAATTGTGATGCTGCCCCCCATTACGTTTCAGTTACTAGCCCTGTTGTGTAGTGGATTCCCCCACCCTCCTGTTTTCATATCTTTTTGTTTTACATTTTCATTGGTGTCCAGTGGTACCCCCCACCCTTCAATTGTACGCGTCCCATTACTCTTAACTTTATAGCCCTGGCATCTAGTGACACCCTCTGATTTGTGTATATTTTGTTTTATATCTTCATTGGTGTCCAGTGGAACACCCCACTCTCCCATATCCTCTGATTCTGTAAATTACTTTTTAACTTTATAGCCCTGGTGTCCAGTGGCACCCTCATCTTCAGTTTGTATATATTTTGTTGTATATCTTCATTGGTGTCCATTGGAACCCCTCCCACCCTCCCATGTCCCTCATATTCTGTAAATAATGAAATTATCCTCAATAACTTTCATTTCTTTTTGTTAACTTGTAAAAAAGTCCAGTGATAATCGCACCCACACCCCCACCCAATCTCCCACTGTGCATCCATCACCCCACACACCCCCCTTGACTACCCCACACACCCTCACTTACCTGAACTGACCCCACAGTGAAGATCTATTTTCTGACTGAAGACTCGTCTTGCTGCTGGAACCAGTGGCTACTGTCTGAGAAGCAAGGTAACTGTGGTCAGAAATTCCACTGAAATACACTGAACTGCAGTTACCTTATTTCTCACTCAGCAGTCACTGGTTCCAGCAGTAAGATGCACCTTTGATCAGAGAGTGCATCTTCACTGTGGGACCAGTTCAGGAGAGTGAGGGTGTAGGGGGGTCTACGGGAGTGCAGGGTGGTCAGTGCACAGTGGGAAGTCAGGTGGCTGTGAGCATGTGATCACCAGTGGACATTTTTTTTTTTACAGGTGACAAAAATACAACATATTGAGGGACTGTTTTCTTATTTACAGACTAGTTTGGACATGGGGGTGCCACTGGACACCAATGAAGATGGAAAAACATATATGGAAATCGGAAGGTGGGAGGAGTGCCACTAGACACCAGGGCGATAAACATAACAGTAATGGGGACCAGGGAACAACTGGAGGGTGAAGGGTACCACTGGACACCAATGAAACTCAAATAAATACACTGGGACAGGGATAGAAAAATCCTTTTGCATGGCAGTAAATCCTTTTTCCTCATTTATTTTTTTTGCTTGCTCGAAAAGGTCTCTATTGTCATGCAAAAGGATTTTGGACTTGATTCTTTTGTTACCCTTTTTTGCATGAAAGGATCCTTTACTGTGAATCCTTTTTCATTCTTACGAAAAAGGATCTTATTTCGCGAAAAAGGATTTTGGACTTAGTTTTTTCTGAAATCCTTTTTCATGACTCAGGATCCTTTTTTGCGAGAATGAAAAAGGATTCATGATAAAGGATGTTAGCGAGTAAGGAAAAAGAATTGAAATAATGTAAAAACAATGTCCAGGTGGCATACTAGGAGTAAAGAATTAAAGAATCCACCTAATGAAGTCCCGATGAGCAACACACATGTTTTGGTGTCTCTGCTACACATCATTTTGGCAAGTTTTGAAATTTTTTTAGGTTGAAAAAACAGAAAAAAAAATAGTGGCTCATGAAAAAGGAATTTTTCCTCACAAAAAAAATCCTTTTTTGGGAGACCAAATTTCTTTTTTTGTTCCAGGAAGCTATCCTCGAGAGTGAAATTCGCATTGGAAATAATGGGAATTTTAAAACAGAATAACTTTTGAACGCAGTGATATTTTTCCACCAAACCAGTGAAGGGCACTTCTGTGGCCCAATCTGTTTCTACCCTAAAAATTGCAGACCAAAACTCCAAACTGTCTGGGCACAAGGCGATGACAAAAACCAGCAAAAAAGGCAAATTTTAAGGTTTTTTGTACTATCCAGATCTCAGAATCCACACATCTGACCAGAACAACACTTGGAATGTCAAGAGATGTACCCCATGAGATCATGCATGCAAAATATTTTGCAAATCTGTTTAATGGTTGCAAAGTTCTTAAAGTGCAAAATCTGAGGTTTAACATAGAAACCCAAGCTGAATCCTAACTATAGGAGCACTACCACACCGCTAATATATATATATATATATATATATATATAATATGTGATGGGCATGAGTGTGATATGGAAAATATTTTCGCTCCTCTAGAGTGACCTCTGGATTCACGAGTGGCAAAGCCACAAGTGAGCATCCAGAGATCACTGTGCAGAAGTGAAAATATTGTGCATGTCACATGAGTGCACATCACATAACCAATTTTATACAATGGGGGTCCCTGTTGTTGCAAAAGTTACCATTTGTGCAACTTTGCATGGCTTGCACAGCTTAGCGCAGGTTTGCGCAGGTGTAATAATTGGCAGATATTTTAACTCTGCTGATGTCAGCTTCAGATATCTCACTCCAGTGGAAATAATTGAGTTTATCAAACTGATATTTCTCTCACCCCCATTGCATAAATATATACACTACATATTCTTTGTAAAAAACTGCATTAATGCTAAAGTGACAAAAGTAGGGAAATATGGCTCTAGGGTTTCCAATTCTAAAACCCCATCTCTGAAGCAAATCAGGGGTGCAGTCTTCTCTGGGGTTGTCAACCCTAAAGCTTACCCCATTCCATATACTCCGGAAACATACTCACCTAATGGAGTGAGCTTTAGGGTTGACAACCTCAAGAAAGACTGCACCCCTGATTTGCTTCAGGGCTGGTGGTGGGGTTTTAGGGTTGCAAACCCTAAAGCCACATTTCCCTACTTTTATCACTTTAGTCTGAGCCCTGAATGTTATATTAGTGCAGTTTTTTGCAAAGAATTCCCTTACTTTTTGAGATAGTATAATTGTATTCTCATTTGTATGTGGGAGCGCAGATATAGACATATATGTTGCTCTGGGTCCTGTGCTCCCATTTGTATTAAACAGGAATCAAATTTTCAGCACAGCCTTCTTATTACCCCACCTCATGAACCTGATAAGGAAAATGTTGAAATCCCCACCAAAATGTGATTCCGTGCTGCCGCAATCCCACTGCATGCCACAGGTGTGAAAACACAGTTTGGTCAGTATTTGATAAGTGACAGCTGTCACATTCATGAGGTGGTATAAAGAGATACCTGTATTGAAAATTTAGAGTCAAAATATTTAAAATTGGTGAAGTTACCAGCAAACATAGCAAAATTTCAAAATATGCGCATAACTTTGCCATTTTTACACATTTGTTTCCTAACTTTTTCAGCACAGCCTTCCTATGACCCACGTCATGAACAAGGGTAGTGAAAATGTTCCAATCCCGCCCGAAAGATGATCTTTGCCAAGCGACTGTGAAATTGCCTTTTGGGCCTGACTTGTGGAATTCTACTGACATTGTTCATGACGTAGGGTCCCAAAATGGCTATGTTGAAAATTTGCTGTAAAAATATGCAAAATTGCCAAAGTTATGCATCAAAGATGAAATACATTGACGCTCACTTACCTTACATTGTCATATAGCAGTCAGAGATTCCAGCAGCAAGACATGTCTTCTATTAGAGAGTGGATCTTCATACTGGGACCTGTGTTGGTGAGTGAGGGTGTGTATGTGGGGGGTACAGGGTGATGGGTGCTCAGTGAGAAGTTAGGGTGGGGGTCAGACTTGCAAGGAACCATTTTTCTTTTCTACAGTCTTAAAAACAAAAGATATTGAGGGACTGTTTTTTTTTTTTTTATTACAGTGAGGACAGCAATGGGAAGGTGGGTGGGTAGGTGCCACTAGACACTAGGAAAACAAATTTGAAACCGGGATGGTGATCAGAGGGCAGAGGGTACGACTAGACACCAGGGAAGTATAAATGACAATTGGAGGCTTTGGGGTACCACTAGACACCAGGGAAAAGATGATGAACTATGGGGAACATTTGGTGTAAAAATATGCAAAATTGCCAAAGTTATGCATCAAAATTGAAATACACTGACGCTCACTTACCTTACATTGTCATATAGCAGTCGGAGATTCCAGCAGCAAGACATGTCTTCTATTAGAGAGTGGATCTTCATACTGGGACCTGTGCAGGTGAGTGAGGGTGTGTGGGGGGGTGGGTGCAGGGTGATGGGTGCTCAGTGAGAAGTTAGGGTGGGGGGCAGACTTGAGAGGAACCATTTTCCTTTTCTACAGTCTTAAAAACAAAAGATATTGAGGGATTGTTTTTTTTTTTTTTATTACAGTGAGGACAGCAATGGGAAGGTGGGTGGGTAGGTGCCACTAGACACTAGGAAAACAAATTTGAAACCGGGATGGTGATCAGAGGGCAGAGGGTACCACTAGACACCAGGGAAGTATAAATGACAATTGAAGGCTTTGGGGTACCACTAGACACCAGGGAAAAAAATGATGAAATATGGGGATGGCATAAGAAGGTGGGGGGTGCTACTAGACACCAGGAAAATTTAAATTAAATACAGGGATGGCATTGAGGGGTGGGGGTGCCACTAGATACCACAGATAGACACACACAATGAAGTAGGATGGTGATTGGAGGGTGGGGGGGTGTCAGACACCAGGGAAACACATCAAAACAATGGGAACAGTGATCAGAGGGTGGGGCATGCCACTAGGCACCAGGGTAAAGATGCCAGCAAAGGGAAAAGGATTTTCCACTCACAAAAAAATGATTTTTTTTGTGACTCATAATACAAAAAATAATCTGTTTTCAAATCACAAGTCACGAAAAAAGATTTATAATCTTAAAAAAAAAGAGCATTTTAAAGGCATTCCTTCAACAGTTAGATGCAGAATCCAGCAAAGGGGGTCCTGATAAGCAAGTTACATGTGTTGGTCTTGGTGTACTGTGGCATTTTTGTGGGCTTTCAATTTAAAAATTAAAGAAAAACAAGATGGTGGCATATGAGAAACCTCACAAAAAGTATTCCCCATACAAAAACTTCATACAGCTATTTTTTTAGGTGGACTGAACAGCTCAGGACCTGAAATGTTTAAACGTAGTGACTTCAGAATGGGGTAACATTTTTTCACCAAACCACCAAAGGAAATCATTCTGAGGCAAGCTCTTTCCACCCTGAAAATTTCAGACCAAAATTCCAAACTATCTGGATGCTATGCAATGGCAAAAAAACAGCAATTTTTTTTACATTTTTCGCTATGCACAGCTCAGAATCTGGAGATCTGAATGGAACAAACCATGGCACATCAGGAGATCTGCCCAAGGAGACCATGAATGCAAATGTTTGTGTAAATCCATTGAATGGTTGCTAAGATATTAAAGAGCAAAAATTGGAGTTCAACATTAAAGTGCCTACTCAATCTTAAATATAGTGGTGCTACCAGGCTATAGACAGACAGAGATAGTTTTCTACATAGTACTATAAAACGGATGTATTAAATTATATGGATTTACTAGTGCAGCTGGTTCTAGGACCACATAACTCTATGGTGTTACATCAATAGCCACTGGTGTCTGAATATATCAATATATATTTATTTGTATGAAATTATTAGTTGTACAATATGGTTATTGTATAAATAAGTGCTTTTCAGTATATCTGCTTATGTCCTGAGGAAGATACTTTGACCTTGAAATGTCAGCTATATTAGAAGCAGCATTTTGTGTGAGTGCTTGAGATTCTGAAAAAAAAAAGCTTTACAAAAACAAACATTATATTTTCGATGTGGTGAGTGGGTCTATATTTCCTTACCCGAATACTAGGAAGAGACTAGCAAGAAGGCAGTTCTGCTGGCATTGGGCTGATTGGGCTGATTATAGAGTTGCTATGGAAGCCACGCCCCTTACCTTTGCTGTGATTACATAGATACATAGACAGTGTCAGCAGATAAGGGCCTACGGCCCACCCAGTCTACCCACCCACCTGCCCATGTCCATTTCAGCTTGTAAGTTCACTTTATGTTTTCCTAGAAGTATGTTGCCCCTTACCCCTGACCTCCAGAATTCCTTTATGTCTATGATTATTAGGGTAAGGGTTTGCATCAGTTTGCCAGAGCCCCTGAGGGCTTGGATGGGTATAAAAGAGGTGAACGGTGACCTGAGGCAGGTTGGTGCATCTCAAAAAAGCCTGTCTCCTTATGACCATGCCAGTAGCCATGCCCCTAGCAGCAGCATCAACAGCATCCATAGCCATTTGCAGCTGCTGTTTGGAGGCATAAACACCATATCGGACAGTATGCAGGAAATGCTTCCTTGGCTCCTTGGATAGCTTTTCCATAAAGGAAAGCAAAGAAGACCATTGAGCATGCTTGTATTTGTCAGAATGCCCTAGATAGAAAGCCCACCACAATGCAAGGGAGGCCCTAAAATACACCCTCTTTCCAAAAGAATTCATCACATAACTCTCTTTATCAGATGGGTTGCCTGAGATGGTGGATCTGGAATTCTCAGTTGCAGTCATAGGTAGAGATGTTGCAAAGTTTTAATTCACCCGCATAGTTCAGGGAAAGTTGCCAAATTCAGCTCTGTGGATCATTTCCCAAAGTTTTTCTATTTAATAGGAACTTTGCCATTTGTAATTTTGACTTTAACTTCTCCTCGGGGTACATAAAGGTGAAGTTGGGTCAAAATGACTTCCACCAACTACTCTTTTTGTGTTTTTGTTTTTTAAAGTGCAAAATAAAACTGTCCCTGGTGTCTACTGGTGCCCGTCCACCGATCGCTGGCCCGATGTTAAATAATGATCATTCCCTAGTGTCTAGTGGTCCCCACCCCCTGCCATTTGCTGGTCCAATGTTAAATAATAATTATTCCCTGGTATCTAGTGCCCCCCCAACCCCCACTATTCGATGTCCTGATATTAAATAAAAACATTTCTCTTGTTTCTAGTGGTCCCCCCTGCCAATCACCTGCCCAATGGTAAATAAATATCTTTCCCCGGTGTCTAGTAGCCCCTCCCAGCCAATCACTGGCCCAATGTGAAATAATGCTCATTCCCTGGTGTTTAGTAGCCCCCCACCCACACCATTCACCAGCTCAATGTTAAATAAAAATATTTTCCTGGTGTGTAGCCCCCCACTGATCGCTGGCCCGATGTTAAATAAAAATCTTTCTCTGATGTATAGTGGCCCCACCCCCCACTGATTGCTGGCCCAATGTTAAATAATGATCATTCCTTGGTGTCTAGTGCCCCCCACCATTTGCCAGCCTGATGTTAAATAATGATTATTCCCTGGTGTCCAGTGATCGTCCCCCCCCGCTGATCACCGCCCTGACATTAAATAAACCTCTTTCCCTGGTGTCTAGTGGTCCCTCCGCCCACCTGATCAGCTGCCCAACACACAGACACCATTTCCCTGGTACGCAGTGTAGCCTCGCTCCCATCTCGATCCCCTGTATATTACAGATAAACCATTCCTTGGTGGTCTAGGGTTCCCCCCTCCCTATGCGCAATCCCTTCTTGCATTAAACAGTATAGTTCTTCAGGAAGTCAGCGTGTCCCCTCCCCATCTCTGATTCTACCTGTATTAAATGTATGCTTCCCTGGTAGCCTAACTAGATCACCAAGGAAGCATACATTTTAATGCAAGGAGGGATTGGGGATAGGGTGGGGACTGCTAGGGAATTGTTTACCTAATATACAGGGATTGGGATGGGGTGGAGATACACTGTACACCAGGGAAACGGTGTCTGTGTGTCAGGCGGTTGGGGGGAGGGACCACTAGACACCAGGGAAAATGTTAAACATAGGGCCAGTGATTGACAGGGGGCCAGTAGACACCATGGAATGATCATTATTTAACACTGGGCAGGTGAACGTTGGGGGGACAACTAGACATCAGGGAATGATTGTTATTTAACATTGGGTTGGCAATTGGCAGGGGGAGGACCACTAGACACCAGAGAATAATCATTATTTAGCATCAGGCCTGTGAACAGTAGGAGGGGAGCACTAGACTGCAGGGAATGATCATTATTTAACATCAGGCTGGGGAATGGTGGGGAGGGGACCACTAGACACCAGAAAATGAATGTTGTAAACTTCTCATCTGTCCCTAACTCTGCTACTACTTTTCTATTAAGATACACTTTACAGTGCTTGACACTTTTTATTTGGTTTCTGAAATTTCTAATGAATCTTTTAATTTTTATTTTGTTAACATGGGTACCCATTTTATAAGCAGAATAAGACACTCCGAGGTGTGGTTTATGGGCTGATAAGAGCACTTCCCAGGTGCCAAAGGCACTGGGTGCACGTGCCTTGTGCCTCATTGCGCACCTTGGCATCAGGCCTGCGAACGGTAGGAGGGGAGCATTAGACAGCAAGGAATGATCATTATTTAACATCAGGCTGGGGATTGGTGGGAAGGGGACCACTGGACACCAGAAAATGAATGTTGTAAACTTCTCATCTGTCCCTAACTCTGCCGGTGGAGTTGCCAACTTTGCAGTTCACAGAATTATCAGTTTTCTGTGAATTTGGACTTCACACGGCAGATTAACTTCATGAAATGAGGTGAATTTGCAAATTACTCCACAGAGTGAAGTTTCCCAACTTCGCACATCACTAGTCACAGATACTTGGCCCTCAGCTGCTAACAGGGTCTGGAGGAACTCAAGATTTTCCTTAGGGATAACATATTATCAGCCTTTCTGCCTATGACTGGAGTCTGTAAAAGTTCCTTCCAGATAATTTTGACTAGGGAATGAAATTCCCCTATCACTAGCAAATTGACCCTCCCAGGGAGGTCTACCCTACATATTAAAGAAGCAGAATTCAATTGCAGACTTATTGTTCTGGAGCGTAATATCCAGCTCTATGGCCATTCTCATCAGAAATACCAGATAAGAGAATATATCTTTGGGCTTACAGATATAGGAGGTACTTACAATGTCACCAGAAACATTTTGGGTTATATCCAGAGACCCTTCTCCTTCTGAGAAGCTGTATGAATCTAACTCTCAATCTGCCTCTTCTCTAGGTGCTTTGGGGCTTAACCTGGAACAACCTGAGAGGGATATCTTTGCCCTGAGGCCCACTTGAAAGGGCAGTGGCCCTATGACTGAGCTTTTTGGAAGTGTTTCACCACCAACTGGATGGCCCTGAGAAAAGGCAGCAGCTGCAAGGACTGGGTTTTGCTGTTCCCTTCCCATAGCCAGTCACATGAGGAATGACAGGTTTACATAAGAGAGTGGTGAGCCCTTGCAAGTGGTCGTAAATAAGGTGTGACAGTTCCATACAAGAACCACCACCACCAATGAATGGCACCAATCTGCCTTGGGCCAAAAGTTTTTTTGATTTTTCAGGTTTTTAAGGTATGAAATTCTATTCCTGTTGAAATCAAAATGGTGGGGTCTTTTCTGTCTTTTAAAAACATTTAGACTCACTTTGGCCAGTTTAGCTGTATGTAAATATTTTATGTGATTTGCCTATTGTATTTTTTTGTACTTATTGGCATTGTTGCTCCAGGTCATCCATCAAAACAGTTTGTTAGCTCACTGGGTCAGTTTCAGTTATCAATAAAATCAAATCCGAAAATGTCCGTAACAGGAGTAGAGCTAGGAATCGATTCAGGTACCATCTCTGGATGGGAATGGACATAATCTTTTTTTTAGCAGTTCAAATGAACAAAAAGACTTATTAAGGCCTGGATCTCCAGCTTCCTGATGGACTCCATGGGGCTGGGAACCAACAGACTGGCCTTGGTACAGAGAACCAACATTTGATTCAGTATTTGATGACCCACTGGCATCAGTAATCAGTGATGACTAGAAGTTGAAGGTTCCTGATCTGGAATCGGAACTGTCAAGATGCCCCGCTTTAGAACCAGAGTCACAATGCTTTCCATCTAACCCAGAATTTGAGTTAGGCTGGACTTTTTAGAAGACCATTTATGTGTTTAACAGATGGATCCAGAGACTGGAATCTGCCCTCCTTTGTTTTCGAACTGGAACTGTGAAGGGAGGGCCTACCTGAAGTAAACTCTAATTTCCTCTGTCTTCCCTCTATGGACTTCATGTTTACAGTACCTTTTTACAATTGGGACAGTGAGTGAGCTAGAAAAGGTCAGGCTTAGACACACATCATGCCCATCTGCGTTTCCTGAAACCAAATGTATTGTAGGATTCACCCATGTGGGGCTCACAACAGAGTTGGAAGGAGTAGGAAAAAAAACCTCTAATATGGTGATGCTGACGTACGGCATGATTTACTGCTGTGGGAATTGAAAAGCACTTCTTTCGATAATATTGCTCTCAAAACAATGACAACGAAAGCACCTAGTGTGTAAATCTGAATGCAGTAACAAAATGTCTGGCTTACTCTCCTCCCTGTTCCGCCATCGCTCAGTCTGCTGTAGATCAGAGATGGAGTCCTCATTCCCTTGTAGTCCTTGCTGTAAGGAAATAAAAAGCATACTGCTAGGGTAACTTACACCTTACAATTAAACTGTGTGCCATGCACTTCGTAGAACAGAATGAAGCGTTGTTTACTGAAGAGGCAGCTGGCAGAGGACTGAACAAAACTGATAACCTTGGCATTGAAACAGGTTTACAAAACAGTGCCTTAAAAATCAAGAAAAAAAAGAAGAAAACAGATTTGTCAGACTCACACTACTTACTGTTTGTGGGGGACTGAAAACAGTCTTATTTTATTAAAGTAAAACAGTGTTTATCGCTTATATTAACCCTTGCTGTGCCGCCGACATGTATACACATCCTAAAAACTATACATTCTAAATCTTCTGGCAGCCTACAGGTTTTTAAAATTATAAGAAGTTTTAAGTTTTTGATCAATGAATTGTTACACTACAACCAGTCGGTACTGACTAGGAATGGAAAAAATTAGAACCTGACAGTAACTCTGCCATTTTTTTGTAAAAAGAATCTCAACAGAACCTTTTATCATGCTCTGAAAAGGGTCTGTTAATTTTAAAGCATTGGTTTTGAATTTTAAAGGAGTACTACACCCTCATGTTGCGTAACTGTTTGTTTCCTTGTCAACAGATAACTCTTTTTCATGTAGCTGCATATATATATATATATATATATATATATATATATATATATTTTGCTTTAGTTTATTTTCCCTGTTCACACCGCCCCTGTAACAAGCCTCTAGATTTCCATTTTCTGGTTGTTGAACTCTCATTGTCCCTGAGAACTGCATTAGCATATGAGAACATGATGCGACAGCACCCATTTATACCATGTGTCTCTATGCTGAAAATACACATAACCTGAAAAGAATCTCTAGAAACACATATATTGAATTCAGCTCAAAGTGGAAAAAAACATACATGACATCAAAGATAGTTTGCAAAACTAATTGAAGGTAAATGTGGTATTTCACACCTTGCTACAACTTGTTTTGTTAAATTCTAAGTAAGCAGACAAGCATGATCACAGAGGCAGTCTACAGCTGCACTTGAAGCATGTGCTTTGGGGGTTCTGTGTACTACTACAGATCGTGCTGGCTCCGTTTTACAAACAGAAAATGTATACTTTGCTCATCACACGGCAGCAGATTCCCTTACTCCCTGCCTCTACATTAAGCAGTATTATACAAGTCTGATTAAATAATGCCAGCATGCACTCTGAATGTCTGCACTGGACATTAAACTCTTAGAAATGCAATTACACTTTATAATAATGAGCTTACAACCAGTGATTTCCATGGGACTAATGCCCTTGCTAGGGTTAATGGCCAAAGGTGCAGCCCCTCCAGCCAGGCATTAAAGCTCTAGGGAATGCCCAGTTGTTCAGGCATTATTCTACAATATGTGACAGGGTGCGCATTAAAGCACAGGTGAACTGTGATGTGACCTCCAGGGTTTTGTGAAGCAGGAGGCTAGTGTCCCTGAAAACCCTGGGAAGTGCATCACAAATGCTTTACTGCACACCCTTAGAGGGTAGTATTGCCCTTATAAAATGTACGTTGTATTAAAAGTAGTTGTTTGGTAGCATAAAAAGGAGATCAGAGACCTGATCATGCAGTACTACTGTTTTAATGCAGTCAGGTGAGAGAGCTCGACCAATAAGGTTCCTTTATTTGTTCTTGCCATTTTATAAAGCAGTTTGTACATTTCTCCTTTAAAAAACCCTCAGTGCAATTGAAGGTACTCTGCTTTGCCTTACTACACAACCTCCTTTATGTAATGGCTCAAAGGTGTAGCTAGCAAAATAACATTTGTACCCTCTGTTCTTGTAGTTATGTATGGGGTGTACTTGTAAGCAAAATAGTAACAGCAGTACTTTGCTTTATGCACTTAGTATATTGTGTAATTCAAATTAAACAGAGCAATCATGTTAGAGAATCAACATTAGGCCATAAGATCTGTGTTCTTATGCCTTCCTTATAGTTTACCTATACTGTATCCCAAATCCAGCATGAAACAGTTAAAAACATACAACATAGAAAGACAGTGAAGCAATGAAAACACAGACAACATTGTGACAGAGTGAACTGTTCAACAGTTATCATAAGCCAATAGACCAAAACTGAACTTTAAAGAAAATGAAACATTATCAGCAATTTAGTGCTGAATAACTGAATTCAAAACACCTAGCAGACTGCAGTGTGCGTAAGAAGGCGGTCATGAGAGTAACAAACATTCATTTATTTATTTTTAAGAGAGTTTGACTATTTAGGGCTTTGACAAGGTTTTCAGTGCACACTGGTAGCAGCTATGTTTGTGAAGGCAATAAGGAAAGAGTGAAGTGGGAGAACAGGTAGCAGCGTGACCAGGGTGCTGTGGTGATGCAGGTTCAGGCAGCTAACCCCAAGAATGCAAGTTGTAAACACAGACACTGCACTTGGGAATAAATGCATGCCAGAATACTTTAAAGATTAGACACTGTCAACCCTTTGTATACTGCATTATTTCTGGTTGGCAACCCACATGATTGCTTGCCTTCTGTAAAATTAATTGAAGTTGCTGTTTGTATTATCTGTTTACTTTGTCCTTGACAACAAGCTGCCATTTGAAACTCAGGTGTCGGCTGTCTTCAAAAGTGGTGTTTACCACTTGAGGAACATCACCCAGATTAAACCCCTAATTCCACCCAAAGACTTGCCGTCACTAGTGCATGCCTTTGTAACATCCAGACATGGCTACTGTAACATTCTTTATCTCGGGGTCAGTGAAGGGACCCCTCGGTCAACTGCAGCTGGTGCAGAATGAAGCAGCCGGGTTGCTGACAGGTCTGTCCTGGTCCTGTCATGTGACTTCGGTCCTGCGGGGTCTGCACTGGCTACAGGGCAGGTGGAGAGTTCTCTTCAAAGCGGGCCTGCTCACCTACAAGGCCCTAAACGGATCGGGCCCTGACTATCTGTTGGACCTTCTTACTCCCGCCATCTTGGCCCGCTCCCCTTCATTCCTCCACTGAGGACCTCCTAGCAGTTCTGAGGACCAGGCTGAAAACCTTCAGTGATTGTTCATTCAGGGTGGCCAGCCCGGTCCTCTGGAACTTGTTGCCAAGACCTTTGAGGGAGGCCCCTATGGTGGAGGCATTCAGAAGGGGCCTAAAGATGCACCTCTTTAACCTGGCATTTCCTGCTGACATCTTTAATTGCCTGTTGATACCTTTTAAAATCCCTCTTGCTGAAATTTTAATTATTTGTGGCATGATTTTATGTATGTAATTGTACTGTTTTATTTTCTTTTATTGTGCGGTGCCCAGGGCCTCTGGGATTGGGCACCTAACAAATAATAAATTGATTGACTGACTTTCTTATGAGAACTGTAATACTTGCTAATGGTATATTTATGTCCAACCTTGTCTTGTTTGAAACACCCCAAACAGTGCTGCCACTCATGATGCAACATTCCTCTCTCCTCTCACTGCATCTTGAGTGTCTAGACTGTGTTGGGGTTCCCATGTCCAGAAAAGATGCAGTGGGAGCTGTTCCAAGAACTGCAAACAAACATGTTTTTGTGTGCTAACACCAGTATGGTGGCCAGACGTTTTTTCACTTAGAGAAAAAAGGAAGTAGAATCAAACTATCAGCTACATCAACAAATTCTACAGAATGTGAGCAATCATAAAATGTATTTTTTTTTAACTAGGGATAGTTTGAGGCTCAAGAGGGTTAATAGGGTTAACAGTGCCCCTTTAACTAAGCAAAAGGATTTTACTGAACTTCCAAGTAGGAGAACAGCCAAGACCCTGTGCTTTGACCAAAACAGGTCTTCATCAAGGGGGTCAATGGAGTGGGGCATCAATTCTGTATGTGATTTACCCCAATCCCAAGTCCCACTGCCAGAACTTGTTTCAACACGTGCATTGATGGGGGATTAACACATGGCGCTTGGAATGTGTTTAGCCAATCAGGAAGCGGAACATTTCCAACCCATTCTATAAACAGAATAGTGTATTATGATCCATATGTTATGGTGCTTTAACACATCAAGGGGGTCCATGACATTGTATATCTTGAAAGCAAAGCCCATGAGATGCCTGACAACATGGACTCCCAAGTAGTGTTCCAGGTGCCATAACATATGGATCGCCATACACTTTTTTTGTAACTGATGGTTTCAGTCTTGTTAGGATGGCAGCACTTTATGTAAATTACACTCATCGCCACGGCCTCACTTACTGTTCAGTAATTTTCACTCTCTTTGTGATACTTTGGCAACTATGCATGCACGCGTCGGTTGTCAGGGAGACATCCAATAGAAATCTTATGTTGCATGTCATTCAGTCTGGCGGTTGCCATGGCTGCCATCACAGCAGCAAATCTTCTCACAGATCAAACTTCACAGAGATTTTTATTTATTTAGATATGGGTGAAAAAGGAAATAAACCTGCATTTTGAAAGTGACTACTGACTTCATGTAAGTTTCTCTTTTGTTCTGACCATTGTGAGACTGTTGCTGTTCACCCCCACCAGACGCACACAAGCACACTTCCTAACAGGATGAAATCCAAATGGCATAATGAATTCAGACAAGTAGAATTCTTTAATAAATGTTTATTTTGGGGGGGTGGTGCTAGGGTTGGGGTATGAATGCTAGAGGAGGGAGCACTTTCACTGTTACAGAGCAGCGATCGCAGTCAGGATTCCTTGGCACCATTTGACAGCTGCTGCATGTGCTCTTGCTTCTAAGGTTCTGAGTCATAATAACATCCATCTGACATCCGATCAATGTTATTATGGTTTAGAACCTTTCAGAACACTACTATTACGAGTGTTCATTGAGCATGAATCTAATGGGGACGAGACTGAGAGGAGAGAGCCCTTTCACTGTCACAGAGCAGCGACTGCAGTAGGGATTTCCTTGGTACCATTTGACAGCTGCTGCACACGCCCTTGTTTCCAAGATTCTAAGTCATAAAAACATCGATCTGACATCAGATTGATGCTATTATGGTTGAGAATCTTTCAGAATACTACTATTATGAATGTTCATTGAGCATGAATCTAATGGGAATGAGACCAAAACCATCTATTACAATTCCATATGTATACCGGTTGGGCCAGTGGAATGTCTGTGTGTCCAGTAGATATTCTGAGCTAGCAACTGCCAAACTTTAATTTTGACCTCCACTGTACAGTGCACATTGGTTAAGTTCCGCTGAGAAAACCTTGAGATGATGCTGTTGGCCCAGATATGAACTTTAAGGATAGTAATGATAAATCAAAAGGCTCCAGAGAAAATCAAGTGCAGGAAGCATACAGAAGCTTTCTAAATAATCACAAGATCAGTGTGCTTTTAGCAGGTTTCTTCCATGAACTCAGTCACGAAACAAGGAGACATTCACATCTTGTAGCTTTGATCCTGTCGGAGCTAAGTATGTTCCTCAAGGCCTAAAGTAACAGTGAGCTCTGTTGTCTCCCTGCTCACTCTTGTAAGCACCACCAAACAGCCAGTTAAAACAAGAGTTGGCAAGTGCCCAACAATGGCTGCCTGGGCAGGCGCGTGATGCATAAAGTTGTATTTTATTTATTGCATTATTTTGATGTAAGTGTGGGACAGGTTGTAGGGAACTGAGAATTTTTGTTATTATGGGCTTCAAGCATGCAAGGTATAGGCACAAGGGAATCTTAGTGGGAAGCGGGGGGGGGGGTTCAGGAGACAAAGTAGTGTCTGTTGTGACAATATACCAGGGGAAAATGGGCATACTGGGGGGTCCAAGCAGTCGTTATCTGCCGTCTAATTCTCTGTTTCTATGAGTGACATAACCCACATTCATACTTCCTCTCAATTTTCCACAACTTATCTCAGACTTTATTAATAATAATAATACGTGGAATAACATGAAACCTTACCCACCATGGTACTGCAGAAGAATCACATTGCTGCCTCAAGGTAGCAGTCCACAACACAAGCCAGGCACTAAGGTAAAAAAACTGCTTTCCCTCCCTGTACACCAGAACCCTACAATGAACATAACCAGACAACCTGTAGCACACATCAGCCATGTTACATGCCAAGCTGTTAATCATACTAAAACATATTTCTGGCCAAAATATCCGCCTGCTAAGACCTCTGCATACAAACATCAGTAAACAAAAGGACATAACAGGAAGCAGCAGTGGTTCCTAACAAACCCTGGTGCATATCACATAGCAGGATTCCACAAGACACAATAGCAATGAATGCAGTACAGCACTGGGAGCACGCAGAACATCTGTGGGAGTAGCCAAAACCAAACAGCTTTATACACAGTGCACACATAACACTGAATATAATAACCATGCATTTAAAAAAGTTATGGCAAAACAAAGTAACTGGAAAGTTAATAAAAACACACAAGGAGCAACAACTTTCACCACTGTGCTACAATGCCACCTGCTGCACACACACAAAAATCTAGTGTACTGCTCTCTCACTTATACTACAATACGTCAATTAGTAAATTTGTTGTTTTTAACAACTTTGTTTAAAATTTTGAACGACAAGCTATTTTATAAGCAGAATAACCCACTCTAGGGCTGGACATTACTTTTTGATGCATTTCCTCAGGCCTCACTGTCGACTTCTTGCCTCACTCTGCTTAGATTCAGTCTCTGCTGGCGATCTGCCCAACCCCCAGTGACCCCCCCATGGAGCGTATCTCACAGAAGAAGGAGGCGGGTGTTACATTTACTATCACCCTCAATTCACTTTCCTTCTTTGATGCCTTACGATGAGCCCACTGATGCAATATTCCATATGCAGGTTTTTGTTTCCAGTGAAAATAATAAATATTAGGGGTGGGCAAAGTCCACAGACCATGCTTTGTTTAGTCTTAGCCACAATGTCCTGCACTTCATGCAGTTTTCACTGCATGAAGTATGGAACTTTATGGAAATAAACTTCCATGAATACAAAAAAAGAATGCATTTCATGAAATTTGCAAAACCTCTACAAATGACAAAGTTTTATTCTGCCATATCTCTAACAAATACTATACAGTGGCAAAAAAGAATCTTGGACTGTGATTGGTCAGTTTGGGACTGGACCCATGGCATTATCCCAGCATAACGGCACAGGTCTAGTCTCAACCTCACTGTGAACCAACTGAGGATTGTGTGGATGACCATTTGTTACTCTTTTTTTGCATCTCCTCTTAAGAAACAAAAATATTTTTCCACACTAATAAAAACATTCTTTAAAATTATTTTTCATTTTATATGTAACAACAAGCTATTGCATAATAGAAATAATGCACTCCAGGGTGTGTGTTATGCTGGGATAACGCCACACCTGGGGCATTGGATGCTCTCGGCCTGTGGCCTCGTGCCCAACCCCCCCAGACATGGCATTATCCCAGCACGACACACACCCTGTCATGCATTATTCCTTTATTAAATACTGAAACCAGTAGCAATGGGCAATTTATTTGGATCTGAATATATAAATACACACCCTGAAAGTCATTAGTTGGCTAACATATTTAACAAAAAATAAATAATTGAAAAAATAAGCCTTTCACCAGTTCCCCTCTCCCAGATGGCCAGAGCTTAATTCCTGTCCTCCTCCACTCCACTCCACTCCACACCTCATAACCTTTTGTCTTTAAAGCTGGACACTGACACCTAAAAGTGGGACAATGACATTCAGAATGTGGGACACATCATCAAACATGGAGATAAAGCTCAGGACACTTTGGAAACCAGTGCCTTTATTTGTACAAAGTTAAATTAAGATTTAGCATCTTAGAATACTGTGAATTTCTGATGTCCTTACAGCACCTTCTCTGGGTGGGCAACATCTTTTCCATGTGGGACAGAGCAATTTTGAGGGATAAAATGAGGAACATCCCTTGTAATGCAGGCCATGTGAGAGGTATTACCCAGTCTCTTTAGCTGTCTACTGCCCAACCCACTCCCGGACCCTCCAATGCATTATGATAAATATATTTTACTTTCTGCCAGCCACCCCAACACTGTCTTTTTAAAGCCCCCCCCAACTGACCGACTAAAGGCCCAGATGGTCTTCACCCCTTAACTCTTGATATATGACTGGAAGGAGGGCCAATAGCCCAGTTTCAAATATGCAGTCCCACCAGCTCCACCCACCATCTGACAGTGTCTTTTCACAGTGCCCAGATCTGTCCCATATGGACCAATGGGCTAGGTGGTCTTCAACACAAAACCTGCTCTGACCAGTGATAAGGGGCAATAGTTCAAAGCCCCACTGTACAGTCAAAACCAACTCCCTTGAGCACCACTGACAGCTTCTGAGGTTTGAAGCGGCCTCTGACAGATTCTAATGTGTGCAGGAGGGGAGGGTTCTACATACTTAAGCATTATTAAGTGATGCTAGGTAGACCATAATAGTGGCTCAGGAGCTTGCTGAGCCAGTACATCGGTGATCTCCAAATTGATCCTTTGCTACAGTCTACCTAGTATCACTTCATGATGCTTAAACTTACAGTAAACATTGCAGGGGTCACTCAAATTGTGAAAGACCATGAAAATATAGTGTATTTCAAATAAGGCACTAGACTTCCTTATAGGTGTCAGGAGTCCTGAGATATGACTATCTAATTAATCTGAAAATGAAAACAAGGCAGCAGCCATGTTAAAACAGGAAGTGATGTCACTGAGGGGCAAGCTGCATGTTGTTAATTACAGCTTGCCCCTCAGTCACATCACTGTTGGTCTTATGATTCAATGAAATGGCTGCTGCCTTGTTTTGATTTACAGATGATGTAGGTATTCATAACTCAGGACTCCTGACACCTACAGGCAAGCCCCATACCTCATTTGAAAGATCTTGTTATGGGCGTTCACAATTTGAGTGACCCCTGCAATGTATACTGTCCCTTTAAGAAGGTATCCCCCCCCCCCCCCCCCACACACACATTAGAATCTGTCAGTGGCACTGCAACGGGTGTGTGGTATCAACTAAGCAGCTAGGATTTGCCTTGTCCTGCTCCATCTTCACATCATAAGGTGTGCTGACTGCTGAGCCTGTAGCATATATATTATGGGAATACAAGGAGGGCGAGATTTGGGTGTCTGATACCAAAGGACGATAGCGGATGAGAGGGCTGGCAAGATTTATCAGTCAGTCATTTTTTATTTGTATAGTGCCTTAACACAGGGGCTAAAGGCAGTGGCAGATCCACTCGTGTTGCAATGGGGGATGCTACGGTGGTGTGCATAATTAATATGCAATTTTTTTTTTATCCTTTTTGTAATCCTTTATATTGTCATCTGTTATGCTTCTTATTACATTTTTGACAGAAAATACAAATGTAATCTATAGTTTCGAATGTATATTTTCTTACAATCAGTAAACCAGACTTCTTTAATAAAGTGAAATGCAGCAGCAGCACCAAGCAAGCAAGTTACATTGGGGGGGGGGTGCAGCCACCCCCTTCACTCACCACTGGCTCAAGGTGCTGCACATCAAAGCACAAATAGGGCAGAATGGAAAAACAAAAATCATGAACTAAAAGAAAAAAGGAAAAAACAAGCCAAGGATATCAAAACAGTTTAGCCTGGCTCATAAAAAGCCAAGGAGAAGAGATGTGCTTTCAGAGCCTTGTTGAAGGCCTCTGCTGAAGTGATATAATACAGATAAGGTGGGAGAGGTTTCCACAGCCGGGGACAGCCATAGAAAATGGTCTGTCCCCAAATGACTTCAAATGGGCTCATAGAATCTCTATTACGGATCGAGGGATTGCTCCTGATCAATCACAGTGCTCCTTTCCCCTGCTTGTGAGATACTCTTATTCTGTGAAGAGTGTCTCACACTCAGCTGCACTGGAAATGGGCACATTCAGGGCAGATTTTTAAAACATGTCATACACTATTGGTTAATCTTGATTAGTAATATAGTAATACTACTGCTAAGACCCTCTAACGGTTATAAGAGTGGGCTCACTTACATCCTTAGGTTATCGGAAATGCTCACCTTTGGTTCATGGTTCTCATACCCTACAAATGTGTGGGAGGCCACTCTTGCAACCGTAAGAGTGATCTCAGTAGTGGTATTAACACACAAAAGATTATGCTTGGCACAACAGAAGGGGTGCTCCGAAGTATATGGATGCTGGAGATCTTTAATGTAGCCAGGATGAGATTCCAGAGATGCAAAACTGTACACAATGAGCACTTGAACTGTTACTTTCCCTCCCATATTAAAGTATCTCTCAAATACAAAGTAACTTTACTGCATTAATGAAATTAATTATAAAAATCAACAGTTAATTAACTCGTGTATTATACTTTTTACAATTTATTTTACCCAGGATAACTCAACTAAGCTGCAATATCTCATTTTCAGTGGTGTCCCTACTATCCAGTTTTACAGCTGTGGAGGACTGAGTTACAAGGACATTAACTGATTTGCTCATGGTCTGACAGTGAGTTTGGGACTCTGATGGGGTATGAAGTCGTGTCTCCTGGCTCCCAAATTGGTGCTCTAACTATTGAACTCCACAGCTTCTTGGTGACCTTTACCATCTGGAACAAATGAGTTTCTAAAATGAGGCAGTATGGTCTAGTTGCCGAAACCCAGGCTCAGGAACCACATGACCTGGGTTCAAATCCCACTAGAGTCACTCACTATGTAACCCTGAGCAAGTCACTTAACCTCTCTGTGCTTCAGTCTACCCAGCTATAAAATGAATCAAAGCAGGATCACACTGAAAATTAGTTACAGTACAATAGTTGGACTATTCTAGGTAAATACTCAAAATGAAAAGAATCTACCCTTAAAAACAGTTTCAGTGGTTCCAAATGTAAAATGTCAGCCATGATTAGCACACAATTAGCATCCAATTAATATGAAAATGCATGCAAATCACTAGGTTCAACAAGGGGTGAAAGACACAGAAACTTTCTTGGTTTGCAGTTAGAAGTAGTGAATGTTTTCTTCCCGATTTCAAAACCTATGGTTTTGGGGCTGCTACTTACTGCTGAATAGTCCACTCTGAAGATGTCCCTGACGTCACGCACTGGCTGCTTGTTCTTTTTCCTCATGGAGCGGGTGTAAGTGTCCAACCTGCGCTGCACAGCCGCTGCCTGGGTCTTGGTCAGTGTGGACAACAGGACCATGTTATCAGTGTCATCGGGATGCTCGGACATCAAGCTGGAAAAGCCTGCATCTTGCAGCCACTCCGCCTCTGCCTCACCTTCTGCAAAACCCAATGTTCTTGTGAGTTCATTTATGAGGAACAATGGCTCTTTGTACACACCCTTATTGTTATAGTTTATCCAGTAATCAAAATGATAGGCTCTGAATCAGCCAATCAGCTGGATTGTGCAAGTAACGAATATAAATATCCAAATACTACACATAATGTGGTACCCCGAACCAAATGATTTTCCAATCTTCATGATGTTCATACTATGAGGAAAAAAATAAAGTTCAAAATGATTAAAAACAATATTTCTTGCCCTCCCCATGTGGCCAGGGCTTAACCTTGGCCACCCTCACCCATTCTTAATACCAATCAGTACATACTGTACAATATTATTATTGTTATTATGTGTAATAAGTATGACGAATGAAAGTAACAGGGCAGATTTCCTCACAGTAAAACACTGCAAAATAGGATTATAACAGCAGCTATGAAGCACCCGCACTCTAATGACATTACCGCATATGACATCCAGAGTCCATTTTAAGCTTCAACTGCAAAAAGAGAGTCAAGTTCTGTCCAGTGTTTGTTTACATTTTTCAGATGTGATGAAACACTATTAAACAACAAATTCCAAGGCAACGTTTGGCGTAGTTTTGCCGGCCCAGTGGCACTAAGGGTTGAGGACACCACACCTCAAACCACACCAGCAACCCGGGTTTGGGAATAAACTCGAGTCATCAGGGTTGGCCGGGGGGGGGGATTGAGCATCCCAGGGACTGCACTCCTCCTCTGGGGAGGGTAGGGAGGGATACCCATGCATGTGGTGGCTCCTAGTGGGGGCTAGGGCGAGTCACAGAGTAAGCAAGGGGCCAGCACAGCAGACATCCAACGTGCGGTGCACTGGAGCATGCACTGCTGCATCACTGCACACCTGTGCTGTGGGGGGGAGGCTTGTGGGCTAAAAATACCGGCAAACCCTCGCAGCACGATGGCAGGGCCACAGTGTTGCATCCGTTGCTCCCAGAAGCCTCCAGTCCGGACCTCTTGGCCTTCCATGACTGGGTACCATGATGTGGCCTAAGTGAGGGTGAAGGACTGAGGTGTAGCTCAGGCAAGGCATCAGATGCAGGAGCCATTAGCAGTACTGGACTTGGGGATCCATAGGAATACCCCAGCTGAGAGGTACGGCCCTAAAGAAATTTTAAAAAAAAAAGTTTGGCATAGCTCTTGAGGTTGTACTTTATACTGTTGCACCCTGAGATGTTTTACCCTCATAGACCTGCATTTTTACGGCTGCGGTAGGCAGAGCCTGCAGACGTTTTGCATGTACAAAAGGAGTGATGTCATGTTTTCTGTCTGTGGAACTGACTGAAGGTGTAAATAGTCTCTTCCACCTTACCCTCCTCCAAGCAATGTTTTCCACCCTCAAATAAATACGATTTCATATTAGTCAATGGTTGCAGTGTACTATTTTCTTTCTTAAATGGGAGGTACAAGAACTGGAACCTGAGTAGTGGGAGGCAGCATTAGTTTTTTTTTAGGGAGTAGGATCCACCCCCACCTCCACCCAAGAAGCTCCTAAAGATTCACCCCCAATTTTTTTTTGATTCATGTGGGAGGGGCATGAGGTGGCTCTATCATGCTGTAATAAGCCACACTAGTTTGGGACCTATATCAACCAAGAGAACAAGTCTGTGCAGTGATCAAGTTGTGGAGCCCCTGCATTTTATTAAGGACTTGGAGAACAGAAGATAATGCCTTTATTAAGGACTAGGAGAACAGACGATATTTAATGCCTTCAAATTGACTTAAAAAAACTTTGGAAAAAATAGATTATCAGAAACTACAGCTCCCAAAGAAAACAGTAGACACAGCATTCTAATTTACAGTAAGAGCCACAGGTTTTTCTTAAACATTTATATACTAAAAACATAAATTTCAGTTTTTGGGATTAACAATATTTGTTTGCCATATTCAATATATAGTTTATATATAATTTGTCTTTTTAGTAGTTTCAAAACTTTGAAAGCATTAGTGTTAGTAATGCATTTAGAAATACATTTTTTAATTGTCTTTACAGTTAAACACGCAGTTTCATGTCAGGGCAAATTTTTGGGGGAGGGGTTCAAATTGTTTTAATTATGGGCACAGTACTTGATGAACACAGACTTTGATGATAAAGTTTGTTTTTTCTTTTAAGTTTGAGAAGTATGTATTAGAAAGCATTGAACAAGAAAACAATTGGTGATTTTAAAAGCTGTTCTGATCAGAGCTGACTAAAAAAACATCTCAACTGTATTTTTTATTTCATTTTATCAGGGACACTAGAAACAGGATGTTAACATTTACTCCCAGGAACCTGCTATTTAGGTTTTTGTACTGCATCTTGTCTCAGGCAATCTTCCCAGAGTGCAGTTTGTCAGGGCACATTTTGGAAGAGAGGGGGTTCAAATTATTTTAATCATGAAGCATTGGTTTTAGTAATGCATTTAGAAATACATTTTTTTAATTGTCTTTGCAGTTAAACATGCAGTTTCATGTCAGGGCACATTTTTGGGGGGAGGGGTTCAAATTAGTTTAATCATGGGCACAGTACTTGATAAACACAGACTTTGATGATAAAGTGTGTTTTTAATTTTTTGTTGTTGAAGAAATAGAGAACTCCCTGTTGTGGTGGTGCCAAGTTCAGAATTAGAAATGCTGCTATGACACACAACGGGATAGCACACATCTCATTTCAATGGAGTAAGCAGGCTTCCTTCATTTTCCATTCATGTGGGTTCAGTGATTAATGTTGGCACATCTTGTGATGCTAGTGCTAAGACAGCTCTTTATTGAAAATATAGGTATCTCAATACCAGATGATAAAGAGCAGCTAGAAAAAATAACATCCATGTAGAATTGTTACATATTTGTTTAAGACACCAGCTCAGCGTCCAATGTTAAAATTCCCAACTGATTTTTACACTTTGTGCATCCTCAAAGTACTGTGCAGCAATTTTTTAGCTATAATTTAAGTTCTGCCAGTGTGTGTAATAACCTGGCAATGGCCTTCCATTGATCCAGTTCTTAATTACATGCCTACATTTCTTTGGCATACAATTGCTAGGTAACCATAATGCCACCTATTACACACTCATTCTTTGGCTCCTAAATGGCAAAACAATCCATTATACACACTTAAAACAGGCATTTAAAATAGTTTTTTTCAGGCTAGAACAGGAGACAAGATCAACATGAAATTTTTAATGTTTCAAAAATGGAAGCTGCAGTCCCAAACAAATCTTGCCTCCCCCCACCAATTGTTGTACCTCTTAGCATATCCCAAACCACTGATTACATTAGTCCAGTCAGAAGAAAGGTGCTACTTCTTTTTATCATTAAATAAAAAACAAGAGGAATGGCCTAATACCTTGAAACAGATTTAAGAAAAATTATTCTGCATTTACTTTGAGACACATTTTTTCAGCTCTCCTCTTTATAATTAGAGCTGCTGATGCCACAGTGAAAACTTTGAAACAACTAATAACTTGGTACAACTCAGCTTACATTTTAAATATATTCTGTAGACTTCTCCTGCCTATCTTTTATTACAGAGGAAATTTGGACGAATACATGATCTTTATCTGTTAGAGTTCATCTGCCTCTATAGCGTACTCCCTACTTCAAGTCATAATTCGATGTTGTGACATCAAAATATGCTGTCATGGGAGTAACTGTGATGTCACAAGCCATGCATTATGACCTCAGGTAGGGAGAAAGAACCAGGAATACATGAACATTTCAGGAGCAGCTGTCCTCTTTTCATGCAAATGGCCTCAGTAAAAAATAATGGGGAGAAAATACAGAACTAATGTGAAATATAAACTGAACTGTGTCTAAATGTTATGTTTTCTTTCACTTATCTTGAAGGCGTCAGATGCTCTTTAAGACTGGCACTCTGCTTGGGGGAGGGTGCTCACTGGAGCAAGGTGGCAACATGTATGTTTCAGTACTAAACTGTAACACAATTGCTTCCATTGTTTTTCCTGTACTATAACTGTTTTAAGAAATTCCAATACATGCTTAAACCCATAGACAATTACTGACAGCAAAATAGTGCTGCTTGAAAAGTTTTTCAACCCAAATTAGTGAGCATGACTGTGACTCTAGGGTCAGTTGCCTCTCCAAAGACTGTCATGACTATAACCATCTCCCCCTGTCTGTCTGTCTATCTGTATGTCTATCTATGTAAATATCTATATTTATATCAGGTGCCTCTATCCCTATTGTTACCTACTGTATAGGTAAAATAAACCAGCATATCACATTTACCTGCTCTCTGAACACATACTTATGATGCAGTGCATATTCGTACTCCACTCCTGTATAGACCTCATACTGTCCTGATATTCCCATTATCACAGGCATAACTACCTTAGCCTTATCAACAGCGACATAGAAACATAGAAGATGACGGCAGATAAGGACCGCAAGGCCCATCCAGTCTGCTCATTTCTTTTTCTACCTTATGGATGTGCCATTGGCCTTTGCTCTGTCAGTGGCCTATCTATTCATACTTATCTGTATTGCTCCCTTATGCCTATCCCATGTCTGTGTGAACCCTGCACTGTATTCATATCCCCCACTTCCTGAGGTAGGCCGCTCCATGCATCCACCACCCTTTATGTGAAAAATAACTTCCTCACATTACCCCTTAATCAGCCTCCCTCTACTCTCATGCTGTGTCCTCTTCTCCTGCTATTTTACTTATATTGAAACATGTTAGACTCTTTCACCTTGTTAATGCCCTTAAGGTGTTTGAATGTTTTGATCATATCACTCTCTCCCTCCTTTGCTCCAGGGTATACATATTGAGCTCCGTTAATCTGTCCTCATATGTTTTCTGATGCAGTCCCTGCACAATTTTGGTTTCCCTTCTCTGGACTGCCTCAATTTGGTTAATGTCCTTGTGAAGGTATGGCCTCCAGTACTGCACGCAGTACTCCAGATGGGGCCAAACCAGTGTCTTGTAAAGAGGGATTATTACCTCCCTCTTCCGACTTGAGATACCCCTATTAATACACCTCAACATCCCCCTAGTCTTACCTACTGCTTTAGTGGCCTGCTTGGATTATTTCAGGTCAACCAACCCCTTATAAAAGTTTTCTCTCCTAATGAAGTCCATCATTACACCTGACTGCCTGACATCAACACATTACTTAAATATAATTTACTGTACATCACCACATGGACAAACCCCCTGTTTTTCTCTATAAAACTGTGTAAATAATCCCAAGACTGAACGTATGCCACCTATTATTTTTTCATGTACTGCCACCTATTCTACCTGTCAAACTTATATTGCTTACCATACCTTCCACTGAAATCCACACATCCATATCTTTTCCTAATAATGTGTCTGCCTTCCTTAGAATGCAAAGTAAAACAAATCTTACTAGTTAAAAATCATTGTGTTGTTTCTCCATGTCTCCTTAACAGTTTCACACACCCTCACTAACTTTATTATGCAGCCGTGGTGGATCTGACCAGAATTTGTTAATTGTTAATGTGTCCTGTAAGGTATGGGGGTTCTTGAGACAAAGGTCAACAAGTCAGGGTATTAAAACTCAGAACCCCCCCCCCGCAATTAAACAATAATGCATGACAGGGTGTGTTTTGTGCTAGGATAACGTCTCACCTGGGGTTCTTGGGCACAAGGCCGCAGGCCAAGTGCATCCAACACTACATACGTGACATTATCTCAGCACAACACTCACCCTGGAGTGCATTACTTAGAAAATAGGCTCCATGTCATTCCAGCAAGGCAATTTTGATGAACTGTCAATTACAGCAAAGTAACTGTAGTGACTACAAATACAGCAACTGTACATTGCAGTGCTTGTATATTTCGGTGACTAATTGACTGTGTAGACATGTACTCACCAATCGATCAGTGATTCCTGATCCAACTGCAGCCCTCTCCTTTTTACATGTGAGCTGAGTCGGGCCCAAGAGTGCCACATCAGGTTACATTACTTTTCCGGGGAACACGGGAAACAGAGTTGTGGCCGGACTACGGGATCATGAAGGAGACAAAGCTCTGCAACTGTGCCAATAATTAACTTAACTATCGTGAATAATAGGAGGCTTATGTGCCTTCAGTTACCTGGGCCGCGCTCCTCAGATCCCCCTATCTTTTATATTCTAACACTGAGCCCCACTTGGACTTAGGGGTAGGTGGAATGCTTGCTGTTGCATAAGCTGTCAGTTGCTGAAATGTCATGCTCGCTGAACTTTACCAGTCGCTATGATTGCTTTCGCCGAAATGCTTTCGCTGAAATTACATGCTACCTAAAAAATACTATTAAAATAGTTTTTGTATTTTATTTTTGACTGGTGCTGGGTTTCTGTGTTTTGTTTTATCTGTTTCCCAGTGCCCATCTTCATATCTGCCTGTGATGTTTTCCATCTGGACTGTGAAAGCTGCCATAACTTTGAGAAGTACTTTTTTTTTTGGTATAGCTGAACAAACAGTACAGGAGTTCAGATACTGCGATCTTGAGGGTGTCTGGCGGTTAGCTACTAACCCGGTGACAGGTACTGGTCCAAATATTCAATTTATTTACTGTGGCATTTTGAAACTGCATCTGATTTTATTGATTTTTTTCTTTTTATTTTGTGACGGTGGCTGTAAACAGTGCAGTGATTTCCGGAAGCAAGCGTTCTGCTTATGGAGTGGGAGCTGGGCTGTTTGAAAAGGCTCTTGCTTGCACTGAGGGGGAAATCGAAATACCATGTCAGATGATGGCTTTTTTCCCATTGAGAATATTTTTCTGTTTGGGAGAATAGTGTGGGAATGGGGGGGGGAGTACGACTGTGTGTTGTTCTGGCTGGTAGCGGCACGAGAGTAGAGGACAGTGAAGGCGGGCTGCGAGCGGGAATCATTGAATCAGCTGTCAAATGGACATTACTGCAGCAGGGTTCAGGGAATGATTCCTTTAAGGACTGATGCGGTCATCTGTGTGCTGGGAACTAGACCCATGATGTTGTACTGGGATAACATAATGGGCCCAATCCCAGATTGACCAATGAGAGTCCAGCAGTCTTCCTTGCCATTGTACGGGCCCAGTATTCAGATGCTAAAACAGAGTTCTGAAAGTGCCAACATTCTATGCTTTGGCATTCATGCATGCACATACCTATTTTGTATAGAGACTAGAGATGCTGTGAAGGAAAACATTGCTGGCAAAGAAGTTGTGAAGTAGCAAACTTCACCCTTTGCAAAGGTCTGGTGACATGTCTGTAAATTGGGCATTTCGCCAAAAATTTTGGTGAAAGGTGGAACAGTGTCTGTGCCAGCAAACTTTTACTTTAATTTGCCCACAGGGCTCACTACCATCAACATTGTTGTTTAAAATCAAACAAAAGTACAACCCCTTCCTGCCAGCAGGGGGAGGGAGACTGTTTACAAGAACTGCAGACTACACAGCCTATTGTTTGGTAGAGCTTCAGTCAGCGGTGGAGAAAAAACATTTTGAGTCAAAATAGCATGCCCCTTAGTAAACACCAACTGTTGTGTTTATGTAAATGAGGCCATAGGAACATGATCCTGGCATCAGGTTTTAAAAACAAGCATTTATCAATGCCGAATGTTGTCTTGCTTGCATTGGCATTTGTAGTGCAGGAGTTGGAGAAATGCATAATAGGAATGGCAGTGAAGTATTGAACCAATGCCAACCTCACCCCCACTCTGCAGAGACTGACAGGAATTGGGGTGTGCCTTTGGATCGTCGGCCAAAATGCTCATGCCATATCACTTCACCCTACCCTGCAGACACCGACAAGTGTCGCAGTGTGCCTTGGGGTCTTCAGGCCTTACGCTCACCCCATTCCATAAGGAAATATTCTGAGATGGGTGCAGTATAGCAGAATGGGGTGAATTTGGGGGCCAAAGAGTCTAAGGCACACCACGATGCCTGTCACTGGCTGCAGGGTGGGGGTGGGGGTGGAATGACGTGAGCATTACAGCCGACAATCCCAAGTCACACCCCTGACACCTGTCAGTCTCTACAGGGTGGGGCATTACAATTAAAACCCTAGTGCCCTGGGCATTTATTGATATTTTCATTCCAAATTTTCAACATGGCCTTTTGTGATCCCACCTCATGAACAGTGGCACTATCAGTTTGTTAGCCGTAAGGTGATTTTGCTCAGCGACTGTGCCATTTGGAGCCACAGGTGCAAAAATACATTTCAAGTAGGATGTGAAAAATTACAGCTGTACTGTTCATGAGGAGGTGTAAAAAAATGTAAATGTTGAAAATCTGGAGTGAAAATATGAAAAATTGGTGAAGTCACGAGCATGCGTAGGAACTAAACAACGCATGCCCGTAACACAATTATTTGGGGAATTTTTTTAGCCAAATTTTCAACATAGGCATTTTGGGACATCCGTTCTTGAACAGGGGCACTGTGATTTTGTTAATCTGTCCAGAAAGTTGATTTCCCACAGCGACTGCGCCATTGTGCGCCAGATGTGTGAAAACACATTTTGGGCAGGATGTGAAAAATCACAGCTGTACTGTTCATAAGGAGGTGTGAAAAATGGCAATGTTGAAAATCTGGAGTGAAAATATTAAACATTTTTGAAGTTACAAGCATTCGTGGAAACTACACAATGCACGCTCGTAATACAGTCATTTTGAGAATTTTTCCTCCATAGGCTTTTTCAGACCCCACCTCATGAACAATGGCACTGTCATTTCATTAATTTGTCCCAAAAGGTGATTCCACGCAGTGACTATGAAATCACCTTTTGGGACAAAATAACGAGATGATAGTGCATGTGTTCATGAGGTGGGGTCCCAATAACCCCATGTTGAAAATATGGAGCCAAAATTACAAAAAATGGCTGAGATATCCACGTAAGTTGACCTGCCACCTGTTGATGCCATTATACAGCTTACTGCCATTTCTTCAGTTTGCATTTCAGCTTTAAAGAGTCCAAACCTGTTCCCACTCCACCAAAGATCACAGCTCTGGACCTCCAGAGGTAAGTATGGGGTGAGGTGGGGGGTGGGGCAGTGGGGTGCACAGATGGTGGGTGCGGGTTGGGGAAGGGGGGTGCTGCAGACAACAAAGGACAATTTTCTTTTTTCAGGTAAAAAAAGACATTGTGGGACAGTTTTCTTCCTTTACAGGTGAAGTAAAACAAATGTTGGGCACATGGGATAGACTCCCAGTGTACCCCATAACTTTTGTGGGGAATGTTGGACAAACTGGGGTGTGCTCCCAGTGTGCCCCATGACTTTTGGGGGGAAATGTTGGGCACACTGGGGTGGGCTCCCAGTGTGCCACACAATGGGAGTGGGGGGGAACATGCCAACACGGTTGGTGTTGTGTGAGCGGCAGCACACTGGGGTGGGCTCCCAGTGTGCCACACAATGTGAGGGGGTGGGGTACATGCTGACATGGGGATTGCAGCCCTGATGTCGACTTTGTTTGGGGATTTTGTGGTGGCGGCTCATGTTTATTGAAATGTTTCACCAGAAAAGCCACATACAGGAGGCGTGTTATCTCTGCCGCTGCATGACGAGCTTGTCTCTGATTACAGTGGCAGATTTCTTTCAAGTTGGTGGCACTTTACATAATTTTTGCACCAGCACTAGCATGCTTGCTAATTGGGGAATGAGGGACACACCTACTAAAGCATGCCCTGCATTCGCCAACATTGACACACCTCTCACTGTGCTACTACCACAAGATATTGCTTACGCACACGCAAGACAGCATAATAATGACCAGAAATGTGTTTTTCATGCTTTTTCTATCCATACTATCACAATTTGCAACAGTAAAGTATGACACTGTCGTAATTTTGGTGGCAGTGTGGTGGCATACTTTCGCAAATGACAACATCCTTTTGTGACCGCTTTCTCAATTTGCAACAGTACTAGCCATAAAAAAACACCTTTCTTTGGCACTTCACTCAATTAAACAGTTTGGACTTTTGGGCTGAAATTTACAGGGTGGATAGGGTTTCCACCACAGATGTGCCTTTTGCTGGTTTTGATTTAAAATTACATCAGTTCCATTGTTAGGCATTCTGAAGTTCAGAAATCTCCCATTGGATAACACTGCAGTGCCCGCAGCACCTTTTGGTGCCTGTATCTCGAAAATGGTCTGAGATATGGATTTTTCGCTAAGCGCTGCTTAGTCCAACTTTGGCTAAGCAGATGTGCAGGTTGCCAAATCAAGATTACAACTGCAGCGTAATTTTTTCCAAAGTTGCTACCGTTACTGAGATACTGCCAAATTAGTGTTACAACGGTTACTTGGAATGTTTCTAGAACTGCGCTATGTCTCTGTAAGTATGTGTAGGTGGAAGCCCAGAGGGCCCTGTGCTCCCACATATGCATACAATAATGCAAAAATGGGAGTGGGGGCCATGCCATTATGCAATCTAGCCCTGCGCTCCCACAGGGAGATGAGGGTTCATTACTATGTCTCTACACTTATGGACATATGGTGGCGCAGGGCTACCATTATGTATTCATAGCAGCATGAAGGGAGCACAGCACTCTCACAGCGACATACCAATTACATTACACTTTTGCAAAAAGAAGGGAAATTTATGGCAAAAAACAGTTTTAATCCAGCAGTGGGTCCCGACACTCACAAAGTCTGGAAATTCGATGTTAGGGTTAACACCCCTACCACTCCCTCCCCCACAAACTCCAACCACCAACCGGTGTTGCAGCTGCCTTCTGGTCATCAGAACTAACTCTCACCCCATTCTACTAATCTGTAACATCTCAGCTTGTTTACAGATGGGACGGGGTGAGAGTTAGGTCTGACGACCCCAAGGCACACTGCAACGCTGGTTGGCGTTTGGAGTTTGTGGGGGTGATGGGGGGTGGTAGGGGTGTTAAACCTAACACTGAATTTCCAGACTTTTGTAGCTATAATAGAAACCTTAACTTATTTTAATATTCCTGTATATCTATGTATTAGTACTTGTATAGTTATTTATCATTGTATCTCAACCCTCCCCTTTCTCCCAGGTTGTACCTGGAAACAAGCCCTGGCTCAGTGTGCCCTCCTGGTGAAACATTTTGAAATAAATAAATAAAAATGTTACTTTACCCATTTTGTCTTTTCATTTTATTTCATTCTTGAACTGAGATATGTGATTTTGACATTTTTAAAAGTTCTCACTTCCTTGCAATGTCCCATGAAAAAAATTAAACATCCTGGTGAGGTGCAGTGCTGCTTACCCCCAGAAGCATGTGTTAGCACCATCCTAATACAGCTACAGTATAAATCCAGTATGTACAGTCCAGAGGTACCCTCAGTGGAAAAAAATGTCAAATACTGTGAGTGGCAGCCATCTTGTGTTTTTCATTACAAGTTAGCGATAACGTATGACAGGGCATGTGATCATGCAGAATAAACTTTCGTCAAGGATGGTTGTTTGCTATGAGTCTCAGTAAAGTGCCATTAAACCACACCAGAAGTGCATTTATTCCACAACTACCACACACCGTGGAGTGTGTCATGATGCTCATAAAACAGCATAACTCTTTTTCTAATAAGGAAATTAGACTGCTGTTCACAGTAGTACGGTCAGGGAAAATAAAAGCATGGGTCTTAAAATGTGGGTAACTGCTCTGATCACTTGATTGTCTAGAGCCATTTTATAAAAATAGTTATAAAACTGGCTCTTTTAAGAATCTGACAGAGTTATAAATGTACTAATTACTAACTCAGAGCCTCACCCCCACATGAGCCGCACTCCCGATATGCCCTGGCTTTCCCCCAGGGTGGGGACATGGCACCTGGCCCATAGTGCCACAAACGACGGGATAGGTCAGGAGTCAGCTTGGGGCAAGGAAGAAGCGTGAGCAGACTTCATCAAGGCGATGGGTGGCAGGGTTTTTTTCCCTCTGAAAGGGGGGGCAGGAACATGCAATGATGACCTGCGACCCATCCCACCCCCTGAACGTACTTGGGTTGGTCACTTTCGGTACCCTCGGCCTCCAGCAGGGGTCCTTCATGTGCCAGACACACTCCCCACCTTCCCCCCCGGAGAAGGAGAGCAGTCTGGCAGTCTGCAGGATGTTCCATCCTTCTCCCCCGGCTGGCCCTTCAACACCCCAGATCCATTCCTGAACCCGGGTCTCGTGTCATAGCCAATCCAACACGCCATGCCAACGGGTCACAATAAGATAATTTAAATGTTCTTGCTGATGTTTGACTACATGGATGTGGTCTACAGGCCACTCCCAAAACCTACCTGGCCTGGCTTGATCCTCTATTCCACTCTTTCTGCCACTTTGCTTCTAACTCCCCTCCACTGACTCATCAACATCTCCTCTACCAATCCCTCTTCCTGCCATCTTTGGACTCTAGTCTGCTTCACTGTGTTTCCTTTCTGTCCTAATTCTGGTTCACCACCCTCCTTTTCTCTCTACCTCAGCCATCTCCTATCTCTCTTATATCTTTCCAACCAGTCCCTCCATTACTCTGACTTTGACAGCCTCTCTGTTCCTGCCCACTGGACTTCCTTTGGCCAACCTGCCTTCTCATTCCGGCTCCCAGCAGTTTGCAACAAACTTATCACCTCCCGTCACCTTTCTCCCTCCCAGCTATCTCTCAAATCCTCACTGCTAAACTACATTTCCCCTTCCTGCTCCTGCCCATAGTTTTATTTATTTGTAATTTTTTGACCAGGAAAGGCACACTAAGCTATTATAGCTTGTTTTCAGGTGTATCCTGGGAGGTGGGTTGCATGGACCTGTTTTATTGTTTATTTATTTAGTACAAGCCAGGTTTACAATCTTTGAGTCAGAGACTCATTTACAAAGGCATCTCATCGCAGGGAGGGCAGACAACATGATAGTAATGACAGTGCAGTTTACAACAGTGAATAACATTACAGGTACAGTAAGGAAACATTTAACATAGAAGCACTTAGGTTACAGTAATTCCAGTTTGCCTATTACTTAGATTACATAAAGTTTCAAATTGGGGTATCAGGGGAATGTGAGCCATGACAATTGGGAAACTCCCCTGCTCTTGCTGGTGGGAATATGTTCAGGCTAGTTTATACAGAATTAATGAATGATTTATAAAGTATAGAAATCCTGATGCTGTGCTGTGACTATATGTACAAGAATGGTATTATAACTGGCAATGTCCAGTTTTTCATGTTGCTTTTATTGTTTCCTCTTTTTTTGTGATCTTTGTTTTATTTTGGCTTTGAAACAATATTGCTTCTATGTACACACTTTTATTTTATTTTTTGTTGTTATCACAAGGTTACTCTTTTGAGTGTAATATTTAATTGGTTTGCAATTTTTGTCTTCTGACAAATACAGTTCCCCTGCTCTTTGTCATTAAGTGCCATGGTATCTTTTACTTCCATCTGGATAGTGACCACAGATGGGCAGAAGGGACCTCGGTTTAATGTCTCATCCCTTGTTTGAACCATTCTTTGCCCTTCACCCCTTTGTGCCCTTACCCCATTTATTTAGAATTCAACTGGCGATACACTCTGACTTGCATCTTATGTACAGTTCATTGTTTCTGGCCTACCCTATCCTCTATATATAACTAGTATTGTCATTGGGCTGCACTACTGTATTATAGTTAGGGTTGAGTAGACACTTTAATATTGAACCTCAAATTTTGCACTTTAATAATTTTGCAACCATTTTATGGATTTGAACAACATTTAGCATGTGCTGTCTTGTGGGGTAGATCTCTTGGCATGCCAAGTTTATTTCCAGTCAGATATGTAGATTCTGAGATCTGGATAGTGCAAAAACCTTAAAATTCACCCTTTTTTGCAGTTGTTTGCCCAGATGGTGTGGAACTTTGGTGTGAATTTTTTTATGGTAGAAAGTGCTTGGGTCACAGAATTGCCTTCGATTGGTTTGGTGAAAAAATATTAATCTGTTGCAAAGTTATTTAATTTTTAAGTTCCCATTATTTTCAATGGGACTATCATTCTCCAGGATAGCTTCCTGAAATGAAAAAGGAATTTGGTCTCACGAAAAAGGATTCTTTTCCTGAGGTGCCAATCCTTTTCTGTAAGGAAAAAATCCTTTTTTGTGAGCCACCATCTTGTTTTGTATTCTTCCGCACAACAAACTGTCATAACTCTGAACAGGGATATTTTCTACAGACATCCAAACATGTATCTTGCTCATCGGGAGTTGATGAGCTTCACTGTGTATTGTTTAATAGTTCCCATGGCCCCTGATTGTTTTTTTAAACTATTTAAATCCTTTTTTCATGAGTCCTTTTTCGTTCTCACAAAAAAGGAAATTTGCTTACAAAAAAGGATTTGAAGAAAATGCAAGTCTGAAGTCCTTTTTCACGAGCCGATTTTTTCCCAAGAACAAAAAAGTATTTACAAAAAAGGAATCTTCTCGTGAAAAAAGGATATTAAAAAAAAAATAAGTCTGCAATCCTTTTACGTAAGCCGATTCTTTTTCATGAAAACAAAAAAGGATTTGTGAAAAAGGAATCATATCGCGAAAAAGGATATGTGGAAAAAAAAAACTAAGTCCAAAATCCTTTTTCGCAAAATGGAATCTTTTTCTGCAACCATGAAAAAGGATTTGCGGTAAAGGAATCTTCACGCAAAAAAGGACTAAAAAAAAAATAAGTCCCAAATCCTTTTTCTCGAGAAAGAATCCTTTTCCACAACCACAGTAAAGGATTTGCAAAAAAGGATTTCTGATCGTTAAAAAGGATTTATGTGCCTTTATAATTGTGGCACATCAGTGTTCAGTGGCACCCCACCCTCCGATCCCCATATTTATACAAATTTAATATCACATTGGTGGTTAGTGGCACCCCCCACCCTCTGATCCCAGTATTTATAATTATACTAATTTATTTCCTCATTGGTGGTTAGTGGCACCCCTACCCTCCCATATCCCTGTATTTTATAACCCTGGTGTCTAGTGGCTCCCCACCTTCTGATCCCAATATTTATAATTATAATAATTTATTTCCTCATGGTGGTTAGTGGCAATCCCACCCTCCCATATTCCTATATTTTATAAGACTGGTGTCCAGTGGCACCCTCCCAACCTCCGATCCCCATATTTATAAAAATGTATTATCACATCGGTAGTTATTGGCACCCCCCACCATCCCATGTGCCACTCAAGCTGCTAATAAGAAAACCATCCCTCAATGTCTTTTTTCCAACTGTTAAAACAAAAGTTCACCGCCGATCATATCCACAACACCTCCCCCGACTTCCATTGCACTCCACTTACTCATCGCCCTCATTACCATCTGAACCGCCAACACAGTGAAGACTGACTCGATCAAAGACACGCCTTGTTGCCGTAACCAGCAACAGCTGTCTAACAAGTAAGGTAACTGTGATTGGATGGATTTTCTGATTGCAGTTACCTTACTTGTTAGACAACAGTCCGTGGTTCCAGCAGTAAGATGTGTCTTTGATTGGAGAATGGATCTTCACTGTGTTGGCAGTTCAGGTGAGTGAGGGTGTGTGGGGGGGGTCAAGGGGGATGGGGCACAGTGGAGGTTGGGTGGGTGGTGGGTGTGACCAGCAGTGGATGTTTTTTTTTAAAGGTTGTAAAAAAAAAAGACATTGAGGGATAGTTTTCTGATTTGCAGCTTGAGTTCAAGTTCAAGTTTATTGCAGGAAAAAACTCCACTGAGCAAGCTCATTCACAAGGAGGTCCTGGAATACATGTACAGCAAGACTAACAGAAACATACAGTAAATGCATACGACAGGATTTCAAGTGCTGGTAGGGTACATGAGTGACAAGTGTACATGCATTATTCCGACTCTCATCGAATACGTCATCATACTCATACATAAAGTACCAGACGCATTCTCCACATGGACCTTGGGACTAACAGAAGGCATACACAGTCATAGAAAAAAACAATTTTAATGACAACTACAGATATCTTTTATTTTTCAGAAATTAACTTTTTGAAGAGACTAACAGAGACTAGATTAGACAGTTTCAGTGACAATTGTAGCCTATTCCAAATGACCAAAGATGGAGAGGGCACGTTTACTGAAGAAGGTGCGAGTTTTGGGGACATCCAGGAAGATAAAATCTGATTTTCTGAGTGCATAGGTACTGCAGTGGGTATGGATGATCGAGGTTAGACAGCTCAGGAGCTTGTTAAGGAGAAGTTTTAGAGTCCAGGTGCTGGCATGGAGAATGCGTCTGGTAGTAAGGGACGTCCAACCTACAGCTGAGTACAGGTCGCAATGATGTGTCCGGTATGGGGAGTTTGTAATGAAGCACAGTGCTCAGTGATAGAGAATGTCCAGTTTATTGAGTTTTGAGGTTGTAGAAGAGTTATAGATTATGTCCCCATAGTCTAATAACAGGAGGAATGTGGCTTGGACAAGCCTAGTCCTCATCTCGGTTGGGAATAGTGACCTGTTGTGGTAGAGGAAGCCTAGCCTTATTTTTAATCTTTTACATAGGTCATCAAGGTGTTCAGTGAAGGCAAGCTTGCTGTCTAGCCAAAAACTGAGGTATTTAAATTTGGGGGTGACTTCCAAAGGCATACCTAGAGAGGTAACTATAAAGTCTTTCTGTAGGGTGGCAAGTACGGAAGGCGGTGTACAAGGGAAGAAGATCACAGCTTTGGTTGTCTTAGCATTTAAGAGGAGTTTGGCACTAATGAGATTGGATTCAAGCAGAGCAAAGTTGGCTTGGAGGACATCCCTGACCTCAAGCAGTGAGGTGTTAGATGTGTAGAGGACTGTATCATCAGCAAAGAAGTGCAATTTTGAGTTGGATATGTGGCAGTCGAGGTCATTAATGTATTGAGAGAAGAGGATGGGGCCTAGGATGGAGCCTTGCGGGACTTCCCTGGTGATTGGTAGGGGGGAGGAGAACAGGCCACCTGCTTTGATTTTTTGCAGCCTTCCCGAGAGGTAGCTACTAAACCACTGGATGGTTGGCAGGGTGGCACCTATTTTAGCAAGGCTGGTTTCGATTAGGCTGTGGTCTGCGGTATCGAAAGCTTTGCTGAGGTCTAAGAAGACAGCTCCTGTGAACTTCTTGGAGTCCATAGTGGAGATCCAATCATCAGTTACTTTAGCCAAAGCAGTGACGGTACTGTGGTTAGAGCAGAAGCCAGATTGGGCTGGATTCAGGAGCGAATGAGTTTCTAAGTGGTACTTTAGTTGTGTGTAAACTAGCTTTTCAAAGACCTTGGATAGGATAGGTAAGATAGAAACGGGTCTGTAATTATTTAAATCGCATGGATCCCCCAAATTAAATAAGGGCAGGATGTGGGCTGATTTCCAGCATGAAGGTACTATGGAAGAAGAAATAGAGAGGTTGAAAATGTGCAAGATTGGGGCCGTAAGGTAGGTGAACTCGAGTTTTAGGAAAAGCGGTTCAATTCTGTCGTCCCCTGCACTTTTCTTAGTGTCCAAGTTCTTAAGAGAATCTTCCACTTCTTTGAAATTAGGGAGGAGCAGCTGGAAGGGATGGCTCATTACTGGAGTAGTGGAGTTTGTACTGTCCGGGCTATTAAAATGTGCAGCATATGGGGATGAGTTGAACGCTAGGCCAGTGGTGACAAAGTGAGAGTTGAATTCTTCAAGGATTTGGTTACTGTTTTCCACGGCCAAATCATTTTTGATGATCTTAGTTGGTAGAAGAGGGGCCACAGGCTGCCCTGCAATAGACTTAAGGGTCTTCCAGATTTTTGGGGAGTCCCCTTTGGCCTGCTCTAGAGAGGAGATGTAGAAGTTGGCTTTGGCGGATCGAATATGTTTAACGCAGGCATTCCTTGCAGCTCTAAAAACTTGCCAATCCACCGGGCTTTTAGTGTGTCTGGCCTTGGCCCATAAGTTATCACGGGTAGAGAGAGCATTCTTTAACTCAGCAGAGAACCAGGGGTGTGATATGTTTCTTGTCCTGACCTTGATAAACGGAGCGTGTTTGTTTGCTAATGTGATGAGATTGTCATTCAGGGCCGTGACCGCTTCATCAGGCGTTTTAGAGAGATAAATGTTTTGCCATCTAACCTGGCTAAGGTCTTTCAGAAAGTTCGACACGCTGAACTTACAGAATGACTGTTTGATTACGGTCTTAGGCTGGTGGCGAGTCTTAGTTTGTAGTCTTGTACAGACTACAATACCTTGGTCGCTCATATCATTATGGAATACAGCCGACAGAAGGATTTTATGGAGATGGGTTGATGATATAAAATCAAGAAGTGAGCTATTAGCTAAGTTTATCTTGTTGACTCTGGTAGGTTCAGACACTAGTTGGGTAAGACCAGTGGGACATCGGTGGGGGGGGGGGTGCCACTAACCAGCAATGTGAAAATACATTTTTATAACTATGGGGATCGGATGGTAGGAGGGTGCCACTAGACATCTGGCTTATAAAATACAAGGATATGGGAGGATGGGGGGGTGCCACTAACCACCAATGAGGAAATAAATTATTATAATTATAAATATGGGGATCAGAGGGTGGGAGGGTGCCACTAGACACCAGGCTTATAAAATATAGGGATATTAGAGGGTGGGGGTGGCACTAACCACCAATGCGGCTTTTAAATATTATAAATACAATTGATCTTCATTGTACACCCCTTTTTTACAATTTCTTCTAAACATGGTAAAAATGCAGTAACAGCTGCAGAGTCCGAAGATGTTTGTTCACCTGTGATTTTTAATTGCATTATGCCGTTTTGCTTCTAAAAGTGCCACAACCAGTCAGGTGAAGAGCAAAAAGTGCTGTCAGGTCCATGAACCTGCTTTGCAAAAAAATCTGCTTTTTCCTGTATGATTGCACCAGATAGAGGCACCCCCGCCTCCTACTGTGTCTCTAACCATAAATGAACTGCTGAATCCACCTCACTATTGGCAGCCAGCTGTATCTTTTTTACGCTGCAGTCCATGCTTTTCAAAACAGTTCCAGGCAAAGCTCTCGAGTTGGTCCTCCTGCTTTCGGAGACCAGATACTGTCAACTTCAGGAGACAGCATTCAGCCATAAGTTTAGCTCTCGATTCCCCATTCCGTAGACGGACCAAGATTCTTATTTTTTTGTCAGGGTCAAAGACCTTTCATTTGTGGGACTCAGCCATAAGGTAAGACACTGTGCAGACATATGCTTCAGCAGCGGGGGGGTCGGAATGTCTGTTGCTCATGTTCATGCAGTTTAAGTGTGTGAAAACAGGGAGTCAAGTAAATTCAGGTGAAGGTGTTCTTGGCAACAAGTAAAGGAGAGCCAGTGGAAAGCGGCAGGTAATCAATGCAGACAAGTGGGGCAATGTCAGTCAGTGACTAAGTAACTTGTGAGCTCCTGCCTGACTGACTTAACTTTATCATCACCAGGGTAAAAACAAAGCACTGTACCACAAACATGAAAAGGTGCAAAATACGTGTTAACATGCAAGTAATAGTGGGATCCAAGGTGGATGTTCACTATAACCGAGATTCGTTATAGTGAGGGGCGCTAAAACGAGGAAGCACTGTATGGAGATAGGAGGATGGGGGATGCCACTAGATACCAGGGCTATACAACATAGGGATATGGGAGGGTGGGGGTGCCACTAACCACCAATGGGGATCTACACTATTATAAATATGGGGATCAGAGGTTGAGGTACCACTGAACGCCAATGAACAATTAATATAAAATATGTACAGAAACTGGACTGTGGGGGGAGGGTGCCACTACACACTAGGGGCTATTAACAATATATGATGATGGTGGGGCAGTGAATACCAGGGAAGTGACAAATAATCATAAACATAAAAGCTGACAAAATTATGTATGCCTGGGAGCGCAGGGTCCAAAGGACCCTGCACTCTCACAACAAAATGCATAGGAGCGCAGGGTCTGAAAGACCCTGCACCTCCACAGTAAAATAAGGATACAATTACACTATCTCAAAAAGTAAGGAAATACGTTGCACAAAACTTCATTAATGTTCCAGTTAGGGTCAAAGTAACAAAAGTTGGGAGCTGTGGTGTTAGGGTTTCTAACCCTAATATCCCATCCCCCAAAGCAGGCAGGAAAGCAGATGTGGGGTGTGCCTTGGGCTTCTCAAGCCTGACACTCACCCCATTCTCATAAAGGCTACACATAAGATCTTATTTAGAAATGGAAAGGGGTGAGTGTTAGGCTTGAGAAGCCCAAGGCACATCCCCCATACCTGCCGTCCTGCCTGCTTTGGGGGGCTTCCCAACTTTTGTCAGTTTGACCCTAACTGGAGCATTAACAATGTTTTTTGCAACTTATAATATATTGTAAATGTTACCCACTTAATTATTTTATCTTTATTTATGACTGGAAATTTATGTATTGTATTACTGTACTCATTCAATGCTACTTTTACCACCATTGTTCCCCTTCCCCGAGGTCACACCTGGAAATTACCCTCCACTCTGTGTGCCTTACCTAATTACCAGTTTTCAAACAAATAAATAAATGATGAATCTAAGGACATCAGAAATACATTTTTGCTAAGACACCAATGGTGAAAAGTTTTACCAGTTAACAAATACTGCTGCTTTAACAGACATGCAGTCTAATTTTATCAGCTTCTCTTTTCCTCTTCCTCATAGTCCTCACAGGAAGCAGTGTGGTCTAGAAGTTAGAACACCAGCTTGAGAGACAGGAGGCCACCGGTTCAAACCCTATCAAAGCCACATACCCACTCTGTGTGACCTTGAGCAAGTCATTGAACCTCCCAGTGCTCCAGTCCACACAGCTCCAGAAATGGGTAGAAGCAGAACCCCACTGAAAATGAAATGTTGCATCTCAGCAGGCTCTTCTGGCTAAATAAATAGCCAAAGCAAAGACCCTGGCAGAAGGCAACAGAACAGGCAGTGCCCTTTATTACATCATTCGACAATATCCGAACTGGCGAGCAAGCAAGGTAAGGACTCCACTATTGCTTTAAATGCAGTGTGGTCTAGGGATTAGTGCACTGGTTTGGGTACTGGGAGATCACAGGTTCAAACCTCAGCAGAGTCAAATACTAACTGTGTGACCTTGGGTAAGTCACTTAACCTGCCAGTGCTCCAGTATACCCAGCTGTATAAATGGCTTAACAGCAGGACCCCACTGGAAATGAGATGCTGTATCTCAGCTGGGCTATCACTGGTAAACAGACTGCAAAATTAAAAATCCTGCTCTTCTGTTCCCATTTCTCACAGCTGCGGCATCTGCAAGCATTAGAAGCTCTTACAAAGCACAGTTTCGCCATCTGGTGGTTAATGCAACTCATAACCACACAAAGGTATTGCTACAGCTGGGAATATCCTTCCTTCTTTACTTTCTTTTCCTTTCCTTTCCTTTCCTTCTTTGCAGTGTTTACCAGCAAGGTATACTGCGCTGAGAACAGCATGTTTCCAGATGTGACTTGTGGACATGGGTACAAGACAACCAACAATATACAACAAGTGGTACAATGTAAGTGCAAAGGAAGGGATCACAGTGGTAAAGAGCAAATGGAACACGGTGTGCAGACATATCAAATGCCCAGTGTACAGTAACAGGTAATTTCTCCCACAAGCAATGTGCAAATTGGCAAATGACTAGACTAAGAACAACAAGCAGGAAAATCAGCATTTCATTAAATAATCAAATTTCCTTCCTCTCCCCACTCGACGCTGACCCTCCTTCCACTCTCTCAAACTGCTCCTGCGGTCTCAGTTCTCTCAATCCTCCTCTTGTGGCTAGCCACCCTCCTCTGATCCTCTCTCTCCTGATTGGCATGCTGCATATCTTTTTCCCTCTGGATCACACTCTATTTTTGGAATTGTGATATTATGGTGCTCTGGTGTATTGCTCATGTCATTTTCATGTACGTAAGTTTCCACACTGTATTCAGCACTCATTCAGCAAGCGATGACACGTGACAGGGTGCGTGGTCATAAGGAAATAATGCACTCCTCCAGTGATTGTTAGGTACAAGGCATAGCCAATGGCTGTAACCATCCAAGAAGTGTATCATTCCCTTATGACCATGTACCTTGTAGTTTATCCCAATTATAAAATGGGGTTTTATTTGTTAGAAAAATATGTAATTCATGGGTGATGTGTGGCTGTCAGAAGATAACTGATGGTCATCTGACGTGCTTCGATCAATGAGGTTACAGGATTTCATAGCCTAGTTTACAGTGTGTGTTATTTACACTTATAGCACTTTGTATTTTTCACTGCTGTGGCACTTCCCTTGAAACCCCCTTCCCTGGGTCGCACCTGCTAAGAAACTCCTGGAAATTAGCTCTGGCTCAGTGTGTGTGTCTAGTGCTTATGGCAAATACCAGCTGGGAGACCAGGAAGGGGGACAAAAGAGATAGGAAGTGTAAGGGACGGTGATGAGGGGTTGGAGGTAAAGAGGATGGAGGAGGGGAGCTAGGTGCAAGTACAGACATGAAAAGTGTGATCATGGAGAAGAGACTTCAAGGCAGGAGATGGCAAAGAACAGACAGAGAAGAAGGAGACTACAGTCAGGGGAGACTATAAAAGTGGTCAGCTTGATTGGCAGGTGTTCTAGAAAGGGGATAGTGTGGTCAGGGTGGATTTGAGGGCCACATTTTAAACCACATTCCTCTAATCAACCCCAAGAGATCAATTTCACAATAATCTTTCATCAGGTGGGGAGGTGGACATGAGCTCTGTTCCTATATAGCACTCCTAGTTCTAGAAAGAGTTTATTACAGATGACATTGGTATACCAGGAGAAGTCTAGATGACCAACCAGCCAGACACCCAGATATTTAAAGGTGGAAACGTCCTTCAGCTGGATGCTGTCCAGGCTCATGAAGATCAGCGAAGTCTAGCTGTTGGCCAGCTGCTGCCTGTTGCCAAAGGCATGCAACTTTTTGGCAATGAGAGTAGCTTGAAAGGGCATGCGACTGTTTCTCTGGCATTGAAGATAGCTTGACTTGTACAGAACCAGTATTACAAACATAGACAATGATGGCAAAAACATAGAAACATAGACAATAATGGCAAGAAAGGACCCATGGTCCATCCAGTCTGCCCGAGTTTCCTATTTAGCCGTGGGACCTACTGTCCCTCCAGGGTTCTAGCCCTCCCCAACCCCCCTTTCTCCTACCAGCTTCTGCCACCCTGAGCAAGCACTATACCCTTCATTCTGTACCAACTGTGCTTGAAACCACCAACAGTTTTTACACTTACCACTTTGGTTGGTAGACTGTTCCACAGCCCCACCACCCCTTCTGTAAACTAATATTTCCTCATGTGCCCCTTGAACCTCTCCATTAGTTTTCTCTCATGTGCACATAACAGCGAGCTAGTATTCAAGCTCAATAGTTCCTCACAAGTTACAGTACCTTGTTCATTCCTTTCAGGAACTTGAAGGTCTCCCTTCCCTCATCTGGCCTCCAGCGAGTATACTGTTTGTTCAATGCCTTAAGATGATCCTAGTAAGATCTGCCCTGCTGGTCCTGAATAATTTTAGTCACCCCACAGTGCACTGTCTCCAGCCTGTCCTTATCTTTCCTAAGGTGAGGACTCCAGAACTGGGCAAGGTACTCCAGGTGGGGCCTCACCAGTGATCTATAGAGAGGTAGTAATACAATGTAGTCCCAGTAACCCAAACCAGTCTGGCAATATGTTTCCAGTTCAGATTAACAGGAATTCATTTAAACGGGAGGATTTTGTTTTGTTTTAGTCACAAGTGATACGCACTGATACTTTTTGCGAGTGCAGCACACTTTATAATACAGTGTGCAGAGCCCAGGGCAGATGAAGTAGAGGTGTTCGAAATGTGGGGAATGCGGGTGGTGCTTTACTTTTCTTTCTCTTTTTTTTTTTGTTATTCCTTGTGCATTGTTTGTGAAATCAATTTATCTTAATTCGATTTTATTTCTCCCTCTTCGGCAACACTTAGTCTTTCCCCACAAAGCCTAAGCTGTCTGATGCCATGCCTCTTTTTGAATTTAACAACCTATCACTAGCTGAAAAACTACCATGATCTCCCCCAAGTCTGTTATGCAGCTGGAGTGCCCTTCTTTCAACAGTGGCCCAGAGACAGGTGTACCTTTCTCACTTTCTTGGCAGAACCAGAGGTACACTGCGTCATTGCGTTCGTCATCTTTACATGAACACACAGTTTTTCTTTGTTCTAGGCCAAACAACCCCTCCATGGACACGGCAAAGTCTCTTAATTTATCCTTTGCCTCCTTTGTATCGCTGATGGTCGATTTCCCACACCAAACTCTGCAGCGAGTGCAACTGCTCGCTCACCCTTCTCCAGCCGTTTCAGGATTTGCAGCTTTTGCTGCACAGTCAGCACCGTTCTCTTCCTTTGGACAGAACTAATTCTGAAATCAGGGCAGACAGGTAAGTACACAAGACACAATGGTTCCTGTCTTGTTATCTGCTCAGCCTCAGAAACACCTGATCTTTTATCGTTCCAGCTGTAGACAGATGATTTTTCTCCTCCAACTGCAAGCAGCCACAAGAAAAAAAGATCACATGACCCAAGTAAAATACAGTACAATAAACTTGTGGTGGTAATGTGTCCTAAACTTTCAAACAGAAATGTAAGTAATTGGAAACAGAGAAAGAATCAGGGACAAGGTTTTATTTGCGGGCATTACGATCTACCGAAAATGGTAAAACTTAGTAAAACGTTGGGCGACAAGATCGGGGTTCGGTTAATTTAACTCATTTGCTTCCGGTGGCCATTTTGGCTCCATTCCAGCAATGGATGGTTCCGACGCCATATGACGTCTATGGGAACACATGAGGGATTTCCAGTTAACCGGGACTGTACTGTACCTTCTTTCTCGTGCTGTCAATAATCCCTCCTATACATCCCAGCATCCTGTTTGCCTTGCTGTAGGCCTTGTTACACTGGTTTGTTTTAGGGAATCACTGATGATGATCCCTAGGTCTCTTACCTCAGAGGTCGTGCCTGGCTTTACCCCCCCCCCCATCCAGTACTCTGTCCTCAGGTTCTTGTCCCTGTGAGCATCACCTGCACTTTTTGATACTGAATTTCAACTGTCAAACCTTTGACCACCTCTCCAGCCTTTGCAAGCCTCTCTGCATCTCCTTAACCAGATGCACACTGTTTGCCTTGCCACAAAGCTAGTGTCATCTGTAAAGAGACACATCTTGTCCCGCATTCCTTCTCCCATGTTGCTGATGAACATACCAAAAAGGAGTGGGCCCAGGACCAATCCTTGTGGTACCCCACTGGTAACCTCCCTCTCTTACTGTATGATTTGACTCCATTAACCACAACCCTCTGCTGTCTCCCTTCCAACAAGGTTCTCACCCATCTAACTGTGTTGTTCACTGCACCTAGATCCTCTAGCTTCTTTAGTAGTCTTCTGTGAGGCACTGAGTCAAAAGCCATGCTGAAACTGAAGTGGAGTAAATCCACAGCATAGCCCCTATCCACCACCCTCATTGCCAAGTCAAAGAATGCTATCAGGTTGGTCTGACAAGACCTCCCTACCATGAACCTGTGCTGTTTACTAACCTGGAGTCCACTGCACTCCAGGTAGTTCACAAGATCCTCTTTGACAAGTGTCTCCATTAGTTTACCCACAATAGAGGTAAGATTGACAGGTCTGTAGTTACTTGGTTACTCCTTGTCCCGCTCCTTACACAGCAGGACTATGTCCACTATGCTCCAGTCTTTCGGAACTACCACTCTCTTGCTAATACCTTGAGCACCCTCAGATGCATCCCATCTGGTCCTGGGGCCTCATCTATCTTTAGGGCCACTAGCCCTTTCCAAACCCTTTCACCAGTAAACACTTGCTGCTCCATCTCAGGGATCCCCCTTACAGCTGCCTTAATGCACTCTCTGGCAAAAGGCCCTCTGTCTTCCCTTGTGGACACAGTGCAGAAGTAGTCATTAAGAATGGCTGCTTTCTGTCCATCCTCCTCTACTGCCCTACCACCCTCTGTTAGCCTAATTATTCCACATCTCTCTTTCTTTTTTCCCTAATATATCTAAAGAACTGATTTTCTTCTCCACTGACCCCCTCTGCAATAAGTAGCTCTTTGTCTGCCTTTGTTTTCTGACCAGCCTCTTGGTTTCCCTTGTTCTCATTTGGTACTCTCCCCATCCTTCCGTCCCTTGTCTTTCCTTGTACTGGGTAAAGACCTTAGTTTCGGTTCTCACTGCTTCCCTGACCTTTCCAGTGAATTGGTCTCATGTACCTTTTTCTTTTGATTACCTTTCTCATGCAAGACTTTGTTGCCTCGAGAATGGCTCCCTTGTTTTCCCCCCATCTTTCCTCCACATCCCTGATGCTGTTCACGCAGACTAACCTGTCCCAGACCAGCTCCCTCATCTGGCTGAAGTCTACCATTCTGACACCTAGGACTTCAGCCTTTAATGAGGGCTCACTTGTGTCAAAGGCCAGGCTGAACCATGGAGAGTTATGGTCACTGAACCCTAGAGGCTCCCCTACCCTCACTCCTCCTACAACTTCCCAGTTGGTGAGCACCACATAATGGCAGCCTGCTTAGTGGGTTCCTTAACTCATTATTGCCTGGGCAGCCATTTTGTATCAGGTTAAGCAATAGATAGTTCGGATTGCATATGGCACTACTGGAAGTAATGAGTTTTAACTAGCTGCACCAGCAGGAAGTACTGCAACATAGTGTATGGTGGAACATCGTTCTCCACCGAAATCCATCGCTGTCAAAATGTTGTTCACCTGCACTAGTGACGTTCACAGTGCAGCAGAATGACTTGTTCTGCTGCACTACGCACGTCACACACTGTGTCCTCGAGCAGCATTTGACAGTTAGGGCTCACTCCATAGACAGAACACATAGCGAAAGCAGCAATGTCGGCGGAAGTACTGTCAAAGCCACTATCGGAACGGGATAGATTCATCCTCGATCAGGAAAACAAAAAAACAGCAAAAAAAATGAGAAATGACATGCGGCAATTACATAGTTTCCTGAGTGATGAAATGTGATCCTCACTACCGACCCCTTTTCTCTGCTCTTCCTCACACATTGTGAATTGCTGTTCCAGGTGCTGCTGTATGTGAGTTTTTAAACAGTTTAAATGTTTAGCATTAAAACATTCAAAATGTAAAGTTCTTTTTTCCTTCTAGTACCCCAGTAAAAATGTTTTGAAGCAGAAACATGCTGTAGTGATTTTTTTTCCCCCAAAAAAAACAACGTTCCACCATACACTATAAAGAAAAGTGCATGGGGAACAGTTGACAACAGGGCTAATCTTTCACCTCGTTGGCACTATGACGACGGATTACCTCTGAGCTGCGCCTCGAGGTAATCCGCCGCCATAGTGCCAACTTGTGAAAGAATAGCCCTGTTGTCAACTGTTCCCCATGCACTATCTCTATATGTATATCCAGCAGGGCCAGACTTCTGAAGCTCCTAGCCGCTGGAATGACTCAATCAATATCTGGCAGGTTTAGATCTCCCACCACCACCACCACCTCTCCCTCCATTTGACACCCTCCTTTGTAGTTCTGCTCCCAACTCTTTATCTTTCTCTTCCCTGTGTCCTGGAGGACACTGTTAAAGAATGCTGGCAGTGTGTAGCCAGTCAGCAACCAAGGACCACTAGGTAGCCAAGGTGTTATCCATGTGCATGTGAACATATCACGAGGACACACGGGCCTTGGGGTGGTCATGTAAATAGATAATACAGCCAAATACAGCTGACAGACAATTATATTCATTTTAAAAGTAGCCAGTTATATTTTTTTACTTCAGAAGCCTTTGTTTTGTGTTCATTTTATTAATCAGAAGATTTTCTGCCTAATTATAGCAAGTGTTTTAAATTTTTCTATTGCTTTTGACTAAAACATCAAAATACAAATACATTGTAGCGATAAGACAAGAAATACAATCAAGAAACAGTTACACTCAGCTAGTGCATCAGCACCTCTTATCTGTGATACATCACTGGAGGAAAAAGTACCAAACTTTAATAATCACACAATCAATAAGAAATCTGGTGACTGCAATTGCCAGGGCACAGTATCAACTAAATGTTTTTCAGTAAAAGCTGCAGTCATTCTACAGACTTGTTGCCCTTACTTCCTGACAGTTTGGCAAAATATACCAGTCTGCTGGAGACATTCTTACTTCCAGATATTATGGAGACTCAAATTAGTCTCCCCTTCTTGGTCAGTCATTTCTAATAGAATGAGAAAAAATGTAAAGTGCAGTGCACCTGATGAAGCAATAATAGGTCATAATAATTGGCCAGCAATTTTTTCGATGGGCTCAGCCAGTTAATATTCACTCTAATAACCCACAGGTTATTACAGTGAACACATGCCCTGTCACTCACAATCTCCTGCTCCCTCATTGGGTGTCATTCTCAATGTGGGTGGACAGAATGGTTTTACAAACATAGCAGCTCCTCGTGGCTCCATTTCTCTCTTAGCGAGGAGCCACAACTAAAACACTTCTCCATGCTGTTAAAATCACTTTCATCATGTTTTTCAAATAAAAATGTTACATCTGGTTTATCCTGCTGTTCGTCGACTCTGTCACATAGAGGAGCATGAATGGGACCATGGCTCACTTTACACGGCACTACTGGAGCACGATTGCCTCTTCATACAGCAAGTTAAAAAATCAATACCCCCGCCAAAAAAAAGCCTGAACTGCAGAAAGAGAGAGAGAGACAAAAAAGTGTGACTCCAAAGGGATGGACTGAGAGGGAGACAAAAAGTGTGACTCTAGAGATGGACTGAGAGGAGACAAAGAAAGTGTGTGTGGGGGCCTGGAAAAAATTGCTCACCACCAATTACAATTACATAAAATAAAAGATGGGAAAGTGTGTAACAAACTCAAATTTTAATGCACACCCTCAATGTGGAATGCCTTACTAAACCCCGAGGGTGTAGCATCCCACACCTCGGGTGTGCATTAATTCTCGTATCACACTTTTCCCCATCCTTTATATTATATACACATACTAAAATGAACAGTATTGCTTAACATTCAACATTTCCGAAGCATGGGTGAAAACGAAACAATCCAGTTTGATATATGCAACAGCCTGCACCCGGAAGCCTATTTAACTCTGCTCCCCTTCATGCCTCATCGGCACTGTGACCCCACTCACCATGACTTCTTGTGGTGCCCAGTCTGGCAGAAAGTAAATGGCTCTCCTTGATCTGATGTGATGTCACAATCAGTGACATCACATTGCTGAGGTATGAGTGGGAACAGAACTAGAAATGTCAGCCTCCAGGTAGAGAGTTATTGTTCCACACACAACAAGTACTGTCAGGTAGAAAGTCTTTAGCAAAAGGAAACAAAACTGCCTCGGATGTGAAAAGTAATAGCTGGGTACATGTAGACATAATTATTATTTTCAGTGGGTTTACCAGCTCTTTTTATGTTGGCTCGCACTTGCACACCAGACAACATATTGCAGTAGTAGCAGATTTGGAGTTTCAATCACTGTGGGCGAATGCAGGGCACGCATCAGTAGGTGCATCCTTTATTCCCCAATAAGGCGGCTGCAGGCGCTGACACCCACAAAAGTGGCCATCAGATCTGAGAAAGTGCCACTACAATGACAGCCAAGCTCGTCATACAGCAGCATAGTAATATGCCTCCCGACGTGCCTTTCCTGGTAAAGCACTTCACTAAACATGGCAGCACTGACTGCCCCCTCCCATTCCAAGTTTTTACTGAGGGGGTGCCCAATCCCCCTCGGCATCATGTGCACCCCAACAGTCTTTCCTTGCTGAAGGGGGGGCCCAATCTCTGTCGGCTTCAGTCCCCTACCTAGTTTAGTTTGCTGATGGGGAGCCCACTCCCTGTCAGCATAATGTCCCCAGCCCCGATGTGTGCTGGGTGCTGAGGGGCGTCAATCCCTCGGCATCATGCACTTCACCATTTTCTGTGCTGACGGGGTCCAATCCCCGCCAGTTGCAGTCCCTTCCCGTTATGCAGGTGGTACACTGGGAACCCACCCCAGTATACCAAACAAACACCTGCAAAAAAAGAAAACCGACACTCGTTGTCTTTTTTTTTACCTGTAAAAGAAGAAAACGGTCCCTCGCAGTCTCTCCTGCCCCCCGCCCCCAACCTGCACCCACCCTCTGCATACCCTGCCTTCCCACACCCCATATTTACCTCCGGAGGCTGGTACGACGATCTTCGGTGGACCGGGAACATGTCTGCACTCTTCAAAGCCGACTGCGAACCGATGAAATGCTGTATAAATAGGATTTTTTCAACTTTGATGCATATCTCGGGCATTTTGGGGAATTTTTACACCTAATTTTCAACATGGGGTTATTAGGACCAGTCTTCATGAATTCAGTCACTGTCATGGCATTATTCAGTCTCGAAAGGTGATTTTGCAGTCATTGAGCGGAATCACCTTTCGGGACCAAATAATGAAATGACAGTGCCACTGTTTATGAGGTGGGCTCTCAAAAACCCTATGTTGCAAATTTGGTAAAAAAAATCCAAAAAATGACTGTTTTACGAGTGTGCGTTATGCAGTTTCCACGCACTCTCGTAACTTCGTGAATCTGTAATATTTTCACTCCAGATTTTCAACATTGACATTTTGACACACCTCCTTATGAACAGTACAGCTGTCATTTTACATATCCTGGCCAAAATGTGTTTTCACACTTCTAGCGCAGAATAGCGCGGTCGCTGTGGGAGATCACTTTTAGGGACAGATTAAGAAAATGACAGTGGCACTGTTCATGAGCAAAGGTCCTAAAATGCCTATGTTGAAAATTTGGTGATGGAAGTCCATAAAATGACTGTGTTACAAGCATGTGTTGCGCAGTTTCCATGCACCCTTGTAACTTTGCCAATTTGCAATATTTTCATGCCAGATTTTCAACACTGGCATTTTTTCACACCTCCTTATGAACAGTACAGCTGTCATTTTTCACATCTTGCCCAAAATGTGTTTTCTCACCTGTGGCGCACAATGGCGTGGTCACTGTGGGAAATCAACTTTTGGGATACATTAACAAAATCACAGTGCCACTGTGTTGTGCAGTTTCTATGCCTGCTCATGACTTCACCAATTTTGCATATTTTCACTCCAGATTTTCAACGTTGCCATTTTTTTACGCCTCCTCATGAACAATACAGTTGTCATTTTTCACACCCTGCCCAAAATGTGTTTTCATGCATAGTCGCTGTGCAAAACCACCTTTCGGCTAACAAACTGATAGCACCACAATTCATGAGGTGGGGTCACAAAAAAGGCCATGTTGAAAATCTGGAGTGAGAATACCAACAAACGCCTACATCGTTAGAGTTTCCAACTGTAACACCCCACCCTGTAGAGACTGACAGGTGTCAGGGGTGTGACTTGGGATCATTGGCTGTAATGCTCATGCCATTCCACCCCCACCCCCACCCTGCAGCCAGTCACAGGCATCAAGGTGTGCCTTGGAGTCTTCAGCCCTAAAGTACACGCCATTCTCCTATCCTGCACCCATCTCAGTGTATTTCCTTATGGAATGGGGTAAGTATAAGGCCCAAAGACCCCAAAGCTCACCACGACACTTGTCAGTGTCTACAGGGTAGGGTGAGGTTAAATGGCATGAGTGTTATAGCTGATGACCCAAAGGCACACCCCAACGCCTGTCAGTCTCTGCAGGGTGGGGGGGTGGGGTTGGTGTCAGTTCAATACTTCACTGCCATTCCTATTATGCTTCTCTAGCTCCTGCACTACCAATGCCAGCAAGACAATATTCAGCATTGACAAATGCTTGTTTTATATACAGTGCACCCTTGTTTATCCACCTCCCATTTATCCATCACCCTTGCTTACTGCCATTGATAGCTTCTTTCCCAATATCTACTGATGTTAATTACCTCTTTTAACTGCTACCCTCGCTGCATGCCATCCACCAGTGGCACTCTGTATACCAGTTCTGTGGAGACAGCGTTAATCTCCCCCGATTATCCATCACACTCAAGCAGCAATGTGTTAGTGCTTCTGTGTTTAGCACATTATCAGGAGTGCTCCATCTTACTATAAACTTTTATTTTTATTGCATTTATGGGGCACAATTCTTTAAAATACACTATTATGGCTGCCCTGCCAGGTGCCCCCTTCATGTTCCAGTTTGAGGTTCCATAGTTTTGGTGGTTTCAGCAAAGTTTTACAGGCAGAGTTTTGCAGAGTGTTACTACAAGCAATAGCACTACATGCCAGTGAGTCAATGCTGCTGGCTTCTAACTGTTGTTTCCATTCCTATTCTCATGTTCACTCCCAGCACAGTAATGTTTATTATTATTTTATGTTTGCTTGCACACATGCGCAAGAAATATTATGTGACAGCTTAGAGAGAAGCGTAGTTATGGAGGCGTGGCACTGTGGCAGCCAAGGGAGGCACAGTATTTGGGGCTTGGCAGTGGTGGGCCAATGAAGGCACAGTGTTCTGATGACCTGGCTTTCAAAAGTCCACAAGTTCTAACGTTCGCCGCAGCAATCAGGGCCACCTCGTCATTGCAGCGTCAGCCATTTCGCTGCAATGAGGGCGATCCGTCATTGCTGGTGAGAACTGCCAACTGTAATATTGTTTGAGAATGGTGGGCAGCTTGCCGCCGTTCACACAAACAATACACTATCTTCGTGCCGAGGGGGTGCCTAATCCCCTCGGCAGCATCTGCCCCCACAACAGTGTTTTTGCTAATAGGCCTCAACTCACGGCTTCAGTCCCTCCCTAGTTAAAGGCGATCGGGAAGCCCACTCCCCATTGGTATTATGTCCCTCCCAGTTTTATTTCCAAACAGGGAGCCCACTCTCCATTGGCATAATGCCGCTTCAAAAATAGTAGATTTGTGCCGAGGGGTGCCTAACCCATCGGCTCTTGCACCCCCTCTTTGTGCCGACAGGGTGCCCAATCCTCATCAGCTACAGCTGCCCCCAAAAAAAATCGCTGGCACGCTGGGAGTCCACCCCAGCGTGCACATGCCACTGGAAAAAGTCCCGGATGTTTTTTTTTGTTGTTGTTTAACCTGTCAAAAAAGAAAACGGTCCCTCGCGGTCTACCTGCCTCCTCTCACAACCTGCACCCATCCACTGTGCACCCTGCCTCCCCACACCCCCCCCCACACCATACTTACCTCCGGAGTCCGGCGTGATGATCTTCAGTGGACCAGGAACACGTCTGCACTCTTCAAAGCCGACCGCGAACTGAGGAAATGCCGGTAAGCTGTATAATGGCATAAATAGGGTTTTTTCAACTTTGATGCATATCTCAGGTATTTTTTGGAATTTTGGCACCAAATTTTCTACATGAGGTTTTTGGGACCGCACTGTCATGGCGTTATTCGGTCCCGAAAGGTGATTTCGTGGCACTGTGCGGAATCACCTTTCAGAACTGATTAATGAACCGGCAGTGCCAGTGTTCATGAGGTGGGCTCTCAAAAAGTGTATGTTGCAAATTTGGTGGAAAAAATCAAAAAAATGACTGTTTTACGAGCGTGCGTTGCGCAGTTGCTATGCACACTCGTAACTTCGCGAATCTGCAATATTTTCAGTCCAGCTTTTCCACATTGCTATTTTTCTGCACCTTCTAATGAACAGTAGAGCTGTCATTTTTCACATCCTGGCTAAAATGTGTTTTCGCACTTCGGCGCAGAATAGCGTTGCTGTGGAAATCCATGTTCAGGACACATTACAAAATGACAATGACACCTTTCATTAGCAGAGGTCCAAAATGCCTATGTTGAAAATTTGGTGACAAAAGTCTAAGAATTACTATAAAATAGCTGCTGTTATGCAGTTTCCCACTTGATACCGTAACTTCGCACATTTGCAATATTTTCACTCCAGATTTTCAAGATTGCCATTTTTCCACCCTCCTTATGAACAGTACAGCTGTCATTTTTCACATCCTTGCTAAAATGTATTTTCACACTTCTGGTGCAGAATAGCGCAGTCACTGTGGGAACTCCATGTCTGGGATACATTACAAAAATCACAGTGACACTGTTCATTAGCAGACATCCTAAAATGCCTATGTTGAAAATTTGGTGACAAAATTCTATAAAATGACTGTGTTACGAGCATGCATTGTGCAGTGTCCACGCACTCTCATAACGTCGCACATTTACAATATTTTCACTCCAGATTTTCAACATTTCCATTTTTCTGCACTTCCTTATGAACAGTACAGCTGTCATTTTTCACATCCTGGCCGAAATGTGTTTTTGCACTTCCGGCGCAGAATAGCGCGGTCGCTGTGGGAAATCCGTGTTCGGGACACATTACGAAAATCATAGTGACACTGTTCATTAGCAGAGGTCCTAAATGCCTATGTTACAAATTTGGTGACAAATAGAGAATAAAGGATGGGGTGGTGTGTGGTACGAATTTAGAAAAGGAAAGCTATTTGAGCCTTCTGATTGGCTCAGACACTTCTCTAGGTAGGCATCTATCAGACAACAAATGTCCACCTATTAAAAGTGCCAGCCCAGCCAACCCCATCACCAAAATCATGTTGCCCAGCCTGGTCTCTAAATTGTCTAAAACATCCTCATTTAATTTTGAACTATCCGCCATTTTCTTGTTTTGCTTAGCAAGAGCTAAGACCCGATGCCAGTCCACAAGACGTTCTCCCGATAAAATGTTAAACTTAATGACTACCCCTGCTAAAACATGCACAGCAACGCCAGTACAAAAAATATAAATGAAACGCTTTACACAAAGTTGCTTGTCTTTTTCTCTTAGCTCACTTTACCTCTCAGACTCCGTATTCCACCTTTCAACTGTGAGAGACCCAAATACAAATACCAGAAATCAGCCTCGTACACAGCACAGCCCTAGTTTTCAGAGCATTACTTCCAACTGGTTGCTAACCCCCTTCCCAAATAAAAACAGACTGCCACTTCCTGAAATGCAGTCTGAATGCTCCCCTGTGAGAGAGAAGCGAGTCAGTACATTAAACTTTCACTCACGCTCTGATTAGTGAAACACTCCATCAAACGGCAGCAGCACATTCTGTCGCAACTGCTCCAGCAACAGCGTTGCTATAATCAGTGGTTACGGGGTCCGGCCCCTTCATGACGAGAAGTCTGGCTGTGTGGTATGGGTAATTGTCTGCATGGGTAATGGTACTGCACCAGCTTTCATTCGGAGTTGGACTTACTAGATGAAAATAAATAAAACCACGGCTTTTATCACTCTAAAACAGGCGCCCTACTTGCTGGAGGTGGACGAAACTGGCAAGTCTCTATAAAATAAAATGGACCACTGGCGAACGTCGGGGGTCGGGTTCACAAAACAAGTATCAGTGTAATACAACACTAAGTTATTAAAAAAAGTGTAAAACTGCACTGCCCTCTGCTGGCAAGTATACCACTACAGCAGAAGAGAGACTACTTTACAATCAAAAGCATTTTCAATACATTTGGACTAATTTTCTATTAATTTTTGTGATTTCTTTTTTCCTTTTTTAAATATCCACACATAACCCATTTTCTAAGCACAATAATACCCTCCAGGGTGGGCAGTATGGGCTATACCCGCCCTTCCAGAGGCTATAAGGCCCTCCGCCTGCTGCGTTGGGCCTCATTACGCCCCTGGGAGGAGGGGTATAGCCCAATACCACCCACCCTGTTGGATATTATTGTTGCTTAATGTAATCACATCGAGAGTGTGGATGCTACATAAACCCGAGAGAAGCTCTGAGGGGTTTATTAAAAGCATCCCATACCAAGAGTGTGCATTAAATTCTCCTACCACACTACTCCATCCTTAATTTTTATAATTGCTGCTCAGCAATTTTTCCTTCCTAATTTTTTTTTGGCAACCTGACTTTAGTGAAAGAATGAAAGACAGACAGACACACACACACACACACACACACACTGTTTCAGGAAATTAACATTCTCTTTTCATTTTTGATGCTTCTGGGTTTTTTTGTTTGTTTGTTTTAGTTTTAAACTTACATTCTGCCAGTTGGGATCGCGATTAACAAGTGCTACAGCAGCCATCACAGCTCGGTCAAGATTACGCTAGATGCATCCCAAGGCAGATGAATGGCAGGATCAACCAGATAAATTTAATAACAATAATAAAATACCCAAAGCGGATCATGTTCTGGCGGTTCCTTGGTAGCAGTGAAGGAGCCTCCATGTTTGTGAAAGTGTTAATCCAGCCACACACAAAGCAAAAGCCAATAAGGGAGCACTATTTGTGAATGCCAGTGCACTTGAATTCCATAACAACCTGCAGGTTACTACGAAAATATCAACTCGGCAGCACATACAAAAATTGCTGACCAGTAATTATAAGTCCATAACATGACTGTGTTACTCACATGTGTTGCGCAGTTTCCACGCACGCTCATAACTTTGCACATTTGCAATATTTTCACTCCAGATTTTCAACACTGCCGTTTTTCTGCACCTTCTTGTGAACAGTACAGTTGTCATTTTTCACATCCTGGCCGAAATGTGTTTTAGCACTTCTGGCGCAGAATAGCGCGGTCGCTGTGGGAAATCATTATTCAGGACACATTACAAAAATCACAGTGACACTGTTCATTAATAAAGGTCCTAAAATGCCTATGTTGAAAATTTGATGATGAAAGTCCATAAAATGACTGTTTTATGAGCGTGCATTGCGCAGTTTACACGCACACTCATAACTTCGCACATTTACAATATTTTCATTCCAGATTTTCAACACTGCCATTTTTCCACACCTCCTTATGAACAGTGCAGCTGTCATTTTCCACATCCTAGCCAAAATGTGTTTTTGCACCCGCGAGAATAGCGCAGTCATGGAAATCCGTGGTTCAGGACATAAAGCAAAAATCATAGTGACACTGTTCATTAGCAGAGGTCCTAAAATGCCTATGTTGAAAATTTGGTGATGAAAGTCCGTAAAATGACTGTGTTACCAGCATGCGTTGTGCAGTTTCCACGCACGTTCATAACTTCACACATTTGTAATATTTTCACTACACATTTTTAACACTGCCATTTTTCCACACCTCCTTATGAATAGTACAGCTGTCATTTTTCACATGCTGGCCAAAATGTGTTTTCGCACTTCCGGCGCAGAATAGCACGGTCGCTGTGAGAAATCACTGTTCGGGACACATTACAAAAATTACAGTGACACTGTTCATTAGCAGAGGTCCTAAAATGCCAAGTTGAAAATGTGGTGATGAAAGTCTGTAAAATGACTGCGTTACCAGCATGCGTTGTGCAGTTTCCACGCACGTTCATAACTTTGCACAGTTGTAATATTTTCACTCCACATTTTTAACACTGCCATTTTTCCATACCTCCTTATGAACAGTACAGCTGTCATTTTTCACATGCTGGCTGAAATGTGTTTTTGCACTTCGGGCGTAGAACACCATGGTTGCTGTGGGAAATCAGTGTTCAGGACACATTACGAAAATCACAGTGACAATGTTCATGAGCACATGTCGTAAAATCCCTCTGTTGAAAATCTGGTGATGAAAGTCCATAAATGACTGTGTTATGCGTGATGCTATGCAGTTTCAACGCATGCTTAGAAGTGCTTAGCATTTTTAATATTCCCACTGCAGATTTTCAACATTGCCATCTCTTCACACCTCCCTATGGACAGTACAGCTGTCATTTTTCACATCCTGCCCGATCTGTGTTTTCGTACACGTGGTGCAGAATGGCACTGTCGCTCTTGGAACTCAATGTTCGGGACACATTGACAAAATCACACTGCCACTCTTCATGAGAAGAGGTCCCAAATGCTTTCATGAGGTGGGGTCACAAAAAGGCCATGCTGAAAATTTGTACTGTAAATACCAACAAATGCCCGAGGCGTTACGGTTTCTAACCATAATGTCCTACCCTGTACAGATGGAGAGCCATTGGAGTGTGCCTTTGGATTGCCGACTGTACTGCTCATACCATCCCACCCCCACCCCAAGCCACTGACAGGCATCAAGGTGTACCTTGGATTCTTCAGCTCCAGACTTCACCCCATTCCCCTATGCTGCACCCATTTCAACGTATGTCCTTATGGAATGGGGTGACTGTTAAGCCAAAAACCCTAAGGCACACCTCAACACGTGTCGATGTCTGCAGAATAGGGTGAGGTGACATAGCATGAATGTCATGGGTGATGACCCAAACACTTACCCCAATGCCTGTCCAACTGTACAGGATGGAGGTGGGGTTGGCGTGAACTAACTTCACTGCCATTTCTATTCTGAATCTCTCCAAGTCCTGCACTTCCAATGCCAATACCAGCAAGCAAACATTCGGCATTGATAAATGCTTGTTATAACTGTGTAAATGTAAGTGCTATAAGTGAAGGATCACCAGCTGTTTACAGGAGACTGGCAGTGGAAGAAGGAGGGGGCTGCCAAGCTCAGCGGCAGTTTTCAGTGTTTGGATGATGGAAACAGAGCCATGGACTGGTATGTTCTACAGAATTTTGCTCAGGCTTACCTTAAAGTCCTTTTGTAAAATATATTAAGCATATAAACAGAAAATGACCACAGATAAAGTTCTGTATCCTGCAACCCCCCAAATTCCAATGTGCAAAGGTCCTATACACCATCAATGATGTCAGCTGTGGAGATCTTCAATAACAACTGACCTGTGATGAGAGATATTGCAGTGGTTTAAACTGCTAGTAGTGCTAGTTTCCCTACCCATACCAAGTACCTAAAGCCGTATCCTACTGCAGAATGGTTGTTACCAATGTCCCTCATGGCAATTTCAGTTAGTGATGTCAGCCAGAGGAGGAGGGTTGGTTGCTCATTCAGATGAAGGTAGGGTTTAGAGGAAGGTCCTTTGATGTTCCTTGAGGAGAGGGACTATTATCTGATGAGTGAACAAGTCATGGATATAGCATGCCATACAGGCAGCATAAGCTCATTTGCCAGATACCCACATGGAATCCAGTCTGATCCATTTTTTTTCTATTCCTTGCCCAGAGGTTACTAGATCACCGGGGACGTAGCCTTCCAGAAGACATCTGAGATCAAACTTTCAGGAAAAGAGTGTTCCAAGAAAGTAGTATTCCTTTCACATAGAACCGCATGCTTAAGGTCTGTATGCTTCAGTGGGGTTGGAATGTAGCCTGCTGCTCCCAGACTTGCATGACAGGGTCCATTATGGCTGGGTTAATAGGACAAGCCTGGAATGTGAGCCTTCCTTCCAAAGCATTCCAGAAAGGGATCTGAGCCCTCCTTTTGTACCTCCTGCAAGGGAATCTTGAGTGTCTCAGACACCCTGTACATCAGGGAAGTAAGAGCATAGATCCTAAGGAGGTGGTATCTTATTTGACTCTATGCCGTCTTCATGCTAGAGTGACTGTCAACCAAACCAGAGGACAAGACTAAGCAGCTAAAATTAGCCAGGTCAGCAAAATCAGCATATCTGGTCCCTCTTATCTGCAAGTCTGAAGCAAAGAAACATCTTTGCATGCCTGTGATGGAGCTAGTACCACCTGCCCCTGTGTGAGAATAGCAAGAGACAAGGTTGGAAGGCCAGGCAGGGGTACAGCCATGGAAGGTTTAAAAAACAAGTACTGTAATTTTAAACTGGACCTGTAAAGGAATGGAGAGTCAGTGAAGGCCATGGAGAACAGGAGGGATGTGATCATACGTGTGTGTATGTGTGTGTGTGTGTGTGTGTGTAGACAAGCAACAGTGTTCAGGACAGTGGTAGCTAAACAGAAGGGTCACAGTTTGCTCAGAAATCAGCTCTCTCCAAACCCACTCTATAGTTATCTTGTCTTCTCCCTCAGATCCCTCCAGTAGGACAGCCGTATGGATGCTAGAAGCCCTAGCCTGGTTTTCTAAATTCTCAAGGCAATGTTGTTAGTTGGTGTTCTCCCTCACCAGATCTGCTGTGGCAGTCAAAGCCTTCCCTGCGTGTGATACTATTAAAGCTGTCTACTCTTTCTGTTCAGTTGCTGGACAAAGTTAACCTATGCATAGTTCAAGTTTTTTAGCAACTGAAGGGTGACTTCAGAATTAGTGCCATGCAGTCCTGAATTGCACTGCACAGCTCTGCTCAGTTTGAGACCAGTTTAAGCCATTTTAGGTCTGAAGATGTCATGTTTTGAGCTACCACAGCATGTTTTTTGTCCATTTCTTTTATCTTAGGCAATGGATAAAGTGGTCATTCATCGGCTTTGCTTCAGAATTGTACCCACCGCTTGCTCGTTGCTGACAGCTATAAATAAAGAGAATCTGTTAACAGAAAAAATTAGTTCCATAAAAGTCCATCTGCCATGATGGGCTGCTTACTCTGTCTCCAAGGGAGGTATATTTTATAAGATGTGGGTGAGGAAGAAGGGTCTACCAATTTTTTTTTTGGGGAGCTTTTTATACACTGTAGTGGTTTGACCCTTGATTGTCATTTGTGCTTACTTCAGATCTTTGACTGGCAGCGATCTACCACCCCATCACTCCCCCACCATAGTGACCAGTGGGGATCAGCACAGTGCCAGCAAATGCCATTCAGATGGCTTGTGAGCATATTTTTTTCATACCCAGTTTCTCCCTTGATCTCTTCTACCTTCTGTAGTATGGGCAGTAGCCTATATCGGTCTACAGATGCACACATGTCAACGTCCTGCAGGGCAAGCAAATTTCCTGGCCCTCCTGCCGGTGTCGCTGCAGCCATGGGTTCATTTCTGGCTGAGTCCCATTGGCACACGGCAGCAATTCCAGCCATGGCCACAACCTGACTCAGCTCTCTGAGTCACTTACAAACCTTGGTTGCACTAACACTGGGCCATTGGGGCATCCACAGCCTCACTTTGTTTGTAACAGGTTTTCTAATGCTGAAGTGGTGAACAATTTTAACAAGCAATCCAATACACTATAGCTGATCTGATGAGATCAGTCAAATAGGGGCCGAATAGCATTCAAATTGAATGAGTGCCTCTGCCGGTCTGCCGGCGCATTGGTAAGCAGTACCACTAAGTGATGCCAATGACCTGGGTTGGAATGAGCCTGGGACATCGGAGGGCCAGCTGGGAGGAGAACTGAGCATCCCATGGATTGCTCTCTCTCTGGGGAGAGGGTAGGGTTGCCGTGTTCATACAGCCTCTTGTGCAGCCAGGGGTGCAACAGCCAGGACTGATTGCATCTGGGAGGCGTGGCAGACGTACAGTTTGCCATTCCCAAGTCATTGCACATCACACCTCTTTGGGTGGAAAATGGGAAAAGGAGGTCTGGACACCACAAGATGACATCCACCAGGGTGGTTGGCAGCCGACATGTGGTGTATGCGTGCTTCTACATGTATGAGCGTCTGTGGCACTGCACGCTGCTGGCAGCCAATGAGGAGAAAATGGAGGCAGGAAATTCAATGTGATGTGGCAAGATGATTCCTGCCTCACTCCAGACATGCATCGTCACCCAGGCAAGGCCACAGTTGGATTGGGCCACTGGGAGGGGGGTAGACAGCCTCTCCCCTCCTGGCCCAGCCATGGAGGGGGGGTAATCTGTGGGGGTTTGAATGGCTGGTAAGTCCTGAGGAGGTGCAGCACATGGGATGGGGTGATAATGAAGGGACTAGCACCAAACAAGGAGAGAAACTCCTTGATTAAAAAAACTTGAACAGCAAGAGCCATACCCAGTGAATAGTAACTGAAGTGGATAATGTATTATTAGGGCACCTCAACTTGTTGGTCCTGCATTTTATAACTGTCCTGTTTGTAGGGTGGGTCTTTTTGGTTTTTATAACCAGTTCTTCCTGTAGCAGGCTTACAACCTATTCACATCTTAATGGCTATAGTTCTATGGTACTGCAAGAGAAGTACAACATCTCTAGTGTTACGTCTATCTCCTTTACTGGGCAGACACACCTTCATCCCTTGCTGGGAATCAGACTAGGGAGACTAAGACCTGAAGGCACCAGCTCTAGCCATTCTGATAAGGGAAAATGACCTCTGGCATTGGGATTAAAGTGCTCCTTTGACTTTCATACAGACTTAGTGTTGGAATGACACTTTTTTTTAGCAACGTACTAAGTACCTCCCCCTCGTTTCTTTTTTTTTTTAAGCTTTGGGAGCTATGTGGGCTTATGGGGCTTTTTGTCTTTAAAAAGAAACCCCTTTCACATTATAAATCAACAGCAGTGATACGTGAGCATTTGGGTCTCACTTCAGAACTATACAGGCTGAGCCCTGGCAAGCCCCTCTGTAATTCCAACACTGCGTACAGTGCAGTCTCTAGAACCACCACCAGAGGTCTGTCTGCTGCTACTATTTTTCATCTCTGTAGGGCCCGTCATTTACAGTTATTTCTATCTAGTGATCTAGACAGTGCTGCTTTTCACAGACTGCGTTTTCTCATGTACAGTACCTAGCATTATAAAGCTTTAGAGAATGGTTCCAGTCCTGCTACCCAAGGTGCAACCCCTGCTGACCTACCATCAGGAGTTTTGACATCCATGGCACTTTCTTCCTGTTCGGAGTCGCTGCTCTGTTTGATGTTCTCCACCTCTGTCCAGAAGTCATCCATGGACAGGTTATCGAGTGACTCCCTGGAGTCCTTGTACTCTGGGGGAAGCTGCCTCCAAGAAAACTGGCTCATCGTTAAGGGATGCGATTCAGCACTATGGAAACAGAAGTCAGAAGATTATGATGACATTCATTAGAAATATAACAAGACGTGGGCAATGGGAGCTGAGCAGTGGCAGGCAGGTGGCTTCACTATTGTTGTGACTGTTTCAGTAAACACATTTCAGCTCATGATAATACAAAACACTATGCAAATTCAGGTGCCTTGCTACACTATGATCATTTATACTATTAGCAACTGACTGGCTCCTTCATATGAACTTCCCATCTGTCGTTGATTTTTTCATCAAGAATTCCCTCCATCCCTTGTTAACCTGTGGTTCTTACTTATGGAATAATGCCAGGCATTTAGTTCTTTGTTTTAATATTTTTCCCATTTTCTTCCTGCCCCCCACAATTGGGGCCATCATGACTGACTGCCCTAGTCTCTGGCCAGGAATGTAGGAAAGTGCTTCTTTCTTAGTAAAGTTGCAGTAAAGAAGGATGCACCAGGCTGGGGTGCTGGGTCAAACCTGAATAATATGAAACAAAAAGTCCCGAACTCTTCCACCAAATAAAGAAGCTGCTTGCTTTCCTTCAAATAAAGTGCGTCTTTTATTAAGGTGCCAGTGCTCAAGCACACCTTAACTAGCCTCGGAAGTAACGTCCTTTATCAATGTAATAGGTGACCAAAGGACATTGGCTAGGCCCTGCCAATAGGACAGTGTGCTACCGGAGCCACCAATTAGTGGTGTGGATTTGGGCAGAACAGGGAAAATAGTTGGCATGGTATGTCGGATGACAGCTGTCACAACCAGCTCCACCGCCTACCACATGTTAAATGACCTGGTGAAACTCCAGGTTCCAGGTCCCCCCCACCCCCGCTCCCACTTTCTCCATTGGTGGCCAGCAGGCGGCCTCCACATGTAATGGGAGAGATTAGACAACAAATTAGATGTTGCACGCACTGCACAAATGCCATTTCAAAAGCAAATAGGGTAGCAGCATCGTCTGAAGAAACACCAAGTGTAGGAAGGCTGAGGTAATACTTCCCTGTATAGAGCCCATGTTAGGCCACAGTTGGATTGGTGCAGCCAACTGTGGAATCCCTTTGAAAAATCAGACACAGCAAGGATAGAGAGAACTCAACATAGTATGACCAGAATCATGCAGAAGTTAAGAATTTACCATACAAAGACAGAATAAGTGAACTGGGGTTGTACTCCTTGGAAGATAGGAGACTACGAGGGGATTTATTACTCTACTATGACATTACAAACAAACCAGTCCTTACAAAATGAATTAGATATCACATTTAAAAATCTACACTTTAGTACTGGGGGCATTCATTACAAGTCAAGGGTAATCATTTCAGAACAAACAAACGGAAGTTCTTTTTAACCGAAAGAGTGATTAATATATGGAACACTTTGCCTACGGATTTAGTTCTAAGTGCCAATAAAGAGGTTTTCAAAAAAGGTATTGATAGCCTGATGGAAGAATGAGGAATCACTACCGCACCTTACAGTACACATGGGCCTTGCCTTTTCTAAGCTCCTTTTACAACAGTGACAATAGTGACATCCACCAATGGAGGCCTGAAATGTCTGGCTGGCAAACCATGGGGGCAAGTAGAGTGAGCTGGTTGGCTAGTTGGCCTAGGTAGGCCCTATGAGGTGAGGTAGCAGAGGGCTGTGGGTGCCAAAAAGTTATTTTGTAACCTAGCAATTTATATAATCTGCATTTTAATTTCATGTTTATTACATGTCAACTGTTCATTTGCATTTCAAACACCTAAAACTTTTTTTTTCAATTCAATATACTTTATTAGTACTTTTGCAAAACACAGGTAAATACATAGCAGTAAACAATGGACTGCATTATTAAGACACGAACAACAAATAAACCTAAAACATTTTTAGGGAGGTTCTTTTGGTTCTAGATTTTACAACCAGATACTAACTTTTAGGAGTGTCTTTTTTTGAACCAACTCTGCCTATCGTTAGTAACATGTAAAAGCTGGCAGAAGAATGTCTTGCAGTCTGTCTAGCCTGCCCCATGATGTTCTACATGCCCCTAAGGAATCATGACTGACACCCCCATCCCAGATCCCAACCCCTTCTTATAGTTCTGCATTGTTTTTGCACTGGCCAGTGTTCCTGTAGTTTGTCCCACCACTCTACCACCTGTCCATGAAGTAGTATGTCCTCAAGTACCTCTTCAATCTACCCCCACCAGTTTCCTACTATTCCCCCTGATATTTGTATTGCCACTGGTTGTGAACAGCCCTCTGGAGTGTAAGTCTTCAAACATGTCCCCCATCTCCCTTCTGGCCTCCCATGAGTACATGTTGAGGCACTGCAAACTTTGCTTTATGTCCTTCACTCTGGCCCCTGAATCATTTTGGTCATGAGCCTCTGTGCTGTGTCCAGTTTGTTGATGTCCTTTTTCAGGTGAGGGTTCAGAATTGTACACAGTACCCGTAGGTGCAGTCTAAACAGAGTCCTGTACAGAGGCACTATGACCTCCTTTTCTACTACTAGAACCCCAATAGAATGCATCCCAGCATCCAGTCTGCCTTCCCTATTGTCACATTGTGCTAACAAATGAAGGTTGTTCGAGATCACCACCCCAGAAGCTACCTTTCTTCCTCAGTCACAGTAACTATCATCACCTCCCCCACCCCAAACTTGTATTCTGTCCCTGGATTTTTATTTCCATGTGCAAGACCTTGTACTTTTTGGCAGAGGAGCCCAACTACCAGATTTCTTAACACCTCTCAGGCCTCTCCAAGTCCTTCCTTAACTCACAGATACCTCTCAGTCCTTCAGAGTCAACTCTGCCACATAGCTTACTGCCAGATTTTCCCTCTGAAGCCTTCACTCATGTTGCTAATGAAGATGTTAAAAGCACTAGGCCCAGCACCAACCCCTGTGGTATCCAAATGGTGACTTCACTCATTCCTGAGAATTTTCCATTAATAACCACCCATTTATCCTCCCTCAGTCAATTCTCCACCCACCTCATTAGCCTGACCTCTACCTCCAGGTCCACCCATTTTTGACAAATCTCCTATGCAGAATTGAGTCAAGTGTCTTACTCAGATCAAGGCATGGTATGTTAACTGCTGGCCTTCATCTACTGCATGTGTTACCCAGTCAAAAAATCTATCAAGTTTGATTGACAAGATGTTTCTGCCACAAAACCATGCTGTCAACCATCTTGTAACCTATCTTTCTCCAGGAACTCAGTCTTTTTTTGACTATGATTTCCAGTAGTCTGTCAACTATTGACATCAAACTGCCCACCTTTTGTTCCCTGACTCATCCTTCCTAGAACTCTCGTGCACAGGTACCATGTCTGTTGTTCTTCAGGCCATCGGCACCACTCCAGACTCCAAAGAGCAGTTGAAGAAGTCCATCAAGGGGCAAATCCAGTACCTCTGCAATCTCCTTCAGCACCCTGGGGTGCAGGCTGTCATGCCCAGGGGATTTATTTACTTTTTGTGCCCCATGTCCCCTTAGCACTCTTTCCGTGGCAACTGGTGCCATACATAGTTTTGTCTCCCCACTAGTCTATTGTTAACTTTACCCTGATGCAGAGGCCCTTCCTTTTCCTTCATGAATATTGAACAGAAGTACAGTAAAACCCTGCTTATCTGAACCCCATTTTCACGAAACACAGTCATCCGAAACTAAGTCTTGTCCCCCGAGTGTAACATGCATTTTCTCCTGACAACAATTTTTTTTATACTCAGTAGATCTGTAGTCACAGGATGAGAAGTATTTTCTCCAAGGAGGTTGTTAGTACCTCGTTAACCTCATGCTAATCTCCTTAAAATGTTGTTAAAATTTCTCACCTGCTCACGGCTCATACTAATCCCCTGTTGTTATTTGTAATAGTGAAACAAAAGCATTCAGAAATTGCGAGTACTGGAGGTGCTGGAAGCAGACCACAAAGAATGATTTTAGTTGCTTTGTGGTTTGGGGAGGGTAACACCATGGTAAAAGAGCAACTGCAGCCTGAAACCCTGTGACAGTCTTTTCTGTGCTTTTCTGTGTCTTTCTGTGCCACAGTGCTGTGCTTCTTATTTGCTTTTAAAATGGCTAGTTGGGCACGGGAACCAGTTGATCGTTCATGGTAAGTAAGGAGAGCTGCAAGGTATAAGCCCTGTTACCAATCTCTGCCCTGTTATCTCCTGTGTAGAATTAGAAATGTTTGGCATTTATAAGATATGGGGTGTCCCTTTCTTTAAACAGATGCCCCTACTGATTTCAGCAGTGTTGCCTTAGCAGGAGGGTCTCGCTTCAGCGCTACAGGGCCAAGACATGCTTCCAAAAATTCCAACACAGATCAGGGCAACAAAACACACTTTTCAGTGTAAGGGCTCAACATCGGCAACTTACACACATGAGAATTAGAGATGCATCAGAACAGGCTTTATCACTTTGTTATTTAGACATTATCGATCTTGGTGATGTTAGAAACAGAAGATGCAGACCTGATTCATTTCAATCTCTCTCTGCGCATCGCTTCTGTGCAGAGGTTTTATGAAGTATAATATCCCTGTACTCCAGGGTCGGACTGGCCCACCTGGATACCTGGAAATTTCCAGGTGGGCCCCCCCCCCCTTAGTTGGGTAAGTTGTTACCTTCTGAACTCTGAAAACCTTTGCATTTATCTTCCTTTTTCTAATTAAATGGGGTATCTGGGACACTGTTGATAAATGTAAAATGCAAACACAGAGCTAGTGTATCAGATTGAAGTGGAATATTGATATGAGTGTGTCAACCTGGGCCCTCCTCTACTGATTTTCCAGGTGGGCCCTCTGTACTGCAGTCCGACCCTGCTGTACTCACAGGTACTGCTTAATACTGTTGAGACACGGCACTCATGTCATATACAGTACTGCATGTACTGTACTTGTGAAAGCTGCTCTAATCTGCTATAGAAAATTTGACTCCTGCATATCCGAAACCCCACTTATCTGAACGTTTTCTTGTCCCCACTGCATTGGATAAGTGGGGTTTCACTGTAATCATTCAGTATATCTGCCTTGCTTTTGCTGTTTTCCACCCACCACTCACCATTTCAGCTCGACAGTACCTTCCTTCGTGTTTCTTTTCTCCCTGATATGTCAAAATAAGTCATTGTCCCCTGCATAACTTCTTCCACAATCGTTGGTTCCATATTGGCCTTTGCTTTCCACACACCCTGTTGATTTCCTTCAGATTAACATGGCATACATCCCTGTCTCCATCTTTCTGACTCCCCTTAAATCTCTTGATCGCTTCCTTTTCACCTCACTGCAACCTTCACCTCCCTGTGAACAACATTGTTTTACTTCCATCTATTGCAGTCATATGCAGTCTTCTGTGTGAATTCTGTGCAGAGGAGAGTCAGGCAGAGGAGAGGGAGGCCGTGGTCAGATAAGGGGTGAATCAGGACTGGTGGAGGGTGGTGTCTCCCAGTTCTAGAGGTCTCGGGAATAAAATGAATGATCTATGGGCCATGATGGCAGAGAGAAAAGTGGATATGGCAGCAGTCACAGAGACATGGGCTACCCTGAACCATGACAGGGACCACTCCATTCCAGGGTATATCCTCTACAGAGAGAACAGAGAGAAAGGAAAGGGGGGTGGGGTTGCACTATACATAGGGGAGGTCATCACTGCCACCAGGAAATAATTAGGAGAAGGGAAGGTAGAGGCACTCTAGGTACAATTTCAAACAGCAACAGGTAGGAAAGAGAGGCTTGGTGTAGTTTATAGGCTACCAAATCAGGATGAGGACAAGGCTAGGGAGTTAGGTACCATGATCGGGATGGTAACAAACAAGGGTGAGGTGGTGGGGGGGACTTCAATTTGCCTAGGGTGGACTGGAGCATCCCATACACCATTTATTCCAGGAGTCAGTTGATCCTGGGTGCAATCGAGAACAGTTCCTTGTTCAGGGGGTTACTGAACTTACCCAAGAGGGTGCCATCCTGGACCTGGTATTAAAGGGGCACTCTCAACCCTTTTTTCATCACAATATTTCTTGTTGAAATAACATTTTATGATTGCTCATGTTCACTAAAATTCATTGATTTTTTTTCAACTCTGTTTATCCACCAATGGCGCTGGCCTGGACCTTCTTCAGCTGACACCTAGTGCCTGATCCCACCCCACCGAGAGCCTCCTGTCCTTTAACCACAGACTACCCAGTCCACCCATGACTCACCTGCTTGGGTACTGCTCAGCTTGTACCCCCCCGAAGTGGGGCCACCTTCAGCTCCACCTGATGCCCAGCAGGCAGAGGTGAATACCGAAGGGATGGTGAGGCGTAGAAGAGTAGGATCTGGTTGTGGGCATAGTGGCATGGAGCAGCGTTATCTGCCCAGCCAGTGAGATTGTTCTTGATTTTCCTGTTCCTTGGAGGAGAGGACATGGCAATGACATCCTGGTGATTTCAGATATGCTCCCACGCCAGATGCACCAACATCTACCTCCCCACCAATCCCCTTATGTTTTGAGGTCTCTGGCTCACTGACCCTCAGCCATCGCTAGGGGTTGGACTGTTACCGAGCACCACAACCCACCCACCATGGAGGAAGAGAACAATAGTGCTACAGCTTGCGCCAGTGGGTTGGCAAATTCATTGATGCTGCTGGTTGCTTTATTTTGTCAAACTGAAATGCATGCGAATGGTGTAATTATACCCCACTTTGGTCTGTTTCAAATCCTTGATCTGTTCTTCTTGCACACTTCCTGAACATTAGGAACACCCCCAAACAGTGCAGCCACTATGATGTAATAGTCCCCTTTCCCCCACTGCATCATGAGCGGATAGACAGAGTTGTGAATCTTCCCAAGACCAGGAAAGATGCATTGGGAGTTAGTCAGGAATGTAAAAAAAACATTTTTGTGTGGTAACACCAGTATGGTGGACAGTCTGTTTTCACTTTAAAAAGAAAACAGGAATTAGAGTCAAACTACCAGCTTCATCAGCAATCTCTACAGAATGTGACCAATCATTAAATGTGTTTTAAAGAACTGTGATTTACTGAAACTATTCACCCCCCAAAGCCTCACCCCCAATTAGGCTTTTCACCAGAAAAAAACAATTTTAAGTGTCTGAACTTACTTTTTAATTTTTGTAAACTCCGTGATAAGGCAACATGGTAGGTGCTGCCTGATACTGACTCATGTTACAGTGTGGTGCTGCACTGCTGGCCTGTAATTGGGACACTTTGAAGCCAAAGGGGGTTGACAGTGTCCCTTTCACAAATGGGAAGCACATCTGGGACATCAGGTAGAGAGCCCTTGGGGAGCAGTGACCACTGAATGGTGTGTGTTTCCAAGGAGATATGTGTAAGGAATCTGCAAGAGCTAAGACAGAAGTGTTAGACTTCAGGAAGGACTTATAGCAGGATGAGAGAGAAATAATGGGACACCTGGTTAGCCTCCAAGATAGCATGGGGTGCGTCAAAGTGGGCAGTGATCAAGGAAAGGGATTGCAGCTGCCACTGACACCTATAGTAGGCAAAACATAAAAACTCCAACGCAGGAGACCAAGTTGATTCAATAAGGACATGGGCCAGGCAGTGAGGAAAAGTGGGCCATGTTCAGGAAGTTTAGAAACTTCCAAAGGGATGAAGATGGGGAGCACTTGGAATAAACCATGGAGGCAAGTAGAAAGGTCAGGTAAACCAAGGCTAGAAAGGAGTTACAAACAGCAGAAGGGATCAAGGAGGAGAAAAAGCCTTCTTCTGGTATATCAAAGAAGAGGGACAGGAAGGAAGGAACAGTAAAGCTAAAAAGGAGGAGGAGGAGGGATGGTGGAAAGCAGTAAAGAGAAGGCAGAAGTATTGGACAAATACTTCTGCTCTGTCTTCTAAAGAAAGGACAGACCTGTGCTGCAAGGTAAGAAGAGGGGGCACAGCTGAGGACAGGATTACAGAGGTCAGGGTTATAAAGTGCTCATGTCTCTGCAGGTAAACAAGTCCCCAGGTCCAGACAGAATGCACCCACAGATGTTAAGGAAGCTGGTGATGGAACTGGCAGGTCTGCTGTCAAATCTATTCAGCAGTTTGCTACCTACAGGCATGGCACTGCACTGAGATACATGTTTAAATGTTCCCACTCTCTTGCTATGCCTACCATAAAAACATTTAACATCCTGGTACAGTACAGAGCTATTTCCAACCAGAAACATGTGCTAATGCATCCTGATAATGTGCAGTATGAATCTAGTGTGTGCAGTCCAAAAGGTGACCTCAAAGGGAGATAACATTTCTAGCAATTGTCATCTTAATTGACTTGAGTAATTAATTACAAAATAAGCAACCAAAGCTGTTTTAAAATATACGGGCACAGGTCTACATGGAAAAAGAAATCACTCAGTCCAAACGCTACATGGGACTGTTCAAAAATAGATTTTAAAAGTAGCCACACTTCCCTGCAAGTTTCTCTAGTACAGAAGAAAGTAAAAAACTGATGAAAAGAAAATGTTCGCCAATGAAACTGGACAAAAAGAACATGCCAGAATAGCACTGCCTTTCTTGAACTGATTAGCCTGAACTGCAGCCCAAGGTGGTTGTCTTGTGTTTTTATGTTGGCTTGCGCATATGCAGCAAACATATTGCAGTAGTAGCAGAGTTGGAGGTGCGGTCACTGTGGGCAAATGCAGGGCACACATCAGTAGGTGCGTCCCTCATTCCCCAATAAGGCAGCTGCAGGTGCCGAAACCTTCAACATGTAAACTGGCCACCAAGTCTAAGGAAAGGTCCGCTGCAATGAAAGCCAAGCTTCTCACGCCGCGGCGTGCTCTTCCTGGTGACCAGTTTACAAAACATGGCAGCATGTCACCGCAGTGTCCCGACCCACTTCATTTGCCGACAGGGGAGCCCACTCCCTATCAGCATAATGCAAGCCCCCTCCCATTTAACATGTGTGCCAAGGGGGTGCAAAATCCCCCTTGGCATCATATCCCCCTCTCAGTTTAATTTGCCAAGGGGCCCACTCCCCGTCCAGCATAATGTCCCCCAATTTGTTGTGTGCGTGAGGGTGCCCAATCCCCTTCAGCTACAGAACTCCCCAAAAACAAACACTCAGGTGGCATGCTGGAAGCCCACCCCAGTGTGCCAAATGCCCCTGTAAAAGAAAAATGGTCCCGTAATGTTTTTTTTTTTTTTTAAATCTGCAAAGCAGAAAATGGTCCCTCATCAACTCCGGTGGCCCTCCCGCAACTTGCGCCCACCCTCGCGCACCCTGCCTCCCCAAACCCCCCTCACCCCAGACTTACCTCTGGAGCATGGCGCAACGATCTTCGGTGGACCGGGAACATGTCTGCACTCTTCAAGGCCAACTGCGAACTGAAGAAATGCCGTTAAGCTGTATAATGGCATAAATAGGTTTTTTCAAGTTTGGTGCATATCTCTGGCATTTTGGGGAATTTTGACACCAAATTTTCAACATGGGGTAATTGGGAAGGCCTCCTCGTGAATTCAATCACTGTCATGGCATTATTCAGTCCTGAAAGGTGATTTAGCGGTCACTGCGAGGAATCACCTTTTGGGACTGATTATCGAAGACAGTGCCACTGTTCATGGTGGGCTCTCAAAAAGCCTATGTTGCAAATTTAGTGGAAAAATCCAACAAATGGTTGTTTTATGGCGTGCATTGAGCAGTTTCCTACTGCGCTTGTAACTTCAAGAGTTTGTAATATTCACTCCAATTTTTAAAATTGGCATTTTCCACCTCCTTATGAACAGTACAGCTGTCATTTTACATATCCTGGCCAAAATGTGTTTTTGCATGTCCGGCACAGAACAGCACGGTCGCTGTGCAAAATCAATTTTCAGGACAGTTTGAGACAATGACGGTGACACTGTTCATGAGCAGAGGTCCTAAAATGCTTATGTTGAAAATTTGGTGATGAAAGTCCATAAAATGACTGTGTTACAAGCGTGCATTGCACAGTTTCCACATACCCTTGTAACTTCGCAAATTTGCAATATTTTCATGCCAGATTTTCAACACTAGTATTTTTTCACATCTCCTTATGAACAGTATAGCTGTCATTTTTCACATCCTGCCCAAAATGTGTTTTTGCACCTGTGGCGCAGAATGGCGTGCTTGCTGTGGGAAATCAACTTTTGGGACATATTAACTCAATCACAGTGCCACTGTTCATGAGGGGAGGTCCCAGAATGCCTATGTTGAAAATGTGTCTCTTCAGGGTGGGGGTGAGGTTGGCATCAGTTCAATACTTTACTGCCATTCCTATTATGCATCTTTAACTCCTGCACTGCCAACGCCAATGCCAGCGAGACAACATTCGGCATTGACAAATGCTTGTTTTTTTACTGCTTGCATTTTGATGGGTAAGGAAGCTACATTTTGTTATATTGCACAAATCTGTGTTACACGCTATATGTTAACTATCACAAGGTTTATTAGACCAAGATGCTGAGGAAATAAATGAAATGTGGCACAGAGCTATGCAAAGGTTTGAGTATGTGGCATCGAATAAAGCTTTTTCATTTTCACAATGTATTTGTTGCTGCCGTGTTTTCCGTTTGCTAGCGGGGATGTGCTCCATTATACCAATCGCACATCAACACCATTACTGTGAATGACAGTACAGTGACAGGTCACTGTGCCTGTCACCATGGGACCCTGGCACCATTTTCTCGAGGTCTTGCAACCCTCCCCAAATCAACTCAGACTCAGACTTGATTGTCTGTAGTACAGGGAGTAAAGGCAGAGCCTCCTGCATGGGGGTTTGGGGGCAAAGCCCCCACCAAGAAAACACAGTGTTCCTAATCAGATTTATGCCAACCGCAATTGCGGTCAACATAAATCCGTCACTGTAACGTCAGTCGACAAATTATTTGTCGAACCGTCATCGCAGAGCCTGTATATTCTGGTGCAATTCTTTGCGGCTGTTTTCAAATATCTAAGGGAATTAAAAATATAATATACTGATGATGAATCTAAAGATACCAGAAAACATTTTTGTTAAAAAGAGTACAAATATTTATTTTTACCAACTAACAAATACTGTTGCTTTAAGGCCAACAATTTCTACCTTTTAACTCCATTTCAGAATTTCTTCATTGTATTATAGTAAAAAAAGAAAAAACAAATAAATATTAAAATGTTTTAAATGCAACAAAGAACTTTTACAGTCTGGTACAACTAATCCACTTTTTTCCAAATCATAAACCTAATACCCTGCCTTGCTTGATAAGTACCACTGTCCCTCACCTTCAGTCCTCAATGTGGCTTCTTTTCCCATTTCTGTCTCAAATTACACAGCACTTTTGTCTGCTGGACTGTCTCAGGGTTTACATTTTCTCTGTGGCAGCTCTGCATAGTAAAATCAAGGTCACTGCTCAGGAACAGTAAATGTCCAATTCCAATGCTCCGTTTGTAAGCAGTGGTGTTTGTGCATTGTGTTGAAACAGCAAAACCTGAGAGAAAACGACCCCAAACTAGGAAGACTCAGAAAGGCTCAAGGAACTGTTTTGTTTGGCCTATCCTTATCAGACACTAAGGACGGATGAGGGCTGCAGCTGGGACGGACTCCATTTAGATTCCTATCTGTATCTCTGAATTACAATAAAGAAAGGAAAAGGTTTCATAATCTAAATTTGCCTAGAAGTGGCTTCTTTAAACTACACTGAGAAGGAGTTGATCTTCTATCTGTATCTCTGGGAATTTGTCCCAGAATAACCAGGTCAACACAAGGCAACACATTTCATAGGGTGTCCAGATCTGTTCTGACACCAAGCCAAGCTACAGTACATGCTGGATTATATTGTACACAACTTTTTGGTGGCTTGGCTCCAATTTAGATCCAGAGAGGACTGGGTCTCTGAAAATTTGACTCCAAAGTTCCATGGAAACCTAAGACATTCTGCCTTAATTTTTAGTTCTTAATTTGAACTGGACCCATTGCAAGCTAAAACCTAATTAGTGATGACAGCTCTAAAGTGAAATAAACCCAAGATCAGTAAGATACACAACCAGGAAAAAATACGGTAAGAACCTGGTACAGTACATATCCTACGTGGCATAAACGGAAAAATTAAGGATTACTCTAAAGAGGAAGTAACCTGCCTGGAACAGCAGGGCATGAGACGTCATTCCAAGCTATGATTTAATTTGGATCCAAACTTACCAGACAGTGCTCGAATTTACCATAGGATTAAACCACTAATGGTCTCATATGGTTAGTCACCCCACTCCTCTTTTTTTTCATCATTTTTTGTTGCCCCCCCCCCGGACATCCCCCAGCCCCATCACCCGGAATTACCGGGGTTTACCTTATGCCCGGCCCAGGAGCAGAGTCCGTGGGGAGTTGGTCGCCATCCTGCTGCCGGCTTTTTCCTCTGTTTTTACCCCACGGGTATGATACACGCATGCGTGGAGGCACGCATTAGTCCCATGGCCCCAGTAATGGACCCTTTCTCTCCCACCCCAGGCCTAGCGCCTGGGTCATCCTGGCCTGTGCTGCCCCCAGCCTCCACCAGGTGGCAGCCATCAGCCGGGAGGAAGATCCTTGCACCTCCCCAGAGAGGAGAGTTTGCCTGTCGGCAGCTTCATCCAGCTCTGCCCTCCGCCGACCTCTGATGGCCCAGGCTTGTTCCCGAACCCAGGTAGTCGGCATGCCGTGAAGTAAGGCATCCAGCGCCTCAGCCCTCAGTGCCACCAGGCTGGCACCCCACTCCTCTTTTAATGCCCTGTCCTTGTTTCAGCATTAGGGAACAGAACCAGAATTTCATTTTAATGTATGCACATGCGTCACAAACTGTTAAAAGGAAAAAAAACACATACAGATATTGCCATTTGAATTATCCCGCTCCATTCCCATTGCAGTATACAGTATTTGATTACATCAGGAATAAAATAAAATAAACTGTCCATAATAAGACCACAATGCCAGTACAAGGTTCAGGGGACATTTATAAACCTCAAGACCAAAAGCCATATGGCTTATTTATGTTTGTTTAAGAACTCGAGACAGCATTACACTCCTATTATTGTAGGGTTATATGTATTTCATTTGTTAGAGTACATAGCCCTCCTTACCTTGGAGTAATGTAATCAATGAATGATTGAGCTTAAAACATTTATTGCTTACATCACATATAAGACTGTAAACTGCAGTAGTTTAATCAGATGTTATGATTCACCACTAGGATAATGGTTTCTTAATTATCACATTTGTATAACACCCTTCCCCTCCTCAAATAGGGGACTTACCCTTACGCTCCCTCCTGCAGCAATGCTGCTCCTTCTGTGTTAATGTGGTGCTTTCGGACTGCATCTGCAAGACAGTGGGCAGTAAACGACTGCCAGTTCTAAACTCTGCGGCTAGCAGGCTGCATGCCTCTGTTGCTCTGGCACCATGGATAGGCATCTAGGTCAGGGAGCATTTTAGGACAAGGGTGTAGCCAGGAATGTTAAATGTATACTCAAGAGTTGACGGAACTGTTGCCCTCCCTCTGTAAACATAAAACAAAAGATGTACTGCCCTGCCACACAAACACTGCCCCACATCTATTTCAGTCAACAATATGTAATAAGCCAATGCTCCTTAGATTCACAGCATTTTATTTTATCTAACATACACATTACCAATCAGACAGAAGTTGGCTGGCTTTTAGTTACATTGTTTAGGATACATTGTGATAAGCCTCTGTACCACATCAAGGTAGCCAGCCTTCCAGAAGTCACTTACACCAGCAGTCATGCATCGTGCTCGATCCAGATCAATCGTACAGTCATGGCCTCTAAGTTTAACACCCACATCTTCCAAAGATCATTCACAAACTCACACTAAAGCATCCAAGGAGGGAAAAATAGTTCTTCAGGTACATCAGGCTCTGTGTTTGTTGCCCTGGTCTGAGGCTCATGTTACCACTGGAGGTTCCAGACTTTAATGGACTCAACAAAGTACACTGAGTATGCTTGCTGATACCCACATTTTAGGAGTTGGCATTCACTCTACAGCAGCTCACAAAGCCACCTCTTAGCCATACGCATGAAACCCCTCCCTGTATTGAGCACCACTTCCGAAACACCGAACACTGCTTCTCTGCCACTTAGTCACCCCTTCCCTGTCTCACTGAACAACAGCATGAACTGGGAGGTACTAATCCAGCTTGCCCACAGCTACACTGAGTGACAGAAACCTGTTTGAATTAGGGATGCTCTAATCGGCTGAGTCTGATCCACTTTGAAGACTTAGGATTTAGGAACTTCGAATCTAATCTAATTCGTTCAAATCCTAAATGGATCTGAAAATCAGATGGAGGATACAGATCTGAAATCCTAAATCCTAAATGCCTATGTAAACTAGGTTTAGGATTCCATTTAAGATTCAGGATTTTTGAACTGCAAATCTAAAAAATGGATCAGAACCCAACAAATCCAATTATGTTCCATTGAATTCGAGCAACCTGAGATTGAACTAGAAGATAAAGTGATGGACTATAACAGCAGCCATGTTTGTGTCTTTCTGGTCCCAAGATTGTTGGGTTGGGGTCATAGGGCAGTCAGACGGAGCACCATGTGAGCTGGAGGGTTAGATCAGTCTACGAGTGAGAAGGAGACAGATGTTACGTGTGTGTGTGTGCGTGCGTGCGTGCGTGTGTGTCTGCAATTAGCCATACAGTTGAATGAGTTCCTGGAGATCTCGGTGTAACCCCCCTTAAATAGGGGTTCCCAAAAGTCTTCCTTGGGTGTGCCTAAATGCCCACTGCCAGGTTGGCGTTCTGTGTCCTTACAGGTTTAAAAAGTGTCAGCATGTGAGTGCACTGTTAGCCTCCATGCCTGTCTCTTTAAGATGCTGCTTATCTTGTAGTGTATAATTAATCTGGGTAGGGGCCGAGTAGTTTCAGGTTCGAGTCCCGCCCGGACTTCAGTAATATTGCTCCATTCTGCCGTCACTAATTGCACAGAGGGAGCCCTGATAGAACCTGTGATTGTTTGCTGATTATCTGTTTTAATAATAATGATACTGTAGTTTGTCTAACCTACCTTCCTTTGCAGCATGGTAATTTCTGGACTGCCAGTTTGCACTAATCAGTGCCTTTGGGGCTCTAAAATGGAGCCTGCACAGAGGTCTTATGGGAGTGAATCTCTGTAGGAATTGTAGTTTTGTATTTTAAGCCTAAAAGGGACGGAGCGGCCTTGCTGTGACAGACACATGGATCAACTAACCAAGTCTTTTGGATCACTAGGAAGTCCCGTGCTGCCTGCAGTAGAGTGTCAGTCTGGAGTAGGGGTTGAGAGAGAGCTCGAGAGATTCCAGCAACTGCTCCTGGTAGTGCGCAGGGGAAATCGGCAGAAAGGCGGTGTTTGGCCTGCCTGCTACCATCTTCCCAAGTGAAGAGAACTGGATAGCTGAATCGGACTTTATCCAAACTTGCGTCTTTCTTCTGATTTGTGACAAATTTCGCCTGAAGAGGACCGAAGACTTGCTTTTGTGCGATCTGTCTGTCAGGACTTCCACCACAACCGCAGAGCATATGGTTTGCGCAGAAAATCCTGTGTATTGCAACCAGACTGTCAGCTGAGCTGTGGTATTTCTTTGCTTTTACTGTAAGTGTGCTGACTGTTGATTGTGGGTCGCAGTTTGGTTCCCCACTGTTTGAATGTGTCACACTTGCTGATAGCAGTGTCCAGCGACTCTAACTGGACTGAACCTGTTTTCTCCAACTTGTCTGGGCCTCAACACCATGGCCCTGATTGCTGCTCATGCTGCAGAGTTTCGATCGACGAGAGACCCACCTGGGGATTCGGCTCCCTTCTCAACACCATCAAACAGGAACTACACCATGATGAATCGTGTGGGCCCTGCTTCTCCTGGCAAACCAGCACTTCATCCTGAGGTCTCCATTTCATCCATCCTGCAGCCTGGTCTCGGTATCGTGAGTAAATCACAGGGTAGCTCCCTGCAACAAAAATCTAATCAAAGCGTGTCATCTGATTTAATTGTTTTGATTGATTTTCACGAACTGAGCCCTCCGGCTCCAAAATACAAATATTGGGTTATAGCGCATGTTGTGTTTCTTTTCCCTAAGGGCCCCAACAACAGCTGCAATGCCAGCCTACCCCAGGCAACACTTCAGGCTAGCCTGTAACTCCAACTGGGTACCCAGAGTGTGTGTGACTGTGATAGAGGGACTCTTAGAGGCATGCATGCTTAACTTGATTTAATCAGTACTAGAATCAATCACCAGACTATGCCCCCTTCCTTGTTCATGCCCTCAAATAAATCAGATCTGAATTTTTTTGCACTTTTTTATTTATTTTTATTTATTGCAATTATTCCACCAGGAAGGCACACTGAGCAACAAGATGCTCGTCTCGTTTGAGAAACCGGAGAGCACATGGATATGATAACACGCAGGTTATCAGATGAACAGTTAACAGAAGCAAATAAAAAGCAGCATAAGGATACACGATTGCATGCATATACAAGCAGCGCACATTGAATGCTTAGGATATTATAGTATCAAATAACAATTTTTGTGACAAGAAGCAGCAGACAAGGTAAATTAGCACAGTAGTAGCAGCTGTAAACAACAAAGAACATCTATCACAGTTATACAGTTATGCACAGTACATAGGGCAAAATAGGCCCAGGACGTAAGTGCAAGGTTGGGGATTATATGCCAGCTTCTGTAGCAGGGTTAAGGCCGTTGGTCAGGCATTGGGAAGGGGATAGTGGGGCATGGCAGGTTCAGGGACAGAAGCAATTTGTAGTAAGGAAGTTTGCTAGGGTGGTAGACAGAGAGTAGGAAGAGGAGGAGTGCCGAATTTGTGGTGGGAGGGCATTCCAGAGCTTGGGTAGCCAGTGTGAGAAGGCAGCCTGACCGGCAGAGGTCTTCCGCCTACAGACTGAAAGTTGGAGGAGTCACTGAATCTAAGATGATGGAGGGGTGGGGCATCTGTGAGCACAGTGGCAAGGTAGGAGGGATGGACCCAAGCCATAGGTTGGAGACAATTTAGCACAGTGAGAGATGACGGCGGTTTTGAGGAACAGTAGTGCCAAGGCTCGGTACAGGTCGCAGTGGTGGGTGAGGGGAGAGGCATCGAGTGCAAAGTGGCAGAAGGCATTATAAAGTGTGTCCAGTTTAGATAGGGTGGACTTAGGGACTGCACTGTATACAATGTCACAGTAGTTGATGGAGGGCAGTATCATCTTCAGGACCAGTTCCGTTGGATTGGGAGGGAGGCTGCTGCAGTTCCTATATAGTGCACTGAGTCTGGGGCATAGTTTTTTGAGACAGCATCGATGTGGTCAGAGAGATGGCTGTCGAGCCATACCCCAAGTAACGGAATGAGGAGACATCTTCAAGTTTTGGCCATCCAGGGTGGCTAAGTAGGGAAGGGAGGGAGTCTGGCCAGGCGCTGTTGTGTGCCAAAGGTCATAGTGATAGTTTTTTTTTGCATTTAGGAAGAGCTGGTGTGAGCTAAACTATTGCTGCACCTTTGTTGAAGTCAGCTTGAAGGTTTGATTGTACTACATCAGGGCGGAGCCGAGTAGTAGAGTACAGTATCATCTGCATATATGTGGACTGGCTGTGGTGTACCTTTGTATAGACAGCATTGTAATACTGTTTGTTGTGGTGTAAAATCTCACTTTACAGGGAGTCTTTAGGGCCGAGCCAGCTAAACCAGCCCTGGTGGTAAGTGCAACAAGTGTGGGGTTAAAGTTCCATTTAGGTGTTAATTATAATTGTGTATTCACTGAACCATTTAGGCCACTAGAGGAAAAAGAGGAGGGTAACAGTGCCCCCCAAGGGCTGTACCCAGGGCAGCTACACTACCACTAATCCTGGCCTCCAGGTGGAGGCACCCATTCACAGAACTCAGGCCCCTCAACCTGCACTTGGTCACGCAGGCAGGGGTAGTATCCCTTGGGGTACTGCCACGTAGAGTTTACACCTACACACAGATTTCAGAGGATCTACTTTCCTCCACAATTCTCCTCTCCTCTCCTCTTCCATTATTCCTCTAATGCATCTAAAAACTGTTTCTCCCCCCTCACGTGACCCTTTCAGCAATATGCAACTCAGTGTCTGCTTTCATAGTCCGGTCTTCTTGGCTTCCCTCATCATGGCTTGGTTTTCACTCCATTCCTCATCCCCTGTTTCTGTCTGTGTCTCACTGTCTCCACAATTTTTATAAAGAACCAGGATAGTCCCTTGTGCTTGTTACTCAACAGAAGGTGGTAGTAAATGGAGTTCACTCCGAGGAAGGGAGGGTGGCCAGTGGGGTGCTTCAGGGATCAGTGCTGGGTCCAGCCTTCTTTTATGTCTTTGTAAGTGAGATTGCTGAGGAACTGGAAAGGAAGGTCTACCTCTTTGCAGATGACACCAAAATCTGCAGTAGGGTGGACACTCCGGGGGGGGGTGGAAAGAATGAGCAGATACATGAGAAAACTACAGGAGTGGTCTCGGGTATGGTAGCTGGGACTCTATGTGAACAAGTGCAAAATAATGCACTTAGGGCACAGAAACCCAGGAGAGGAGTATAAAATGGGGAGTGGTATTGACAGCCACTGAGCAGGAAAGATACCTGGGAGTAATCATGTCAGATGACCTAAAGGTGGCCAGGCAGTGCAACATGCCAGTAGGGAGGGCTAGTGGTATGCTGGGGTGCACAGGGAGGGGTATCACCAGCAGAAAGAGGGAGTTTGTGTTGCATCTGTATAGATCATTGGTAGGATCCCACCTAGAGTACTGTGTCCAGTTCCAGATACTACATCGCTGGAAGGACATAGACAGAGTGGAGGCGGTCCAGAGGACAGAAACAAAAATGGTGCAGGATCTGCATCAAAAGCCCTATGAGGAGAGATTAAAGGAAAACTACTTGCAACGGTGCTCAAGCCACTGGTGCATAGATTGTGGCTCGAGCACCTCGATCCCCCCCCCAAGAGTCCCAGTATATATCTATTTATTAAATTACCTCATAGCTCATAAAATTATGTTTACAGTCAGTGCCACCGACATGTTTGCTGTACAAAGTGAGACCCCCTGGGGAGATGTGAAGGCAAAAACCCGCGAGATGATGATGACGTTTAACCTCTTCCTGTGTATTGCCCTAATGTATGGAGATATTAAAGTCTCCGTATTTTCTATACCCGTGTTTTATTTTTTACAAAGATGCTTATATGTCATGTGGGGACATGCCATGAAGCTGGAGGGATAGATTCAGGAGAATGTGAGGAAGTACTTTTTCACAGAAAAAGTGGTGGATTCCTGGAACAACCTTCTAGCAGATGTGGTTGGGGTGAAAACAATGGTTGGGTTCAAGAATGTGTGAGAGAAATACAAGGGAATCACAGTGGAAAGGAAGAGGAGGCGAGAGAAAGAAAAGTACTTTGGGCATGGTCTGTGGTAATAGTGCGGGCATGGAGAAAGAGCAGACTGGATGGGCCAAGCAGTCCTTATCTGCCATTAAATTCTGTTTCTACTCTTGTGACGACCCACTTATTACTCATCTCTCCTCCACCCGTCTGAGTTGACCTTTTCCAACCAAGTTATCCTGGACTAATTGCATAATTTGGTCAAAGTCTACTCATTGGAAATCCAGAATCTCAGCCTTTAGTGACGGAATACTGGAACCCAGAGACAGACTGAACCATATGGTTTTATGGTCACTGGACCACAGTAGCTCCTCAAAGCGCTCTCCATCTACCATTTCTGAGTTGGTGAGCAGCAATGGCAGCCTATCTTTTGGGTTCCCTGCTCAGCTACACTAGCAGGCAGTCCTGAAACCTATCTAGCAAGGCCTGGCCCCTGGAACTCTTACCTGCTGCAGTGTCCTAGTCTATGCCTTGTAGATTCAGATCCCTCACCACTAACTACTTTCCCCCTTTGTGACCCCCTTTTCAATTTCTTCCCCTATTTTCCTGTCACTGTCTTCCCCTGTCCCTTTGTTTATAGCCCAACCCCTTGTGCAGCTTCTTACCTGATGCTGTGCCCATGGTGATTCTGACACCATGCTTCCTCCCCTATTGTCTCCATCCTCTACCTCACTTTACGCAGTTGACATTGAGGTTGCCCCGCCTCCTTTTCTTTTATCCCAGTGTTTGCTGTACATGGTGTACTGTGGTAACACCAGTCACAGTTGTTACTTCCAGAGGCCCATATTTTTGTAATGGCCACAAGATTTAACCCTGCTTCCACCACCATCGCCTGAAGCTCACTAATTGTGTTTCATAGATTTCTGGCATTTAGGCAGACTGCCTTTCAGCTTGTGCCTGTACCCTTTCACTTTTTGTCATCACCACTCCCTTCTTCCTCCCCCCCCCCCTTATTTTCTGATTTTCTTGTTCTTGTGCCAGATAAACAGACAGACAGATAGAATGAAAGATAGATAGATAGATAGATAGATAGATAGATAGATAGATAGATAGATAGATAGATAGATAGATAGATAGGAAAGCACACAAGAGAGTATGGTACATTTAAAGACAATAAGTTTTTTTTAAATGATGTATTTGAATAACATATGAGTACAGGGTTTTAAATAATTGATTAGCAGTTTTTTTCTTGGGACAATACTAGCTGTACAGAGAGCATTTATATAGGTTTTCTAGAAGTGGTATGTTTGTTAAACACAGTGAGGCAAGTGCTATGCATTTTCACAATGTTTTAGAACTTTTATGAGCAAAACGCTAATCAATTTTTAGAGTTAAATAAAACCCTGAAGCACTATCAAAAAAAAGAATGCGATGAGAGCACTTGTGGGTCACTATTTACCAGACTTATGAACTTTGGCAAACTGAGACTTGATTTATAGTTGTGCTGGTTTCTATTTTTAGGTTTTCACCAGCCTTCACTGTCGTCACTGCTACTATAGCTAATCAGCTTTCTTAGTATTTTTGTCAAGTAGCTTGGCTCTGTTTTGGCTGCTCCCCAAGACCTGCCCTTCACTGGGGAGGTTTCCCTCTAGGCTCTTTCAATGAAACTGAGCACTGAGGCACCGCAACAATGGATATGTTTTCAAAGTATCATATAACAGTGACATTTCAAAACAGGTGCTGTTGGCCCAGGGATCAAAAAACTGCCTTGGTTTAGACTTACATAATGTGTTAACTGTTCATCTGACTAGCCTATCTTTCAAGAAAACTCATTAATGCCTCCATTCATGTGGGACAAGCCTCTTTTTAATGCCCATTGTACAACGCTGTTCTAAATGGAGACAGTGCTGCCCCCCCCCACCCACAAACACCCACACAAACTATAACTTGAGCTTTTAAAACAGAACCATATTAACCAAAGATTGTGCTGTAGATAATAGATTTTCTGTCAGTGTTTACGGTGAAAGTATAAAACCCTATAAAATTTTGGCTGCCACTTGAACATTTTACTCAAATGACAAAACTCTGTGCTGAACCTCCTCACAAGAACCGCTTTGCAGCACATTTCTAACTTACACCCCTTTGAGCTGAACACAAATGTGTCACAAGTCTTTCCCTGCACTAGTGCACAGGTCAGTGCCACTAGCACAGGGAAAGGCATGTAAGGAGTCCTCAGTAATGCGGGCCTTGGTATGCAAGGAGGCACTTTGCTATGGACACTGGTTTCCTGGAGTCCTCACCTCCCGCGGCAAGACACAGCAACCCATGTCAAGGTAGAAGTATTGAAAGCAGTTCTTGAAGGAGTTGCAGTCTTGTGAATCAGAACGTTCATTACAATACAGGGAAAATTAAAGTGTTGCCAAACACAGTAAGGTCTGGGAACAGGGCTGGAGGTTATCCAGTGGATGCCAGGGATAGGAATGGAGTGACTGAGGGATATCGGGGTCACTGAATTGCCAAAGAAGAATGGTGAGGCAGAGGATTGAGACAAGTGACCATAAAGGTACAGGGCAATGGGGATGACTTTGGCAGTACCGCGCTGTGACATGTGCCCCCCCCCCATGGCAGTCACAGTTGCAGTTTACTTTGTCACAGGAGCAGTCCAGTTCATTAGTAGTTGCACAGCCAATGTGCAACCACTAACATTTGTACAGGAAATGTGTATAAGTGTATACTGTGCCACTTCTGGAGGGGAAAATCTGCCATTATAGACAGCGGCACCTGTTCAGGTGTGGCAGCTTTGATGGGTGGTGGAATAGGGAGCCCATTGCATCCCAGAATAGCACTATACACCACTGGGACTGTGTATAGTGCCTCAGATCTGTAGTCTGTGGAACAGCAGTAGTAATTTGGCTACTTGAACAATGGTACTTAAATGCTCAGCAAAATGCTATTTGGCTCGGGTGGCTTTAACACAGTTGATGGCATTAAATCAATAATCTCGCTGAAGCTGTTTAGATAATCTGCTACAGTCAGATAGCCCCAGATTATCCTTAAAGAAAAGATAATATACTACACAGATCATAAAAATCCAAAATTAGCATTAAGTTATTCGTAGTGGCTGACTACTGTCTGATCAAATTATCCAGTATCTGTGGAACGGTAAATACACTGTTTGTGCATCTCTTAATGTGATTGGTATGAATTGTAGACAGCAAACATGTACTTGCTTGGCTGTCTTGTTCTCTCATTTTGTAATGACCTTTCAAAATAAATGGGCTAACCTCGATTCTGTTCACAACTAATGTAATATAGGAGCCTGTAAAGAACTGACACAGGTGGGGTTTGTCTCTATGGGCACACCTAACTGAAACTGAGTAGGAAGGGGAGCAGGTCTGCCCATTAGGGTCTGGGTCAGGTCAGTAAGTATAGTCCCTATGGGGCAGAGGCTACCTGCTGGAATCGAGGGGCTTAGAGTATTTAACCTGGCATCTCAAGATCTCTGCCTTTTCTCTACCTTCTCCCTTCCAGCGGATATATGCAGAAAGCACAACTTCAGGACTCCTTCAGTTCATATATGGTAAGACAAGTTTTCCCCATTAAATACGGGTGGGCTGGGTGGACACATGCATCAGCTCTAATGCAAAACAGTGGGGTCTGTTTGTTTCTCAATGTCCCCATTCAACTTTTCCCATCTACAGCCAAACAGCTGGGGAGAGAAACAAAGGCAGTTTAAAGGTAAGGACACCCAGCCCACTGGGATTTACTAGGTAAAAAAACAATTTTCCATGGTACAATGTCTAAATACTACTGCAGGAGTTTTGGCTGACCCATTTCTGATAGCTCAGGAATTTAATACCTTTTTTACTGACCTAACAAAATACACCTTATGCAGAATATTAAATAAGGACTGTGGGTTAACTAATCAAACTAACAGTACCTTAGAATTGGCTTATCCTAAATTCTGTTTCAACAACACTCCCCAGATGAGGTATTAAAATACCTACTGAGGTTTAATCCACGTCCATCTGTGGGCAGGGATGAAGTCTACTGTAGGCTCATGAGGATCACTGTGGATAGTTTGTGTTTTCCAGTTATCTATTATTTTTAATTTGTCCCTCCGTTTTCTGTGTTTCCTATTTTATGGAATGATGCCACTGTCATCCCAATTCCTAAAGCTGGTGATCTCAAGTGTTCATAATTATAGGCCCATCGCTCTAAGGGCACCTCTTTGACCAGTAGGTGCAATACCTGTCAAGTCTGAAGTTTTGACACCAGCACAGCATGGTTTCGACCAGGACACCGTGCTGTGACAGCCTCAATTAGGGTTCGTGACAGTATATGCCACCCTTGATAAAAGCACTTTGCTGCGGCAGTGTTCGTGGACCTCACCAAGGCCCTCAACTTACCTGATCATAGTCTTCTTAATTGCTCTTGTCAGCCTTGGAGTGTCCATGATATTACTGGGTGATGTGAAAGATATCTAACCAAGCGTATACAACATATTAAGATAAATGGATGCTACTCTTTCCTGCCCCAATCACACTGGGTTTACCTCAAGGTTCTTTTTTGGGTCCCCTTTTGTTTAGTTTATCTCTAACCATTTTACCTTTGGTTTGTAATAAATCTCACATTTTTTTGTATGCTGATGACGCAGTGATCCTCATAAGCGGCCCTAGATTTGATTCCTTACAAGCTGACCTGGCCTCTGACAGCAAGAACATGATGGTGTGCAGGACTGTTACATTCAGCCACAGGCTATAGTACAGTGTCACAGGAAAGTGGTTATAAGATGCACTTGGGAGAACTGGGCAGCAGGCCTCACTATCTATGTATGTTTACTGCTGGAGCTGTGCCCACAAAAAGCTCTGGGCTTGTTGAGCTACTACTGTAGAACCATGGTGATGCATGCCACCAATGGGGGATTGGGCTGGTTACAGTACAACAAGGAATTCTGCAGGAGGAAGCAGAATGATCACAGTAGGGCACGGGTGTGTTTCCAGGTGTGCTGGATCTCCTGCTGCTGCTGTGGTCCATCAAGGCCAGGGAGTCCAGCATTCGGGAGTGCTGGTCACTATCTCCCAAGAAGGGGTTTGCAAGGAGAAATTGTGATAAGGAGGGAGGGAGGTTTTGGAAAAAGGAGACACAATACTACCACTTTAATCAGAGGTCGTGTATGATGGATCTGTCAGTACAGACATGAGTGCTTAGCATGCGGTCGGCACCACTCCTTTAAAAAAAGACCAGCCAGCAGTCCTTTCAAAAGTGGCAAGGCAAGCCTCCCAACCCCCATAAGGGAAGAGTACACTGAGAGGTGGATGTCCTCATACCCATATAGAGTCTGCGCGGTCACTGGATGAGGATTTTTGGCAAGATTTTTGGATCCCTTACAGGGGTCCCCACAAGGCATGTGAAGCTGACAACATTAAATTGGCCAGGGACAACCCAGATGTAGTCATCACCAAATTGGTAAAGGATTTAGAGGCAGATAGAATCAGTGGCCCCTTTGTGTTCTCCAACCGCAGTCCCCAACCTCCGGTATCACCGACAGGTCAGGTACAGTACCAAAAAGATGCCAGAAGAATTTCAGATGATTAACTATTAGTCATACCTGGACAGAGACTCAGTATATCACCACATCAACCCAGCAGGCGTGGCAGTGTCATATTCATTGGTTTGATGCAGCCATCGGTGGTGGGAGGCAAGTGTGGGGGCTCTGTTAGGAAGGCAGACAACGAATCTATGTTCCGCTTGTTACATGTACACCTACTGGACCAGGACCTATGGGGATGATGTCTGAGGCCAGTACTGCATAGACAACTGCATGCCCATGGATTGTGCTGTGGCATGCATGGTCTTCAGGAATTCAGTGCCATCTTGCACTGGCTGACCACAGAAGGTAGAGCAGGACCAAGGTCATCCATTACTTGGATGATTTCCTCTTTATGGGTAGAACAGGCACCCCAAACTGTGCTCAGCTAATGGGAGCCTTCCACACAGTGTGCAAATAGTTGGGGATACCCTTATCACAGGACAAGACTGAAGGTTCATGTATGCATTTGTCATTTCTGGCACAGAAATTGACACAGTCACTACATAGTTCGGTTACCCACAGAGAGGCCAGTGCACTCTGGGACTTGCATCACAGATTGGTTTGGGCACATAAGTTCTCTCTATGAGACCTGCAGCAAGTTCAAGGGCACTTGAACTTTGCCTGCAATGCCACACCAATGGGATGGATGTTCCTTCACCAAGTAACAAAGTGTGGGTCAAGGTGCACCAAGCCACATCACAGGATGAGGGTCATGGACACAGTGCAAATGATCTTGGGGTTTGGTTAGCAGTCTTGTCCTGTTTCAATGGTTAAGATATCTGGCTGGCTCCAATCACAAGCCAATACCTTGAGCTATAACCCAACACTTCTGGGGGATTGTGTTTTGGTGCCTATTTCAGAAGGTCCTGGTATGCAAGGCACTGGACACAGTCCTGGCAGGATGAGGGGCTACTGAGGCAGGTTACTCTCTTGGAGTTTTTTCTGAGTGTGGTAGCACTGGTGATTTGGGGTGATACAGGATAAACAGGTGACATTCAGGACAGACAACATAGATGCAATATACATCAATGGGCAGTTAGGGTGCATGGGCCCAATGGGCACATTACTGTGGGTTTTCAAGTTGAGGTGTCTGGTTCTGAACATCCAGTTTAGAGCAGTGCATGTCCCTGGCACTAACAACAGTGTTGCCAATGCTCTTTCTCATTCACAGTGGCAGAGATTCTAGAGCTGACTCCAGAAGTGGAACTGTCCCCAAGGAAGTCCCAGCCTACCTCTAGGGTTGGTGACCCAGAAGCCTTGGAACTACTCAGGTTTTCTTTAGCACACCTCACTAGGGCAGCATACCAGAGAGGGTGGAAAGTTTTCTAAGGGTAAGGCAGGAGTTAGGCTGGGCCAATACTGGCTGATCCTGGCCGATCAACTGTGTTTGTACCTTCTACACATGAGGTGACATGAGTCCATACCAGGGCAGTGGTACTTGGCAGGTATTGTATGGTTTGTCAAAGCAATGGGCATCAGAGACACCATGCAAGCCTTCCATGTGCACAAGATGCTGGAAGGCTGGGTACATGGAAATCCAAGACGACTGGACACATGGTGCCCAACTGGTGCAGCTCTGTTAATCAACTTGGTGAACATTTTACCTAGGGTTTGCTCCTCAGCTTCAGAATTGTGCTTGTTTCAGACAGCCTTTCTGGTGGCTTTTTGTAAGGCATTCTGGGTATCAGCGCTAGTACAGCAGAAAAAATCAGTCACAGCCCCAGTGACGCTGGGAGTTGATGATGTGGCGGTCACCCCCAAAGGCATTTTCATTCAGATAAGAAGCAAGGTGGACAGATGGCATGGGGCTGCTGATGCAGCCTGCGGTCCTCACTAGGGGTCCAGTGGGACATACAGGGTGGGTTTGGTATTACCTCCAGCAGCTGGATGACAGGGGACAGGCTTTTTTCCACCATAATGATGGGTCTCCACTGACAGTTTCCAATTCCGGCATGTGCTGGACAAAGCCTTGCGGGACTCGGGAGATGAATCGAAGAAGTATAAACACCCACTCCTTTCGTTCAGGTGCTGTGTCGCATGCCAGAATAGAAGGTTGGACAGATGCACATATCCAGTCACTGGGACATTGGAGGTCCCTCGCTTTTGAGAGTCATGTGTGACCACAGTTACTTTTGACATCTGTGTGTGGATCTATGACCATTTCTTTGTACACTGGGTGACAGTGAAAGCGAGGCAGTTCTGAGCTGACATGAATATCTTCATGAATCCTCTGTGTATACAGGTTCACTGCATGGGTCAGCGGGGATGAAAATGGAATGCTTCCATGAATCACAACCAAAGTTCAACACCAGGCCCTCAGATACACTGATTGTTCACCTGGAAGGAAATGATTTGGGAGTAGTAAAGTCATTGGAACTTTTGAGGATCATGGAAATGGACTTGGGTTTTCAGCATCAAGAATGGCCAGACATGCAGATAATTTGGTCGCATCATGATTCAAAGGCAGTGTTGGTGCCATGCTCATAATCCAGTGTCACGAGAGAGCTCTAGACTGACGAACATGACCATGAGGGATGTTATGGGCTCCATGAATGGACTGGTGTTGCCACATGAAGACTTAATTACAAAGGTGCCCCGGTTATATGGCAAAGATGGTGTGCATTCATTCTTTCTAGGTAACGATAGGTACCTAGCTGATCTGTGGCATGTTTTGGAGGAAACTTTGGTGTGACGTGCTTGGTGGGGCAAGGGCATCAGGTGGGTCAGCCACAGTGTGTCCAGATGAGTGATGCCTGTCGTATGGTGGCATGATAGTCTCATAAAGATTGTACAGAGGGAGAAACAGGGAATCTCACATCTATACAGGAGGATTACTCTTAGACTGGAAGAGTTAAGGGCCTTGGCAGCTGGTTCAACCTGAAGGGGACCGGTTGTAGTCACAAGGATAGACTCTCCAGCTTCAGCCAAAGTTGGTGGCATCCTCTGATGGAGAGGGTGCCTTGGCAACTGGCCTGTTTAGAGATACCCCTGCCATGCCTCGGAGGCCAGTGTCCCTTGCAAGGTTATGCGCTGTCTGGTGTCCTCCTTCCAAAGGGGAGGGGAGGGCCAGATGTTTAAACACATTTGCATGGAGATCAAGTGAATGAAATTATAAGATTGATATGACTGCTGTACACATTACATCTGATTGGTTGCTACAACATACATATTCCATACCAGTTCTGAATGAATGATTAATAAATACATGGCTATAGCCATTTCCTCTAAGCACATTGTCAGTCTCGTACGTTCAGGGGAAAGGGGAGGGGTTGTGACCTACAAGACAATGGAGGAGCCTGCAGAGAACTGACGCAGGCAGGGTTCATCTCTATGGGCACACCCCTAACTAAACCTGAGCAGGCAGTGGGGCATAGGTCCACCCATTAGAGGCTGGGTCAGGTAGGTAGGTAGGGTTCCTAGGGTGTGAAGGCTACCTGCTAGAACAGATGGGCTTGGTCTATTTAACCTGCCATTTCTTTACAGCACTGCCCTTTCTGTGTCTTCTCCCTTCCAGTGGATACCCATCTAAACCCTCACCTCAGAAAAGCAGGGGAACAGAACCACAAGCAGGGAACTCCCTGTCCCACTCAGGGAGATCGCTTTAAGGGTAGAGAAGGAATTTAACTGTTCTTTTCCCATGAGGTTTTCTGTTTTTTTGCCTTCTCCAGTGAGGTCTAATTTTAGCATAGCCTCAACAGGTAGGTAGGTTGTCACAGTCATGTATGGCATGGCAACATGATAATCTAGTAGGCATGGCTGGTGGCATGGTAGTCTCATAAGGGTTATACAGAGGGGAACAGGGGAATCTCACATCTATGCTGGCGGATTACCCTGAGGCTGGGAGAGGTGAGGGCCTTGGCAGCTAGTTAAACTTAACGGAGCCAGTGGCAGTCAAAAGGATATCCTCTCGGCATCGGACACAGTTGATGACACCCTCTAATGGGGAAGGGTGATTTGGCAACTGGCCCATTAGAGCCAGCCCTCATGCCTCAGAGGTCAGTGTCCCTAGCAAGGTCAGACGCTGTCTGGTGGCCCCCTTCAAAGGGGAGGGAGGGAGCGCCAGATGGTGTAGCTCTAGAGGTTATTGTAACGCACTATGAATGAGCTTGGTACATGCAGCTGACCTGAGTTTGATTCCCACAACCTCCACTTGCATACTGCATGACTCTGAGCAAGTCACTTTAGCAGCCCAAAGCTCCTGGGTTGCCCCTGAAAATGAGCATTTGTGCCTAGTGGACCTTATCTGGTTAACAAAGAATAAATAAAATTAATTCATTAATTAATTTGTATGGAGATGCAATGGGTAAAGTTAAAACATTGATATGACTACTTTACTGCGCACATCATGTCTCATTGATTGCTATAACATTTATGTTCCATACCAATTCTGATTGGATGGTTAATAAATACATGGCTGTGTCCATTTCCTCCAAGCACACTGTCAGTCTCGTTTGTTCAGGGGAAAGGTGGAAAGGTGGGGGGTTGTGACCTGTAAGACTATCATGAGTATCAAGTCAATCTGTCCCTAGTGGATTTGACTTAGAAGTTCAGGTGACAATAGAATGTAAGCCAAATGGCTATAGGCTTTCAGACTTCAAACTTGAAGTACTGTAACTTGAGATGAAACTTGGTTGAAACACACTTTGTTTTTAAAGAAAATGAACCCTAATGGAGCTCTATAAAACCTGGGCTGGTGCATGTGTTCCCAGTTGCTGTTCTGTGGCCAAGTGACTTAAGCATGACGGGTCAGAATATCATGTGTCACAGTCCTTTACAACCTATAGTGCCCATTTTGCAATAAAATAACGCTGTCACCAAAAACTGCTTCCCCGACTCCTATAATAAAACCCATTCAAGGCAGGTAAACACAAACTGCATATGTCATGTCCTACCCTTGCACACACACACACACACACACACACACAACTTAAAATGCTCAAACTCTGCAATATGCAGAACAGCGGGTGGGGACTATTACAGTTATGTCTTAACATGGAAATGGCCCATTCAAAATCAGGCACTGTGATTCAAACCGTCACCTAAGAAGCACAAGACTACTGTACATTTACAGATTTCACGTGCACAAGTGCCATCCCACTCAAGGGTGTCATGGTGGTTAACACAGCCCTCTAAGACAAATGCGGTTGGCTTATCAGATTGTTTAACTGCAGACTTCTGTGGAAGGGTTAATTACTTGTAGATGTGTTTCTTCTACTAGTTTTCATCCATCCCTACACACTTGCAGAATTCCAGCTCAAGGAGTCAGCCCTTAGAACCGTCCAATAAATTTATACCACACTGCATGCACTGCCCCTTTGCCTCACAGTCAGCTCTGTCAACCCATCAGATGTTTCCTGCAGAAGGGGTGCAGCACCTTACAAGTAGGGTTGCTTGGATGTAAGTTTTAAAAAAATGGATACCTCGGATGGTATCAAAATTTAGGATTTCAGATTTTCAGATTATGTTGCTGAAACTCCCCAACTCTGCCACCCTGTTCAGACACCCCACCCCACCCCTGATATTAGCAAACCTCCTATCCAGCTTGTAACCACATCCTCCCACCCCAGCCCACAGGCAGTTGTTAATTAATTACTTACTCCTCCTTATAATAAATATAGAAATACTGATTAGCAATCAACTCCCTCCCACAAATTGTAAGCTGCCCCACACCAAGCAACATGGTCTGAATCAACCAGATTCAAGAACACACCCTCCATCCAACACACCAGAACAAGCCCCATTTCTCTGCCCCAACAGCACCTAAAGTACATGAATCATCTGATTCGGATACTCAACAGGTCTCACTGTGGAGCAGCTGCTTTGCATTCATCTTCATTCTGGTATTTATGAATGAAATTATGTCCTTCTATAGTAGGAACACCTGATTGGCTGACAGTTAACCAATGAGGTGTTACTTCTCCAGAAGGTTATCTTTTCTTTCATACTAGCAGGATGAAAACAAGTGCAAGCTGCTCCTCCGAATAGGATGCTTCACATACTTTGGGTGCAATGGGGGAAGGGTGAGGCTAGTGGGTGTGTTGGGTGGGGACACTCTTGAATCTGGGAAAGGGAACATTGTGGCTTGTGCTGGAGGCCAACTTGTGATATAGTGGGGAGGGGTTGACCTATAATCAATATGTAATAACTGGCTCATCGCTAGTTAGTGGGAAAGAGCAGTTGTACCTACCATTATAACCCACGGTTAGGAACAGCAAGCATGCGCCACCTGCTCTTTCTCCTGTCTCATCCTGCACCTGAGCACTTCATGAACATGCAAGGCACAAAGAAAGCTCCTCAGACAGACCTTCGTGGGCGCCATAAGCAGCTCTTTGTTCCGACATAAAAAACGGCTGCCATCCAGAAAAAAAGCAGTGCTTCAGGTCTTTTTTTCTGTCACTGCATTAGATAGAAACACCATCTGCACCTTACGTCAGCAACCTCGTTAGCACACTCCGAAGCTACAAGACATTAATTTTAGTATCATCTGTGGTAACACTACCTTGCAGACTACTGCACAGAAATAGAAAGGCAAAAGAAGGACTGAACTGACTCAAATATAAGATTCCTAATTTTCACTATTTAACATATCGGTTACCAGTTTTCAGCTTGCTACTACAGCAGCAATTTCCTCCCTCTTGTTACAGTGAGCCATTTCCATTATTGAAATCCTACAAAATGTACTTAATTGGCAAATTCTTAAGTGTTACCACCTCTTCTATATGTTGGAATGTTCCATTTTTGGAGTTTCTTAAGTTAAAACGTTTTTCATGTGAAGTTTAAAAATGTTCATCCAACTATCAATCTCTTCACTGAAAAATGTCTACACATTTTTTTTCTCCAGCTAAAGAAAACAATGTAACCAGCAATTACACAAAACAATGCATGGGGTGGAGTGCATAAATGAAAAAATGATGTGCACCCCGATGTGGGATAAAAACATAGAAACATAGACTTTGACCACAGAGAAGGACCACCTGCCCACCAAGTCTGCCCATTTCCTACCTACAGGATAAGCTGCAGATCCTAGTTAACCAACAGCCTATTTCTTCCTACCCACACAAAATTGCCTTATGTCTGTCCCATGCATTCTGAATTCTTCCACAGTTTTAGACCCCACAACATCCTCAGGAAGACTGTTCAATCGTCCACCACCCTCTCTGTGAAAAATACTTCACATTGCCCCTGAACTCCCCCATCTTCAAATTGTGTCCCCTTGTTCTTGCACATCTCTTTTTCTGAAAGATGCTACCCTCCTGGACTTTGTTGATTCCACTTAGTTACTTAAAAGTTGCCATTCTTTCCCCCCTCTCCCTCCTTTCCTCAAGGATATACATATTACGCTCCTTTAGTCTCTCTTCGCATGGCTTCTCTTGCAGACCCTGCACCATTTTAATTGCCCTCCTCTGGACTGCCTCTATCCTGTCTATGTCCTTGCAGAGATGGGGTCTCCAGAAATGAACGCAGTACTCCAGATGGGGTCTCACCAACTGTCTGTACAGAGGGATAACAACTTCCTGTTTTCTGCTGGTGATGCCTCTCCTATACATCCCAGTATCCCCAGCCCTCCCTACTGCCATTTCACATTGCTTGCTAACCTTGAGTTCATCTGATATGATTATCCCAGGTCCCTTTCCATTTTTATGTTGCTTTGCGCATGTGCAAAAACACAGTGCCATCATCGGAGATTTCGGAGGTGTGTCTCCTCCTCCAATTCAGTCAGTGTGCTGGCAGGGTGTCGGCCCTGTAAGCATGGCATTTTGGAGCCGTCTATGACACGCCCAAAATGCAGTGGCATTAACAGATTGAAAGGGGAGCTACGCTTCGAGTGAGCACCGATAAGATATCGGCTGCTCAGCAACTCCCACAACTGCGCGAGGCGTGTGCCCCCATGCCTTTGCCAGCCGGCGGGTGCCCAATCCCGTCGGCTGATCGATCCCACCCAGTAGTAGATGCGCTGGGGCCACCCCAGCATGGCAAGCAGTCCTTGCTTGAAGTGCCCAATCCCCGTTGCCTGAGCAACCCCAACATCCTTGTGCCACGCTGGGAGCCCACCCAGCGTGGCAAACGCCTCGACGTCTTTTTTTTTAAACCTGTAAAACAAAAGCGGTCCCGTGGCGCATCTCCCAACCCCTCCCACAACCCCGCATCCACCCACTGCGCACCCAGCCTCCCCACACCCTCACCCCATACTTACCTCCGGACTGGCGTGACAATTTTCGTGGACGGGAACACGCCTGCACTCTTCAAAGCCGACCGCGAACTGAAGAAATGCCGATGCTGATAATGGGCTGAATAGGGGGTTTTAACTTGTTACATATCTCAAGCATTTTTGGAATTCTTGCACCAAATTTTCAACATAGGTTTGGGACCCTTCTCATGAATGATGTCACTGTCATGGCGTTATTCGAGCCGAAGGGTGATTTCGGCGCGAGTGACAGTGACATCATTCATGAGAGGACCCCAAAACCCCATGTTGAAAATTTGGTGCTAAAATTCCAAAATGACTGTTTGACGTGGCTATGCAGTTCCTACGCAGGCTCGTAAGCTCAAATAAATTCTAATATTTTCACTCCAGATTTTCAACATTGCCATTTTACCACACCTTCTTATGAGTAGTACAGCTGTCATTTTTCATCTCACCCAAAACATGTTTCTCGCCCATGAGCAGCAGAATGGCGCAGTCGGATCTTGAAATCAATTGCACGGACAAATTAAGAAAATCACAGTGACACTGTTCATGAGCAGAAGGTCTAAAATGGCTATGTTGAAAATTTGGTGAAAAAATTCCTAAAATGACTGTTTTACGGACGTGCGTTACGCAGTTCCTGCATTCCGAATGGTCGCAATTTTCAATATTTTCCTCCAGATTTTCAACATTGCCATTTTATCACACTTCTTATGAGTAGTACAGCTGCCATTTTCACATCTCACCCAAAACGTGTTTCTGCCCATGTAGCACACAATGGCGCAGTCGATTGTGCGAAATCAATGTGCGGAACAAATTAAGAAAATCTAGTGAAACTGTTCATGAGCTCAGGTGTTAAAATAGCTATGTTGAAAATTTGGTGAAAAATTCCAAAAAATTGACTATTTCTGACGTGCGTTGTACAGTTCCTTTTACCGTAAGTTGATTTTCAATATTTTCACTCCAGATTTTCAACATTGCCATTTACCACACATTCTTATGAGCAATACAGCTGTCATTTTCACCTCACCCAAAATGTGTTTCCGCCCATGTAGCGCTGGTAAGCAGCGATCGGTTATCAGAAATCAATGTGCGGGCAAATTAAGAAAATCACAGTGACACTGTTCATGAGCAGAGGTCTTAAAATGGCTATGTTGAAAATTAGGTGAAAAAATTCCTTCAGATGTTCTGCAATATTACTAATGCAGACATTGAACAGAACTGGCCCAGGACTGATGCCTGCAGCACCCCACTGGTCGCCCCCTCTCCCTAGACTGCATACCATTTACCACCACTTTCTGCCTCCTGTCTGTTAGTCAGTTCCTAACCCAGTTTACCACCCTTTCCCCCATGTCCAGCCTACCCAGCTAGTTTATCAGCCTCCTATATGGGATGGTGTCAAAGGCTTTGCTGAAATCAAGGTAAGCTTGTCCGCTGCCCCACCCTGATTCACTTCCTTTGCCACCCAGTCAAATAAATCAACCAGATTTATCTGACATGATGTCCCACTGTGAATCCATGTTGTCTATGGTACTGGTTCGATGGCATCTAGATGCCCACTATCCTTTCTTTAAGCAATGTCTCCATGATCTTCCCACTACTGAGGTGAGGCTGAATGGCCTATTGTTTCCTGCCTCCTCCCTGCTGCGGACTTGTGAGAGGGACCACATGTGCCCTCCTCCAATTCACTCATGTTGAATGACTCAGTGAACATGGCTGCAGAGGTACTGCTATCTCCTTCGCAGTTCTGTTAATATCCTTGGGCATGATGCCATCTGGTTCCATCGCTTTGTCTACCTTCAATTTAGTGAGTCCTGCAGAACTCTTTTGTCCACCTCTTCACCCTTGGCAACTGCTGTACTGTCTGGCCTTGCCCCCCACTCTTCTGTGAATACTGAGCGGAAAGACACAGTGGATGTCTTGGGAGAAGGCATGAAACTGTCACTTCAAATACCTAAACAGCACATACAAGAAGCAACATTCGGCATTGATGAATGCTTGTTGTTATTATTACTACCTCCCCATTGTGTAATCTTCCTCTGGGTTTTGTTTCCCAGGTCCATTATTTTGCACTTCTTTGCACTGAATTCAAGCTGTCGTACTTCTGACCATTCCTCCAATCTTGCCAAGTCCCTTCTGATCCTTTCCACACACCTCCTTGTGTATCAACCCTGTTGCAGATCTTTGTGTCATCTGCAAAGAGGCATACTTTTCCTTCCAGTCCCTCTGCAATGTCTATTATAAAGACATTAAAAAGGACTGAACCCAGTATTGAACCCTCCCGTGCCCACTAGTAACCCTCTTTCTTCAGAGTGCACTCCATTTACAATTACATTCTGTGTCCTGTTGTCCAGTCAATGTTTTACCCAGGCTACCACCCTAGGACCCACTCCCAGGCTTGCTAATTTGACTATTAATCTTTTGTGTGGGACTGTGTCAAATGCCTTGCTAAAGTCTAGGTAGACCATGTCCACAGCCTCTCCCTAGTCTACTACTTTGGTCACCCAGTCAAAGAAATCAATTAGATTCGTCTGACATGACCTTTCCACTGTGAACCCATGCTGCCTTGGGTCCTGTGCCCCACTGGCCTCTAGGTACTCAACAATTCTTTCCTTCAGAAGTGATTCCATCACTTTCCCTACCACAGAGGTCAAACTGACAGGTCTGTAGTTTCCTGCCTCTGTCTTGGTCCCACTTTTGTGAAGGGGAATCACATCGCCTTCCTCCAGTCCTCAGGTACCAGACCATCCTCCCATGATTTGTTAAAAGAGTAGCCAGTGGTTTCACAGTTCTCCCCTTAATTCTTTTAGAATTCTGGAGTGAATTCTGTCAGCCCTCATTGCTTTGTCCACCTTCAGTTTTAAGAGTTCTTTCAGAACTCCTTCTGTGAAAGGACTGGGATCGACCCCTCTATCCAGAGTGCTTCTGTTAATTGGATTAGGCACCTTCCCCTCCTCCTCTTTTGTGAATACTGAGCAGAAATATTCGTTCAGTGTCCCTGCTTTTTCACTGTCTCTCTCTGCCCACTGACCGTCCATTCTATTCAGCCTCACTATCCCTCTCTTTGTCTTTCTATGCTCCCCGATGTACCTATAAAAGCTTTTATCCCCCTTCTTAACCAAGTTGGTAATCTTTTTCTCAGTTTGGGCCTTTGCTATTCTGATTTCCCTCCCTGCTTCCTTCTGCCTTAACTGGTACAGCTCTCTGTCCTGCTCCTTCTGTGTTTCCTTATACTTTCTGAATGCTATCTTTTTCTCCCTGACCTTCCCTGCCACCTCTTTTGAGAACCATAGTGGCTTTTTCTTTCATTTTGATTTGTTTATTTGCTTCACACAAAGGCTTGTTGCCTCTGTGATGGCAGTTTTGATGATTCCCATTGCTGCTCCACCCTCCTTCTAGCCTGTTGCTAGTGCTTTTCTAAGAGCACTCTCCCATCCTGCCAAAAGTCAGTCCTCCTGAAGTCCAGTACCCTCACTTTTGTATGGCTTGACTCTGTAGCTGAGTTTATCATGAACCACACTGTTTGGTGGTCACTCATTCCCAGATGGCTACCGACTTCTAGATCTGAGATCCTCTCACTGTCCCCATTTGAGAGTACGAGGTCTGAGATTGTTCCCTCACGAGTGGGTTCCAAAACTAGCTGTCTGATGCATGCTACCTGTAGGGCATCGAGAATGGCCCTGTTCTTGGATGTGGCTGCAGCAAATGTGCTCCAGTTAACATCTGGCATATTCAGGTCTCCCACCAACAGTATCTCCCCTTTCTCTGCCATCCAAAGAATGCCTTCTATCATGTCCTTGTCCATTCCCTCCCCCTGACATGGGGGTCTGTATACAACCCCTCTGCAGACTGTGGTGCCATTTCCAGTCTCTAAGGTGACCCACAGTGCCTCCTCTCCTCCTTGTTTACTCTTTTGTTCAGTTGCTTTTATCCCTTCCCTTACATAGAGAGCTACTCCCCTTCTCCCTCCCTGTCTCTCCTGTAGGTTGTGTACCCTGGTACGTTAACATCCCAGTCGTGGTTCTCTGTGTACCATGTTTCTGTGACTGCTACAATATCCAGGCATCCCTCTTCCATCAAGGCCACCAGTTCAGGGAGCTTGTTGCCCAGACTATGGGCATTGGTACTCATTACCCTCCATTTCCTGATGGCCTTACCCCTTTTTGCCCCATCCCTGTCCTTATTGCCGTTGTCACTTTCTCCATTTACCCCTGCCCTTCTCCCTATCAACATCTCTAACATGGTGTTTACCTCACTTACTACCCTGACTTTTTTGGGGGGCCTAGGATTGCCCTTCTCTTTTCCAGTGCCTCCCCCCTTGTCTAGTTTAAATGCTTGCCAATGAAGCATTTAAACCTATCACCTAGGATCCTGGTTCCCCTCCTGGACAGATGCAGACCATCACACCAGTATAGGCCTGCATCACTCAAGTGGACCCCAGTGAAGCCAAATCCGAGCTCTGTACCAGTTTCTCAACCACTGATTGAATCCCATGGTGTGGTACACCCTAGCCTCACCTATGCCATAGACAGGCAGCACCTCCGAGAAGGTTATCATGCGTGCTACTTGTCTAAGGCCCCTCCCCAACTCCACAAATTCTTCCTGCACTGCTCTGATCCCTTTCTTAGCCAGATCATTTGTCCCTAGGTGGACAATGACATCCAGCTTCCTCCCCTGTGCAGCTACTCTGGCGATCCTGAGGACTCACTCCCTGTCCCTCCAAGCCATGGTGTCAGGCAGGCACCTCACCTCCCTCTCCCCTTCCTCCCCCAGTTCTACCTTCCTAACAATGGAGTCCCCCACCAGGAGTTGTTACCTTAACCTGTAGGGTCCCATGCCACCCTCCTGTGGGTCTCCTTTATGGAGGTTCCCAGCATCCTCCTTGGTCTCCACTGTGGTGCTCCATAGAGGAACCACACTTTGCCAGAATGGCATATGAATTGTGAGAGGTACAACTGGAGGGATGCGCCTGTTCCACCACCTCACCCTCCCCTGAGCCCACTGTGGTCCAACACGCTCCTCTTTCTTGGCAACCTCTGAGGCAACGGCAGTGGCCCTGGTGGTCCCTGGATGGGAGAGGAGGTCCCACAAATCCTGGCCAATTCAGCCTGGAGATGAGCAACCTCCTCCCTCAACCCAGAGAGGTGGCCTGCAGATGGGACAACACCGCATCCTCCAGAACGTCTCCTGGAAGACTGCTGCTCCACAGCCACTGCACTGCACCACTCCCATGTCTTATTTCTGGCCCCTTCACTGTTGTTTGGAATCCTTACTCTTTCCTCTGTTTATTTTTTTATTTTTTTCTCCCTTCTTACTTACTTACTTCTCAGTAGTCCCCTTACTTGCTCAAGCAGACCTTCAGCAGCTGGGGGAACGGAGAGCTTCTCTTGTCCTTCTAGGATGGTGAGTGATCACTCACTTTCTGCTCCCAAACAGGAAGTTCCTGTTTTCAGTCAAATCATGTGCCTATAAAAGTAAAACTGGCTTTGGGTGGTGGGGTGGGGGGAGGGAAGGAGGGCAATATAGTCCCAGTAGAGAAGTCCAGTCACAGCAGCAGCTCTTTGTCCTGGTGTTCTCTGCCAATTCTCTGGCTGAAGCTATCTAGGGCAGTGTTTAAATCTGGCTTTAAATCTGGCTTCCTTCTAGCTAAGCCACTCCCCCTACTTAGCAGATCTTACTACACTTAGTTAAATTGCACAGATAACAATCCCCTTCAGCCATCTGAGATTAACTCATAGATAACTGCTAGAAACAACTCACTTCAGCCAGCTCAGACAAACACACTAACTTTTCTTTTTACCATAAATTTTAGGTCCCAGTAGTAGAGTTCTACTTCTTTAGTCCCAGTAAATTAAAGGTCCCAGTAGTAGAGTTCTACTTTTTAGTCCCAGTAGAGAAGTCAAGTCTCAACAGCCTCCTTAGGGTTTATGTAGCATCCCACGAGGGTGCACATAATTTCTCATTATGCACTCACCCCTTGCATTATTGTATATTTTATATTTATTTTAAGGAGGAGTGAGTAACTTCACCTGTCACTGCAGTTTAAAACTACAGTTTGATGAAGCCACATTGTTAAAATTTAAAATTACTAGTAACTTGTATGAGTGATAAAATAGTACATATATATGTATATATATATTGCATTTAACTACACTCATGAATCTGTTAGGGTTTTAAAGTCACAAAAAGGAGGGAACTATGTCGCCAACCCCCTCTGCCATTCACTACCCTCATGACTTAATGACAAGCTACATGATCAGGGCCATTCCCATATGGTCTGCTGAGTTAAGCTACAGATATAAGGCTGTACCTCAGGTCCCCCTATGTGAAGTAATCTACAGGTCCAGGCCTCAGATCTGCAGCTTACTTTGTAGGGTTGAAAGAGCAGATTCATGGTGCATCACCCCACACCTACAGGTCATAAGTGAAGTAGCAGAGTTATAGGGCACAGTCCTGGACCTGTAGGTTGCTTGTGGAACAATTCTGTGGGACATACATGAAGCAGCATACCCCTGCAGCCTGGTCCTGGGCTTGTAGCTTGCTCCATACAATGCCCTATGCAATGCAGCAGACCCATGAGGCACTTGCCTGAACTTTAGCTTGATTCACACAGGAACACTATGCAAAGCAACAGACAGATGGGCTATGGTCCCATACCTGTAACTTACTTCACATAGGGCCCTGCTGTGGGCCCTTCTTGAAGCAGCAGAGCCATGAGGTATAGCCCTAACCCTGTAGCTTGATTCATGCATGGCCCTGTGGACCCTACACAAAGCAACTTACCAGTGGGGCACAGCCCTGGATCTGTAGATCTGCATAGGGCAATCTAAAAGTACCAGCACGCACACACACACACACACACACACACACACACACAACATAGCGTATTTAAACTTTCCACTGCCAAAATTAGCTATATTTACTTTTAGCTCCATGTGAGTGGGTCCTCTTAGTTTCAGACTGGAATTCCAATGTGAATGAGCTAAATCACCAGCGTCAAGGTGGGACCCTTGATTTAGTCCTAACTTTCAATGCCTCAATGGCTAATGTTTCTAATTGGCTTTGCTGGGTAGTGGCAAACAACAAACAATCCAAAAATACCAGCCCCCACACACACACAACATAGCATATTTTCAGACTGGAATTCCAATGTGATAAGCTAAATCCCAAGCGTCAAGGTGGGACCCTTGATTTAGTCCTAACTTTCCAAACTAGAATTCACATTTCTTCTAAGGGTGCTGCTGGGCGTGGCAAACAACAAACAATCCAAAAATACCAGCGCCAAACACACACACACCCCACGCCAGTGGTTTAGCTTACTCACATTGGAATTCCAGTCTGAAAATATGCTATGTTGTGTGTGTGTGTATGTGTTGGGGGTGTTCTGGTACTTTTGGATTGTTTGTTGTCTGCCACTACCCAGCAGCACCCTTAGAAGAAATGTGAATTCTAGTGTGTGAAGCAACTTAAAAGGTTTGAGCATGCTATTTTGGATTTGTTTGAGTTTCAGGAGTCAGTGGTGCTCCTTTTTAGCATGCTTCCTTTGAACACCTGTGCAAAATCCTTGATGGGAGCACAGTGCATAAAAGAAGCCAATTAGATACATTAGCCATTGGAAAGTTAGGGACTAAATCAAGGGTCCCACCTTGACGTTGGTGATTCAGCTCATTCACATTGGAATTCCAGTCTGAAACTAAAAGGACCCACTCCTCACATGGAGCTAAAAGTAAATATAGCCAATTTTAGCAGTGGAAAGTTTAAATACGCTATGTTGTGTGTGTGCTACTACCCAGCAGCACCCTTAGAACAAATGTGGAATTCTAGTGTGTGAAGCAACTTAAAAGATTTGTTTGAGATCTGCATAGAGCCCTTGCAAGCCCTACGTGAAGCAGTAGACCCATGTGGCACAACTCCTGACCTGGGGCATGACCCCAGAACTGTAGCTTGAATCAGCAGATCCGTGAAGCATGACCCCGAACCTGTCACTTGACCACAGGCCACATGGGTAAAGGATGCGGAGGGGTGGACATTATGGTTGAAAAAACACATTTCCTTTCCTTTGTGGCTTCATAGCCTTAACAGACATAAATGTAGTTTGCAATTAATTTCTTACTTTTGAAAAAGCAGAGTATCAAATCTGTAGCTTGCTTTGTGCAGGGTCCTGTGGACCCTATAAAAAGCAGCAGACCCATCAGGCACAGTGTCAGACATATAGCTTGCTTTGTGCAGGACTCTGCAGGCCATATGTAAAGCAGCACTGCTGTCAGTCAGAGCACTGAACCTGTAATGTGCTTTGTGCAGGTCCATGCAGGCCTTATGTGAAGCAGCAGGCTTATGAAATATGGTACCAGACCTATAGCTTGCTTTACACAGGGCCCTGTGGGCCCTACACAACATAGCATACCTGTCAGGCATAGTTGCCAACCTCTAGACTGTGTGTGTATCATAGGGCACTGCAGGCCCAACATGAAGCGAAAGACTCTTTGGGTAGGTCTGGAAGTTGCAACTTGGGTGGTCGTGGGGATGGTGGTAAATAGCCTACCTCCAACATTTGGGCTCAAAATGTTAAAAAATACTTAAGTTGTGGGGCATTGTACATCCAGTGTTCACGTTTTTGGGATTTAGAATTTTTGGGTGGTGTTTTTTCAATCAAGCCATAACATTTTTATTTATTTTTTCCTTGTTATTTACCAAATTTAAAGGTTGGGGTGCTTACAACCCTCCCCCCCATGACCTCTTCAGCATACCTCTCAACTGTCCCTGATTTTCAGGGACGTCCCTGATTTTACCTCAAAATTTTGCTCTGTCCCTCCTAAAATTTGTGTTTCCATGACCAAACAGTGGGGGGTTGTAAGCATAAAATAATGTCAAACATTAATGTTAAGGACGTGTTCTTCCTTTGAAAATGCATTTTACAGTAAAGCATTTATTTTCTACCAGATTCCTGAGTGGATATCAACAATTTTTAAGATGTGTCCCTGATTTTAAACCTTTGTTCCTGATTTTTTTAAGCCTTGTCCCTGATTTATGTGGCAGAAGGTTGAGAGGTGTGCTCTTCAGTGAAGTGTTTAAATCTGGCCCAAAATATATTTTTAGGGACACCAAATTCAAGCTTTTATGCTTCTTAATGCTTAAAAAAACTAGGTCCCTGTGCATGCGTGGTTGGGATTTTGTTTGTTGGCAATCATTGGCATGGAATCAAGCAGAAGATGGTGACTGACTGAGGTGGATGGAGGGCTGTGCCAATCAACTACTGTGGGATCCTTGTAACTGAATGTAACAAGCTGGCTGTGGAGAGGAAGTGAAGAGTGGTATGAGTGATTGAGGGTGGTGCAGATGAGGAGGTTGCTTCAATATGGGTGTGGTGTGGTGTGGTGGCATTTATGATGGCGTTTAATTGAATAGGCTGTATGATAGGACAAGTTGTGACTCAGCATGTTCATTTTATATTGTGATGACTTGGTCAGATGGTTGGCAATAAACCTATCAGTTCAATCAGCAGAAGTATATTTGTAACATGGTGAAAATCAGAGCACCACAAACAAGGAAGCCAGCTGGCCTAATCGAGTCAGGTGGTACAAGACGAACACGGCATTAATCCATGATAGATGCCGTGTTGGTATCAGGAGCAAGCACAGAAAAGCACTGGAGCATGGTTGTGCTTGTGCACGAGCTGCAGAAATTTGGAGCGCGGTCCTGAGGACACATCGGAAATGGATGGGTAGAGCCGGCAACAGGCACCAATGCAGGAAAGACTTGAATACTATGCCACCTAATGAAGTAGGAGGTATGCAAACACTGACCATGCTACCAGGACTGTGAGTATTAGGAGTGTTCATCATGCAGAACTGGAAAGAATCAGAGCATTGTGGGAAGATAAGTAATATTTGCATATCACACTGTGTGCAATGAAGTGAAGCGCGACATATGTAAATATTCCTTATGTTCCTAGAATGCTGTATTCAAGTAGAAATGCAAAGCAAAGAAAAGACAGAAAACAGCCACCGACATCAAAATGAAACTGAGTGTATGAGGTTACTTGTGCAGCGATAGTAGCTGTAAACAGAAGTTGTTAATGGTGAAGAAACAGCAGTAGCAATATAAATAGGTAGTTCCCTGTGAATGTGCACGTGCCCGTAAGAGATAGACATGTACTTAAAAAAGTAGACAGTTCAACAGCACAAAATATAGCACCACACAATATTATTGAGTGGTGTTCCTCTATGTGGGATATTAATGTCACAGTTAACAGTAGTGAGTCAGTGCTTCCCATGTTACAAGCACATTAATCCAGTCCAAAGTCGAGCTCTACTCGGGAATTAATGCCTGGTTGGTGGTTTGGTGCACTCAGCCTTTGGACCTGTTACTAACCCCCACAAACCAGGCATTAGTTCCCTAGTAGAGCCCTCCTTTGTCGTGGATTACTGCTTACATATTGTTAGTCTCCTAACTTGAAGTCATTCTGTATCATACTGACAAGCAGTCGCACCTGGGCTCTTTTTTGTTGATATATATATGATGTGGAGAGCCTGCAGGTATGCACTGATCCACCACCTGAGTCACTGGGTGTGGGGCCTGTGGAGACTGATGATCATCCAGTACAGACAGGAGTTCTTCCTGTTTTCTCCCTCAGAAGACATGACATGCACTGACATCAAGGTGCATGTGCCAACGTCTGTCAGAGCTCCCCCTCCTCTGTAGCTCAGGCTGCGTCACTCCCGGCCTCCACCAGGGTTAGTCGAGCTCTTGCCCCCCCCCAGGACGAGAGTGGTCTTGTGGACGCTCAATCCTCCTCCCCCCTGGCTGGCCCTCTGGCTCGTTTCCAAACTTGGGTCAACAGCATCACGAGCAGTAGCACTACAACTGCACTGGTGGGCCAGTTCAATAACACAGCTTTTTTATGACCCAGTCTCATGAACCCAAAAGGTAAAAATGTACAAATCCCGCCTGAAAGGGGATTTTGTGCACTGATTGCAAAATCATCTTTTGAGCCATATTTGAAAAATTCCACCTCTCTTGTTCATGAGGTGGGGTCCCCAAAAGGCCATATTGAAAATCTGGTTTTAAAGTATTGAAAAATGACAAAGTTATAAGTAAGCATTCAAACCCCATTGAAATGCATTAAACTGGACTTTCCTTGTTTTTCTCATATCACAGTTGCTGGTTCCAGCAACAAGACATGCCTTTGATCAGAGAGTGGATCTACATCATGGGACATGTTCAGCTGAGTGAGGGTGCATCGGGGGTGCTGGGGGGTCGGTGTGGGGGTCTGTTTGGTGAAGGACTTTTTAAAAGGTTCATGTAAATAAAAAAGACATTCAGGAACTGTTTTCTGTTTTACAGGGCTACTGTATTGGATCCGCACTGGGGATCGGTGCACCCAGTGTCAGCTTAACTTTATGACAGCACTAGGGAGATCTCCCACCCCATCCCCAGTGTCAGTGTTACCACCTATTTAATGCAGGGTAGGCCACTGGGAGGGGAGGTGGTTGACAAGCAGTCCTGGGGGTGGGCACCTTGGTCCACTTTTGGGCAAGCATGAGGAAGGGCTGGCTGAGCTGGGAGAGGGAGGGAAAAGAAAGAGAGAAAGCGAGAAAAAGAGAGAGAGAGAGAAAGAAAGAAAGAAAGATAGATAGATAGATAGATAGATAGATAGATAGATAGATAGATCGATCACAGTCCGCTGCTATAGACAGACACAGACAGACACACAGATTGATCAACAGCTCTGCTACATAAACTAGCAGTATGCCTTCATCTGTGGCTGCAGATGTTAAGAAAGTCCTGCTGTTCTTATATTGAGAACACAGGTGAATGGCATCTCTTGCTAAGCTAGGCGCCCTGCATTTTGGGGTGCCCCCAAAAAGCTATTTATGGCCATAATTTAAAGAGCCCTACCAGTCTCAGCCCCTGCACCTGCCCTGTTGTTGGCTTACCTCCACAGCTTGCGGGTAGTATGCTGCTGGCAACAAATAATCCAATGGTTAAAAGCTATGTCACTCATAAAATTCTGTTAACCGGTCCCAGGACTTCCTGGTTCTAAGTGCCTTCCACGTCCCGCCCAGCGTTCATCGGACGTGATGACGAGATGCTAGACAAAGCATGGGGCACCCCATTATAATCAATGGGGATGGCTTGATCATTTTTAAATATTCTATGGCCACTTGGTAATGAAACCGTCAGTACCGGCCAGTTAGCAAGGGCCTTGTTAGTTGACCAGTACCCACATTTCATTACAAGTAGCTATTAGAATATTTAAAATGATCAGAAAGCCACACCCCATTGACTATAATGCATGCGCCTCAGCACTTCCCTCGCATCTCATCATCACATCAGTGAGCTGCGGGACGTGGGGCAGCTGAAAAACCAGGAAGTCCTTTTGAGACCGTTAATTGAATTTTACAAGTGACGTAACTTTTCAACAATTGGATTATTTTTTGCCAGCAGCATATTACCAGCAAGTTGTGGAGGTAAGCCAACAACAGGGCAGGTGCAGGGGCTGAGACTTATCTTGGTGGATCTCTCTGAAAAAACACCAGAATTTAGCTAACTGGGTCTGTTTAGTTAGGTTCAGGTGTCTGTTTTTTAAGACACATAATTTTTAAGTATTTTTCAGGTTTTTTAGTTGAGATTAAAGTAAGATGGTGGGTGTCATGAACAGAAAAAAAATTTCAGTTCCTGAGAGCCATTTTCGGTTCATGACAACTTAGTGATGTGAACCAAATAGGCCGAATATCAAAGGGTTATCCAAAACCCTACTAAGTATGCTCAGAACAGCTCAGAAAAATAACATAAAGTCCTTGTAACTCTGGAACTGTTTAATATTTTTTTACAAATCCTTCAAAAGACATTACCTCAGCACAGACCACTTCCACCCTTAAAGTTATGTGAAAAAATTCTGTGCTCTCTAGGCTGTGCATGAGAGTAACAAAAAAAAACAATAAGGGGTATCCAGGTCTCAGAAACTGCATAAAGTGGCGTCATGAAACTTTGCACTTCTTGAGACTCTGCCAACCTGACCATGCACGCACCTTTTTAGGCCATTCCATTGAACGCCACCAAAGTTATGAAGGTGCAAAAATTTGGCTTAACACTAAGCGCTCCACTCAGCACTAACTACACTGGTGCTACCATGCCAGTAGTATAGTACTACATGGGTGGGTGCACAACCAAAATTATACACACACCCAAGGTGTGAGATACTACATAACACCTGAGAGCAAAGCTCAAGGAGTTTATAAAGGCATCCTACACTGAGGGTGTGTGTCCAGCTTCAGTTTACACACCCTTACCCATGTCTTATTTATTTGTGGCAGTTGTGTAACTAGTACTCATGTGCTTGATTTGACAGGGAGTGATCACAACCGCCTGGTTGTAACACAAAATTCTAACAGGCTGGCTGTAATGCATTTTTAGAAACTGGTTATCCAAGCATTAAAGGTAATTATACACTTATAAAACACAGCACTTTACAGCCTTATAAAGTACAGTAAGCACACTGCAGCTGTTAATAAAAACTACTAGCCATAGGCTCACACGTATACTCATTTACAGAGCAGAAGCCTCTTAGCTCTGTTTTTCTAACTGACTCACTAAGAATTTTGACCTTCACCTACAGTACAAGAGCACAGATAAGATTTTGTTTTAAAATATATATGATATATATATATATTTTTTTTAAATATTGACAAACAAAATATATGTTCAATTGAAACAAAAAAGAACTTTCCTTTTTTACGTTAAAACCTACACTTCTCAACATTGCATTGCGCTGATAATTCCACAGCATTAAAAATCATCTCCCTTCTCAGCTCACTCCGGGCTCCAATCAACACTCATAAAATACTTAACATACAACACCTTCAAGCTGATGTCACCACAAATGTTTACAAAAATTATGACATAAATGTTTTGTTAAACTCTTCACCAACTGTAAAAACCACAGTAAAAATTATTTTTTACTCCCCACAAAGTCATCAAACGCTTGATTCAAACTCACAGTCCCTGCTTCTCTTCCCCTAGGGTGACACCCTTTAACACAGACTGTGTATTAAAATTTAACATGCTGGACCTTTCAATCCCGTATCAGGCCTCAAAACCTGCAATGTTGCTGCTTTAGCTCCACCACTACCTACAGTGTTAAGGCACTACTCTACACGCGCCTGCTCACCTTCCCCCAAGGTATTTTCCTCCAATGTACAGTAGTTCAAAATGCCTGACTATACTTACAATAAGGATGTAAATCTGTCTTGGGGTTCTGGTGACAAATACATACCAACTGGCATTGGCTTTGGCCTCATGGTTAATAAATGCCACCAATACCCCTCAATAGTTTTACACCCTTATTATGTATTGTTTGACATAGCTTTTCAATGCACCTGAAGGGTGAAAATAAAAAAAATATGTTTTATTTTGACAATGACTGAGCTGATGCTGGCACAGTTTCTTGCTGAGATATAATTCATTTGGTGTTGCATGCATTTTACTCTACACATTATTTTTATAAAGAATGCATGTTTGAAGACATCCTTTAGACTTCATGTGCTTCTGCTAAGCCTCTGGGGTCATCACAAATGTAAAACCGAAACTTTCCAACTAATGCACTATGACTGTAAGGCAGGCAGTTCACATGCTAGGTTGCATGGGGTCCTCTAGGCACATATTTGTGAAATGGTTACTCTAGAATGCCCCTGTATATCACAAAATTAATCTGTTTACCTATTTTTCTCAAAATGTCATTATTTTCTTCAGGAGCAGTCCAAATTAAAATCTGACATCCAACAGAAGCATATGCATGCAGAGAACGCGCATCTGCCAGGGAGCACTGTCCGGAAGTGTACATTTTTCACATGCTCATTGCAAAAACCTTTTCATTCAGTACATTATCTCATACTGAAACATCCCTGGCATCTTTAAACGAAAACTGAGCACTGGTTGTGCTGCACAATGCATTTTAAATCCGGTGCCAACATCCCACACATGCGCAAGAGTGGCTGGAGAAAAGATCCTGCACGTGCACAAGAATGTGCTGCTCTTACACATGCATGGGATTTTGGCACCGGATTTAAAATGCATTGTGCAGTACAACCAGTGCTCAGTTTTCGTTTAAAGATGCCAGGGGTGTTTCAGTATGAGACAATGTACTGAATTAAAAGGTTTTTGCGATGGGCATGTATAAAACGTGCACTTCGGGACAGCGCTCCTTAGCAGACGTGTGTTCCTGGCACGGATATGGTTCCAGTCGATGTCAGATTTTAATTTGAACTGCTCCTGAAGAAATAATTACATTTTGAGAAAAATAGGAAGACGGATTGATTTTGTGATATAAAGGGGCATTCCAGAGTAACTATTTCACAAGTATGTGCCTAGAAGCACACTGATAAAATATGATAGAAAAACGAGAAGCAAAGCTGACAGTGTCCCTTTAAGTAAAGAATATGATCCAATATTGAGTGTGTGGTGACACTGCAGTAATTGCATGCCACTGGTGGGCTGAGGCATGAAACACAGCTGAGGGCATGCAACCACTAGGGAAAGCATTTATTATAGCATTGCCACACACTTGGAGTGGGTATTCCACTTCTAACATTCATAATAAGGACGAAGGGTTACAAAATGTAGTACTGTAGTAAGCATGGAAGTGTGGTGACTCCTACTACTAAGGATGTCCAGTCTCTGGCAGGGTACAGAGGTTATAGGACAAGCCAGACTTTACAGCTGGACTATAATAACAGATATGCATCCATGTTAGGTTAGAGCACATTTGTACTGGGACACATGCTCCATCTGATCCCACCCTAGAGTGACCACTGCCTAGGAGGAACAGTAGACTCTTCTGCACCTCAGATTCTGAGACGTTTGTCCTCTTTAAGACCCAGACCCCTAACAGTAAGTAGTAATACACCACTTTGTGCACAACCAACTTGAAATTAATTTTGAGGTGTCACTGTCATGAGTACAGGGGACAAACTAGATGTATTTATTGGATGCACAGACTAAGGTTGGAGGGGGGATGATTTAAGAGAGAGATGAGGAGGCGCTGCTTCACTGAGAGGGTGGTGTCTAACTGGAATGCGCTACCAGCGAGTGTGGTAACACGTAGGACAGTTGGAAGCTTTACGAGAGAGTGGGACAAAGCAAGAGGAAGTGTCTGGGGAGGCAGGGACTGTGGCAGGTATAGGAGGAATGGTGGAGGGCGGGAGGCTGGGGCAGCTGCAATCTGGGGTGTTAGCTACGCTTTTGCTCGGGCAGACTTTGATAGACCGATTGGTCATGTTCTGCTGGCATCTGTGATGTTCATAGAACATGTTCAGCATTATATGGACTGTTAAGTCTGATTCTATTACATGACTTCTGTGTTCTCACTGCTTGCCTAAACCTGTAATCATAGTCCTCTACTTGTGACATCGTGGTGATTATTTTCTACCATAAACAGAGGAGTATAGGATCACCTGTAGAAAAGCAGAAGGAGAAAGTGGAGATTCAAAGGACTTATGTTCATGTAAAGGTCCATGGCAAGCAAAGGTAAAGGGGAACATGAATGGAGAAAATATCTGACATATAAGTTGGATTGTGCCGAATTTTCATCGTTTTCCTGGAGACACTGGCCACCATTTAACCTGTTGGGAGTTCGTCAAATAATGGTTTCATAACAAGGACAAGAATCACCAGTAGAGTTTTCCTGTGAATGCTTGTGCCAACCCAAATATTTTATGAGGATATCTGTGGGAGATGGAACGGATAGATTATTGGACTTGTTCTGTGACATTACACCTACCTCAGTACTACTGTGAATGTGTGTAACTCACATGGACTCTTTAACCACACAAACACTAAGAGACTGTCTCGCATCTGGGATAACATCCCAGCTCCTGGGTGAACCAGAGCCATGAATATATGAAGCATTTTAAAAAACAGTTCCACCACACCAGCGGTTTTCATCCTAGTACCCCAGATTATACCTGCTGCATGTTTCCCTTTCCTGGCCTTTGATGATGCTTTTCCTTGTTAGAATACAAGACTAATCTATTTGGAAAGCACCCACGGTAATACTATGGCCCTTTGCTGTGACAGGCAGTTAAAAAAATATATATATTTGTGTGAGATAGAATGATTTATTATCGCAAATTTCACAAGAGAAAAGAATACGACTGAATGCCAAGCTGTAATTGATTTAGCGCTGAGAAAAGCCACTGGGCCAAGTAATTGATTCAGACTTTGATTAATGAAATGACTGTATAGTGTACATTAAAGGTGCTGAAATCTGTGTCTCAGACCGGTTTCTTCAACTTCATTTTTGGTCTACAAGACACATCTGATTCAAGATGCATCCTTTGCCAGCCCTGTCGCTTCCAACGCTGACATATAAGGCAGAGTAATGCAACTCCCTCTCTCTCCCTCAGTTAGAATGCAATGTTGAAAAGCCCAAGCATCATTTTTCATTCCTCAAGAAATAATTAACTTACTAATATACCACTGAGCAAGCCCAGGGCTGCATCGTGCTGACACATGGGAAGAGGGTCATTCATATGGACACTTAGGAGGGGTTGAACTGGGCGATGGGCAGAAAACCAGGGAACACATAATGGGACAGGGAGATGGAGGGGATGTCACAGGACACATGGAAGTATTTTGGAATGGGACCAGCTGATAAGCATGCCACTGAACCCTGAGAATAATTAAAACAGAAAGGGAGAAAGTGGAAGTACCAGTGGACAGCAGGGAGAGCTTGGAACAGGACTGGGAGAGGGAGAGGTGCCACTAGACATCAGGGAATGCAGAGTATAGGATAGGGAAAGGCAGGGTGCTAAGGACACCTGGGAGTGCATGAAACAGGAAAGGGAGAGAGTAGTGGTGCCAGCGGACACCAGGAAATGCACAGAATAGGACGTGAAGAGGCAGGGTGCCACAGGACACCAGGGAAAGCACAATACAGGATGGGGAGAGGCACAGTGTCACAGGACACCAAGGAGTGCACTGAACAGGACTGGAAGACGTATGGGCTCTAACTGAAAACCAGGAAATGCTTAGAACAGGGTGGGGAAAGGGAGGAAGAAGGTAACACTGTACACCAGAGTACTATGCCTGAGATGTAGAGAAGGAGGGGCTGCCACTGGGCACCAGAGAGTACTCAGAATAGGACGTGGCAGGAGGAGGTTGCCACTAGATACCAGTCCCCAGCACTCCCACCCCACCCCACCCCTGAGAAAGTGCCAGAGAGGAATGAAGTACTGCAGGTTTTTTTTTTTGGTTTGTCATTCAAAGCCTTTGCCAAATAAATACTGTTTAAATCAAATGTACAACTGTTGCACTGCTTCTTTTTGTTTCTGCATGAGTGCATGGAATAGGACAGACAGAAGGCGGGTATGCCACTAGACACCAGGGAGTGCTTTAATCAGGACAGTGAGAGGAAGGGGGATGTCACAGAACACCAGGGAATGTGTCACAAAATGTACGGACAATACTACATGAACTGTGCATCTCTCTGTAAACAGCCAACCAAAACTACATTGGGCAACAGGTAGGGCTGCAATACAAAGCCGCAGCAGAAGGGAAATATTACTTAAGAGTACAAATACTGCTTAAATTGTGTTGCTTGCATGGTGTGGTGTTCTTAGGATTTGAACAACTGCAAGAAGTTCTGTTGGTTTAACCCTAACTTTGGCAATTTTTAAAGAAAGGAATTTTACTGACACACCAAGAAACCCTTTTCTATTGCTTTAAGAGACGGTGCTGAAGTTAGGAATGCACAGATACTGCTTCATGCAGTCATTCAAACCCTAGGAACACCTTCACATAATCACCAAGACTCAAAAATAGTGTGCCTAATGTCACATTTCATTTCTTTTGTGGCTTTGTGCTGCCACCCTCACCACTGCTTAACTTACTTTTGCAGCATAAATATATTTATATGATGAATGTGAGGATACAAATTGCCTGTTATATGCATTTATTTCCATTCATTATGCTTCAGGAGGGGAAATAAATTTCCTCTCCAGAAGCATCGTCAGAGCCAGGAAAATATATACCTTTTACAATGTAAACACCTCATGCCCTACAGCACACCCTGTTTTGTCTTCTTATTCACATATACCTATTTTTAGTTTCATTTATTCTATTTATTTAACTATGTGAATCAGTGAAGAAGCAGGTTCTTTTCAGTGGACAGATCCAGGCCAATGATGGTAAAAAACAAAAAAATACAATAAGGAAGGAAGGAAGGAAGGAAGGGGAAATTGTTTAACCAGGAAAGGCCCACTAAGCTGAAGTTTGTTTCCAGGTGTGACCTGGGAGCACATGGAAGTTAAGTGACTATGAAAGGTTTGGTTGGAGGATAGGGAGCTCTATGGGAGGGCTCACCACTCCATGGCTTTAGCTGATAAAATCTGAGGATCAATTTGTTTTGGTATTGTCGGATTTTGTTTTATATAGCACCTTTCATTCAAACTGTATCCCAAAGTTTTTTACAATCCAGGAGGGCAAGAGAAAGAGATTCAAACAGCTCTCTGACAGATCTGAGACATTGAGAGAGAAGTCAAGTGACTTGCTCAGTGTCACAGCCGTGCAGTCTAGACACAAGGCTAAATTTCCCATGTCTCCCTTAATAATCACTCAGTCTCGACTGTCCTACATTATGAGGGCCCTCCTTCATTTTTAGCACCAAGAATTATTTCATTCCACACTGAAAAGGTGGTACCCACATAGGAAAGGTGTTGTCTTACACTACAAACTCAGGATTTTAAAGCAGATATTAACACTGTAAGATGAAAAATCAAAATGTAACTGCACAAATAAAAGCACTAATTTCTGCAGTGTTCCGAACTTGTATGTCCATGTTTGGTTCTGTCCCACATTATGAGTGCTAGTGTCCCTCATTTTGTGTGACAGCATCGCACATTTCATGCATCTTCCCCTCCACACAGACTCTTCCCACTCCAGCTCACATCCCCTATTTTGCCTCACACATCACCTTGATGTTATCTTCACTGGGGACACTAGAAAGTGTGCCCTCGTCCTCAGTTGGCCCCCTAATAGCACTGAATAAGCTCCTGACAGAGCATGCAGTTGGTGGGGGTGGAGTCCTGCAGCCTCATTGGCTAACATAAGAAAACTCACCAGTACTGTCTAGAAAAACATATTTATTCTGCAAATGATTCAGGGCCAGCAGGGCAGATTCTATGAGGAGTGCCTCACGGCACTAAATATGTACTCACTGGAGACCAGAAGATAGAGGGGAGATATGATACAGACCGTCAAGTTCCTTAAAGGAATTAAAGTGAACTGTGGGGGACTATTTAGCCTGAACACCAATTCGCGGTCACGTGGACACAAATGGAAATTAACAGGAGGTAGGTTCAGGAGAGATGTGAGGAAGTACTATTTTACGGAAAGGGGGGTGGAACCTTGGAACAGTCTGTCAACTGAAGTGGTGGGAGCGGAAACAGTCAGTGGATTCAAGCAGGGCTGGGGCATAATGAAGGGTATAGTGGTTACCGGAGGTGACAGGACCAAGGAGGAAAATAGAGAGAGGATGGGAAGGATTAGTACCCTGGAGGAACAGTAGGTTCCAGGGATTATATGGAACTTGGGCAGACTGGATGGAGCTATGGTCTTTTTCAGCCATCACTGTCTATGTTTCTAATCAATGTTTAAAGTTTAGGGATGTCCATATTTGCACCCTGAGCCCAGAACATCTTGTGATTACTGGCAAGGTGGGGTTCTGGTATCCATCTTGGATGCCTCCTGCTACTGGGAGGAAGCGTACTTCCTTCTGCTGTAAGACCACTCCTAATGACCTGGGGTGGGAGAAGTGTTGTGTACAGAAAAGTAAGATGTCCTTTACAGAGCAGCTTTACATCAGCACACACTCATTCGCCTACCATGAGATGCAGTGGTGTCACACTCTTAAGAGTGTGGCTGGCAGGAGAGTTCTGGAGAGGTGTGGCTCATGGGCCCCTCTGGCAGCACTGACAGGCACAATGATGGGTCATTCCACATGAGCAGTTACAGGGAATAAAAACAGGGAGCAGACCTGGGACAGAGAAAGTCCCCTCATCCCACCACTCCTACCTGGGCTCCCTGGCCCACCTCACACTCATCAGCTCTTCCTACCGGTCTCCTCTTCAGTCAGGTGCCCTCTGTGGCCTGGTGCCCTTCTGATGTCCTACCTGTGGGGAATATGCCATGGGTTGTTGATTTGTTGGTCAAAGCTAATACTGAGCAAAGGCAAGAAAAAAGTATCAGTCCCCAGGGTGTCCCAAGCTCAGGAAAGGGACCTTGAGGGAGACAGAAGGAAGATCCTGGGTCAGGTCCCCTGTGCTTAAAACAGAAAGCATTACAAAAAATGAAGTTCTAGGAATGTATGTAGCCCAGGTGTCATATGCCAGTGGGCTACTACCCCTGCCTGTTGGCCACCACACAGGTTAAGGGACCTGGGTTCTGCTATGGTGGTGATCGGGGGTTCTATCCCAAAGTAATAGCAAAACAGCATGGTGCCTCTACCCAGAGTAGAGTGACAGTGGGCCAGGTGTCTGCTTGGTACAGCCCCCTGGGATACTGTACCTATCCACCTTCCCTTCCAACTACCCCACACACTGGATACCAAGTTGTTCCCCAATACCATACACCACATATACTTGACAGTAAACCTATACAAAATACACTCCACACAGCAATTTCAACAAACAAAACACAGCTTTATTTTGGGGAAGGGCTACGAAAGGGGGTACTGGAGCAGGGATAGCTGTGAAAGAAAGATAAAGGTTAGAGCAGTTAGCAACAACAGGGCCTGTAGGCCAAAACACCCAAGTGCCCACCCCCACTGGTACCAGTGTAACCTTAGTTTAGTCTGTGAGGGTACCCTGTGATGGTACAGGCCTGGTCAGTGCCGAGGGTTGGCAGGTATTGGGCCTCTTGAAAAGTCATTAAAGGATGAAACTTTAGAGTTAATTTTAAACCCTTTGTTTTCAAACAAACTTTCCACAGTTCCCTTGATCAGGGTAAGCCCTGAGTTATTCACGGTCCCGGAGAGTTGAGCAGTCTCTGGAGCGGGAGGGTTGGGGGTCCAGCAGTTCAAATTCTGACATTTCAATTCAGAGAGGAGGGCAGAAACAGATGGGCAGTAGCAGATGATGTGTAAACTCGAACTTACTTGAAGATCTGGCCTCTTGCCACCTTGATTGGAGGTCTTGCAGCTTGTCCCCTTCAGCCTATTCAGACTCGTTGCAGAGCTCACATGCAAACCCACAGAACCACAGAGGATCCAGACCTAGGAGTGGCTCCACAGCCCGGCTCCCTCACAGGTCAGAGTGCCCTAGCACTCCAGCATGCGCCAATGATCACCTGCAGCCAGCAGACCCCACTTTGGTGGGGGTTAGCAGATTCCCCACCTGGCTCTAAATAGCAGCTGGAAATTCCCTGTTTCCACCTCTCTCTCAAAAAGGAACAACAGCTCCAGTGTGGAGCCAGACAGATTATTAAAATGGTCCTCTTTTCAGTGCCATTTGGCAACAGATTCCAAAGTCCAGATTAACAACTCCTTCACACAACAGGATTTTAGCGGCAGCAACAGGTTCCTGAAGCAAAGGACACCTGCTCACCTTGTTCCTCTCACAGTTTCTCCAAATCAGAACAGCAGCCACCTTTTCTTAGGCTCACTCACAGTTTCAAGACAGTCTCTTCCCCAGATCAGGGTTTTCTCCCAGTACCACTGATGCAGGATCACTGCAGCAAAACAAGTCTCCTCAAAACCAACAATTTCGACCAGATGCCTGGAACGCTCAGAAAAGATAGGTATCCAGTGATATGGGCGACTCAAATTGAGCAACTCGGTTTGAGCACCTATAACTAGAGCGAATGAGGAAACAGAATGACTGTCAGAATAGCGAGGGTAGAAGGACGAAAATTGCAAATGCAGGATAGAGCAACAGTAGGAGGTATCTCTAAGGAACCAGGATATAGCAGGTAGTTCAGCCAGGCAGTTTCAAGCTGGCAGTGTGGTCTTGTGGAGACAGTATATGCTCCTGGTATGACAGGATCTAGGTTTGAACCTGGGTAGAAGCTCTGGTGGTTTTTTTTTTTTTCTTGGAAGTTGTATTTTTTTATTTGTATACTGAATTTTTTTCTTGTTGCGTTCCCGCTCTCCCACTCTCCTGGTGGTTCCCCGTTTGTGCTCCCCCCAAATAGCCCCCTCCTGAGTTGCTTCCTTACCCCAGTGTCAGGCCCCCCTCAGAGTTGAGTATATTAAGAAGGGGGGGAGTGGGGGGGTGAAGCCCCCTCATGGGGGGGTGCGGTGGGTGCAGCCCCCGCATAAAATGTAAAGTAGCATGTGTTGTGATGGTCAATTACCTTGGGATTGCCATAGTGCGTGGTCACCGTTTGTGTTTTTGGCGAAGTACACTCACTCATGTGTATGGTGCTGTTATTTCTTTGCTGTTATCACATGGAACCAAAAGATACACAGTTCCTTCAAACAGTAAGAATCCTTTACCTTCAATCCTCAACAAAACTCATTTTATATATTTAATGAATTTTGGCAGCCGGGTGAGCCCACTGGGACTTTACAGTCCCTTTTTCAGGGGTGACCCGGGAAGAGCAGTACATACAAAAATGGTGCATTTACAGAGAAAGGCAGGTTACATGTACATAGGTAACAACAATTTCCAGGCTAACTGGATGACAATGTATGGGTATCACATAAGTAATACAGTAACAATACAGGCTGACATAGTAGGACAAGGTCACTAATACAATGGCTACCACAAAGGGAAAAGGCAAAAACTATGCAGGGTACGCGGCAGCACAGGCTGAGGAGAGGTTTAGAAAAGTATAGTATTCATCCATGGAAGGGTAGCTTCACCAAGGTAGATTAGAAGAGCAAAGGAGTAGATCCATGAGGTAGATTGCTGTACAGATTAGGGAAAACCAGGGAAGAGTCATCTGGAGCAGGTACAAACAGTGGAGGCAGAGAGAAGGGTTAGCAATGAGAATTTGAATTTGAGTAAGGAGGAACAGGCTAGTAAGGGGTGCGGCAGGGAGTTCCAGGCGTAAACAGCAGAGAATGCAAATGATTTTCGTGCCACAGCTAGCTGCAGGTTTGGGCAAAACAAGCAGGGGCAGGGAGGCAGACTTAGGGCTCATTGTGGCTGCCGAAGCTGAACAAGCTCACCAAGGCAGGAAGGAGTGTATTTATGGACCAATTTGTGCATCAGGCAGAGGGTGGCCATACGAAGTTTAGAGTCAAAGGTTAACCAACCCAAGGAAGAAAGGACATCACAGTGATAATGGGCATTAACACCCAGAACGAATCTCCCCACCCTATGATATGCCTGTTTAAGATGGCATATGACTGTTAAGTTAGCGGTGAGCAGAAAAGGAGCGCAGTAAGTTAGAATGGGAAGGAGTCTGCAGCTGTGATCTTGTGGCAAGAGGCCAATGTGAGGAAGGGACAGATATGATACCGCATGCCAAGCTTTTGGTTAATAGATTTGGTAATGATGGAGACATGAGTGTCAAGAGAAAGTGCTGAGTTAAGGGTGACTCCCAGGTATTTAAATGATTGAACTGACTCAAGGACGTCAGCATTACGAGTGAGGATCACAAGGGGAGGTTTGCTATACGTAGAGGATGGAAGATGGGAGAACAGCATGCTTTTAGGTTTTTTTGTGTTAAGAACTAGCTGATGTTCAAGGAACCAGTTCTCAAGAGCACAGAAATCTTACCCTAATGTGTGATAGAGCCACCTGATGTCAGATGAGGAGCGGTAGATAATGGCATCATCTGCACAGAGGCCCCTCCACAGTTGGTAACTTGTTAATGAAAAGTGGGAATAGGAGAGGGCCCAAGATGGAGCCTTGAGGAACTCCATGGGAAACATGTCTGAGGTTGGACAAAGAGCCAGCCCATTTGACCCTTTGCGAGTGGTCCAGAAGATAGCTCTGAACCCAGAGTAAGGCACTGGAATCAAGACTGAAAAGACATAGCTGACGGAGCAGAAGACCATTGTTGACCAAGTCAAAGGCTTTAGTCTGGTTGACAAAGATAGCCCTGGTGGCAAGGCCTTGGTCCATGGCATGGAACAGATCGGAGATGACTTTGGTTAGGGCTGTACGGGTACTATGATTTTTCTGGAAACCATGCTGGAATGGGGAGAGCAGGTGATGGAGGTCACGGTAGTCCTGTAGGTGGTTATAAAGAATACATTCCTGGATTCTGGCAAGTGGATAGAAGATTGAGATGGGCCTGTAATTCTCGACTGTGGTATTCATGCCGCCCTTATGTACTGGAACAACCACTGCAACTTTCCACTTATCCGGGATAGTGCCCGAAAGAAAAGACCTGTTGAACAGGTCACGGATTGGACAAGCTAGAGCAGCAGCTCCCAGCTTAAGAAATCTACGTTCAATGGTATCAAAGCCAGGAGAACCCTCAGCTTTCAGGCTGGCAAGTGGTAAACTTCCTTAAGGGAGGTGAGTTTCAGATGGAAGGCTGGGCGGGCACCAAGATTTACTTCAGGGAGAGGGTCGGGTAGTAAGGAAGGGGGATTGGTGAATTGAGAATTATAGCTAGGAAGGTTAGTAAAAAAAAAATTAATTGAAGCTAGAGGCGATGGATGGGGGTTCTGAGAGAACGGTGTCCTGGGCAGTGATGGAGCTAGGGACTTCTGTGGACTTGCCCTTGATAGCTGAGTTCACCTGCTGCCAGAATTCTTTAGGATTGCAGAGGAGCTCAGTTTGGAGAGACTTTTAAGGAAGGCATTTGGCCGTATTAATGTTGCTCTTACACTTGTTCCTAAGCTGCCTGTAGACTTGCCAGTCAGCAGGTAGCCCACTCGATTTATATCTCCCCAGCATTATCTCTGGTGGACATGTTTTCTAAGCTCCCTGGTAAGCCAAGGAGCTTTCATCCCTTGAGACCTACACTTTTCAGCGGAGCATGATTATTAACTATTGCACTGAAGGCGGATATAAAGAAGTCAAGGGCATGTTGATGTCAAGAAGTGTGTTACTGGGTCCCCAATTAGCTTCATTTAGCGATACAATAAAGGGACTGGGGCCCAAATGGGACATATCCCATAGCAGGGAGATCTTTGCAGGGGGATTAGGGAAGTTATTGCGCCAAATGCAGTAGGTGGGGGAATGGTCACTAATACTGTTGGGGAGGACACCTACTTCTTTAACTCAATGAGTGCAGTTGGTGATCACCCAATCAAGCAGGGAGTGATTGCCTGTTTTAGTATTAATTCGAGTCAGTTCATTAATAACTCAGACTAGATTGCAATCAGCAAGTACAGTACATGCCTTATCCAAGTGGGGGCTCAACCAATCGATATTAAAGTCGCCACAAGGAACAAGGTCATGATGAGGGAGGCTGGCTAGAGATGTGACGAGGGAGGGAAGGCAGGTACTGGCCTCCTTAGGGGGACAGTAGGCAGATCAAAGAATTATTTTCTTAGAAGACCCTAGGGTCAGTGAGAGAAATAAAGATTCCCATGCATGGGGGCCTGGACCAGGCAAAAGAATCCCAGTAGAGTTAAGGTCAGACCAAACATACATAAGGACTCTGTCACCCCTTTTACCCACCCTATTCTTCTTAAAACAGTTGTAGCCCGTTATTGCTACCTCACGTTGTCTGATGCTAGGCTTCAGCCATGACTCAGAGATGCCAAGTGCGTCAGGAGCATGCTGTCTAATCCAGGCTTAGAGCTCAGCCATTTTGGGGTGAATACTTTGAGCATTCAAATGGGCAATGTTCGTCCCTTTAGGGGTTCTATGTGTTAAGTTAGGTGACAAGGTGCAGAGGTAGGTCCAGGGTTAAGCTCAATATCACCTGCCCTAATTCTCAGGATGAGTAGGGGAAGGAAGGTCAAAGACAAGGTACTAAGTTGGTGTCTACAGCTCTTAGGTTGTGTAGGAGTGCCCAGATATTTTCTTAGTCAATGGCCGAAGTACACAGCACAGTTTTTAGGAAGAATTAGAAAAATGAAATGTACATGTGTTACATCAGATTTAAAGTGATACGATGGGGTGTGCAGACTGCATAAGAAGGGAGTTTCAATGAGCGGGCAATGAGGTAGTCTGAAGAGCACAGCAGTAGCAGGCAGGAGAGGACAACCATACAACCTAACGTATTCATTGTGGGATAACTGGAGAGGGGGGGAGAAAGACATGGAACCCAAATAAAGGTAAGAATATTTAATTTGTTAAGCTAGGGCAGGCTGCAGGACAGGGAAACAAATACAGGTGAGAATTTTTTTTTATTTTTTAGCTATAATGCTTAAGATAGTCAAGAATGAGGTTAAGAATTGATCTTGTTTTCTTTAAGAAAGAAGGAACCAGCTGAAGGGGCCCTCCAGTGGCTAGTCAGTATAACGAGCCAATGGAAAAGTGACTATACTTTGATTGATCAGTTCAGGCTATAAAAGTAAATGCCCAGATAGGGCGGGTGGGGAGACGCCGCGAGGTGTCGGGGATAACACTAGCTAGACAGAAACCTGGTCATGGGACTGCAGGCTGGCAAACAAGCTTAAGATCAGAAAAGCTGCAGACTGTGCTCTTACAGGTAAATTTTGCACAGAATTAGGAGCAGTCTGAGCGCTTACAATTGCAGCCCAGAGCTAAGAAATATTTAGAGATTAGCAGTACTCCATGGTCAGAAAATTATTGGTAAAATAACAGGAGCAGTCCGTGGCCCTTAGAGGGTTTAAAATGATTTTTAAGATTAAAGTTAGAGCCGGGTCTGTGCACTTACAATTGCAGCCCAAAGTTAAGAAATAATTTTAGAGTTCAGCAGCACTTCGTGGTCAGACAATTATTGTTAAAATAATGGGAGTAAGTTTAAGCCCTGTGAAAGGCCTTTTGAACTTTTGCCAACGCAGCACTGAGCCCTTCTTGACGCAATCAGAGCCCAGATCAGACTGCCCAAACTTCCCAAAGTCCCGGAGAGTTCTTCCAAAAATCCTGCCATCTGATTGGTCAGTACTAGTTATCAATCACAAATATCCATAGTTATTAGCCCCCTCTGATTATTGCTTGGCAAAGGTCTCTTGGCACCTGAGATTAGTTCACACCTCCTCCCATGAGCCATCGCAATCAGTATTGGATGCCTAGATAGTTGATTGGCTGTTGATTAAGGGTCAAAGTTCCCAAAATAGATGTGATCATACAGTTTGCTCCCAGTGTATACAGCAGCCCCATCTTTAAGTTCAAACTGCAGCCAAAATAGACAGGTCCAGAACACAAGGGCCCCATGGTCTGATGACTGCTGGTGCGCTGTATCAAGCAACTACCCATTTATTTACACAGCTCTTGTCATTTGTGGGTCACTGCCTCTGATATACACAGTCCCACCACTGCAGCCATCTGGCTCATTAATATGCATGAGCCAACAATTAATATTCATACCCCCACCCTGATGTAGCAGTGATCCCAGGCAATATTTTAAACTTATTTAGCTGCTCCTTCTCTGCTTTCACCAGGTCTCTGGTCCCTGATCAGCTAAAGAAAGGGGCCAGGACACTGGAAGGGTGTTCAGTTCAGCCACTGAAAATGGCTGAATACCCAAAGTGCAAGTGTGCATGTGCAGAACACTGGCCTCCCTAAAAAAGAAAATGGAGCACGGTGGCTGCATGGTCTGATGACTCCTATGGCCCCAGTTTGAACAGCAAACCACTGCAGGGGCCAGACAGAGACCTAGGAAGCAGCCGGGGATCCGGATAATCAGTGGGAGGAAACGGGGATGGGGGAGCTTCGCCAGCAAACAGGTAAGCCCCCACAGGGAGGGTACATGTATAAACCCTCCAGTCAAGCAATAACCCTACTACTCCCCCCGAAAAATATTTATCTTCACAGCCATGACAAGCATCAGTCACAATCTCAATAAATATGGCTAGTTCTAAAGATCAAGTGACAGCCCCCACTGTATTCTTTTCTCCCCACACTACGCCTTTACTATTACAGCCTCCAATTCTTGCTCCTCAGTCACTGGTTCCCATCTTGGGTGAGCTAAATCCACCCTCTGCATCTGCGGACAACACAAACGTGAAGTCCCCACAATGTTGTGAGAAGAACTGAGCCAGCAACTGCTCTGTTGTCTCGGGCAGACCGAGTGAAGAGCCAGTGACACTCCTGAGTACCACAAGTGCTGCTGTTGGAGGAGACGAAAGAGAGACTGACCTTCACAGAATCTGTCATCAGATAAGGACTGTTTGGTCCAGCCAGTCTGCCCATTTTTCTTTTTTGTCTATACTGACACCACTCTCCCTACTTGAGCTCCATCTCCACCCCCTCCTTCCTTTCCACTAAGATTCCCTTATAACTATTCCTTGCATTCTTGAATCCCCCCACTGTTTTCGGCCCCAGCACCTCCACTGTAAGACTATTCCAAGTACTCTGTCAGTGAAGAAGTGCTTCCACACAGCTCTCTTGAACACACACCCCTCCAACCTTACTCCATGTCCTCTTGTTCTCTTGCATCTATTACTCTGAAAAAATAAACCCTTCCTCTAACTTATTTACCCCTATGAGATATTTATAGGTCTCTGTCATGTCCCCCTTCACCCTTATCCCTTTCCTGGTTGTACATACTAAGGTCCTTCAGTCTCTCCTCATAGGGCTTCTGATGCAGGTGGGCCAAGCTGGATGGCTAGAGATGTCAAGTTCTGTTTCTAAAAGTGTGGGCACCGATGGACTTGAGCTGAGAATGCTAAAACTACTCAGTGAATTCATAGCTGAGCCTAGAACATCCCTGTTCAATCACTCCTTTTGAACAGAGCAACTACTGTAGCTGCTAACTGGAAAAAAGCTATTGCCACCCCTCTACATAAATCTGGACCCAGGTCAGACCTAACAACCACAGACCAATGTCTGCACTATCTGCCTTCAGCAATCTCCTTGAGAAGATCATACAAAGGTAGCTCATGCAGCACATCAATTTATTTATATAGAAATTGGTAATCAGTAAAGGCACACCGAGACAAGGTTTGTTTGTAGGTGCAACCCAGGAAAAGGGTACAAGGGCCAATAATACAGACAGGTGAGAAAAGTACAGGCATCAGTTTGTTGCAAACGAACATGATATAGTGCAGGTAGTAAACAATGCAAAACTGAGAAAAAGAATACATAGAGTTCAAAGTAATTATGTGGGTGATATGTACAACGTGAATGTGAAATAAGCATGGTACAAAATTGCAAGGAAGGCAAAAACAGTATCACAAGCAAAAAAACTGCAACAAAGGTAAACCAGGCATAGGGCTGAATGACCAAAGAAGGCTAGGAGCACTAATGTATAATATCCTAACTGGTGCAAGGTCAGGTTTCCAACGCAGTCACTCAACCAGCATAGCCCTCCTGAAGGTCATAAATTATATATTAATAGCACTGGACTCTGGGAGTCTCACTGGGACAATTTTTATCGATCCCACCACAGTGGTAGACACAGTGAACCACAACATCCTGCTCTCCAAACTACATAACATGAGATGCTCACCCAAATCACTATTCTGGATAAAAGACTACCTATGGAATAGGACACTAGTAGTCACAGCATACAGCAAAATCTTATCTCCTGAACCACTGAACCTTGGAGGTTCTATGTTGAGCCCACTTTTCTTCAGTCTATTAATAAACAATCACCTCTCCGTATAACAGCTCCAGTGTTAAAATACATCTATACACTGACTGCACCGTCATTCACACTACATCCAGCTCCCTCATGAACTCAAAGGAACATTCTAAACTGCCTCTGACCATTCGCTCTGTGATGGACACCAACAGTCTCTACATAACAATTCTAAAACCAAAATTATGCTCTTTAGCTCTAGAAAGCTTTCCCAGGATGCACTTCAAATCTGGCATCACAAGCACATCCTTGGTACCAATAACCACCCCTCCCAATCATTCTGGCACAAGGAGTCCATCCCTAGTGCTTATATGAGTGTGACACCATCCTCCTCCCTCTAAGTGGAGTCAGATGTTACTAATTATCTGGGAAATGTATGCAGTGATTAGACTAGAGTAAACAGCAAGGGGTTAATAACTAGAATAGCTTGGAAGGAGGGGCTTAAAAATATGAATAATCAGGACCAGCCATTTTCTGAGGCTTGAGTTGCTGGTCCCTTGGAGCTCCTCCCCAGGGACCAGTGGAGACTAGCCTTGGTCTCATCCTCTTGTTTCACCCCTTGTGGCTAAATGGTGGCAGATGTATGCAGCAGCCCGAAACCCTAGAGAGGCACAAACTGAACGTGGTATGAAGCAAGGTGCTCTATAGATGTAGACAGGACAGGCCTCTTCCCTGCCCATGCTCTGGCTGCAACTTGAGGGAGAAAGCTTGCCAGGCTTGGGATGATGGCAGGGTCTCGAGTCCAGGAGTGGTACTTGTTCTCATCCTAACTCTGGAGTACACAAAGTTGAAATGTGAAGGGAAAGGCACAGAAGTTGCCAAAGAGCTCCTGAGGAGACTAACTATTAAGGCCTGGCAACCTGAAGAAGCATGTGGGAACCTGAGATGGTGATGTATGCACCATTTTGTACTGACTCAGAAGTCAGGGACAGAAAAGCAACACTAATACACTCAGCCATGTGTGCCTGGTTAATAATTTGAGAACTGAGCCGATTATTTCAATTATTTTAAGCCAAATTAAGCAACCCTACTCAATTTTGGAGGGTCATTCACGCTCTCTTCTCCCTCCCCCCTTTCCTCTTACCCCTGTCTTCAATATTAATAACATCCTTATTGCCGACCACTTGAGTGTAGCCTCTGAATTTAACTCTTACTTTACTTCACCTCTTGTGCTTCCACTCTCCTATCCTCCTTACTTCCTGTTCAGTCTGCTCCCTCTTCTAACCCACCCCCTACACACAACCAACACAACTGCTTCTCTTTCTCTAAAGTCACTCCATCGGACATCTTGGATGCCTTACTTGCTCTTAATCCATTCAAAGGTAGCTTACCTGACAGACTGGACCCTAAACTGCTCTACCTTTCTGCTACAACTACCTCTGCCCCTCTGATTGACCTGCTCAACCTCTCTTTCACACTGGCAGCCATCCCCTCTCTGTATGGAAGCATGCCGTGCTTCTTCCCCTCCCTAAGGGCAGTGACCCATCCTACACTGGGAATTACCAACCCATATCACTGCTTTCTACCCTTGCTAAGCTACAAGAACACCTGGTTCTTGCCCAACTCTCTTCTTACCTCTCTAACTCCAACTTTTTCACTCTCTACTAATCTGGCTTTCATAAAAAACATTCTGCCACTGCCTCCCTGGTTAGGCTCACCGACTCCATCCTCTCAGGGATGGACTGTGGCCAAGTCACATCCGTATCTTTGTTGACCTTGCCAAGGCTTTTGACACAGTCTCTCACCACTTGCTTTTACACTCCCTCTCCACAGCAGGTCTATCGTCTGCTGCCACTAACTGGTTCTGGGCTTACCTTGTAGGTTGAACTCAATCAGTTAAAACTGTTGACTCCATATCCTCCCTCTCCCTATCAACACTGGAGTTCCACAAGGACCTGTGTTGGGCCCAGTACTCTTCTCCATCTTCCTCAGTGACTTACTGTCCACGTGTACATCTGCCTCAGTACATATGTACGCTGATGAGATGGTCCTTTTCACCTCCGGCCATTCACCCTCCAATGTGGCTTCTAGACTTCAGCAGGACTTCAATAAAGTTCAGCACTGGTTTTGCTCACATCAACTGTTCCTTAATGTCAAGAAGACAGTCGTCATGACCTTTGGCATCAGGCAGAGACTCTCTAGGCTTCCCTCCCTGCCCACTTTCCATACCCTCGACGGGACACTTCTTGAGGACACCTCCTCATTCAGATATCTGGTGGTTTGACTCAACCAACACCTCACCTTCTCTAGCCATGTGGACACCATCCTAAAAAAACTGTGCCCCTAGCTAGGTGCTCTATTTAAGAACCAGAATTGCATTCCTCTTCTGGCAGGGTGCGAACTTGTCCAGAAGATGATCCTACCCATCTTTGACTTCTGTGATGTAGTCTACAGTGCCCCTCCCAAGACTTCCCTAGCCTGATTGGACACCCTCTTCAACTCCTTCTGTCGCTTCACCTTGGAAGTCCCACCTCTCACTCACCACTGTCAATTCTACCACTCCCTGGCTTTCCCCTCACTAGAATATTGGCGTCTCCTTCACTGTGCCAAATTCATCTCTAAATTCAGGTTTGACTCAGTTCCCACCTATCTAAGCTCCTCCTTAACTGTCCCCTCTCCCATTCACTTAGGTCCCATGACTCCCATTCCTTAGGTATCCCTCACCGTATGTCCTCTGTAGGCCAGGCCGCTTTCTCACATCACTTTCCTAATCTTTGGAACGCACTCCCCTCCCAAATTCATCACTCCTCCTCCTCCTCCCCATCATCCCTTTCCTCTCCAATGCAGAATTTCCTCTCCATAAACTGCAACTATAACTGACCCTATCCTGGCTGCACCACTACTCCTCCATCCCCTGCCCTATCAACTACACTAGTGGCCCGTGCCCTGCTTATTCCTACACCAAATTTAATACTATAGGGCTGATGATTTATTACTGATTGTTACTCTCCTACATGAGGATATGTAAGCCCATGCATTGTTGTTAAGGTTACTCTCCAATCATAAAAAAGCCTATGTATATTGTGCATATAATGTATATTTTGTACGTTTTGTTATGTTATATTGAAATTGTCACTATATGCTAACTTGTGTCCTCAACAATTTTGTTATGCTATGTATATTTTGTAACTATTGTCTACTCCATTCCCCGTTCCCCCAGGAAGCACCGTGAGATGAGCAACTTGTTGTTCAGTGTGCCCTTCCTGGTGAAACTCTTAAATAAATAAATAAATAATAAATAAAAAACCATTGCCTCATGGCAATTTATTAATCCACAGCAAAGCCCATAGGCAGGGCCTATGTCTGAGAGCAGGGAGGCTAGCAGTAATGTACTGTAGAAGGGAAAGCAGAACTGTGTGAAGAAAAACCAATGAAAGGAACACCTGTCTGCAATGCAGTATTCTGTGAGTCCCCCCCCTCTTTCAGACCCATGAAGACTGAGTAAAGAACAAGTCAGGTTATGTAACCACCCCACTGCCCTGGATGAAAAGTAACACTGCCCCCCCAAACATATGGAGTGGGGGGTAGTAGTTACATGAACAAATGGAAATGTTGAAGATTAGAAAAGTTCTTGGAAAATGTAGCACAAGTGGCTGAGCTGGACTGGCAATTCAGTCACCCTGTCTGTATACAAATGGCAATAAAACAATCACTCATCATGTCCAAAAATGCAGTCCCAAATCTCAAGAAGACACAAATTTACTTGGCATAAAACTGGAATAACAACCACTTTCGCAACTTACAGTAATGCCTGTCTATGCTAAAAATAATAACACCTTTGTCTTAGGTCACCACCTTTCTTCCTGCAAGGTATTTTTTTAAACTCCTCTACAATACCATGCATATTTTCTGTTATGTGATGAGGTGTTGTTAACTCCTAACTGGCCAAGAACCACCAAAATCAATATTTGCCTCTAATTCACTGCAACAAAGATAATTCATTCTCTCCTACAGGAACTGTGATGCAAATTATGGGGCTTGCATAGGCAACTGGACAGAAAGAGGCATTCGCTTGCTGCCACAACAAACTGCTAAAACATGTCGGCTGATTTCCAATATATGGCTGCACTGACAGCCATGAGATCTCGCCCAAAGCTATAACAGCGGCATGAAGAGTCGACATATGAGAGTCCAGGGGTTTAGACACAAACACAGGGGGCTTGGCAGGCTGGCTAAGCTCAAACAGCATCATGGAGGTGACTGGCCACTTGAAACTCATACACGATGGCCAGCGTGGTGGGGATGCAGTTCAGGTTTTAGTGTAGCAAATAAAGATTGTGCAGGGGAATAGGGACATTGAAAAAGAACTAACTGGGCTAAAAATTAGGGTTAACCCCACAGTACTGATTGTGGAGGGGGAATGGGGCATTTAAGAGAAACTAATTGCACTAAATAGGGGTTAGGGTTTACCACACCAGACTCTGACCCACTTGCTCAGGAAGTCAGTGTGGTTTAGTGGCTAGAACCCAGAGCTGTGAATCTAGCGAAAAGACCAGAAACATAGCACCATCAATTGCTTACTGTGTGGCCTTACTACTACATTTGTGTCCCAGCAAGTGAGTGGAACAGCAGAGGAGTAGAACAGGTAACCATATCTTAGGCCTTAGCAGGCATCAGCAAAAGGAAGTCAGGAAGCAGGGGACTCTGCCAGTCATAAAATCATAGAAATCTGATGACAGAAAAGGACCCTTCCAGCCCATCTAGTCTGCCCAACCCTCCCTTTCACATACCCTCCCACCTGCCCCCACCTCCCCAATACTCAGACCCATATACCTGCCCCATGCCCTCTTAAATTCCTCCACCATCTTAGCCCCCACCACTCTGTCAGACAGTCTGTTCCAGGGCTCCACTACCTTCTCTGTGATGATGTGCCCCATCACATTGCCCCTGAATCTATTTCCTTGCAATCTGAGGCTGTGCCCTCTAGTTCTGGCTCCCTCCTTCCTCCTCAGCAGACCCCCTTCACCTACTTTATTGAGCCCCTTTACATATTTAAAGGTTTCAATCATGTCCCCCTTTTCCCCTCCTTGTTTCCAGCATGGACAGATTCAGGTCCTTACACCTCTGCTCATATGTCTTCCCCCGCATACCCTGCACCATCTTTGCTGCCTTTCTCTGAACCCTCTCCAATAGATCTATATTCTTGCAGAGGTGTGGTCTCCAGAACTGAATCCCATACTCTAACTGCAGCCTCACTATACTTTGTAGAGGGGCATTATAACCTCCCTCCTTCTGCTAGTAATGCCCATTCCTATGCATGCCAGCATTCCACTGGCCCTTCCCACTGCCCTACTACATTGGAAACCTACCTTAAGGTTTGCGGAGACTATGATCCTCAGATCCCTTTCCTGTTCTGATTGTTTGATTCTGCCCCACAGCGTGTACACCACTCACGTGTTTTTCCTCCTTAGGTGCATCACAGCGCACTTCTTGGCATTAAATTTCGGTTGACATTTCCTGGTCCAGTCCTCAAGCATCCTGAGGTCCTTCCTCATGTCTTCTACCCCCTCCGGGATGTCCACCTTATTATAGATTTTTGTATCATCAGCAAATAGGCACACCTTCCCTCTAAAATCCTCTGCAATATCACTGATGTAGATGTTGAAGAGGAGTAGACCCAAAACTGACCCCTGTGTCACTCCACTCCACACCCTTGCCATCTTGTTGTATACCCTGTTAAGCATTACCCTCTGAGTTCTCCCTACTAGTTAGGACTCCACCCAGCCTGCTATTTTCCCTCCCAACCCCATGCTTTCCATCTTGCTCACCAACCTCCTATGAGGGATGGTGTTGAAGGCCATTCTAAAGTCCAAATAGGCCACATTCACTGACCCTCCCTGGTCAATTACCTGAGTCATCCAATCAAAGAACTCAATTAGGTTGGCCTGGCATGATTTCCCCTTGGTGAAGCCATGCTGCCTGCTGTCCTGCAAGCCACACTCCTCCAGGTAATTTACCACCTTCTCCTTGATTAATGCCTCCATTACCTGCCCACCACAGACGTGAGGCTGACTGGGCAGTAAGTTCTCCTTCAGCTCCCTGCTCCCAGTTGACGAAAGTAAGGCACCTGTTCATTACTGTGTAGCAGTCACTGCTGGGAAAGGTGGATGGTCAAAGGTAGACCAAACCGGGAATAGCAGCAACATCCTATCTAGAGTAGGAATATAAAGAGATTTAAACAAGGCATGGAGGAACACAGATAGAAACAAACAAGAAAAGGGGAAACCTAGACACACCGTATCAGGGGGAGGGGTACAAAAGTATTTCCAGGTAACAGAGGATGATTAAAAGTTAAGAATGCTGGGAGTGGTGTAATGCATTGGCTGTGGGGCAGAAGTTTTCAGAGATACCTTCTGGAGACTGCAGTGCTACTCCATCTGCACACACCTCTCTGGGTTGAGAGAGGAGGTCACTAGACTCCAGGCTAAGTTAGCCAGTATTCAGGGGACCTCTTCCACCACTGAGAGGTCACTATGTCCACCACAGTTACCTCAGAGGATGCCAGGGAGGAGGAGGAATGGCTGGACTATGGTGGGCTCTGGAAGGATGGGGGTGGTGGGACAGAGGCACATTCCTCAAGCAGTATTATGTAATTCCTATGCCACTCTGGCAGGGCAGGACTGCCAGGAGGAGACACATGCAGTAGTAACCAGGGAGGATGTCGGGGGCCCTCCATAATAGAGACCCCAAGGAGTGTAGTAGAAGACCCCAGCAGAGGAGGAGGAAGCACCTTGACTCTATTGTGAGGGGCATAGTTTGGGGAATAGGAAGAGAGGAGAAGAGGCAGGTTAGGTGCCTATGTGGCACCATGGCCCAGAAGGATGGGAAGCAGATCGTGAGGATCGCTAGGGAAGCAAGATGACATGGAGAGCTAGATGTCATTGTCCACTTGGGGACTAATGATCTGGCTAGGGACGAGACTGGGAGAGTGCAGGGGGAGTTTACAGAGCTGGGGAGGGATCTTAGACAGGTAGCTCACTCAGTGTTTTTCACTGAGGTGCTGCCTGTCTATGACAGAGGAGAGGAGCAGGATCTCTGCATCAGGAGCTTCAATTCATGGCTAAAGGAATGGTACAGAGAAGAGGTGTTTGGCTACATTTGGGATCAGGGACCCACCCTCGGAGGATAAAGACCTATACTCTGCACCCATCTGGGAGGGGAACTGCCATCCTCAGTGGACAGTTTAAATGTGCCAGTAAGGGCATCAGGGAAGCAGAAACTACCCCCCTCAGGCTAAAGTAGAGAGTAAAGAGAACCTGAGGGGAGAGGAATCACCCAGGGTGTAAATTAATAAAGGAAGCAGGGTGCTAGAGACAAAGGGAGAAGGGTATGGTTGCATTAAAAAGAGAGGGGGGAAGAGGGAGGGCAGAAAGAAAACTGTAGAGCAACAAGCAGGGTGGAAACAAAATCTGGAAGGTCATATGTGCAAATACTAGAAGTCTCAGAAATAAGATTCCAGACCTAGAGGCCATTATAGCAGAGGCCAGCCTGGCTAATGTGGCCATTACCAAATCATGATGCACTAAAAACCATGACAGGGACATGGCCATACCAGGCTATAATCTGTTCTAGAAGGAGCGGGTATAAAACAAAGAAGGGGATATGGTGCTTTGTGTGAGGGATAGCACAAAATAAATGGAGATGCAGAGAATACAGGGGGAGACTGAGGTACTGTGAGTCATGATGGAGATGGGGGATGGAGCTACTATTCACACTGCAGTGAGCTACAGACCTCCAGCACGGGGGGTTGGATAAGGTATTGGTGGAAGCCACTGGCAAGATGGCAGAAAAGGGGAAGTGCTTCTGGTAGGTGACTTCAACCTGCAGGATGCAGACTGAAGCCTCCCAGCAGTGGCTTCAGCTAGAAGCAGGGACATCCTGGCCTCTCTGGAGGAGCATTCTTCAGGCAACTAGTCAGCGAGCCAGCAAATTATGGGGCAATGCTGGACCTGGTACTCAGTAACAGGGACAGCGCTGCAGACATCAAGGTGGGAGGCCACCTGGGGACCAGTGATCACCGTATGGCGTGGTTCAATATAAGGACAGCTGCAGAATCGAACCACACAAGGGTGAAGGTCCTGGTTTTTAGGAGGGCAGATTTTATAAAGATGGGTGAATGCCTCAGGGATGACCTGGCAGGGTGGATGGTCAGGGTGAGGTGGAGGAACAGTGGGCTTTGCTAAAAGGAAGCATAGTAAAGGTAGCAGACCTCTGTATCAAACAAGTGAGCAAAGGCAAGAGGAAAAAGAGACCACTATGGTTCTAAACGAGATGGTTGAAAAGGTAAAGGTTAAAAGGGTAGCATTCAGAAGGTGATAGGAGATGCAGAGTGAGGAGGATAGGAATGTGTATCATAAAAACAGAGGGAAGCAAGGAAAGCAGTAAGGAGCACAAAGGCACAAAATGAAGAGAGAATAGCCCAGGGGATAACGAAAGGGTACAAGACATTTTTTAGGTTTGCAAGTAAAAAGAGGAAGACCAGGGGCAAGACTGTAAGGTTAAAAAGGGAAGGGGTACAGTGCAGAGGGGGACCAGGAAAAGGCAGATATCCTGAACAAATACTTTTGTTCAGTGTTCACAGAAGAAGCAGAAGGGAAGGGGCAACAAAAAGGTAACAGAAGCTTCGTAGGGAGGGAGGTGGACACTAGTCCTTTTTCAAAGGAAAGAATCCTGAAGGGACTCATTAATCTGAAGGTGGAAAAAGTAATGGGGCCAGATGGGGTGCATCCAAGGGTATTGAGAGAGCTCAGGGAAGTACTGGATGCACCTCTGACAGTCCTACTTAACAGCTAACTGGAAACAGGAGTGATTCCAGAGGACTGGAGGAGAGAAGATGTAGCCCCACTAAACAAAAGTGGCAGCAGGGAGGAGGCTCGCAATTATGGGCCAGTCAGCCTGACAATGGTGGTGGGATAGTTACTGGAATCACTGCTGTGGGAAAGGATTGTGAAATATCTTGAATCTAGTGGGTTACAAGAGCCGAGACAGCATGGGTTCACGGGGGTGGGAAGGTTATATCAAACTAATCTGATAGATCTCTTTGGGTGACAAAGGAATTAGATCAGGGTGGAATGGTGGATGTGACCAGCCTAGGTTTCAGTACAGCTTTTGACACCCTTCCACATAGAAGACTAGTAAGCAAGCTGTGTAGTTTAGGAGTGAGTCCAAAGATGGCAGATAAGAAGTTGGTTAGGGGATAGGTGATAGAGGGTGGTGGTATACGGAGTTCACTCTGAGGAAAAGAGGGTGACCAGCGGGGTGCCTCAAAGATCAGTGCTGGAACCCATTCTCTTTAATGTTTTATAAGTTAGTTTGCAGAGGAACTGGAAGGGAAGGCCTGCATCTTTGTGAATGACACCAAAATCTTCGATAGGTTGGACACTCCGGTGGGGGGGGGGGTGTAAAGGATGAGCAGAGACCTGAAAAAACTAGAAGAATGGTCAAGGGTGTGGTAGCTGGGTGTCAATATGAAAAAGTGCAAATTAATGCACTTAGGATACAGAAACCCAGGGCCAGAGTACAAAATGGTATTGATGACTACCAAGCAGGAAAGAGACCTGGGAATAATCACATCTGATGAACTAAAGGTGGTCAGGCAATGTGAAAAGGCAGTTGGGAGGGCTAGTGGGAAGCTGGGGGGTATAGAGAGGGGTATCACAAGCAGAAAGAGGGAAGTGATATTCCCTTAAGGTTTATATAGATCACTGGTAAGACCCCACCTAGAGTACCGTGTCCAGTTCTGGAGACCACATCTCAGAAAGGACATAGACATACAGTGGAGGCAATCCAGAAGAGGGCAACTAAAATGGTGCAGATTCTGCAGCAAAAGCCCTATGAGGAGAGACTAGAAGACCTCAGTATGCATACCCTGGAAGAGAGAAGGGAGATCGGGGAGATGACAGAGACCTTTAAATACCTTGCAGGGGTAAATAAGATACAGGAGGAAGTATTTTTCAGAAAAAAGGTGCAATCAAGCTGGAGGAGGGTATTTCAGGAGAGATGTGAGGAAGTACTTTTTCACAGAAGGAGAGGCAGAGTGGAGGTAGTGGGGTGAAAACAGTGGTGGGGTTCAAGAATGCATGGGATAGGCACAAGGGAATCATAGTGAAAGGAACTGGAGGAGGGAGAAAGAGCTGTAGATCAAGTGTGGTCTGTGGTAATAATGTAAATAGGGAAAAATTGGCAGACTAGGTGGGACAAGTGTCCCTTATTTGCCATAAAATTCTATGTTTTATGTTTGAGCAAGTCATTTAACCCCCTCTCTAACCCTCTAGCCCTCTCTCTCTCTTTCTTTCTCTGTACCGCATCCTGTCCTGGGCGGCCATTTTGTGTCAGGTTAAGCAATGGATGGTTCAGACTACATATGAAGCTATTGAAAGTAATGAGGTACTTAACCCTCCAGAGCTTTCTATAACCTCTCTTAACCTCATTAGCAATCCTCCTACTCAGATACTGAAACCCACTTTGTGCCCACCTGGATGCCATGTTCACAAGTATTCAGCCCACTCTCACTGCAGAAGTGTCACTCTGTGCATGGGAGGGGGAGGTTGTTGAGTAAACTGTCATTGATAGGACATTTGACCTAGTGAATCATGGGTATTTAAAACATGGGAAAATGAAATAATGTATTCTGATTGGCTGTTGTCATTCCATTGGTATATGTACATGAAGAAAAAGGTCCAACTATGTGATCTGGAATTTGGACAAATCAAATGCAGAATTAATGAGATAAGCCACTTCACTAATTTCAGATTCCCATCACAAACATGGCTGCCACGTTTTCTCTTACATAAAACTTTAAACTAGGCCCTAGAAATAAAACCATTACATGTAAACATAACTACATAACTGAATATTCATTCCACCCATAATCCTCTCCTTACACACATAAACAATTTACAGAAAAATTAAGCAGTATTCAACATTTTCACCCCCCCCCCCCCAAATAGCCTAACCAGCTTGATAGAGACATCTCTGCTGCTAACCCTATCACAGATAAAGTTCAGGCTCTGGCTCCACATAAGGCCAATGTGTGTCTGTGTGAGTATATGCCACTGGAATATTGCAACATTTGAATCCATGCATTCCATATTAACATTCCACGTGTGTGTGTTGGGGGGATTCAACTACAGCAATGCTTAAGAAATAATGCACAACTAGGGGGTGTTTTTGTGAGATTTGTACACACCTTGGGTGTGGTGTGGCTTGTCAAACCACCCAAGCTGTGTGTACACCTTGCAACAACAACAACAATAAAGAACCAAATGTGTTTTTTATTGAGAACAAATAAATATTTTTATTACTATCAAGAAATACAAGGCATTTGTTCTTCTGCCTATGATAAAATAGTCTCATCAATATGGCATCAAGATGAAATAACTAAGACACTGTACAACCAAGAATAAAAACAGTTGATAAAATTAATTAGAAAACAGTAGTCTGATATTTAAAAGGAGGTGAAATATGTGTGAAAACCTTTTTATGGTTATTGCAACTATTGAACACTATGAGGAGGCTCTACTTTCAACGCAAGTGATCCTGCATGTTAATTTGCTGTCTAGGCTGCTGAGTATGAGTCTCAGCATTTCCAGAGCCTGGTGAAAAATGTAGCCCGTCATCCAAGTTATACTGATTCAGATCGGGTGACAGGGAAACTTTCTGAGGAGGTTGCTTCATTGCAAGAGGTGCCTGCATGTTTATTTGATTGGCCACCCCATTTCCTAAATGGTCCAGTGACACTGTGGCTGAGAATGGAATCGGCATTCCTTCAGTAGGGGCCTGCATGTAAATTTCAGGCAAGGCACCACCCCATCATCAGTATGTCGTATTGAGGCACTGGCTGAGGGAGGAGTCAGTCACACATCATCACTTGCACGGCCACTGACGGCGGATGACACAGCAGGAAGAGAAGGAGTGGCTTCACTAACTGCTGGGCTGCTCAGTTCTGCAGTACGTGGTGGCGATACTTCAAAATTCTAAATATCTGACTGCTGTGCTACGCCAACGGTGGTTTTCGGTCCCGAACAGTCATCACTATCCTCGCTCGGTGCCACTGAAATGATTTTGTGATCAGTTGTACTATTGCAAATGCTGTTTAGAAGCACCTCTACTGAACCACAGCAGGGTCAAAAAAGGTAGCTGTCATTTTTTCATATGGGTTTCTAAGTCACTCTTTACATGCTCTGCTTCTCTGATAGTGTAATTCAGACAAAATCTCTATCTCGAAAATGGTACCATGATACAGTGGTTTTGAAAACACTCAGGCTTCTGTCACTTGATCTACATGTCTGTGCACATGTGATCAGGTGAGCGCAGGTCAGCTAGGACTTCAGCGATGTTTTTGTTGTGAGATTTACAAAGGGCTAAAGCCCCAATCTGACCAATCAGTTTCCAGCATTTCTCTGGTTCATTTTATGACGCAGAATATTGAATTGTTCCATTCAGTGTTAAAAGAGACACATCTCATAATGACTTTGTAGAAAGACAGACGACTGACAGGTAGAAACTATCTGACATTTTCTAAGCAATATTTTATTACGTTTGTTGTGTCTTTTCTAAGCACTGTAAGACATTAAAGGGTGTTGGGTATTGATGGGTACCTGCACTTCATGGACTGTAAAGATTGCCACTTATGGTGTCAGGCCTTTTCATACTCCTGGGCATGCAGGTACAGTATGCACTAATAGCCCACACCCTGTTGGGTTTTATTCATTACATATTCAGAGTGATTGGGAACTATTGGCCTGGCTAAAAAGCCCTTACACTATGGTAAAAATCCTGTTTGAATAACAGAACTCAGAAAGTTTTGGGGAGGTTTTTGCAAAGTGAACTACATACTGATAAAGGATTATTTCAAGGATCCATTCTGTGCCCCCCTTTGTTTAATATATTTATCAACTCTCCCTGCAGTGACAAGCATGATATCAGATTATATGTGGATGACACCATAGTGGCCAACATTGAGCTGGACCAGTGGACTATGGACAATATTTTTGCAAGTAGATTTTGGAAAATGGAAACGTGCTTTTTGGATTCTAAGTTAGTAATTCACTTGAAGTAAACACAGGTCATGACCTGTAGAAATGATTACATAGCGTTGCTTAAACTTATTAATTGTACAGAAATCATTTAAATTAATGTACTGTACTGTATTGTATTGTCTCATATTGTACCATCCTCTTATATTGTACCATCTTCCCTGTTTCCCCCACATCATGGATGATAAAGGGACCTATGTCTCATTCCAACTTACCTGGTTATCAATCAATAAATAAATGTCAGAAAGGCGCTTTTGCTGAGGATATTATTATCAATATTCTACAGGGAAATGGACTGATTAACACCAGAGAGTATAAATATCTTGGCACGTGGATAGATGATGAACTAAGATTTGAATCACATATAAAAGCCATGTGTAAAAAAAACTAGTTTTTGTGTAGGAGCCTTGTTTTGGGGTCCCCATTGTTTAACAGAGGACTTAAGGGCTAAAACTGCAACTTAATTTTTCAAGTTAAGGATTATGGTGCAACCATAATCAAAAATGTTTCTAAATCTCTCTAAGAAAAATGAAACCTATAAAAAGGGTCTAAGAAATAGAGCTTTCTGATTGGCGGTAAGCATTCAATCAGCCTTATGTTAATCTTTTATTAACATACATGTAGAGTCTAATCATATGCTGAACAAAGTTTAACCCTGTTAAAAAACTTTCTTTCACTATAATGGTAATAAGGCCCTCACAGGGGTTATGTTAATGGTCAGTTAACCAACCTCTAAGGGCACGTGGCAGTTGGCTACACCGCGAGCAACATCACACCCTTAGACGGTGATTAACAGACCATTAACATAACCCCTGGGTCATGCCTTACTACTTAATAGAAAAAGAGTTGTGGTTCTTCTTAATAGAATGCACGAAAATTCTCTTTCAATGATGACAAATAGTCAGTCATAAAGTGTATTTATTAAACCATTCAAAACAAAATATGTTACAGAAAAACAATACTTGGGGCCCCATTTTCAGAGCAGGCTGGCTGCACATGCAGACTGGTGCGCCACATGAAAAAATAGGGCCGGACGACTCTGGCACCATATTCAAACAGATAGCATGATATGAACTGACTGCGCTATCTGTTTGAATATCGGAATATCTGCATGTGTCACTACAGGGACAAATGAGACAGCACCAGCCGCAGGGATGTAATTTACTAATATGTTGACAGAGAAGTAAATTAAGGGGAAAGAAACCATCATCTTAAGGCATCTGAAAGCCCACACCTGCTGATATATGGCAGCCCACTCCGATTAGCACTTTGGTCCCCCCTGGGGATTCTAGCCTCTGGTCTTGGGAAAGGGGGCACTGTGAGGGAAAATACATGTAGTCATAGAGTGGCAGGTAAGTCCCTGGGAATGGTGGGGTGATGGAGTTGGGGGCCTCAGCAAGGGGGACAGATGGGGAATATCCTAGGGAGCCAGGCAAGAGAATAATTAAAACTGAAAAACACAAAACTTGCTGAACACTGGGAATCAACTTAGAAGATGTCAAATCTTACATTAGGCTCTATTTCACTCCAGTCTGTGACAGCAAATTGTCATTCCACCCTTTTTAAACTAACATTTAGCTTTGTAATTATTTCATGAAGCAATCCTGCTTTAAACAGCAGATTCTCTTTGGATTCAGGCACTCTGGACAACACAGGGCTCTGGAAGTGGCATTCGATTCTTCTCAGAAGCATAAATTATCACAGCTGGCAGCTTACTGTGAGACAAGGCTGATACTCAGGTTCCACTGCAGGTCCTAGAGACAAACATCTAAAAGCTATAAAGGAACTTGCCTGAACTAATGCATCTGGGTTTAGGACTTCAGTTAAAATACTGTATGTTTTGTCTTTGTTGCTGAATAACCTGTTGTAATTGCTCTACAGAGCCAGTGTGTGTGGTTCCAGATGTCCTAAAGCAAAGGTTTTTTTCCTCACTTGGGCTTTCTTAGGCTGTGCTAACACTTGTTTTTAAGATTAAAAAAAAACATAACCTCAAGTCTCAGTCTACTGCTGGTCCTCTGCCAGATGGGGAGGAGTTGTGCAGCTTATTAACGCTAAGAATGGGCAAGCAGACAGACGGGATGGCATTAACTAGTAGTAATCAAAAACAACACACCCTGTACATGAACAGTATGAATGCACTGTATATATTCCCATTTTCCTTTTACAGTATTTCCAAGCTGATCTCATCCTCCCAGATTCGCCACCTTTCTGATGTCTAACCTTATCCACCTACTTTATGATTTATCAGCCCATCTACATCTAATTTTTTTCTTAATGGTCCCTTCACCCACCATGCCTTTATCTTCCCAGACAGCAGTTTAAAACTTGCCTTAGCATTTGGTTTTATAAAATCCACCCCCTATTTTAGCCATCTACATTTGTATGCACCATGCTGTCTGCCTACCCTCTGCAAAAACTATACTACTTTTTTCTTTATATATTATTCCTCAAGATTAATACCGACTGGCTGAAACAACACTTCTCCCTTTATTCTTTATTTCCAATGTGTGTCTGTTTCATTTATATTCCACCTGCTGATGCAGCATGATGTTGTCATTTTTTTAATTAGTATTTTATTGGTTTTTGTACTACCGTGTTTTGCCTGTCCCCATCTCAGTTCAAATGCACGCATGTGGAGGCATGCACACGTCACACTACGGGATGCACACCTTTCATGTCACCCCCTTCTGCCTGTGCCATCACCAGACTTCCACCTGGTGGCAACAGAACTATGTGGGGCGACAACCTCCCCAGGAGAGGAGAGCTGCGCAGCTCAATCCTACTCCCTTCCCCGCCCAGCTTGCTCCCCGATGACCCGAGGTTGTTCCCGAACCTGGGTCACCAGTGTGGTGCAAGGTAAGGCATCCAGCGCCTCAATCCTCTGTGCCACCAGGCTGGCTGATGTTGTCATTTTAATTATATTCCCCGGCCCAAAGTGGGTCGCTGAGTTAAGTCCTGCCCCCGGCTGGTTCGGCCCTATGGTTGTGCCTCTGGGCATAAAAGAGGAAGAGCAATGTTCTAGAAAGAAAGAAAGAAAAGAAGGAGCCTACTAGAAAAGTAGATTCACAGCCAAATGTCGCAACCTCGCAGGTGCCTGGAAGCTACAGGGCTTGCACCTTTTTCTAAATGCTGAGCTCCAGTTCGCAGTCTGGAGCTGAAGTGGTAGAGGGTACCTAAAAGGTTACCGTTTCAGGGTCTGGGTCAAATAGCTTGAAGGTTCCTGTAGGTGTACCAACAATTGGGTAGACCTCCAGGAAATGAAGGTACTGATGTGTGTTACTGACCCCACCAAGTCCTAACTGAAGAAGCAAAAAAAGTGCATGCAAGTAGTTTGGGAGGAGAAGGAGCCCAAACAGTAGGAGGAAGAAGAACCCAGAGAGTGCCCCATAATTAAAGATCTGGGCCCTGTGGATGATTCTTGAGTGCAAGTCCTGTCCTGTGCCAGAATGCTCACTACTAAAAGCGTGCCACAAAAGAGAATGTCTGTCTGAGTACCACCTAAAGGGTGTTCTTTGCTGCAGAAGATTAATTTAAACTTAATTTGCTAAGATTTACTCCCTTTCCCATCTATAAAAATGATACACTGTATGTCGTACCTGTACTGCTCCTACAAAGAAGCAGAAGTGCTGTGAGATCCACCTGAATAAACCCACAGCGGTTTGACTTCAGTGCTGGTTGTGGTTTGGAGAATGTGTTATTCAGGAGGAAAAGAGAGAGAATCTGTTTGTAAAGGTACCTCCACTGATGCAGTGAGCCATGTGGTCTCAGATTAAATGGATAAACCATGGACAGTTCACTCATACAGCCTATGGTCCTGTAGTACCATTAGCTCTGCAGTCGGTTCTATTACATTACATTTACATATCAACATACGAATGGTAGGACAAAAGAAACCTTGTTGCTTATCAACAAAATATAAAACTGTCAAATTCATAGCCTTTCTTACTGAAGAGGAAAAAGCAAACTCATCACATTTTCTGTACAGTAGTTTTCAGTGCGACAAAAGAGGTTTTATGGTTTGATCAAAAATGTACAGTTGGCATACGCAGAAAGCTGTCAGACAAAATTCTCCAGAAACTGGAACTTTAGGACCATCCATTTGTCGTCACTGAAGATATTTTCTTTAAAAACTTCTGACTCCATGGACATCGCTGAGGCCTTCAACACTTACTTCATGAATGATGGCACAGACCTTCTCTCCAGGATCCCGACTATTGCACCTGCCCTCCCCCCACTCGTCCAGTCACCCCCAGCTCCGTGAGACCCAGCTTCTATCACAAGTGGGTAAGCACCAACACAGTCAAAAAATATCTCCTTAGACTGACGACCAAAACCAGAACTGGACCCAATGAAGTGGATATGTAACTACTCAAAATGGCCATCGATGAACTGGCACTACTAATCCAGAAACTCTTCAACCTCTTCCTCCAAACTGGCTCCATCCTCACTATCTGGGAACAAGCCAGTGTCGTACCAGTCTTTAAATCCAGGGGCAGCACACACTGAATTCCAACTACAGGCCCATTTATATTCTCTCTCCACTCTCCAAGACTCTGGAGAAAATTGTCTACAACCAGCTGATAACTATGCCTCAAACTATGACCTCCTGGCTGCAGAACAGCACAGGTTCCAGAATCTCCACAGCACAACCACCACCCTAAGTCCATATTGCATTGGACAAAGAAGAATATGTTGGTGCAGCCTTTCTTGACCTCTCCAAGGCCTTTGATTTGGATAGCCATGACCTCCTCATTGTAAAGCTCCAGGAACTGAGTCTGTCAGTTGAGGCCATTACATGGTTCACCGACTACCTCATTAACAGATTGCAAAAGGCCTGGTGTGCAGATCTGCTTTCCTGTCAACTTTTCCTTTCCACAGAAATGCCTCAAGGAAGGTTCAATCCTTAGACTTCTGCAGTTCAGCCTCTTCATCAATATAGTCCCTGAGGTATGTGTGCACTGTAACTCTGTGCTGTACGCTGATGACAATGTTAGCTTCACCTCCAACAGAGACCTGACAGCCCTGGAATACAAACTGCAGGCTGACTTCAGCAGCATCTATGATTGGTTCTCCGCTAATATGAAGATCATTAATGCCAAAAAATGAAATCTCTCCTGTTTGGGAGCTCCAAACCCTAAAGAAGGGACTAGCACTGCACATCTCCACTCCATCTAGAGACTCCATCGAGCAAGCCCATGTCTTCAAACACCTGGGAATGCACCTGGATCCAACCCATTCCTCCTCTTCACCTGCTGACACCCTGGTCACGAAAATCCAGCAGCACCTTGACCTACTCGACTGAAATAAAACCATCATTTCCTCTGAGGGGAAAAAAATTCTTATCTCAGGCTCCATTGTCTCAGTGATTGACTGTGGTGCAGTCATCTACTCAGCTGCCAATAACTCCATCCTTGACCAAATCTCTGTTGCCTTGAATCATGTCTGCAGATTTACACTTAGTAAGAAATGAGACCCACACTAATGTGACTTCTACATCTCCTCCAGCTGGCTCCCACCTCTGAGTGATCCTCAATGAAACCTTGCTATGTAAAAAGAGCACTTCTCAGCCAAAAGCCACAAGGTGTCTGTAGCCACATCTTCCCTGGTCAACAACTGCTATGGCACTCATTCTATGGACAGCCAAAAGTTGCTCCTGTCCTCAGGAGAACTTCACTAGGACAGTGCTCTTTCATAGCTAGAACTGTCTGAGCCTGGAACACACTGCCCTGTGCATTAATTGCTGTCCTGATCAATGCCACCTTCAAGGCACAAGTAACTGAACACCTATACCAGATGCTCCACTGAGACTGCTGCTAACTCTAATCCATTCACTAGCCCCCATCCCAGTGGTCCTCCCTTACACCCACACGCTGCCCTCTTGTACCATTCAAAGCCCTGTGATATTTGTTATTCCCTGCTGTTATCCATCTGCTAAGAATGCTACCTGTGTGCTGCTCTCATCAGAGAAAGTCGCCTCTCTCCACATGCACCTGTGTTAGTTCAAAAAGCCTGTGAAACATGTAACCACTACTTAAGACTGCATTTCTCTTTTATTGTATTGTTGTCTTGTTATTTATTTTTTTATTATTTAATTATGTATTTATTTAAAATTTTGGTAACTGGAAAAGACACACTGAGCCAAGGCTCATTTCCTGGTGCGACCTGGAAGTGAGGGAAATGGGAGTGCAGACATAAAGGCAATACAAACAACCAAAGTGTAGAAATTCAAAGTACAACATGCAAAATACAGAGGCAACCCAAGAAGCCCCTTGAAGCCAAATGAAATACCAATGGTATGGAATTTGCATTTAATACACCTAACAAAGCATGGATTCAATACATGGATACACTGACCAATGCACGTTAGAGCGCATAAACTAAGCATCACACTGAACAGAGAGCAGACTATGTGCCTGAAGCATAGTTAGCCAAAAGCAGGGAGTCACAGGCAGATGGGAGGGACAGACGTTACTGTGAGAAAAGGATGGAAGGTTCATGAGGGGGGTGACAGATACAAGGGGGAGCAGGAATATGCCTTAGCAGGCATCTAAAGGTAGGGAGAGAGATGGAGAGAGATGAAGGAAAGAGGGCAGCAGGTTCCAGAGGGAGGGAGATGGTAGGAGAAAGCAGCTTGGCCAGCACATGAGTGAGGACGGGGAATAGAGAAGGTGTGGGAATCCCTGGAGTGTAGCGTGTAAGAAGAGGAGGGGAGGGAGTGAGGAGAGGTAGGGCAGAAGGTAGACAAACCACTATTTGACAAAAAAGGGGGAGCAGTGTGACTGGCAACATAAGGTTAGTGGGAAAATGGAAAGGGAGGAAAATGTATGTTATCTCTCATTTGTACCTCCTGCTGTCTGAGATTTTACCTGACCTGGACATGTTTAAAAATGGGCTCTCGAGCTCAAAGATCTTCCGAATGCAACAAACATATAAATGCATTACTTGAGACCCTAATAAGGGAGTGGCTTCTGGGGTTACTAGAGATGAATGGACTTCGGGACATCAGGAGGTTGTGTCAGAAGAACCTAATCAATTTCTTTGATTGGAATTTGAAGGTGATGGACACGTGCCAGGCAGTAGACATTCTGTACCTAAATTTCAATAAAACCTTTGACTACATTCAATATGGACAGTTGAACATCTTTTTACTCAGGCTTTTGAGACCATCTAAAGAAACGTTAACCTGTAATTTATAATCTATTAGTTATGTCTGTCATGCTGAAACTGTGTTTTTACATTTGCTGTGTTGCTGAATTGTTTTTATTTGACTGTCTGTACAGTTCCTAGAGCCTTGGATAGGTTCCTAAAAATAAATTTGCCTTGCCTTGAAGAATTTTAGTGATCCTGGAGTGGAGTTTAGCATTGCATTGCAATATGGGTGAGGAACTGGCTTAGTGGGAGACCCAAGAGGTTTGAGAGGTTTGTCCTCCATCAGGAGTACGGGGGAAGGGATTAAGGGACGTCACCAGTGGGGTACTAGAGGGATCCATCTTTGGGTCGGTCTTCCTTAATATATCTGTAACACTGAGAAAGGAATGTAGAGTAAGCTCTGCCTCTTCACAGATGACACAAAAATCTGCAGAAGAGTGGACAGCGACAAGGTTGTATGGATCATGAGGACAGATCTGAGAAGACCAGAGGAATGGCAAAGGATCTGGCAGCTGACATTTAATGCAAAGAAGTGTATGGTAATGCACTCAGGGGCTAAGAGCCTGAAAACAGATTACAAGATGAGGTTGAGTTGGTGGAGAAAATGATTGATGAGAAGGACCTGGGGGTGGGAATTACAGACAATTTGAAAACCTCAGTGTGAAGCAATAAGGCAATGGGAGGGTGCACAGAAAGGAGGATGAGCAGTAGGAGTAGAGAGATGATCCTGCCCCTGTACAGACCCCTAATTCAATATCACCTGGAATACTATGCATAGTTCTGGAATACACACTGGAAGAGGGTTAGGGACAGGGTGGACGATCTCAGTATGTACACTCTGGAGACTAGGAGGAAAAGAGGGTACATAACAGACATGTATGAATAGCTTTATGGGATAAATAGGGTGGCTTGCAGGGAGATTTCACACTAACCAAAAACACTAGTACTAAGGGAAACTCAATGAAGCCGGTGGAAGGAGATACCAGAAAGATGTCAAGAAATATTTTTTAATGGAGGCAGTGGAAAATGAGTGGCATAAACTATCAAGGGAAGTTGCCTGCAACAGATCAATGGAAGGATTAAAACATGAGTGGGCTAAGAAACCCATGATTAGCCCAGTCTGTACCTAGCTGTAACATACTCTGTATTACCTAACACTTACTGTGTAACTGGTATGGAAAAATAAAAAAACTTACTGAAATAAAAAGTAAAAAGAAAAGTGTAAGGCAGACACATGGGGTTGGTAAGAACTTCAGGATACAAGGGGAGGAGGTGTGCCTGTTAGGGCCATCACATCCAACTACAGGTAGAGCTGGGAAGACTGGCTGGGCTAAAGGACTTTTTCTGCAGTTATCTCTTATTTCTACAGTAGATTACAAAAGTAGTTGAAGCAGACACAGAGGCTTGCATCCCTGTAAGCAATAAGGGGAAAGGGGCCAAAACGTAGCTCCCTGAGTCAACAGAGACCTAAAGCAAATGATCTTGAACAACAAACAAAAGGAAAAAAAAAACAGGTCTACAGTCCTTGGAAAGAGACGGGTTCCTTTTTCCCAGACAGTAGTTCAAGGCACCACTGAGTGACTATTATAAGAGAATTAAGGGAAATCCATGCAGGGGCTGGAAGCCAAGATAGCAACAGAAGCTGCAGGCAGCACCAAAGCCTTCTTCCAGTACATAAATGTAAAGGAGGGAACTGAACACCTGAAAACAGACAAAGGTGTGGGCATTGATTTTGTCAGAACAATGGAGCGTGGCGGTGACAGGATGAAACAACTGCATCAATAAGAAACAAGATGGATAGTGACAATAGGCTTAATGACACCACTGGGCCCAAATGACACTGTTGGTTTCATCCTGTTTCTAAGAAAAAAAATAGTAATATCAATATATCATGATCAAGTCTGCACCTTTTTATGAGATAAGTAACATATATTTTCCCTTTATGTTTTTTTCTCTGTTTTGATTCACAGGCTTTAGCGCCAAAGTATCTGTCAATCATTGAATTCCACCCTATATTTGGGGTATGTGTTTGGAAAAATTGTTAATGTATTTTTGATGATCAAGTGTAGTTCCTGAACTGTCTACTGTACTTTGCTAGCTCTGATGTGAATATTTATTCTGAAATAATTAATTTAGAACAAAACATTTATAAATATAAAAGCATACAAGTGCCTAAGAGAGATGTTATATTTTAGCTATCCTGAAGTGGCAACAATCATTTTGTAACTTTTTTCGAAACTTTTTATGTAATTCTTTCCCCTTTTTTTGTTACTTTGTAGTACTCTGAGTGATTAATTTTGTGCACTGGTTTGGTTACATGTTTAGGTTTAGGTGGGGTACAACCATGACCGTTCCTGACCACCTCTTAAAGGTGAATGATTGACGTCTACATATATCATAACATTTATAAATAAATATTTATTTATTTCAAAAGTTTCACCAGAAAAGACATACTGAGCTGCTAACAGCTCATTTCCAGACGCGTCCTGGTGGTATGGAGATATGTAAAATCAAATATAGCAAATACAGTATAATAAGGAGCATAATTTAAAAAACTGAAGACAATTCAGTTTAAATGATATGTGTAGTAACAAAAAATGAATTAGTTGATAAGTGTATTTATATTTTGTTGGTGAGCTAATATTTATGGCTTAACTAACCTAATACATTAACTCATGATATGCTTGTCATTGAAAGCATTGTTACTTTAAGGATCGGATATCTACGGGGAGGCACTGACAAGTTAACTCCACCCCTGAGGAAGCCGCAGTGTGTTGATAAAATGTTGGGGGAGTGAATCAGCTGTATCCTGACTGTGCGTTGCTATATGCGCCTCTATTTTGGCACTGTCATATATTTTGTTACTTATTTTGGCATTGATGCTGTGTGCAACATGTTTCTTTTTTGTTTTACTGTCAGTCCTCTCATGTTTGACCTTTGTATAGTTGTACCTTCATGAGTTAGTGTGAGTGCCCTTATCCATTTGTACTTGAAGGGGGGAAGAAACCTGTGAGAGTGCAAGGGGTGATGGCTGAGATGCTGAAAGAATGTTTTACTAGGTGTGTTCACCAAGGGGGAAATCCCTTGGAGGTGCCCATTGAGAGGGTACATGGCATCAGCAGCAGGTACAATGCAGCCTGTGCACATCACACTCACTCTGGCAGAGGACTGCAAGGCGAATATGAAGTCAGGTGAGTCCCAAGGGGCAGACAGGATAAACCACAGAACAGTGATGCTAATGGAGCAGTTGGCATGACAGCAGCAATCTTTCATGAGTCTGCCCATACAGGTGAGGTGTTGAAGGACTGGGAAAAAGGACAGTGGTGTCCCCATCCTCAGGAAGAGGGCATGGTCAGACCTTGGAAACTACAGTACAGTACGCTGGACATCAATGCTGGGCAAGGTTGTGGACTCTATCAAGAATAGAATAATCAAGCACTTAGTTGAGCCCAAGCTTCTCACCCCCCTCAACAAGCTCTTATAGGGGCAGAACATGCTGAACCAAACTCAGCACTTTTGTCAAGGGGGTGACTTGTGAGGTTGGCAGGGTAAAAGCTGTAGATGTAGTCTACTGTACTGGGACTTCAGCAAGACATTTAACAGTAGTGTATGATAAGCTTCTGGAAAAAGTACTCTAGTGTGGTATAAACAAGGCATACATAAAGTGGATTGTTAACTAGACAGGCTCTGCTCTGAACTGAGAAGGGTACTGTGTATCTCTCAGGGATTACTACTGGGCCTGCTGCTGTTCAACATTTTACTCAATGATCTGGAAGCTGGGGTCACATGCAGGCTACTTAAGTTTGCCAATGACACTAAGTGGAGCAGGGTGGGGGACTCCCTTGAGGATGGAGACAAGCCTGAAGAGGATCTGAACAAGCTGGCCTACTGTTCAGACTCCTGGGGTCTCAGCTTCAGTGTGTCCAAATTCAAGGAGCTACACTTGGAGAGGAAAAACAGAGGTAGGCTCTACATACTGTGTGGGTTGCATCTAGCTGCATCAGAGAAGGAAAAAGACCTGGGGGTCATAATAGACATGGGACTTGAACATGACAAGCAGGGCATGTCTGCTGTAAAGAGCACTGGAAAATGCTAGGATGCATCATTAGAGGGGAGTAACAAGCAGAGCTGGTGATGAAATCCTGCTTCTTTACTACTCCCTGGTCAGGCCCCACTTAAGAGTACTGCATACAGTTCTAGATTCCTCAATACAATAAAGACCAGCCGGCTTGGTGGCGCTGAGGGTTGAGACGCTGGACGCCACACCTCGTGCCACGCCGGCGACCCAGGTTCGGGAGTGAGCCAGGGCCGTCGGGGGTCAGCAGGGGGGGATAGAGATTGAGCATCCACTGACTGCTCGCTCTTCCCAGGGGTGGGGTGGGAATGCACTCACTCTAGGGCGACCTCTGGCAGTGGCTGGAGGGTCACCAGTGTGGCGCAATGCCTGGGGGGGAGAGCCACGGCATTCCGTAGCCTTGCTGGCCGGGCTCCGCGGGGGGGAGGGATAGAAAAAGCAAAGGAAAAATACCTCCTGCACTTCGGGAGATGATGGTGGCCCCAGTGGACCCTCCCATATCCCAAACACCAGCCCAGATGCGCCCAGGATCTCTCTCTCTCTCTCTCTGGAGGACCCGATGACTTGCAGGTAGGCCCCTCATACTTAGAAGGTAGCTGCCAAGGGGGAGAAATCAGCCCCCTGAGATGGTACTGGGGTTCGGGTCAGCCTGCAGTCATTCGGCAGAGGAGAGGCCAGGGCAATGTGGGGGTTCAGGTTGGGAGTACGGTGGAGATCCATGTGGGCACTCCTGAAGGATGCCCGGGGTGTCAGGAAGATAAAACAAAGTAAAAAAAAAAAAAATACAATAAAGACATTGAGGCAATTGAGAGGGTGCAATGCAAAGCCACCAAAATGATCAGGGGTATGGAAGGCAAAAGCCATTAGAGGTTGGTGGTTCTTAACATGTTCACCCTAAAGCAAAGGAGGTGGGGGGTCAAGATCTTAGTCTTTTGCATACTCAGGGGTATCAACAAGATCTACGAGAATAAGACATTTGATCGGGTGTGCTCCAGCAGGAGGCAGGGACAGGCATGAAACTTGAACATGGAAAATTCAGGGGTAACATTAGGAGGCCTGTCATCACCAAGAGGGCAGTGAACCTATAGAACAGCCCACAGCAGACAGAGTGGATATGAAGGCAGTACAGTTACCAAGGGAATCACAGGGTACCCTGGTTAATAGAGTGGGTTGGGAATCCCTATAACGTTATATGTGTTTGAACAGCACACTTATTAATCCCTGCTTTTGAAGTGGGGGGGGGGCAAATGAACATAGAGTCCCTTCCATACTTATATTACTATGTTAATTTCCCTGTTACTATGTAACTGTACTGAATGCTTGACTGAAAACTAAGAATATTACATCATCGGCCTATCCTGTCTAATTCCTTTTTACATTCCTCAAAAAATGCCAGCAAGTTAGAGTGGTCCAATCTCCCCTTAGTGAACCCATGGTGACGCTCCCATAACAGCAGAGATCTGTCCAGTTGTTTCATAAAAGCTGATCCTTGATAATCATTTCCAATATTTGTCGACCAGTTGTGGTCAAACTCAGTGGCCTATAGTTACCTGGGTTACTTCTACTTCCCTTTCAAAACATACTCACATGTGCCCTCCTCCAGTATCCAGGCACCTCAGCAGTTTTTAATGACTTCTGAAAAATTATTACCAGAGTACCCACTGGTACATAATTTAGCTCCATGTGTACCCTTTAGTAACAACCCCCTCCTTACAGTAGGCCGGAAGTAGTTGTTCAACGGAGTGTGCCAGTGCAAACCGACACACTGGCATCATCCAGAGGGTGTAGTTGGGGAGTCTAGGTACTGTATTTAGGGTGCACTTATAGGTTGGTCAGATGCTCTTGCCCAGTTAGGTGCTCTTGTGGTGTGAAGGAGGCTGACTGGGATACTCTTTCTGGGGTGTCAGTCTGGAAGAAGGACTGGGTTCTGCCAGTGGGAAAGCTAATAGGGTTTAGGTGCCCTTGCATTGCCAAGAGTGCAATCAGACAGCATCTGTGGATAGTGGGCACTGGCTAGTGCTAGACGGCCACTCTCACTTCATTGTTGCAGGGAGAGCTGGTGCCCAGGCTCTGGCCTGGTTGACAGCTGACTGTGGAAGGGAGGCCAGGGGCACAGGTGGCAAAAGGAGGAAGTTCATGCTGGAGTGAATGGGCAGGAGCAGTATGCCAGCCACTCTCAAGGCTTCAAGGATGGTGAAAGTCCAGGACACCTCAAGGACTTGAGGGCATCAGAGGACACAACAAGAAAAACCCTGGTGGCTGCCAGGGAGGGGCCTCAAGCACTGGGGACAGATGCCAAGAGGCTAGGGATCTGAGGGTCACAACAGGAGTGCTGCCCATAGAAGGGGAGTGTGTAAGGGACCACAGAGAGGGTGCAGGAACCCTGAAAAACAACTCAATGGCTGGCTTGCCTGTGGAGGGTTCCCCCAAAGACATCAGAGGAGATCCTGGTGGGGGAGCAACTTCAGAGACTGGCAAAAGCAATGCCAGTACACCTGAAAACAGTAGGTGAGGCTGTGGCAATTTTAAGAAGCAAGATAAGGTAGGAGATCCATCTCCAGAGAAGAAATTGCATCACTTGTAAATGGCACAGCTGGTCTGACTCTCTGGGGAAGGTATCCAAGTGGGCAGGTCAGTGGTTGTCAGGCAGCATACATGGCTGTGTGTGGATATGATCCAGTGGGTCCTTGCATAGATCAGGGCAGGAGGAAAGTCAGAGGGTTACTTGCTGGGGAAGGCGCTGACTCCAGATGGTCTCCTCTGTGCAGTAACTGAGCTCAACAGTGGGATACATGCACTCTCGGAGTGGCGAAGTGTAACAAAAAAAAAACTTTAGACAGAGCTGAGGCCTTACAACTAAACAGGAGATCACAGGAGAATTGTGACAGCATCAGGAGCAAGGGACATTCCAGGGACTTTAAGTGCTCAAATGATGCAAGTCGTATATAGAAAAAGACCTGACAGTGAGGTAAAGGGATCCCCTGATAGAGCTATGCTCTGGCATACACAAACAGCATCATCAGCTTGGCACACATCTTCTCTTGTGCATGTGAAAAAAGGATAATGAGGGTTGACTAAAGATTCAGATGAAATGGGAAATGCTGGGGACAAGACAGGGTCACCATGCCCCACAACAAGAGGCTGTGCAGTGAAGTGGCCCAGCCACAGCAGCCTGGCAAGGGTGTCCGAAGGAAGCATGGGACCCTGGGAGAGTTCAAACATTTTGCTTGGAGATGAGCAGGAAACATGTGCAGGAATCCAGATATGGGACTGTACAATGGGAACTAAACATGCAAATGAACTGGGATCCGTGGATTCATGACGAAGCGTCAGACTGAACTTTCCCAGTCCTCATCAGAGAAGATCAAGTGCTAACTTCCTCTGCTGGGTCCTGGATTGTCATATCCACGTGCATCAAGTCTCCCAACAGCTCCACAGTAAATATAAATTTAGCCTTTTTGTGGCCAGAGCATCATGGGATATTGTCCACGTCCCTGATTCTGTGCTTAACAGTCCCACTCTGTCCCTAACTGTCCTCTATCCTATGATAAAACTAAACAATTTTATAGTCTTATCTTTAATGCTTCTTGCTATGCCACTCTCAGTTTGTGTTTTTTTGTTTTGTTTTGTTTTGTTTCTAGCCAGATGTCCTTTTTGATTTTGTTGGTATTTTTTTTATTAATATTTGCCTATATTTTCCATGATGTAACTTCCTTAAATGCCTTTTTATATCATGGCTGAAAGAGTTTTCAAATTATCTAGCTGAACCACTGAAAGCATTTCTATGACTACGGATTTTTTGCTAGATACTTGTCCTCGGCTAGTCATAATTTAAAAAAATATTCAATATTTTACTATCCCTTGTACTGAAACAGAAAGAGGCAAAACTACCATCCAAGTTGAAATTGCTGTCTTTCTTAGAAGAGTCTTTACTTACAAAGCACCTCCCCCACCATGCTAATGTTACACAGACGTATTGGGAATTAGGGCAGCAGGTAAGGGCGCGAGTAAATGCACCCTGCCACCCCTTTAATCATCTGATGCCCACCAGTGCAAAACCATACCTTATCAATACAATGGAGAAACAAATGGATCTAGATGTGCAGAGACATAAATGTTTAAAACTAGAATTGTAACTCTATACAAAACATTTGCTAGTTTTAAGCTGAAACAGAGTGTGCCATTTTGGGCTTTACACTACTGAAAGGAGATAAATGCTCTGGAAAAAAATGTAACTTGTATCAAGAAGATGCCAGGGATGTGCAACAAATGGTGTTAGATGCTAAATTATTCTAATTTTGACAATTTGAGTAGGGACAGGCAAACCTCTCATGAGTTGGTTCATGATGGGTTTGAAATTCCCATTAAAGCTTGAAAAAGGTTCTTGTATTCGAAATAATAATGTCAGCGCTTTTCAATGACAAGTTAGTTGTAAGAGTTTTCTAACTAAAATCAGTCCCCTTCTTCTCTATTTCACTTGCCAAGTAATCTCTACCCCAGTCGCCTACAGACATGTAACACATAGTTGTAACCCCAACCCACTCTGAACCTCATTTTACCCTCCTCCCCAGTCACCCCACAATCAGCCAGATAATAACATTATTAAAAAAAAAACAACTTTACCCCGGCTCTCTCTCTCATCACTCCATCCCACCTTCTTCCTCCCTCAGTCAACACACAGTTGGACAGGTGATAAAATTATGATGCCTTCCCCAAGCCCTCTCAGCAACTCGGAGTCGGAGGATGGCTGGGTCTCTGAGGCCCTCCTACTTGAGTGGCCCATTGGAGCTAGGTGCTTTGCCAGTCTTATGTCCTGGGGATGGGAGTTGGCTGTGCACCTTAATTTCTGTACCAGAGGCACAGTACTGGGGGCAGTGGTCTTTGAGGTACCTGGCCAGGAAGGACATTGGCTGGAGGGCAGCATGACCACTGAGGGTCCTTGGAGTTTTTCCTCAGGTGAGTGCTATTTTTGCCCTTTAGCTGGGGGGATCCTGATTTAACTGATTGTGGGCTCCTGACTACCGGCCCAAGGAGGTGCATTCTGGGCCTGGAGGTCACAGTGTTGGGAGATTAAGAGGATACCTGCTGTGGATGTCAAGATCCTGGTGTTCATCTGCTGGTCAATGGACTGGTGCCGCGTATTCATTGACAGGACTGGGCAGCTGGTTTAAGGGGAGGCGGTGAGAGGATCTCTGTGGGCTGTTGTACTGTTGTTATAATCTGCAGCTATTGGAGTGTAACGAATGCAATTTGGTTTTGCTGATATGGATAGTTGAGGGTGACAGCCTCACCATTCCTGAGACTTTAATTGGGAGATTGGCGTGCTCCTTTATTTTTCAACAGTGACTTTTATTGACTGTAATCTGGAACTGTATGGACCAAACTGGGCTGGGGGATTTTTAGGAGAGTATCTATTTATTGGATTATTATTTGATTTTGGGGTATTATAATTTATAGGGTGGCTTTTTGAGTGATTGGAGACTATGTGTTGGCAGGCTCTCCCAGTCAGGCACTACTTCCCCTTAGAGCTCCGGGGCCTCTGGCCCTTTGACTGTCCCCCATTGCCTGCTGACATACACGCTCATTGTTGGGCTCTGGAGATTATTGGCAGGAGGCATGGGGGGCCCTGGACCTTGGGAGGAGGGAGCTGAGCAGCCAGATTGGGGTAGTGGGGATGAAGAGATGCCCTGGGGCAAAATGGAGACTGGAAATGGGTCCTCCCTGTTTGGTCTCCATACCCAAGCATTCTACTTTGAGTGGGCAGGTAACCTAGTCAGCATCAGAGTCTCATCCAACCTGGGTGGTGTTATGCAATGCCAGATCCATTAAAAACAAGATGCCTGTAATCGCCGATCTTGATGGGTCATCAGATCTGGCATGCATCACTGAGACTTGGTTGGATGATAATTCTGCTCCTATTCTTGAGTCAACTGTTCCAGCCAGGGTTCTCAGTGATACACTGCCCGAGGTTGGATCATAGGGGCAAGAGCATAGCCATCTGGTTTAGAATGGAATTGGGCCTGACAGATGTGCCAGTGGGGGAGACCAGATCCTTTGAATGTAGCTTGGGCACAGGTGTGAGGTGCAAATTTCTTCTCATCTACCATTCACCCAGGGATAGAAAGCAGTTTTTGCCGGAAGTTGTGGACTTCGTTGTTGATACAGTATTGGGATCCTCCAGAGTGATGGTGCTGGGCAACTTCAACACCTGGGTCAACAACGAACTCTAGCAGTTTGGTCAGGACTTCCTCCAGCTTATGATATCATTGGGCTTCACACAGGTGGTTACCTCTGTGACCCATAAATCAGGTAATTCCTTGGAGCTGGTCTTCCTACCGGAAATGGAGACCTCTGATGTGATGGTGGAACCTGTTGTTTGGTCTGACCATTACACTGTCAGCTTCAATTTCCGGGATCCCCCTTATAGGCCTGCCCCTTTGGAGTTGGTCCGGTTCTGCCCTTTGAGGGATGTGACCCCAAAAGACCTGATGGCGATACTAGATCTATCGGGGCATCCGACTGCAAGCAGGGGTCCAAATGCCCTAGTACAAACCTATAATAACGCTGTGGTGGTGGCTCTGAACTCCATTACTCCTGTCTGTGTTCACTCCTGACCCTTCACCCTCGGTCCCCTTGGTTTGATGGGACCTTGAGGGAGATGAGGAGAGAGAGAGAGAGGGGCAAAGGATGGAACATTGCTGGCAGAAATCTGGTCTTGATGCCGACAGACTTAGATTGATGGCCCATTACTTGGACTATCAATTGGTTATCTCCCATAAGAAGGCAGAGTTCCCGTCCGGGGAGATTACTGCTGCACGGAACAAACCAGCTCAGCTCTTTCAAACTGTGGACAGACTATGCAATCCAGCTTGTCTGCAGGTCTGAAGAGCTTTGTCACGAGGTAAATGTGATGAGTTTGGTCACTTTTTTGCAGATAAGGTTGCTGATATTAGATCAGATATCCGCATAGCTCATTCCAGTAGGCAGTGCTGGAGGTCGCTGAGCCTCGGTTTGGCTGGTCGACTTTTGAACAGGTGGCAATCATGGATGTCATGAAGATCATCCAGAGTATGCAGCCAACCTGCTGTAGTTTGGACCTGGGCCCAACCCGCCTCCTCATGGGGTGCGCTGAGATCATCGACCTGGTCCTTGCAGAGATAGTCAGGTGCTCATTAGAGACTGGTGAGTTCCCTTACTCCTTGAAGGAGGCGGTGGTGATTCCCTAACTTAAGAAACCTTCTTTCAACCCAGACTGTCTCGCTAACTACAGAGCGGTCTCTAACCTGTCCTTTGTGGGTAAGGTTATTGAGAAAGTGGTCGCGCTTGCAGCTGGAGGATCACCCACTATCCATGACATCTACGATCCTCTCCAGTCGGGATTTAGGAAGAAGCATAGCACTGAGACTGCCCTGGTTCGGGTGCTAAATGATCTCCTGCTAGCGAGAGATCAGAGGTCTCATTCCATCTTAGTCCTCCTTGATCTCTCTGTGGCATTTGACACCATGGATCATGGCGTACTGCTTGAGAGCCTGCGGGTGATCTGTGGACTGTTGGGGATGGTCCTCAGATGGTTCCATTCATTCCTCTCTGGCAGGTTTCAGAGAGTAGCATCGGGAATTTATTCCTTTGATGCCTTCTCCCTGCCATGTGGGGTTTCCCAAGGCTCTGTATTGTCACCTATGCTATTCGCAGTGTATATCAGATGACCTAAAGATGGGCAAGCAATGTGAGAGGGCAGCAAGGAGGGCTGGGGAGATACTGGGATGCATGGGAGGCATCACCAGTAGAAAACAGGAAGTTATTATCCCTCTGTACAGACAGCTGGTGAGACCCCATCTGGAGTACTGTGTGCAGTTCTGGAGACCCAGTCTCCAGAAAGACATAGACAGGATGGAAGCTGTCCAGAAGAGGGCAACTAAAATGGTGCAGGGTCTGCACCGGAAGACATATGAAGAGAGACTTAAGGAGCTTAATATGTATAGCCTCGAGGAAAGGAGGGAGAGGGGGGACATGATAGAAACTTTCAAGTACCTCAAGGGAATCAACAAAGTCCAAGAGGGTAGCATCTTTCAAAAAAAGAGGTGTGTAAGAACAAGAGGGCACAATTTGAAGATAGAGGGGTGGCTCAGAGGTAATTTAAGGAAGTATTTTTTCACAGAGAGGGTTGTGGATGCATGGAACGGCCTTCCGGAGGAGGTTGTGGAGTCAAAATCAGTGGCGGAATTCAAGCATGCATGGGATAGTCATAAGGCAATTCTGGGGGGTGGAGGTAGGAAGAAGTAGGCTGCTGGTTAACTAGGATCTGCAGCTTATCCAGTAGGTAGGGAAATGGGCAGACTGGGTGGGCCAAGCGGTCCTTATCTGCCGTCAAATTCTATGTTTCTATGTTTCTATGTATGTTTCTATATGCTGCCATTGGAAGACATTGTAAGGTGGTATGGACTGAGTTTTCACTGCTATGCAAACAACATACAGTTATACATGTCCTTTGCACTCGATCAGGATGATGTAGTCTCCGTGTTTAATAATTGCCTCTCCAAGATCCAGGAATGGATGAGTGCCAGTTGGTTGAAGCTGAATCCTGGCAAGACTGAGGTTTTGGCGGTGGACCTGGGCCATCAGGTAGAGGGGTCTTCGGCTGACCAGGCCACCGGGCTTTTGCTCGGTGGTTGTCAGCTGACGACTTCTGAATGGGAGTGCAGTCTGGGCATTATTCTTGATGAGGGGTTGACTCTGAAATCTCAGGTGTCCTCCATCATCAAGATCTAATTTTATCATCTGAAGAATATCACCTGGATTAAGCACCTGGTTCCACCCAGTGACCTTCTGATTTTGGTCCATGTCTTTGTGACCTCTTGCCTTGATTACTGCAATGTTCTGTGCCTAAGGCTGCCTGGGGTTGATATTTGCCGCTTGCAGCTGGTGCAGAATGGTGTGACCAGGTTGTTGACTGGGCTTTCTCAATCTAGCCATGTAACACCTGTGGTGCGCAAACTGCACTGGCTGCTAGTTCAGTGGTGAATCACTTTCAAGGTCGGCTTGCTGACCTATAAAGCCATACATGGACAGGGACCAAGCTATCTGCAAGATCTCCTGCATCTCTACTACCCCCTCTGGCTGCTCCACTGATGAGGGATTGCTGGTGATTCCCAGGGTTTGTTTGAAGACCTCTGGGGCTCAAGCTTTTGCATTTGCAGCCTCTACCCTGTGGAATTCTCTAACTCATCGGGTTGGACCATGTCTGACTGTGAAGAGCTTTAAAGCAGCTCTAAAAATGTATTTATTCTCGCTGGCCTTCTTTGACAATTAATATTTGGCTGTTTGTTGATAAACTGAGATTTTATATTTGTGATTTTATAGTTTTAAGGTTGTAATCTCTGTAAAAGCAGTTTGACATCTGTTGAATTGTGCTTCTTATAAATAAAGATTTATTATTATTAACTCATCCCATATCACACCCGTCCCCCCACCCCGTGACCCCACAGCCAGCAAGGCAGTATAACTATTAACTCCCCATTCCCCCAACCTATTCTGTACTCCATAACATCCTCCTCCCCCAGTCACCCCACCCATAGTCAGGTAGTCTCTAAATAAAGAAAAATAATCTAAAAAAAAATACACAGTGACGACCCATTGTGCAGCGGTAGTGCTATTGTTCACAACACTAGTGACCGGGAATCAGAAGTGAGCCTGAATCATTGGGGGCTGGCCAGGGCATCAGAAAAGGACTGTGCATCCTAGAGGACACCCTCCTCTTCTCGAGGGAGGGAGGGCAGCCGGCTTTGGTGCATCACTGCCACCTGGTTGACCATGGGTGGCAATACACTTGGAGTGGTTTACTGAGTGGGAAGACACTGATGGTGATGCTCTCCATACAATTGCTTGTGACAAGTGTATGCACACCCACAGGTCAGCGTCTCAGGACATTGGGAGAAATCAGCAGAAAAACTGCAGATCAGGAGCAACATGATGGGCCAACCCCTTGTATGCTCCACATCAGTGATGTGGCCCTCCCAAGGACCGGATCTTGTACTCTGGCAGTTGGGGCCCAAACACCCCTGCCATGGGAGGGAGGGAGTCTTGGGGGAAGATGCAGGAGGTCACTGGTAAGTCCACAAGAACTGGGTGACAGGGCTGAGGGGGTTGGTCTGGAAGGGGCATGGTAGTCACAGGAGAAGGATTAAACAGAGAAACTTAAAAAAAGACAGTGACTTGCTTATGCCCTCCACACACCACCTCAGCCAGCTGCTGTCTGAATGCACATACAGTAAGTTCTATACCAATATACTGGAGGAGGATATAGTAATATAGTATTTGGGTGATTTTATGTGGGATGAGATGTTCAGTGGACTGGGGGAAGTGCTGTTCGTTTGTTTTTTTTTGCAATTAAAATAGTGTTTCTTGAGTTAAAAAACACATTTTCAAATAACTTTCTTAGCTTGTGCACCCCAGTTTATTCAGAGTTTGGCTTAGTTATGTTTTTTTAAAATCAAAATGAAACCTAGGACCACAATTTGTCCTTAAAGTTTGGTTAGGCTCAAAAATCAAACACCCTCAATATCTCAAATGCTATAAAGATTGTCCAGCCTTTATCCTTATGCTGGCCTGCTATTTAATACATACTCCTAATAACGTTTGCGATCAGGCAATATATAGGGACTTGGGTGGGGCTATGAAAATTGAACACTTGGTAGTCAACTTCCAAGGAGAAAAGCAGGGCTTTAAATAATTGATTAGCATTTTTTTTCTTGGGACATAAACTGTACAGAAAGTATTTATATAGGTTTTCTACAAGTGTTATGTTTGTTAAACACATATGCATTTTCACAATGTTTTAGCACTTTTATGAGCAAAAGGGCTAATCAATGTTTAGAGTTAAATAAATCCCTGGAAAAGTAGTTAAGGTCATCAGTCCGAAAGGAAATCCGTTCTATTTCCTCTATGATTACTTGAGTTTTCTATTAGGCACTTATTTCTTTCTCTTGTCTGCTTTTTTCTGTAAGTGTTTAGTAGCTGTAGCACTAGTTTAGATTTAACAAATGGCTTTAGTAAAATATGGAAAATGTATCTTGAATGGTAAAGTAGATATCCATTTTGTGTATAGAAGGGGAGTTGTGATTATGTCACTGCCTCGCTGCACTGGGGAGTTGGTACAAGACAGTGCCTTGTGCATCTTGAAGGTCCGTCAGCATGCCCAAGGGACAACACACTAATGAATTTGCATTCCAGCATGTTTCCAATGGAAAACAGCACAATATATTTAATGTTTTTCCTGCTGGGCATGGCACAGGAGCGGGAATTTTTAAAAACTTCAAAATCCCATATGTTGGTTCAGGTATGAAAGAAAATTAAAAGAAAAATGGGTATCGTGATATTTCTAGCTGAAAAAAAAAACTATATGGTAACTAAAAAAATGCCTGCTACTTTGAACCAAGACTGTTCAGATTAAGTATCTTCACATGTCAATGTAAATGCACAATTTATGTATTTGTATTTTTTGACCAGAAAAGGCACACTGAGCTGTGACAGCTCATTTACAGGTGTGTGAGTTGCATGGAACTCTCTTACTGATGTGGAGAATGTTTGCCAAGACACAGGAGAACATCCCCATCTCTTACATTAAGTACCATGAGGTCTCTAACGTCTGCCTGGATCATGACCTGATATGGGCAGAAGCGCCTATGGTTTAATGTCTCATACAAAGGACAGTACCCTTCTAGTTCTGCACTACACTTTCAGTATTTGGTATTAGATCAAGTGCCTGGTGCAGGACTAAAACCCACAACCTTCTGCTCTTCTAGCCCCAAAGGTGAGCAGACCACCTACTAAACCACTGACACTAAGCCACTAACACGCCTTACCCTGATCCTCTAAAGAATGTTCCCTGGTGTTACTACAGCCCATGTCAGAGTTATCATTTTTTGGTCAGTACATGCTCGACATCCAGACATACAGCCAACTAAATATTGGTTTCCATGCTTGCTTTTGGGTTACCTGTTGATAATGAATGCTTCACGATAGGGAAAAAAATCAAGACTTCAGATTATCTTTAGGATTAATATCAACATATTATTAAATTGTTTTATTTGTCAACATGATGGATAAAGCAAAAATAAAAAAGAATATGCTATTTATCTTGATGTCTGCTTTATCTTTACACCAATGTAACACCTCAGTACAGTGACACTCTATAGGTATTTACATAACACAAAATGTGAGGAGTTTTTGTATGTTTTATTAATTAATCCCTGTACACTCAACACCATTTATATAAAATGTTCTTTTTTATTAATTCTTTTGGTAACTAGGTAAGACCCATTAGGCACAAGTGCCTGTTTTCAGGGGCAATCCATGAGCACTAGGGTGGTTAAGTGACTAGCTCAGAGTCACACAGTAAACAAGTGGAGGTTGTGGGAATCAAACCCAGGTCTCCTGGAAGTACCAAGCTCATTCGCCACTTATACCTTATCCCTCAGGCTATACTAGAGGTGCTCTTATTTGATGTAGAATCAGGTGTGAAAAATACTAGCAGAAAGGAACAAAAGGGTTGCCAACTACCAGAAGCCAACTAAAAACCCCAACTGCATACAACGTCTCAAAGACTATAGCACATAGGAAACTCTGCTACACGAGCCCAACAGGCATGCATTTACAGCATCCAGAAGCTTTCCACGAACTAGTATTGTGGGAACTTCTTTACTAACTATTATCACCTGAAGATGTTCTTAGGTGCACAAGTCAAAACAGGGTAAACCATTTCTTTAATAAAAAGCTGATATACTACAAAGGGGATGTATTACATCCTGAAAATAGCTTTAAACATTTTTTTCTGGTGTAACAGACAAACGAGACTGAAACAACATGAAACATCCTTAAAAGTGCAATCATGTTTTGCAGTAAATGCCTTATTCAAACTTCCTTATATGACCCCCCCCCTCCCAAATCCTCCACCCTAGTTATGGCTCCTTACATGCTGATCCAGGACACAAGACACACCCTCTTGCCTTAGGGACCTCATTAAACACAAGTAAACCCCTAAAAATATCTCAGGGATGTATTATAAATGCATTGAAATAAATATCAATTATAGAAGGTGTTGGTGCATGTTATATCTCTCCTTCCTTGTACATTTTTTTTTCCTTAGACCGATACCAGTAGTCACATATCATGAATGCAAAGAGAGAATGCTGCACCCTAATCACACAATAATGTAGCCTAACAAGCCAGCAGTCACATACCTGAAGACTACGGAGGGCAATGAGAGCCGCCGCCTGTGGTCAGGGACCGAAATCCGATCCAAGTTAACTCTGGCTCTGGGTATTCGCATTCCAACATAATCAGAACAATATCTTTTATTATCCTCCATGTTCCCAGCAGTATTTTTTTTTTTTTTTGCTTTTTCTTTCCCCAGTTTAAAAGATTTAATCCACTTCACAACACTTGAACAGATTCGACTGTAGAAGGAAATCCAGGCATTGTAGTGGCTGTACAAGTGTTTCATCTTACAAAAAATGATGCCCCACCTATTTGGAGTGCTGGCAGCTAATTGGTGGAAACTGCTGAGATGACCCTCAAGGCATGTGAATGAACACAAAAATCCATATTTGCATGTGTTGTCATTGACCCGTGACAGTTACACTAGTAGACACAGTTAATTGATACCCATGTGAAGTAATAGCTGATACCAATCATACACAGACAACAACTGCACAGATAAACAGATGCAGTCAGGTTGGTGTCCACACTAGAGATGGAGCACAGATAGTTCTAACAAAACCAACACCCCCACCTACCTTTTAGTACCTGGGCAGTTCTACAATTTAGAACCAAAGGAATCCCTTAAAATTCAGTCTGAGTGATTTGAAATATAGATGACAATCAGACTGTTGTTATAAAAATGATATGAAGTGTTGGAACTTGCCTCTGGCTCTCTAGTTTAATGCTGGCAGGTTTTGTATTGGACCACTTAATGGTTCCTTAAACTAGCTCTGTTGGTGTGCATTGGAGAAGGTGCACATGTGACCTCCACAGAGGACACAGCCTAAAGCTAATGGAAGGAAAGTACAGGAGGGATGTGAGGAAGCACTTCTTCACAGAAAGGTGGTGACGCCATGGAGCGAGCTGCCGGAGGTGGTAGCATCCAAAACAATGGAATCTTTCAAGAGGCCTGGGACAAACACAGAGTGAGGATATGGGGACAGGGAAAAGAGAGAGAGGGAGGGGACACAAGAATCGGTGGTGGGATAAAATACAAGAACCGGCACAAAATTGGGCAGGACAAGATGATCCTAAGGTCTCCTTCTCGACTACTTCTTATGTTATTATGTTCTTATTTAGGAGGCAGTGTGGTCTAGTGTTTGAAGCACCAGCTTGGGAGGAGACCACAGGTTCAAACCCTGCTAAAGCTAAATACTCAATATATGAACTTGGATAAGTCACAGAACCTCTCAGTGCTCCAGTACACATAGCTGCAGAAATGGGTAGAAGCATGACCCCCACTGGAAAAGAGATGTTGATTCTCCACTGGGCTATCCTAGATAAACAAATTGTATACAAAACCAAAATAAAATCAGTAATACACCGATTTGACCTGTAGAGTATGTATGGAGCTAACTTGGTTACCGGCAGCAAAGCAAAAATGTCAACCTTGAAATCCTGAGTATGTTAATGTAAGCAGATGTAGGGATAGCTCCGGCTTTTCTGAACTGGAATACCAGCACTATTCAGCCATTACTGGGCTGAGCAGTACCGGAAAGTGTAGGGGTTGATGTGATAATGAGAGCTCCAGATTTCATGTGCAGTCTAATCAGAGGTGAGATGGAAAATCTCTTCTCTGTGATCCCGCTATATAACAGAGACATCAGCAGACAGACATAAGAGCACTGTGTAGGAGGAGCCCTCTGTGCTTCTTTTCAGGTCACCTCAAAAGTGGTTCAAAGGTAGTTGACTTTGGAAAACTAAAATTCAGTATCAGTCAGTGACAGTTTTGATCCTCGTATTGACCTAAACTGAGCCCACCTTCGCGTTTTCTCTGTATTCTGCTCCGCTGTTTTTTCTACAGTATCTTGCCCCTCCCCCCTTACTGTTAGTGAAAGAAAAGGTTGTCCGTTACAACTAAAGGTTAGTGACATGCCCCACAAGGTTTTATGTGTTTATTAACTTTGGCTCCTATTGTGTCCAATCCCCCGTGACTGGCTGAGTCTGTTGGACAGTGGCCACCAGTCTGTTACATTGTGGAACAGTTACAGCAAACACAGGAAATGTTTTCTTTACAAGGAGTGTGGTGTTCATACATGTGACATCCAATTTAAAGATAAAAAAGAAAAAAGTGCCCTAGGTGGGATTTGAACTCACATATGCTTGAAATCCCATTCCACTGCTCTATCTGCTATGCTACCAGGGCAACTGGAAAATCAGGGATTCCAAAAGCACTTATTTCTCAATGCACACCCTCGAACCAAACACAAGAAAATGTAATTTTACTTCTACAAGGAGTGTGGTGTGCATGTATTCAAAAAACAGTTTAGACATTAGAAAGAAATAAGTGCCCTAAGTTGGACTTGAACCTAGGCCTGTTCACAAAAACAGTTCTACTGCATTACCAACCAGGACAACTGAAAGTCAGCAGACCCCACAAGCACTCACCTTTCACAACATTTGTGTGGGTTCCGGGGTGTAAACTGAGAACATATGAGTGCCATTAAGATGACAAGGTTTTAAGCTGTTCTGGTAGCACAGCTGGTAGGGTAGTGTAGTGGAACAGTAACCTGAAGAGATCAGGCTTCAAAGCCAACCTAGGGCACTTATTTCCTTACCACAACTTAATTGCAAAGAAGGAAATGTGTCAGGAGTTTATTGATCTCTCTCTAAAGCTGCTTGGAAAATTCACTGAAATTTCTAGATACCCATGGATTTCATCATTTTCAAATGTAGCAGGTATTATGAATGAAGGGAGCTCTGCACCAGCTTTGACATGGATACAAATTCACGAGCGGGTTCTCAATATCTGCAAAATGTATCCATCTGGTGGTATACTCCAGATCAATAGCTAACAGTATACCACTCAGTAGTCCCCAATCCCAAACATAATCCCATACCATTCCAAATATCCTAAAAAGAAATTTAACTGCCACCCTAGACAATGCACCATACACACAGTTCAGTTGTTCCTCCTGACAGCTCCCTAGCCCCAGCCAGTAGTCACTCCCTAAATTCCGACATTATTGATTCCCGGCACAATCTTCAGTGATCCCTGCCCTGACCCTTGGAACACCTGTGCTTGCAGTCTCTACAAGGGAGGTGGCCAGAATTTATTTATTTATTTATTGAAGTCTTGGATACACCTGCGAGCGAATGCTCGTTGAGAGGTACCACGTCAAATACATTAAACAACAAGGCAAAAAAAAAAAAAAGACTGAGCACAATTTAGAGATAATACAACGAGAGTTCTGCAAACAGATAATGAGAGTATTAAACATAACAAGTACATAAAATCCACCCAGGAGCAGATAAGCTGCGGCATTGCACAAAGTATGTCTGTGTCAGCGTGGAATGGCTAGGTAGTACTCACCATACTACCCAAACATGCCTAGTGCTGTTGGGTTACGCAAGTGCTGAATCAGGGAGTAAAGCTTGTTATACAGAAGATGGCAGTCTGAGGAAAGTGAAATCTTGTAGTGAAAACTGAATACCAGTCAAAAGCAATACTGAGTAACTGTAGTGGGGACACACAACATGGGTGGGCTTTGAGGAAGAGCATCCTTGGAAATGAAACCATCTGGGTCTGTCCAAAATCTCAAGTTGTTCCACATTTTGCCACCCAAAGAAACTGAAGCTATAGTTTAAGAAACCAGTGTAGCTGGAAGGAGCCAAGAGTTCGTACAGAAAAAATATAAACAGACATTTATCATGAGGGGGACTGATCGATGAGATTTAACTTTTTGCAACTTTAACCGGTAAGGAAAATAAGGAACAGTTACTTGTGATGCAAAGTGGCTAAGAAATATTAAAAAGAAATCAGTTTGAACTTGTATGAATTTGTAAAAATAGTGAAAATGGGGCCAGCCCAGTGGCACTGAGGCTTGAGGCACCGGACGCCTTACCTCGCGCTGCGCTGGCGACCCATGTTTGGGAACAAGCATGGATCGCCAGGGGTTGGCAGGGTGGAGAAGGACTGAGTGTCCGATGGACTGCTCTCCTTCTCCATGGAGGTGGGGGTTCACTTCCTGAAGCCAGATTGCCCCCTGGTGGAGGCTGGTGGTCAGGGTGCCGGGTGACAGCTCGGGAGGAGTCTGGGCAGATGCCTGGAGAGGAGCATGTGGACGCCTGCGATTCTCCCTCTGCTGGTGTCATTGCACGCCCAAGACTCCAAGGGGATCAAACCAGCGAAAATATGGCACCTCTTGTTCAGTTTGATGGTGGTGCACAAGTGTTCACTGGGCTGTGCTGGCACCTGAACTGGATCCATGATGGTGGGGAGATGGGGGCTCCCTGCCACCCTGCTGCAGGGGGTAAGGTGCAGGGGTTGAAGGTGCCAGTGTGTGGTTCTGGTAGAGATGGATGGTGGCCAGATCCCCGGCAGGATGCGACAGACATACGGGATGCAGAAGGTGGCCAAGGAGGAAAAAAGAAAGGTAATAAAAAAAATAGTGAAAATGTGTTGCTGGGTACATTATGCCCTTTTTATAGTATTTGATATGTGTAATTTTTAGAGTTTTTCCACTTTGTAGTATGTGTTAGCAATGAAATAGGTACATAACTTTTGAATTAGGTAGAAAGTTTATCCCTTTTTAGCCTGTGGAACATTAATGCTTATGGAATAGCTTTTCTGCATGACATTTGTGTTACCGATGTATGTAATGAACTTTAACCTGTTGGTACTCTGTGTGGTTGCAGTTCTGTCCAATAAATTAAGTTAAATCCAGCCGGCTATACTGCAAATCCATCCCCACTCCCAGACCCATGCAGTCAACAAAGTTCAGTAGCTGCACTGAGTGTTGTGTCACACCTCCTGGCACATCTCCTTTGTTGACTAAAGAACAGGGGGTCCAGAAGATCAACCTGCAATCAATGTAACCATTTTAACCAATTTAACGCTCCCCTCCAATCCTTTTTCCTATGCCCTTTGTTTATGTATCTGTTCTTTCTTTATTCCTTGCTGTAAAACATCTGCTGGGCTATCTGTCTTCTCTTCCCTCCCAACCCCCTCATCCTCACCTATGAAACAGCCCCCTTCCCCTAATCCACTCCACTTCCCTTCACTCTCATGGCCTGTTTCCATGGCTGTCCCCTGTACAAGCACCAGTCCATTTCAGTGCTGCTGAGACCTCCTGTGCCATGGATTTGTGTTGAGACAGCCCTTCTCGGCACCAATGCAAGCGGTGCTGGAGAGGGGCCATGAGAGCAATGGGCACGGTCAGTTGTGTGGCAGCACTCGCTGGGTGTCTCGAAGCAAGCAGTGCAGTCTGCCCACATGGTTACTTGTACCGCTTGCTGCTGAATGAGCTCCTAGCTTTGCCACAGCACAGACAGAGGAGCAAGGATGGATTTACTGCGATCGGGTAAGTGTCCACATGGCCACATCTGCACAACAGCAACTCGAATGCTTGGTTTGCTGCAGTACAAATGTTGCCATGTAAACAGGCCCAAAATACCTCTTCAAAGATGCCTCTGTCCTCTCCTGTAACTATATCTAGCTATCTTCCCTCTCCCTCTCCCTCTTTGTTACTCGTTCCTACCTCCATTCCCCCTCCCCCTTCAACGTTGCAACTCCTTCCCTCCATAGCCTGTTTCATTATATCCCATCCTCCCTCCCTCCCTTCTCCGTGCTTTGTCCTACAGTTTTTACATTTGCTTGCACATGCAGAATGAAGATAACAAGAGTTTTAGAGGGATGTCACTGTCAGGTGCAGTGCAGCTGAAGCTACAGCGGGAACAGCAGTGATAGATCAATAAATCAGCCAAGCTGATTGTGATTGTGTTTTCTGCTTGCTGGGCAGAAACTTCATGTAGTTCACAAGAGCAGGCCATGCCTATCCCTGCCCCGCGAGCAGAGAACACGTCCACTCCCCACCAAGTTGACTCAGTGGCAAGCCCTCCACCTCTCCATTTCCACCCCTGGCCTCTGGAGATGACTATACTTCTGATACAGATTTATAGGGTTGCTATCGGGTAAAACTGCCTGGCATGTAATGGAGTGTTAAAAAAAATGAATACGCCTTTGAACGGTTACATGATTCAGCTCCCTAACCTTCCAGTGTACCAGTTTTTGATTATAAATGTAACCCCTAGGTGGTGCTATCCCAAGGGCTACTACCCCTGCCTGTTTGACTACGGACAGGTTGAGGGGCCTAGGTCCTATGGCGGGTGCCTCCACCCAGAGGTCAGGGTTTGTAATGGTTAGACTAGCTTGGTCACAGCCCTCTGGGACACTGAGACCCCCTTTTATTCCCTCTAGTGGCCCACACAGTACCCCGGAGTTACAGCCCCAATACCCCACATATACACACTGTTCACTCATATCGATACCACTTACCCTAGAGACTGATTCTGCAGCACATCTCTGAGGACCCACTGTAAAATAAGGTTAAACAACATACACAGCAAAACACAATACTGTTTCCATAAGTACCACACCACAGACAGTATATAGTATAACAACAACAAATCTGATTTATTTAGGGGGCAGTAACACAGGAGGGGGAAATCAGGTTAATTGGTGGCATTAAATCACAGTACTGTGCACACATACAGGGTCTGAAAAGTCACACTCTGGGTACCCAGGTTGGGTGGGGGCTAGCCAGGTCCGTTGCCTGGGGTTGGCCGGCAGGAGCAGATGGATGGGGCCCTGTAGAAGAAAATATATGCACAACACCCAATTGTAATCTGGAGCCAGATGGCTCAGTCCACGAAGCAAGGAAACAACAATAATTAGATGACACACTTGTGATTGAAAACAGACCACAAGGGAATACCCTGATTTGTACTCACAATACCCAAGCTGAGGACCAGGTGGTAGATGTTCTTCTGGACTGCCATAACAACAGGGCATGGAGACAAGGTCCTTGTGACTGGACCCCACTGCAGTTGATAGCAAACGTATTTAGTCCAAGCTAAGCTGGGGTTTGCTTCCAGCTTCAGTACACAGCACGGGGGATTGGAAATAGCGATTCCCTACAAGCACTACGCACATTCATACATAAAAAGAAAGTACTACACTAGGCAGGCTGCTCCTCGATCCCGATCGCAATTACTGCAAAATACCCGGGAGCACACACAGCAGCTTCAGTTCCTGACAGACTGAGCGCGATTCAGCAATTTCTCCAGTCTTCTACAGGGTGAGCCTGGTTTCCACACTTCTAGTGCGTCTTTCTCCTCACAACTTGGATTCAGTCCAAACTGGCACTCACAAAGGCTGCAGACCGAAACTCAGGCCGTCACATGTGCTTCCCACGCGAAACTATACACCGCAGAAGCACACAGCTCCTTCTCTCTTCACTGCCACAACTGATCTGATCTTTCCAGTCACAGAGCAGGGCATTTCCTTTAGCTCGACACTACTCTGTTGGCTGATTCAGCTGTCACTCACAATAAGACTCCATCTGTTGGTAGAAAAAGGCACCAAGGTCAAAACTACATTTCCCAGAGTCACTGCCCATACAATCCCCTTGTGGCTGGCTTAAAATTAAAAGTCCAAGTTCTGATTCGTCCACAGGCTCCATTTTAGGGAACCATTAACCCAATTGGCACAGCACAGCGGTTTAGGTCCAAAATGGAGGGGTAACACACACAGAGTCCCAGCTGTAAGAAAGGCAGGTTAGACAAATTGTATTTTACTTAACACTCTAACTGATCTCAGGCAAACAGTTACATCTTTCATTTAGGCTCCCTCTGCGCTCTTAGCGACTGCAGAAACGGAGCGATTTCTCTACAGTATGGGCTGGATTCGAGCATTAAATACACAGTCCCCCATACAAACTAATTAAGTCTGCAAGCAGACAGCTCTTAAAGAGACAGTACGCGGAGGCTCAAATAGCACTCACTTGGAACCACATTTAAACAGCTCAGACACCAAACACCGCCCAGACTTGGAGTATTCAGGCAAGCTCCTGGAAGACTATTGGGAACCCCCATTTGCAGGGGGGTTACATAAACATAACCCCCTACATGCCTCTGGACTGCAGATGTCTTGGCTCTCCACCCCTGGAATGTAGCTATCTTAACGCTGCAGATCCTAGTTGCTGCATTTTGCTTCTCAGTGCAGAGATCCGAGGGGTTTGTTTTCATAGCAGAGTTGGTGTATACCCCAGTGATTTTTTTCATTTCCAGCACTGCGAATGAGGAGCAAGTAGAGACAGACGAAACAGTAAAATCTATAGCTTGCATTTTTTCCTTCACGGTCTCTGGTCTCTGTCCCTACTAACTATCCAGAGGCAAACGCAAATATGTGTGCATGATAATTTACTTAATGACTCTCAATCGATCATTTGTGTGACTTCCTGGTAGTGCAACAAATAGTTGGAATTCTTGAATACTGTAGCTGCAAAACAAAACAGACAATCTACCACTAGTTTTTTGCTGCACATTGAGTGCATCGATTCAAAAGATTAGTGGTCATTAATAAAAAGTGTAATTTAAGGTCCCCTCTGGTTGGTCCAGACAGTAAAGGACCAACAATAGGCATAAAGAAGTGTCCGACTGAAGGAACAGACACAGGTCCCTTCACAGAGGAAAGGGTTCAGGAGGAAATAGACAAGTTAAATGTAAATAAAGCTATGGGGCTAGATGGGATATACCCAAGAATACTAAAAGAACTAGGGAGGGAACTGGCAGCCCCTCAGCAGTACTCTTCAACAAATCATTAAGGAGTGAGGAGGTGCCGGAGAATTGGAAGAGTGCAATAGTAGTACCACTCCACAAGAGTGGAAACAAGGAACAGCCAGGTAACTACCGTCCGATTAGTCTAACGTCAGTCGTGGGAAAACTGATGGAGTCCCTGCTGAAGGAAAGAACATAGCTTTTTTGGAGCAAACCGGTCAGCTCAACAAAAATCAACACGGTTTCATGGCAGGGAGGTCCTGCCAGACAAACCTGGTTAATTTTTTTCATTGGGTCACCAAAACAGTGGATCAGGGTGGGGCAGTGAATGTGGTTTACCTGGACTTCAGCAAAGCTTTTGACTCCGTTCCTCACGGGAGACTAGTTAAAAAACTGGAGAACATGGGAATTGGGCCCAAGGTTACAAACTGGGTCAGAAACTGGTTACATGGTAGAACTCAGAGAGTATTAGTAAATGGCACTGTGGAGGGGAGGGTGACTAGCGGGGTCCCTAGGGCTCAGTTCTGGGGTCGATCCTCTTCAACATATTCATCAGCAACATTGTGGATGAACTGGAGGGAAAGGTGTGCCTGTTTGCAGATGACAGCAAAATCGGCAACAGGGTAGACACAACAGAGGGATAGCAAAGCATGGAAGTTGATCTCTGAAAACTGGAGGAGTGGTCCAAGACCTGGCAATTGAAATTCAATGCCAAAAAATGCAAGGTCATGCACCTGGGAAAGCGTAACCTAGGAAAACTGTACTCAGTGGGAGGGGAGCAGCCGGTGGCTACCAGGCAGGAGCGAGACCAAGGGGTGATCATATCAGATGACCTTAAGGTCAGTAGACAATGTGAAAAGGAAGCACTAAAGGCTTTTGGTATTCTAGGATGCCTAGGGAGGGGCATCACAAGCAGAAGACATGAAGTAATCATGCCCCTGTATCGGTCCCTGGTCAGGCCTCACCTGGAATATTGTGTCCAATTCTGGAGATCTCACCTCAGGAAGGATATAGATAGGCTGGAGACGGTACAGAGAAGAGCAACAAAGATGGTGCAGGGCTTGCATCAGAAACTGTATGAGGCAAGACTGGATGACCTCAAATTATACTACCTAGAACAACGCAGGAATCGTGGGGACATGATAGAAACATTCAAATATCATAAAGGCAATAACAGGGTGCACGTGCAGAATCTCTTTCAGGTAAAGAACTACAGCAGGACTAGAGGGCGCACAACCTTTGACTTAAGAGAGGAAAGTTCAGGAGCAATACGAGGAAATTCTTCTTCACAGTGCGTGTTGTGGAACCATGGAATAGCCTGCTGGAGGGGTGGTGGGAGACAAGACAGTGGGGGAATTCAAGCGGGCATGGAACAGACACTGTGGGACACACAAGCAGGCAGCTAAGTAGGGGGGTAGGAAGTCAAGGGAAGATTTCATGGATCGTACAGTCTCCATCTGCCGACAACTTCTATGTTTCTAAGTTTCTTACATGAGCACATGATGTCAGCAACTGACCCACCACATGGTCTCCTCATGCATGTGCCTCTCCTCTATTCCAATGTGCCATGAAGGCACACAGACTTAGCCTCTGACAAAGCCCAGATGGGCTGCTACCTTTTTTTAGCTCCTAGTGCCTATGTTATGCTTCGTATTATTCGACCTGTTGAATGTTAACTTTTGTTCACTCTGTATTGCTGAAACAGTACTTGCATTACTCATTCTGTTTTGTTATGTCACTGAATCAATATTGTCCAGCCTTTGTTAATCAGTTTTTAATACTGTCTTTGACATGGTGTAAACCAATTGTTATTCTGCTGAGGAACCTTTGTAAATGAGTATTTCTGCTCAAAGGTGTATTTCCAAACTTTGAAACAAATAAATACATTTTCTTACAATGTAGAGTAGTATCTGATGTCTTAAACAAAGATATCCATGACTTCAAGCATGTGTTAGGGAAAGGGAACATCGTTTAACCAGGAATAGCACACTAAGCTGAAGCTTGTTTCCTGATGTGACCTGGGAGCACAAGGAAGTTAAGTGACTTGCTTAGGATCACACAGTTTGCACTTAGGTGGCTGTGGGATTCAAACCCAGGTCTCTAGATCTACAGCTCAGAGCCTTAGCCCACTGCACTATACTGCCAATGTTACATAAACTGTGTTTTCTAGCTGTGAAAGGGACATAGACTATGTCTATGTTTTTGTTTTGGTTTTTGTTTATGAATGAAGGCTGTTCAAGAAACTGCCTTTCTATGTTGGCTCGCACTTGCACACCAGCCAACATATGGCATTAGTGGCAGATTTGGAGGTACGGTCACTGTTGGGCAAATGCAGGGCACGCATCAGTAGGTGTGTCCCTCATTCCCCAATAAGCCAGCATGCAGGCGTCACACCAGGAATACATAATGTGGTGAGCACATCAAACAAAAGGTCTGCTGCAATGACAGCCAAGCTCGTCATACAGCGGCACCAAAACATGCCCTCCCCACGTCCCTTTACTGGTGAAACCCTTCCAGAAACATGGCGGCTCTGACTGCCACCATGTGGAGAGCCAACTTCAGGGATGCCCAATCCCCCTGTCGGCATGCCATCATCAGTTCATGTGCCGATGGGGAGCCCACCCCATCGGCATAATAACTTCCATTTGTTCTGTGCGAGGGGAGCTCAATCCTCGGCTCTTGCTCCTCTTCGCTATGTAGCTGACGGGGTGCCCAATCCCCATCGGCTAGCCCCCCACATTCAGATGGCATGCTGTGAGCCCACCCAGTGTGCCAAATGCCCCTGTAAAAAAAAAAAAAAGTCTTGCGATGTTTTTTTTTGTTTCCTGTAAAGAAGAAAATGGTCCCTCGCACAGTCTGTCCTGCTCCCTCCCCAACCCAAACCCACCCTCTGCGCACCCCGCCTCCCCACATCCCCCCTCACCCTATACTTACCTCCAGAACCTGGCACGATGATCTTCGGTTGAGCGGGAACACATCTGCACTCTTCAAAGCAGACCGCCAACTGAAAAAATGGCAGTAAGCTGTATAATGGCATAAATAGAGTTTTTCAACTTTGGTGCATATCGCGGGCATTTTTGGGAATTTTGGCATCAAATTTTCAACATGGGGTTATTGGGGCCCCGCCTCATGAGTTCAGTCACTGTCATGGCGTTATTCGGTCCCGAAAGATGATTTTGCGGTCACTGTGCAGAATCACCTTTCAGGACTGATTAACGAAATGACAGTGCCACTGTTCATGAGGTGGGCTCTCAAAAACCCTATGTTGCAAATTTGGTAAAAAAACATCCAAAAAATGACTGTTTTACAAGCATGCGTTGCGCAGTTTCCACACACACTCGTAACTTCATGAATTTGTAATATTTTCACTCCAGATTTTCAAAATTGCCATTTTTCAACACCTCCTGATGAACAGTACAGCTGTCATTTTACATATCCTGGCCGAAATGTGTTTTCGCACATCCAGCACAGAATATTACGGTCGCTGTGTGAAATCAGTTTACAGGACATTTTGAGAACATGACGGTGACACTGTTTATGAGCAGAGGTCCTAAAATGCCTATGTTGAAAATTTGGTGATGAAAGTCCATAAAATGACTGTGTTACAAGCAAGCGTTGTGCAGTTTCCACACACCCTTGTAACTTCGCAAATTTGCAATATTTTCATGCCAAATTTTCAACACTGGCATTTTTTCACACCTCCTTATGAACAGTATAGCTGTCATTTTTCACAGCCTGCCCAAAATGTGTTTCCGCACTTGTGGCGCACAATGGCATGGTCTCTGTGGGAAATCAACGTTTGGGATAGATTAACAAAATCACAGCACCACTGTTCATGAGGGAAGGTCCCAAAATGCCTATGTTGAAAATGTGGCTAAAGAAAATCCCAAAAATAATTGGGTTATGGACGTGTGTTGCGCAATTTCTTTGCATGCTCATGACTTCACCAATTTTTCATATTGTCACTACATATTTTCAACGTTGCCATTTTTTACACCTCCTCATGAACAATACAGTTGTCATTTTTCACATCTTGCCCAAAATGTGTTTTTGGCCCGTGTCGCCAAATGGTATAGCCGCTGTGCAAAACCACCTTTTAGCTAACAAACTGATTGTGCCGCTCTTCAAGAGGTGGGGTCACAAAAAGCCTATGTTGACAATTTGGAGTGAAAATACCAACAAACGCCTACAATGTTAGGGTTTCCAACCGTAACACCCCACCCTTTAGAGACTGACAGGCATCAGGGGTGTGACTTGGGATCATTGGCTGTAATGCTCATGCCATTTCACCCCACCCCACCCTGCAGCCAGTGACAGGCATTGAGGTGTGCCTTGGAGTGTTGGGCCTAACGTTCACCCCATTCTCCCACATGCTGCACCCGTCTCAGCATATTTCCTTATGGAATGGGTAAGTGTAAGCCCAAAGACCCAAAGCACGCCATGACACTTGTCAGTGTCTACAGGGTAGGGTGCGGTAAATGGCATGAGCTGCGAGAAGGACTGCACCCAAAGGCACACCCCAATGCCTGTCAGTCTCTGCAGGGTGGGGTTGGCATCAGTTCCATACTTCACTGCCATTCCCATTATGCATCTCTAACTCCTGCACTACCAATGCCAATGCCAGCGAGACAACATTCGGCATTGACAAATGCTTGTTTATGTTTGCACTTGTGCAAAGTGAACATGTTGGTGTAATGGTGGCTTTTGAGAGGTGTGTCACTGTTGGTCCAATGCAGGACAGTCTAAAAGGAGTGCAACAGTGTCAGCCCAATCATCAGTCAGGCTGATCATGACACTCTTCTAGGCCTGTTGGGTGGAAATGGCATGAAATTCAATGAAAAGAGTCACCTGAATCATAGCGCGTCTCTTTACATTGATCTGCATACTGCTGCGCAGCAAGCAGAGCTACACAGCCTCATGCTCAGCCTGCTGTGGTCCTTCCTCCCAATGTAAAACAACCCCTCCCACCCTCTGTCAAGTATCCCTTCCACTTCCCATTGCTTCCAGTTCCCCATTCCTTCTTAATTTTCTGACACCGGGGTGCCCGATCCCCCATGCTGGCTGGACTCCCCCACCCCACCCGTTTTCATTATGTGACACTGAGGAGCGCATCCTGGTGCAGCCAAACCTAACACCAACACTAAAGTGCCCAATCCCCAGTGTTGGTACCTAAAATAAAGAAAACCATTCCTCATAGTCTTTTATTTTTTTTAAATTCCTGTAATCCCACCCTCTGCCAAGTATCGCTCCCACATCCCCGTCACTTCCCATGTCCATAGAGGTTAAACTGACACTAGGGTGCCCAATTCCCAGTGTCAGTACCTGAAATAAAGAAAACTGTCCCTCATAGTGTTTTTTTTAATTTTTATACATCCTGTAAAACAAAATGGTCCATCAATGTCTGTTGCTACTGCTCCCCTCTGCCACAGTACCCCCTCCCACACTCAGCACACACCACCCAACACCCCACCACAACTTACTTATCTACTGGGGTCCAACACTGTAATCCTTTCCGGACCAGAGACAAGTTTTCACTCTTCAATTCTAGACCAGAAACTGAGGAAATCAAGTATGGGATTCAATGTATTTCAATGCGTTTTGAACTTGGGCTCATAACTTACACATTTTTTAATGTTTTTTTCCCAAAATTTTCAACATGGCCTCTTTAGGACCCTACTTCATGAACAAGGGAAATGGAATCCTTCAAATCCAGCCTGAAAGGTGATTTTGCAGTCACTCTACAAAATCACCTTTTGGGCAAGATTTGAAAATTTTCACCTACTGGGTTCATGAGGTGGGGTCATAAGAAGACTATGTTGAAAATCTGGGGGCAAAATATTAAAAAAAGCAAGTTATGAAGGTACATTGAAACCTTTCAATGCTCACTCATAACTTTGGTAATATTCAATATTTTGACCACAAATTTTCAGCCAGTCATTATTTCAAACCAACTCAAGAGTATGAAAGGTGTCATTTTTCAAATCCTGGTCAAAATCAGGAGGCAGTATAGCGCAGTGGTCTAAGGCTCTGAGCTGCAAATTTGGTGACATCCAGCAGACCTGACCTCGGTTTGAATCCCACAGCTTCCACTTGCATACTGTGTGACCCTGAGCAAGTCACTTAACCTCCTTGTGCTCCCAGGTCGCTCCTGTAAAAAAGCTTTCAGCTTAGTGTGCTATACCTGGTTAAAAAAAAAAAGTGTTTTAACACTTTTGGCGCAAAATGAAGTTTCAGCCAGTATTTTATAAATGATACCTGTCATGTTCAAAAGGAGGGGGTTGTAAAAAGACTATGGGCAGGATTCACAAAGAAAGCCAAAAATCCCGCAGCTGCAGGAAAAAGGCCTGCAGCACTGCGGAAACGCAGTTGCGTGATATTCATAAACAAATTTTGAGCAGGTGTGGAATTACGTTAAATCCCCGCAGCTGCGGAAATTCAGCAGCTGCAGAAATTGTGCACATGCTGAAAATCTGCAACTACGGATCCGCAGCTGCAGAAATAGCTTAGGAGGCACAGCAACAGTGAACTTAATTAGCTGGAACAGCAGACTTTAACATGCCTACCACAGAATGAAGCTGAAAGCACCCACAAAGAGACCAGCAACCAGTCCCTCAACTGGGACCACTGCAGCACCACAGGTACCAGCAATACCATGGCACCACAGTGGCCAACTGTCACTCCTGGTCCTCCCTCCCTCCCTGGGGTGTTCTGTTACCTGCAGGGGTAACACTCACTGCAAGCTAGCCAGGCTCTACTGCCTGTGGGGCTCAGTCATGGGCTGCACTGTGTCTGGCGGTTGTTGCCTGTTGCCATATCATGGCAACGTGTGCTTTTGTTGCTGTTACAGCAGCCACTGTTATAGTATCTGGGATGCTATTACCTGTGCTTCACCTGCACTTTAATTGATTCCAATTGCTGGGGCACTACTGCAGTTTGCTGCGGGAGAGCTACACCTCATTCCACTGTGTGCAACATTTCTTCCGCAACTGCGGAAAAAACTGGTTGTGAATAACATTTCAGGGGCTGTGCCCTACTTATCTCACATCTTTTTTCCTCAGGGACTTCCGCAGCTGCACTTTTTTCCACAGTCCTTAGTGTTATTTTCCGCAGCTGCGGAGGGTTTTGTGAATAGCACCCAGTGCAAATTCCCCTTTGCTTCCATAGCTACAGCAGTTTGGGGGACTTAGGGTTGTACCTTCAGAAAGCTTTGTGAACCCAGCCCCATGCTGAAAATTTAGGTCAAAATTGGAAAAAAAAAAAGCTAAGTTATAAAGAAACACTAAATTGTTCCACTACTAACACATAACTTTATTTTGGCAGGTTTTTCCCTTTAATGTTCAATATATCTCTTGTGTTACCCCACTTCCTGAACATGATAGGTATCATTTTTCTAATCCCCACCTAAACGTGTTTTCGCAGTCGCACTATGAAATCACCTTTTGGTTGGGATTTAAAACATTCCACCTGTCTTGATCATAACATCGGGTCATAAAGAGACTGTTGGAAGTTTGGGATCAGAATGTGGGAGCCAACTGAGAATTATATGTTGCCTCTCAGCTGGCCTGTCCTGGGTAAATGCAATTTAAAAATGTGTAAAATCAGGACATCACTGAAAACGAGATACTGCATCTCATCTGGTCTATACTGGATAAATATTTAGTAAAAATGTATAAAAACAGGACTCAAAAGTACAGCAAAGTCCCCACTCAACCGTGCCTCTGTGTTGCTCTGTCCTAGGAAGAATATATTGTAAAAGCTGGATGCAAATGTAACTTGCCTTTCAGCTGGGCTATCCTGGGTAAATACATTATAAAAATGTGTAAAACCAAGGCCCCATTGAAAATGAGTCATTGCGTCTCGGCTGTGCTATCCTGGGGTAAATACAGAGTAACAACTGTGAAAAGCAGGATCCCACTGTAAACAAGATAGCATCTGAGCTGTGCTATCCAGAGTAAATACAGTACAAAGATGTGTTAAAGCAGGACCCCACTGAAAATAAGATATTGCAGCTCAGCTGGGTTATCCTGGGTAAATACACTGCAAAACTGTGTAAAAATGGGACCCTACAGCAGATCTTACATGAGCTGTCCTAGAAAAATACATTATAATTAAAACAAGACCACACTAAAATGAGACGTCACATCTCATCTCTACCATCCTGGGTAAATGCAGTATAAAACTGTATAAAATCAGGACCTCCACTGCAAAATGACATATTACATCTCATTTAGTCTATCTGGGGTAATATATAGTAAAGACGTGTGCAAGCAAGACCTGGTACAACAGCAATGCAAGCGGCAAACACTCGGGATTGATAAATGCTTGTTTTATCCCTGCATACAGTTCCCGTTCAAAGTGTATGGCTGCATGGTGCCACTAATTTATCCTATTACAAGTAGCTATATTGTAGTTTCATTCAGTCCTTCTTTTCCTGACTCCTCCTCCTTTTTCACCCCTCTCCTGTCTGGTTTTAGGAAATCTTGTTTCACTTGTTCCTCCCTCCTTCTGTTCACTGACTCCATCTTCTCAGGTATGTATTAGGGACTGATCACTTCCACCATTTTTGTTGATCTTGCTAATGTTTTTGACACTGTGTCACACCCCCTCCTTTTGGACAAATGGGCTTCTATGACTCTTGAATCAGTTGGTTTTGTTCTAACCTTGGGGGAAGATCTTAAGCTGTCCAGATAGGAAAGTTCATTTCATCACCACGTCCCATCTGCTATGTCCCTCAAGGGTCTGTCCTGGGTCCAGTTCTCGTTTCTGTGTTCTTGAATGACCTCCCCTCTGTCTGTTCCTCTGCATCCATTCATATGTACACTGGTGATACAGTGCTCTTTGCATCTGGCTCCTCTTCCCATGATCATACCCAGCAGCTGCAGTTGGATTTTGACAACATTCAGCACTGGTTCAAGTCTGATCAATTGTCTTTCAATGCCAAAAAACAGTCTCTCTGACTTTTGGCACCTGACAGAGACTTGTCAGACACACTTCTCTCCCTTTATTTAGCACCCTTGATGGTGCTGAGATTGAAGATGTTTCCTCTTTTAAGTGTCTGAGGGTCTGGCTTGACCAGCATTTTGATTTCTCAGTGCGTATTGATGCACTACACCATAAGCTTCACCCTAAGCACCTGCTAATTTACTCAAATACCGTGCCATTCACAATGCCTGTACCAAAGCCACTAGGCTTGCCAAGGTGGAGTACTGTGCCACCACCTTCCAGACCAACATTAACCACCCCTCCAAGTCCTGGAAGTTTATCCATGCCCTCCCCCGCCCCCAACCCAGTCCTCTGCCCTGGTCCTCAAGGTAAGTGATGTCACCATTTCTGACTTCCTCTCCGTTGCCTCCAGTTCAATGCATTCTTCACCTCCTGTGCCTCCTCCCTTCTCTCCTCTTTCCCTCCCACCCCTCCCCATTTACCATCCCTATCTCCCCTTTCTCCTTCTCACCTGTATCTACTGTTGACACTCTCAAGGCCCTCTTAGGCATAAACCCTCTCAAAGGCAGGAGCCCTGATGGGCTCAACCCTAAACTCCTCCATCTCTCTGCCCCAGCTAGTGCTTTACCACTCTCCTCCCTTCTAAACCTCTACTTCTCCCTTGCCTCTGTCCATAATGCATGGAAACATGTTACTGTCATACCCCTTCCCAAAGGAGGCGACCCCTCCAGTCCTGGCAGTTACCATCTTATCTCCCTGCTCCCCACCCTTGCTAAACTTCAAGAGCACCTAGTACTTTCTCAGCTCTCCCCCTTTCTTGAGTCATCCTCCTTCTTCACCCTTTTCCAGTCTGGTTTCTGTAAATCCCACTCCACTTCCTCTTCCCTCCTCCGGCTCACTGACTCCATTCTCTTAGGCATGGATCAGGGCCTTATCACCTCTGCCATCTTCGTCGACTTGGCCAAAGACTTTGACACTGTAGTCCACCCCCTTCTCCTTGACAAACTTATAGCAGTGGGACTTTCCACATCTGCTGCTAACTGGTTCCACTCCTACCTTAGTGGTAGGACTCAATCGGTTGGAATTGTAGATTCCTTATCCCCTCCACTCCCTATCACCACTCGTGTCCTCCAAGGTTCTATCCTTGGCCCAATTCTCATTTCAGTTTTCCTGAATGACTTCCCTGCTGCCTGCATCTCTGCCTCTATCCACATGTATGCAGTTGATACAGTTCATTACGCCTCTGGTTCCTCCACCTCCCTGATCTGGTGCCCAAGCTCCAGCTTGATTTTGACAACATCCAGCACTGGTTTCCGATCAAATCAACTGTTTCTCAATGCAAAAAAAGTGATCTTCATGTTCTCTGGCACTAAGCAAACGCACTCTAGGCTTACTGACCTCCCCCTGCCTCCACACCCTAGACAGGACCACGATTGATTATGTCCCCTCCTTTAAGTACCTTGGAATCTGGCTCAATTGTCACTTTGACTTTTCTTGACATGTGACTGCCATCCACAAAAAAAAAAAAATTATACCCAAAACTAGATGCTTATACAGAAACCGTGGTTGTAACCCCCTGCCGGCTCACAGAATCAATGTCCAGCAAATGATTCTCCCCATTTTTTACTATGGAGACTGTGGAGCGGTTGTGGGATAACAGATGGATCAGACACCGAACTTCAAGTTCAACACACAATCTCTGTGTGATGGTTTTTCAAAATATAGGAGATAACCTTAAACAATGGCATATCCCTTCTTCAATACATCAGTTTGCAGCAACAGACTATGAACGGCCTTTCTCTGTACTTAGCCAGCACCTACTGACACTGATCTCTGATCTATTTAGCAATTGAGATTCAGCCTCCACCCCTATGCGGGCCTTGTTTGCCTGGGTAGTGGGGGCTCAAAACAAAGAACCTCAGTGCAGAAGCACTGAAACAAGGGTTACCCCAAAAGGCATTGACAAAAAGCCAAGTTTCAAAGAAACACAACATCACACATACTTCCCTAATGCAAAGCATCATGAGATATATGTAAATCACCATGACATTACAGACTTGTTCAACTTACAGCAATTTACATGCATTTTAAAATAGCACAACTAACTTAATTTCTATAATAGTCACCCGGTACTTTTTACCATTATCAAAAACACCTATTGCCATGGTATTTTCAACATTTATGGGTTTCATAAACATAAGGGGCCAGATATTCAAAAGGGTTGCGCATGCTGAAGTCCTAAATTGTGCCATTCTGCGATATTCAGCAGGAGGCAGTTGCGCCACTGAAAACAGGCTGAGCAACAGCGTAATGCAAATAAATGCATTCTCAACTGGAGGGGGAGGAACCATGCATAAACTGCACAGCCCGATATTCAGCCGGGCTGTGCAGAGTTGTGCAGGCGCAACCCCCAACCTGCGCCTGCAGGACTTTGAGCCAAAAAAAAAAGGCTTAAGTAGAGGGCCACCCACAGGTGAGCTGCTGTATTGCAGGGTGCAACACAGCAGCTGCCACCTGTAGCTGGTCCCCAACTCAGTCCCTGTGCCCCCCGCAGCCCGATCGCGGGCATAGTGTACCCACCAGCCCGATCGCGGGCATCAATGTGGCTCCCCCTCCTCCCGTTCACATCCCTGGTGGTCCAGTGGACCGAAATGCCCGATCGCGGGCAGAAAGTAAGCAGGAACCCCGAACATCTCCCTTGTGCCCGATCGCAGGCAGAAAGTAAGCGGAACCCCCGAACATCTCCCTTGTGCCCGATCGCGGGCAGAAAGTAATGGAACCCCGAACATCTCCCTTGTGCCCAATCGTGGGCAGTAAGTAAATTGAAACCCCCCATCGAACATCTCCTTGTGCCCGATCGCGGGCAGTAAGTAAATTAGAACCCCCAAAACATCTCCCTGGTGGCTGAGTGTCCCCCACCCACCCATCCAGAAGTCCCACCACCCGCTCCCCGGCGGCGGCGGGTGGCAGCATCCACCAGCCTGCCGCCCGCCGCCCGCCGACACTGCCAGTGAGACTCTGCGCCAGTGGTGCAGAGCAAGAGCCAATAGGGTGCAGCCCGTACATGACAGTCCAGATTTGTGAATGAATCATTCACAAATCTGGACTGTCATCTACAATATAAACTACCGCCCATTAGCTCTTGCTCTGCACCAATGGGCGTGCAGCCGAACAGTCAGTCGTGGCTCAACGAAGCGGCAAAGCAGGTGGGATGCTGCCCGCCCGGCTGCGAGGCGGGGGGTGGTGGGGCTTATGGGTGGGTGGGTGGGGGACACACTAGCCACCAGGGAGATGTTTTGGGGGTTCAATTACCTGCCTCGATCAGGCACAAGGGAGATGTTCGGGGTGGGGTTCAATTACTTCTGCCCACGATCGGGCACAAGTGAGATGTCGGGGGTTCCATTTACTTTCTGCCCGCGATCAGGCATTTTGTCACTGGACCACCAGGGATGTGAACAGGAGGAGATTATTAAACATACCGCCCGCAATCGGGCATTTCGTCCACTGGACCACCAGGGATATGTCGGGAGGAGGTGGGGGAGCCACATTGCTGCCCGCATTCCGGGCTGCGAAGTGCGCGGTCCCGGCGGCTGCTGCCTGGCAGGCGCCAGGCGCGAAGTCCTCGGGGATCGGCGCACCTACATGCTAATGGCATGCAAATGGGGCCATAATCAGATGCAAATGGCCCCCCCTGCACCTTGCATGAATTATGGCCCCATTTGCATGTCACCTTTTGAATATCATGATTTTGCGCATGGCGCAATGGTACTTGCGCCACCGCAAGTTGAATGCTCCACTCTGACAACTTGCGGTGGCGCAAGTTCCACTGCGCCATGCACAGTGGCTGTGGCTGGGGGGTGATATTCAAAGGAGTTGCTCAATAGCTCAACTCCTTTGAATATCACCCCAGCCACACCCCTGCGCAACTATTTTGCACAGCGCAAGGGCTTGCGCCTCAGAATGGCGCAGTTTGAATATCCAGCCCAAGGTATATGCATCAAGGTATTTTATGACATAGTGCTATTACATACTAAATCCAACAACAATAAACACAACCTGTTTTACATACACTTGAAGGTCACCACAATAACCTCCCTGTACAAGGATGTGAGAGGGAAAAGGAAAATGAAAGAGGACACTATAGCATAGTCGAGAAAGGGAAAGGGGTGCCCATAGGTGGCCAGCCTCATGGACTAGAAATTGCAAAGGATAGATTAGGCTAATAAACAGAAGAACTGTTGCAACAGATTTAAGAAAAGGTCAGTCCTCAAGAGTGGCAGGAGCTCCCTGTCACAGAGACATTGTCTACAGTGTTGCTCCTAAGTCCACCCTTGACCAGACTGGATTCCCTCTTCCACTCGTTCTGTCACTTTGCTTTGGACTGCCAGTCCCACACCTACCATTGCTCTCTTTATACCTCCCTCTCCCTTCCCTCCCTTGAAGCCAGGCGCCTCACTCATTGTACATCCTTCCTTTATCGCTAAATTCTGACTTGGCTCTCTCCCCTCTTACCTCACCTCTCTCTCCCCCCCCCCCACTACACCCTTCATAGCTCTGGTTTCCCCTTCCTAGCTCCCCTAACTAGGTCATCCTTAGCTGGCCAGGCTGCTTTCGCCTACCGCTTCCTCAAACTATGGAATTTTCTTCCTCTCTCCAACTGCTCTGCCTCTTCCCTATACTCTCTCCTCTCCTCTCTTCTCAAGTTCTCCTCTCACTCCTGCAACTGCACCTAGCTCCCCACACCTCTTTTTCTCTCCTTCCACTCCCTCCAACTCTCCCACTCCTCTTTTCCTTTCCCATCTAACTCTAACTCCTTGCCCTAGCTGCTGCTGCCTACCCTCATTTTTCCCCGCTCTTCAAACAGACTCTTCCTGAATATCTACTGGTTCGCTTCACTACCACTGGCCTGCACTCTGAACTTTGCACTTTAATTTTGCATCTCTCTATTGTCCTCAGGATGCATCCTGCTATTTCCATGCCAGTGCACATATTTTGTTTAATTGTCTTTCGATGTTGTTTGCAATATGATGCTTACTGTGGTTATATTATTACCTGCTATAAAAAAATGTTTTAATTGTTTTTCATGATCCTCCTCTACCCCCTCCCCTCAGAACGCATCTGGAAATGAGCTGTTACCAGCTCAGTATGTTTTTCCTGGTGAAACTTTTTGAAATAAAATGAAATATACTAATTTGCCTTTAATATCTATGACTATGCTTTCTGGATTACTGTAGTATTGTATATCACTCCTATATTTTGCATTTTCAATCGTTTTACTATTTAGCATTCTGCATTCCCCTCTCCCCCAGTATGCACCTGGAAATGAGCTGTTAGCAGCTCAGTGTGTCTTTCCAGGTGAAACTTTTGAAATAAATAAATACATTTAATATGACTATCATTAACATAGATAATCAAGTAATAGTTTTCTTACATTCACTTTTGTGTTTACTATTAGGTGTTTTGCTGTCTGCTTTTTTTTCTGATAAGGATCGGGTGCTGCAATGGGGTGTGTGGCAGTGAGAGAGGTCTGCTGCTAATATATCTATAATATGGTAAACTGCAAAATGAACTGTATTAAAAATTGTTTTGTAAAATATACATTTATTTGCGCACGTAGGTAAATCCAGCAATGAGTGATTAGGATGTCAATAGTTCAAGACAGTGTAATACACGTGAGCCTGTCGAAGTACATGAAAACAAACGAAATCCTGTGTGGTGTTGACACCATAATTAATTCTTCATTTTGTCTAATGCCAAAATGATTTTTATGTAATGATTTTTTTTTATCTGACATTTAAAAAAGCGACAAAATAAAACTTGTCATCTTAAGAATGTTGCTTGCGCAACTCTGTGCTCTGTACTTTATTTTTGTTATCATTATTAGTATAAGTTCAATGTTTGTGGAATAGCAATAGTGAGAGATGGGGTATATAGAGCTTGTGTAACTTGTAGTACTTTTTGTGGCTTTACTCTGTTCCCACCCTTGAGTAGTAGATATGTAGGTAGGAATTTGTAGGGAATAGAAGGCCCATGGACAAGGGTGAGAAGAGCACTGGAGAAGAAGGAAGAGGAGATGGTAGTGGTCAAAAAACACTCCCTATGCAAGGGAGGTGCATTGGAGGAGGGCTTAAATGAGGTTGTGGGAGGAGCTTTTCCCCACATTGAACTTCGGGCAAGCCCTCCCATTCAATGTTTATGGAATAGCAATAGTGAGAGATGTGGTATATAGTGCTTGTGTAACTTGTAGTACTTTGTGTGGCTTTACTCTGTTCCCACCCTTGAGTAGTAGGTATGTAGGAAGTAATCTGTAGGGAATAGAAGGCCCAAAAAGATACCTCCTCCAACTCATGGAGAGTATGACCCCCTGGCACTCAGGAGAGGAACCCCGGCCCCCTCCCCCAGGTGTAGGAAACCTCTGAGAACTCATGCCAGAGGTCTGCCCATTCTCTGGGCATACTAAGTGGAGAAGGACCTAGGTTCTAGTAACCATAACTAATTTAAGGTTCTTGAGCTGCTTTGAGAAACGATGAACCATCCTTGATCCATGGATGATGCTGATTGTATGATGATCCTGAGGTTGAAGAGCAGGTCTTCTGCATGAGCCATGGAATCCAAAGTATGAAGTTAATCCAAGTGAAGGAGGGCAAAGGAAGTCCAATTTTCCAAGGTGATGAATGATGCTTGCCCCATGGAATTGCACAGGTGTAATGAGCTGAGGTAGCATGACTGGATTAATAAGGTACTAAATTGGGAATGGTGGAAATGCAATGGTACAAGATGTCAGTGGTGAATGATCCAACTTGTGAAAGGTATGAATATCAAGGTATGGTCTGGAGGCAGAGGATTGAGTAATGGATGAGGAGTCACTAAAGAAGCATCCATGAAGTAGAAAAGAGTAGAAGAGAGTCACTGAGTGCCCTGGAGATGTTGAGTTGTTCTCAGTTGGAGGATAATACAGACTGAATGATGATTGTAATGATGGAGGGTACTTCTTTTCTATAAGGATGATAGACTCCTATGTGCGGAGTAGGTCCAGTTAAAGAAGAGCTAATGTAGTATGTATTTCCAAGGTAATGAAAGATGCATGTCCAAAAAGATTGCAGAGGCACAATGAGTTGGGAGAGTATAATTTGATAGATATAAACCAGACAGTACGCTGTGGCATTTGCGATGATTTGTAGAGTTCTGGTGACAGCTCCAATTCATGTAAGGTTCGATGTTCAAAGCTGTCTGGCAGTAAGGAATCGGCTAGTAAGTGGTAAATCACTAAGTAGGCATCCCAAAGTGGAATGAGTAGAGGGGAGACTGGTTGACTGATGAGAGTAATGCCATAAGTGATTAGTAAATAAATTGAAGAAAAGTTGCAGAGCAGTCCAGATGGTACCCTAATGTATACAGGAATTGATTGGAAATTTAGTATGAGGGATGGATGGCGTCTTTGGTCACAAGGTCCATGACTTTATAAGTAAATGCTCTTCTTGTGTGCTGCCCAAAGTAAGTGTGGTTATTTGTGTGGTGTGATCGTCTAGGAGATGCACTGTGGTGGCATAGGTTGGTTAAGTGTACCGGTAATCCTGTACCAAAGTACAGAGAGAAGCTTGGAGGCAGATGTAATAAGAGTCTGTAAGATGGATTGGCAGTGAGATTGATTAGTGTAGGATATTACAGAATTGTAGTGCTACTGCTGAGTAATACTGAGTGGGAGGCAAGGCTAAGTTGGTGAAATTTGTCATGACTGTATACGAATTGTCAGTTAGAATTTAAAAGAGCCAGTTCTCAGTGATGGTCTTTTATGGCAGAAGGTAACTAAGGTAAATCGGGAAGAAAACACTGAAGGTTCTGCTGGAAGAGCTGTTAACCCAGCTTCGTGTACTAGGTGAAAAGGTGTGGATGAGTGTAGTGCGGAATAGCAAAGTCCAGGAGCAAAATGATGATTTGGATAGTGTGGAATTAGTAATCAGCTGTGAAATTCAAAAACGAGCAATGTCTATTGAGAAATAGGAGGCGAGTAACTTGGTGAATGAACTAGTGTTGGAAGACTAGGTTGAGAAGGAAAATGGACAATGTCCTTAGTTGAATGGGTTATCTTGTGATTCCCAATATCTGTAGAAGCAATGCTGGCTACTATGTCAGAGCATAGCAGAAAGATTTAAGTCCCTTCCATGTATGAGGATAGTCAGTGAAACAAGGCAGTCCGAGACGTCATAGTGGTTGAATGAACGGGATTCGGGTTGTACATCCAATAGAGATGGAGAAGATCTTCCTAATGTCCAGGCTAATGGGAGTTATTGAATGAACATGAGGAGCTGATTGGGCAGTGTAAAACTCTATGATGGCATACGAGTCTATGTGGCATGTTAGCTAAGGGTTGTTTGCTGACAGGAATACATCTACAGAGTAATGAATGAGTGATCCAATGAGTAGTAGAAGGGTACTGTTAGAATGGCCCGGAGTAGGAGTAGGAGTATGAGATGGATCATATGGAAGAGCAAATAACTGGGTAGGAGTACTGGTCAGAAATAGGGTAAAAGGACCAAAAAAGCCACAGCAAACAGTCCGAAGCCCCAAGCCTGCAAGGTGAAGATGAAAAGGTAGCCATCCAAATGGGAGGGAAGTCCAGGGTGGATCCCGAGGAACTGAATGAATAATCCAGGGAAGGCTACAGTCCAGGCGAAGCTAGGTGACATCCAGAGCAGAAAGGTACAGGACCGGGCCACCCAACGGTGAACAGCAGCAAAATGCAGGAAGACGGAAGCAAGGCATCAGATGATGATCCATGGAAGGCCAAGGAGCCAAGCAAAGCACCATGAGCAACAGGAGTCCCACATCTGACAGAAACTGGAAATGACTAGAGAAAATGATGGAAGGTGCTTGAGCAATGAAGGATGAGGTCCCAATTCTGCAAAAAAAATGAGTTCAGACTGCAGCCAGATGGGTGACCAGCAGCAAAGAAATCCATGAGGCAGTTGACCTGGAGTGAGAGAGGGACTGAACAAGCCAGCAGAATCCCAATGATGAGGAAAAGGAGGCCAAAGGGGCTAGAGAACGAAGGCCCATGGAACAGCGGGATGACTAGTGGAGTCCTTCAAAGCAGAAGGGTCCTGTGAGTGAAGGGATGTGGCAAACTGGCAGGATGGCGGCAAACAAGTCGATGAGGTCCTGGTTCCACGGTCGAAGCAGTAGGCATGGCAAAATGATCAGGACTGGATGAGGCTAGTGAATGTAGAATAATGAGAGAACTTGGTGGAAGAAGTCCTGATCCTGAATGGAAATGGCATGCCGCATTGGCGTATATGCAAACAGTGGATACAGTCCATGTCAGAGTCAGGCTCCCGGCTATGGTAGTCAGCAGAGAGGACGATGAGTCTAGGCTGCAGACAAGGCAGAATGGAGAAACAAGTCAGGCAAAGTCCTGTTCCGGAAGAGGGAAGTGGCAGCCGGGTATCAGGCTGAGAACATAGAAGATGAAGCAGTAGACTGTAGACTCAAGCAACCATGACTGACGGCAGAGGTGAATGATAGTAACTTGGGGCAGCCAGGCCTAGTTAGAATGATGAGGCTATGTGGGGCTCAGGAGTTCCATTCCCAAAGGGAAGCAGCAACTGGTATGAGTTAGAGAAGGTATGGTAACAGTCTGTAGATTGTAGACATGGCTCCCATCCCTGGTAGTCGGGGTGAGCCAACCTGCACCCGATGCTGCCAAGAAGACTTAGGGATAGAGGATGTCAAAGTGGTAAGTAGGAGGTAGTTCCATTCCTGAAAGGAAGCAGCAACTGGTATGAGGTAGAGAAGGTATGGTAACAGTCTGTAGATTGTAGACATGGCTCTCATTCCCAGTAGCCGGGACGAGCTAACCTGCACTCAATGCTGCCAAGTAGAGTTAGGGATGGAGGATGTCAAAATGGTAAGTAGGAGGTAGGTCCATTCCTGAAGGAAAGCGGCAACTGGTATGAGCTAGAGAAGATATGGTATGACTCAGTAGATTGTAGACATGGCTCCCATCCCTGGTAGTCTAGGTGAGCTAACCATCATTTGATGCTGTCAGCAGAGTTAGAGATGGAGGATGTCAGCAGGTAAGTAGCAAGAGGTAGTGGTTGAAAGGGAATCCCATTCCCGGTAGACAGGGGAAGCCTACCTTCACTCAGCACCTTAGAAAGTGTGAGTTAGGGACAGAGTCCGGAATACTGCTGGTATGGGCTGGCCAACGCACAACACTGCTGTAGAGAGAGGAAAGATGTAATGGACCAGGTATGAAACAGTAAAAGAAATAGTAGACAAACTGGTAGGCATGATAGAACTAGTGGAAGGGATGGGAAACATATAACAAGGCACATATAGTATAGACAGATGATGGAGTAAATAGGGTAGAAGCTCTAGAATGCATTGTGGGGAGGAATTTGGAAGCATCGAGCATAGGTCAGATACTGAATTGTGAATGTTTTTAGAGTTGCGTTTCTGAAGAGGGCATTCCTTTGCTGGGAAAGGATTGACTTTCAGATGTTTCAGTTCACCTGGCTGAGGAAATGTAGAGAAGATGATCGCAGGACATTAAGTTGGTATTTGTTGTTTGAATTGTTTTTGTAAATATAAGGAAAGGCAGATGAATCAGGACCCCAGAGGAGTAAGTGCTCTTGAGCATCCAGCCATAAATGAGGCAGGGAGAGAATGGTGCTGGAATGAAATTGTGAATTCCAGGTGAGCTATCATGGGCATAAATCATTTAAATGAATTGCAGGCACACACTTGGCATTCAGCAGCCTTCCCCCCACCCCCACCCCAAGGAGCGAAGCAGAGTCTCTCAACTGCATGAGGAAGCTAGGAAGTAGAGATGCAGATGCAAACTGTGTTAAAACCAGACACTTAGCGTGTGACGCTCTATGAGTTATTTAACCCCCTGGGTTACAAGTCCGTCCAGTTATGATACTGCAGAATGTATCCCTTAGATGATTGCCCATATGTCTAGCTCCTTTAAGTCATGTTGACACCTGTATTAGCATTATCAGATACAGAAAAAGCAATATTAGTGGCACTGGTTAAAGTTTGTGGGGTTTCCATGCTTGGGGAGATGTTGGGAGCTATGAGTACATGCGGTTAGGAGTTGAATGTGAAAGTACTTACAGGCAGCCAGTGACATTTGAAGGGAGAGTCCAGTTGCGGCTGAGTGGTAAGAGATGAGAGAGAGGAAGGGGAGGCAGAAGAAAAGAATCCTGGCTGGCAAGTAGTACGTTGTTGCTACGATTCCTTGAGAGCACCATTGAATTGCAAAGCATGGGGCAATGTAGCGATAGAAGAGCGAGGAAGCGCATGTAATGCTATGTGCAGGAATTCGAGGGAGTAGCACAAGAGGCAAGGGACTGGGAACTACTGAACGCTGACATGGATTGAGGCTGATGCCAGAAGGGGAAGTAGCGCTAGAGGTAGCGTGCAGGAGGGGGAAAGGAGGAGGCTCTGCAAGAGCTAGGAGGTAGAGAGAAAAAAACCCACAAGAAAATGGGAAAAAAAGAAAAAGAGAGACCCCAGGGCAAGGGATGAAGAAGGGGAGCAGAGAAGAGGTAGAGGAAAGAAAGCCAAAACGAGGGAAGTACAAGCACGAGGAGCCGGGGGACAAACCAAAGCAGCAGTGTGAATGCAAGCAGCAGCCGCACAAGCCATGCGGGGGCCCAGGGGGAAAAACACTCCCTAAGCAAGGGAGGTGCAATGGAGGAGGACTTAAACAGAGGTTGTGGGAGGAGCTATTCCCCACAGTGAACCTTGGGCAAGCCCTCCCAAAGAAGAAGAAGTCTGATGGCATTTTGTTACTGCCTCACATCAGCTTATATACTCGGGTTGAACTGCTCATTAAATAGCAGGTGAATCATATCTGGCCAAGACTGGGATGTGAGTGGGGGGGGGGGGTATCGACAGCAAATTAAAAAAAAAAATTTCAGTGCCAATTTAGGTATTACTGAGAGAGGGTAACTGGAGTGACACTTCACTCCCACTGTGGCTTCCATGCTACCAGTACCCCTGTGTAAGAACAATGTATACAATGGCAGCATGGGTGTGTGACCACGCTAGTAGGGCATCACACACACATGCACACACGCATGGACACTGCCTCTTGTTCTGACTCTGGAACCCTGGTCATATCACAGCTTTTGTCTTTATGGCTGTCAGAACTCAGCACGTTTCATATGTTTGTGCACGGTTTGCCTAACAGACCACTCCCTGTTGACTGTCCAATACATTATGCAGTAACTTTGAAAGAGGAGTAACTCATTGAAGGTGATTACTGTTGTCTGCCAAGCACTTTGAGTCAATTACTGCTCTTTGCACTTTGGGACCCCACTGTAAATAAGCCTAAGCTCAACTGGGCTATCCTTTTCTGGAAATACAGAATAAACTATTTTACTACTACTACTACTACCACATTACTGAATCCAGAGCACAGTTGAACAGCGAATGGACCACACAAACAGAGGTCCACGGAGCCTGCCAGCAGTCACTGCACAGGCTCTTCTTCCCTGCAGCACCCAAACAGCAAACAGACCACACAAGGAGGTCCACAGAGCCTGCCAGCAGTCACCGCACAGGCTTTTCTTCCCTGTGGCATCCAAACAGTGAACAGATCACACACACAGGTCCACAGAACCTGCCAGCATTCACTGCACAGGCTCTTCTTCCCTGTGGCACCCAAAGAGCAAACAGACCACACAAGGAGGTCCACAGAACCTGCCAGCATTCACTGCACAGGCACTTCTTCCCTGCGGCACCCAAACAGCAAATACGCCACACAAAGAGGTCCATGGAGCCCACCAGCAGTTACTGCACAGGTACAGAACTCTATCTGTGTTACGGAAGCCATCTAAATAGTGTACTGTGTTAGAGCTGTGATTTCTGTTGGCTGAATGTAAGTGATTGCTGTTTGTTCTCTCTTTAAACAGTGTATCAGCCCGCTGGAGCAGCCTTTTTATAAAGTACCTTAAGGTAGCATTTCCAGTGACTGTACAGCTGTAATTGGCCACTTTACCTGCTAGTGACTTGTGTGTATTATGCCTACAGTGTGATCTGCTTTTGAGGGGTAATAGTTCATTCAGCCTTTGTTTTCTGCCTCCGTCTCCTTCCCCTAAAGACTGTAGCCACCATCTTGGACCCTCACACTGTGCATGCACATCATGACCACCACTCCCCTTTCTTTTGTCTCTCCCTGTACCGCTCCTGACTATGGAGCCTTTGTTTCAAATAAGCACACACAGTCTCATATAATCCCTGTCTCCTTTATCCACAGGCTCTTCTTTCCTGTGGCACCCAACAACGAATGGACCATATGCAGAGGTCCACAGAGGTACACCAGCAGTCACTGCACAGATACAGAGCTCTACCTGTGTTAGACCATTGGCATGACACAGGTATAGAACTCTACCTGTGTTAGACCATCGGCACAACACAGGTACAGAACTCTACCTGTGTTAGCCCATCAGTGCTATGTGCCAATTGCCCACAGGTACAGAACTCTATCTGTGTTAGTTCTTTGGCACTATGCGCCAATTGCCCCATCCTGGCTCTTAATTTATAGGTCACTGATACCATGTGACCTATCATAACAGGCATAGCACTGAGTCTGCCTGGTTTGAGTACTTAGTGACCTTCTGGTGGTGAGAGATCAGAAAGCCTGTTCCATCTTGGTTCTCCTTGATCTCTCAGCAGCATTTGGTACTGAGGACCATGGGGTGTTGCTGAAATGCCTGCGGTTCGTTTGTGGACTGGAGGGGGCAGTCTTCAATTGGTTTCGATCATTCCTCAAGGGCAGGTCACAGAGGCTTGTGCCAGGAATTTATTCCTTGTCCACTCAGAGCCTGCCCTGTTGGGTACTACAGGGTTCTGTGTTTTCCCCCCATGTTGTTTACAGTGTATATGCTGCCACTGGGGAACATTATAAGGCAGCACGGGTTGAGTTTTCACTGTTATGCAGATGATTCTGAAGTGTACATGTCCTTTGTGCCTGGCCAGGAGTTTGATACAGTCTCAATGTTTAACGACTGCCTACTGGAGGTACAGAACTGGATGAGAGCCAGCTGGCTGAGGTTAAACCCGGAAAAAATGGAGGTGTTGGTTGTGAACCCTGATCTGAGGATGGCCGGGTCATGGGCAGGAAAACCCTCCAGCTTACAACCTGGAGGGAACCTGCTCAATGGCTCGGGCCAGGTGCAGAACCTTGGGGTGGTATTTGACAAAGGCCTGATCCTGAAGGCTCAGGTGTCTATCGTAGTCAAATCTGCCTTTTACCATCTAAGAAATATCACCAGAGTGAAGCATCTGGTTCCATCCGAGGATCTTTCTACCTTGGTCCACGCCTTTGTCACCACTCGTCTTGACTACTGCAACGCCCTTTACCTAGGGCTTCCAGGAGTGGATATTCACTGACTGCAGCTAGTGCAGAATGCAACAGCCCGGTTGTTAACTAGAACCCCTAAAACCAGTCGCATAACACCTGTGCTGCGTGAACTGCACTGGCTGCCTAAACAGTGGCGAATCCCTTTCAAGGTCACATTGCTGACCTATAAAGCCTTACACAATCAGGGACCCTAATATCTGCAAGTCCTCCTGTTTCCCCTACCATCCCACCTGCTCACTCTGATCCTCTGACAAGGGATTGCTAGAGGTTCCCAGGGTACGTTTGAAAATGTTTGGGGGAAGATCTTTTGTCTTTATGGCCCCTACCTTGTGGAACGCTCTACCTCGTCGGATATGAGACAACCTGACCATAGAAGGGTTTAAAAACTCCCTTAAAACAAATCTTTTTCAAAAAGCTTTTGAAGGAACTTAAGATTTTAAGATTTTCTATGCTGATTTGTAAGTGGATTGTAGTTGTATAATTTTAAGAAGTTTGTATTTGTATTATCTGTAAGTATGGTGTATGGGCACCCTGAGCTACGGAAGGGCACCTGGTATAAATAAAATTTTACTTATTATCACATGACTTGGCCAGCCAGATTCTATCACCTTACTTTCTCTGCAGCACTTTATTCCCTGTGACCACTAGGAGTCACTATTGAGCTCTTCTTAATTCCCTCACACTAGCTCAGCACCACTGCTGCACAGTTTCTAGCTGTCTCTCTACATTACCCCTCCTAGATTTCTGCTCTCCCCTCTTATGTAACCCACTAGGTATAAAACCCCTGACCTCTTACTCTTGAGGCGGGAACCTTAGCCACTGTGCCATTGCAGCAGCTACGTCTTAGTGTGTCCTGCTGACTCACTTAACTCACAGGCTACCATACCCCATAGACATCAAGTATTCCACACACACACACACACACACACACACATTTACCCTCTACTCCCCAGTAATCCTACTACCACTTAATTAAGTCCCTCTGGCCACCCATACTATTGTACCCCAGACCCTCTCTGCAACATAGTTTTCTCAGTTCCTTTTTTACATCACACTCTGCTTGTGGTGCTAACATGGGACCCCTTAACCACTTGGCCACACTTACCTTTTTTCTCTCCCTTGTATCTACCACCTGCATTAGCATCACCAACCCCAAAACCTACATCCTGCTCACATGGCTAAACAGCATACCACAGGGCACTGAAACCACAGCCACCTTACACAGGAACTCTCCTAGGTACTCGCCACTTTCTACCTGTGCAACTGGCTACCCTGTTACACTATCTTATCCTTTCCTTCAACTTCTCACCTCCACACTTTTTAACTCTATGCTGAAGAAACCCTTGGGTTCAAGACTGTGCACCCCACGTAGGTACCTCAAACTTTATTTGCATAGGATTGTCCTGCTTCTCCTTCTCCTGTCGGGTAATGTTCACCCCAACCCAGGCCCACCTAAGCCAGCTCATAGCAAAACTAGGAGCAACAGCTCACTAAAACATGCCTCCATCAGAAGCCTCTTACCCAAAATTGACGATCTGCAAGTTTTGGTTACGCAGCACAATACAGTCTTGCTTGCTATAAATGAAACATGGCTGTCCCCTAAGGTCCCCGACATCTCCATCTCAGTAGCTGGATATACCTTATTTAGGCAAGACATGTCTGGTAAAAGAGGAGGGGGATGTGTTCTCTACATAAAATACACGTTAAATAGACAAGCTTTGCCACAAATGGTCCCTGTGATCAACTCCCAAGTACTAGCTGTCAAGGTCATTCTCGGCCAGCATAGCAAATCAATCACAATACTATCTGGGTACATCCCGCCCTGTGACCAAACTACAGGTTTTAAACTCGTCTTTGAGTGTGGCATGAGGTCATACCACCGTATGCCAAAAACGCACAGCTGAAAATGCCGCAGCGAAAGAGCGCAGCACAAAAACAGAGTCAGACAGAACACGGCCTCTTCACAGCGTACCATGCCTATTGCAAACAATAGGTTCAGATAGCCGGGGCTGGCTTCTGCACCCACCACGCATGATTTCACCCCCACACACCCCCGGAACTTAAATAACAAATTCTGGGGTGGGGACAGACTTCAGGATGGGGAGAAACTCGGGAGGGGAGAAGTTTTATTTAATTTTTTTTTTATTTCTCTTTGCTCTTCTCCCTGAGTCCCTGCACTCCACTTCCTTGGGAGTCACCAAGGCATCTCATCCCCCTCTTACTTCCCGATGCTCCCCCATCAAGCCATGGTTACCCCCCAGGTGGGGACAAGGTGGGGCCCATACACCCCGAATCTTCTGTGTTCCATCAAGCCACCATGGAGGTAGAGGTTGGGAATCCATGTCAGCGCTCTGTCTCCCTGAAGTGCAGGAGGCTGATTTTCCATTTTTCCTGTGGAGTGTGACTCACTCCTGGATGGCAAGGTGCTAATACCGATGTCCTTCATGCTTCTCCCCCTCACTCAGTATGGCTAGTGCTGGTTGTACCTATGGCTTCCACCAGAAGTCAGCCAAGCACTGGGCCTTGTTCCCCCGGCCCCTCCCTTCCCAGAGTAGGTGAGCAGTCAGTAGGCACTCAAGCCTCCTCCTCCCTGGCCAGCCCTCCAGCTCCTGGGCTCATTCCTGAACCTGGGTCACCAGCGTTGTGAGTGGTAGCACTACCACTGCACTGGCAGGCCGACCTAAGTTTTATTTGTTTTTTCTTAAAACATGCCAGCAAAAGTTGCAGCAGGGGAGACCTGAACCCCAGTCCCAGGTCTCCCAACTGCACTATGTACTGGTGCCCTAGCCACTTCACCACAGCAGTGGCTCAACCAGGCACCCAGCACACAGCAGTTTCTCCCCTCCTTCCATCACTGTGCAGTGACAGGGGTAGCGGTAAATCCCTATCGCTATTCTACTCTTGTCACTGTGATTTCAAGCACTGTATGTACAGTGCGGTTAATACTGCACTGTCTTACATGCGCGATACTGACGTGGTATGCTTGACTTCCTAGCCAACCAGCCTCCTGTTGCTGAAGTGGTGGTGTTAAGGGACTTCAACACTAACTGGCTGGCCCCTGAAGCTGACCTCTTTAAGGATGCCATTGCAACCATCAATATTACCCAGCTTGTTACTGCCCCCACTAGAATCAACCACAGAACTGGTAGCAGCATGCTTCTAGACCATATCCTTACCACCCCCCAGAAAGAATTACCAATACAGAGGTTTTGCCAGACTCACTGAGTGATCACTCCCCAGTCATCTGCTGCTGGTCTAACAATGCCCCTAAGGCACCAGCTAAAGTCATATTTCAACGTGTACTAAAAAAAGGGCAACTTAAGCACCTCCAACACTACCTAGCACAATTTGACTGGTCTCCTATGGACATAGCCCGCAGTGTAGATACTGCCCTCGACTACTTCATCAACCAATTTAACAAGGCATGTGGTATATTTGCTCCTCTTTTGTAAACATAGGTCTAAGTGTGAAGCAAACCCTTGGATCTCCTCTGCCCTAATAAAAATGATGCATGACAGGGATAATCTCTGGCACTGTGCGCTTGCCTCGGGGAGGCAAGTAGACATACAGTGGTACAAGGCAGCAAGAAACTCTTGTACCCGGGAAATTCAATGGGCTGAAACAGAACATTTCAAGTGGGAAATCTCAAACACCTGGGGAAACAGGAAGCACCTTTGGGAAAACATTAAGGACCTTACTGGGAAGCCCTCCAAAACACCCCCTAATATGATTAATGTGAATGGTGTTCTTTTACAGAACTCTACACAAATAGCAGACACACTCAATAATGCCTTCACAGACCTCAGTGGCATATTACCCTGAATTTTTTCAATGAGCCTGACAGTCTAATCAATGCCTTTGATCCTCCCCTCAAGAGCCCTTCCCCCTTTTATTTCAAGTGAGTCACCATAAATGAAGCCAAGAAATACTTCCTAAGTGTACTTGGCAAATCCAGGTTTTGCAGCGACACCATAGACCTCAAGCTCCTTAATCTCACCCTTGACACTGTTCTCAAGCCCCTTACCACACTACTCAATCTCTCTCTCTCTCATGAAGCAGTTCCCACAAAGCTGGAAAGCAACAATTGTCATGCCAGTTCACAACAGTGGAGACAGTTCACAGCCCTTAAACTATTGTCCTATTTCTATCTCCCCCCCCCCCAAAGCTCTAGAGCATATAGTCACCGATCAACTGACCGAATACCTGACTGAGTACAACATTTCATGCCCTGAGCAGCATGGCTACAGGAAAGTGCACAGCATGACCACTGCCCTGCTGGAATATACGGACTTCTTGCATAGCGCACTTGACCGGGGTCAACTGGTGGGGTCAGTTAACACTGACCTCACCAAGGCCTTCGACACTGTAAACCATTCATTCCTACTACACTCGCTCTGGACCGCCGGTCTCTCCAAAGAGGTCACCAGCTGATTCAAAAGATGCCTTGTGGGCAGGACGCAGCAAGTCACCATTAGTGAAACCCTTTCCCACTGCCGCCCGGCAAGCTCCGGAGTCCCCCAAGGCTCCAGTCTTGGGTCCCTACTGTTCAGTCTTTTCCTCAATAAACTCCCAAAAGCTTGCCCCAATAACATCATACTCTATTCTACTTGTTGGTTAATTAGGATCTGCAGCTTATCTGTTAGGTAGGAAAATGGGCAGACTAGGTGGGCCAAGCGGTCCTTATCTGCTGTCAGATTCTATGTTTCTATGTTACGCAGATGATGCTGTCCTTTTCTCCTCACAGGCTGACCCCACTTTGCTCACCAGAGATCTTCAAGCAGGATTCGAGGCAGTAGAGTGCTGATTCGAACATCAAAAATTACTTATGAACTATAAAAAAACAAAGGTTATGCCTTTCTCTAAGCAGCACAACAGAAACAAACCAGCATTCTTAACTATTATGAACAACCAAAACCTACCCCTCGAACAAGTCCAAGATTTCAAGTATCTTGGCATACCTCTCAGTAGTACTCTATCCTACTCCATACACATAAACCAAATATCTAGAGCTATAAACTGAAGAATTGGCATTCTGTATAGGCACTGGCACTGCCTTACCTCTGAGGTGCTCAGACTGTCACCACCTCAGTTGTTTCCATCATTGACTATGGTGCACCTCACTACACTCAGTAGTTGTGATTGCCCTCCCTAAGTTATGTTGTAAATGTATTTGATTGTGCAATTTGTACAGTATTTATTGTTTGCATGTATTTAATGTTTCTTGTATTTTTGTAAACCTCAACTTGTCGCCTGTGAAAACAGGCATTTTGCTCATCAGGCCTACAAGAATAAAAAATAAATGAAATGGTTTGACAGTCTACGGAGCAGCCACTGATACTACGCTAAAAAGAATCACTGTGGCTCTGAACAAGGCATGCCGGCTTGTATCTGGTGCCCACAGGCATACCCATACTTGCAACCTTTATGAGCAAACTAACTAGTTGAACCTCAAATGTGGGGTCTCTTACCAGACATGTCTTTTCACAAAAAAAAAATCAGCCTTGGCCTAACTCCCTCCCCAGCTGCCCTGACTCTTCTTTTGCTGTCCCAAAACATGCAGTTCTCACAGTATATCATCGACTAACTACCCTGTCCTTTTTTGCCAGACTGATCAGGGGCAGTGAGCTTTCCAATTTAGAGCCCCTTCATGGCTTAACGGGCTCCCCTCAGAAATTAACGCCACCTCCCCCCTTAGCTCCTTTAAATTTAGATTGCATCAGCACCTCACTGCTCTCAGTAGTTGTGACTGTCCTTCCTAAGTTTTGTCCCTGTTACTGTGCATTTCTAGTCCTCAATGAAAGCCCATTAATTTGTTGTAGTACCTTTTTTTCTTAATATCCTTCCTAATTTCCCTGTTTTACCTCTCCACTTTCCCTCACCACCGCTAGACACCTCTTCTCCCTTAAATTCCACTCCAGCTTAGCACTTGGCTGTCAAAGTCACCTATTTGCTTGCTTTACCCCTTCCCCCTTCTTATTTTCTGGCACTTTCCCTTTCTCTAAATTCTCCTCTACCTGAGAACTTGGCTGATAAAGTTAGCTTATTGACTGCTTTATATTGTTTCTGTAAGATAATGTATCGCATGTAATGTCTTGCAATTTGTAGTTGATGTCCCATGAAACCTATTCTGCCTTTTCATGTTATTAAACCTTGTTTTATACTTCTGCCTTATTATGTTGATGTGAAACCTTTGTAAAAGAACCCTTGGTTCAAAGCTATTGCAATCCTAGCAAGTGAATAAAAATTAAAAATTAAATAAAAAATAAATAATTGCCCAATTCAGTGGTGATACTTTTTTATATGAAATAGAAAATCTAAAATACTAGATTTCAGCTGCAATAAATATAGTAACATACACACATGCATAATGGGCTTATAGAGCACAGGGAATAAAAATCATCGAAAATAAAAACTAATGTGTCAAGTTTTTCTGGGTAATGTATGTGTGTTATGATTATGATGAATAAAACAAAATCAAACATGCTCATTTTTTTTATTATATTGAATTTGACATATGGCAGCTGTAGTGTCTGATTCAAATTAATTTCTGGTTTCCCCATCTGAAAAGTGAGCAAGCATGTTAACACTAATACTGTACAACAATTTTGTAAATAAGTGTAATAAATAAAAGTGTAATGTCACGCTCTCAGTCAAAACTGAAAGCAGTGATGGTAGTCATTTATGAATTGGTGCATTAACTTTGTTAAATTGCACACATCCCACAAGTCTGTTACCAACTCGATATACAGACATAACCAGCATAATTAACAGTGTGTAAGAAATATTTATTACAGTATATCCCAAATTCTGATCTAAGACAATCGAAGTATAACTTTTCCACATACTGTCTATAGCAACACAAACTAGCACTGATTAAGAACAGGACTACTCTTGTTCCAGTTTAACCTGGGCAACTTAAAAGCCATAAAATGAGGGGGACATTAGTATAAGAACATGCACGCCTGTATCACATAATAAATTAGCTTGCTTATTGGACAAAGAGCATTCAGAATTACAAAACATTGCTATTAAATAGAAATAATTTATTAATTTTAAAACATGAACTAATGTATACTTGCTAAGACATAACACAGTTCTCTTCTACTCCCACCAAGGCAACTGGTGCTGATGAAAAAGAAGGCATGGAAGCCGTACACATATAATAGTGCAAAGACAAAACCAAATAGCAAAAAAGGCAACTGCGTAATATATCTCCGTGGCAGTTCAAATCCACGAGTGATCTCATTAAAATGGAGTGGTGTGCATAATGCTCAAACTACCAACATAAAATCAGGCATAATTTTTTACACACTGAAAAAGGGACTGTCTTGTCTCAGTGGGCTTACCCAGTTACCAAAATTCAGTAAATAAAAATAAATAATTCTGATACCCTACAAAGTAGTAAACATTATGTACAGACAAACAAATGTTGACAATGTGATTGGATGCAAAAAAGTCACAAAAATATAAAAACAAAATTATTGCTAGTAACTATGCTGCTTATCAGTACGTAAATACAGGATGAAAATGACTTGGTCACACACTAACTACAGTATACATATATGCAATATTTCAATATGATAGTAAATCATATGATCTAAATTAATATTTGTTCATGCCCACAACATAATTGTATGGTGCCAAGGCAGAAGTGAAGGTAACCAGAAATGTTTGAAATTTGAAGTCTATATCTGCACTTACTACAAAGAGGAGATGCCATGACTATGAAACATCACATTACTCCATGTCAAACACTTCAAAGTTTCCATCAGCATTTCATCTGCACATATCATGGACCAAGATATTTATCAGAAACTAGGCAATCTTACGCCCAGGCTTGGAAACCAGGATGGCCACGAGCAGCTACTATGCAGTGGTTGTAGGGCTCAGTTAATCATACAATACGCACTACCATGAAGTTTGCAAAGGAACATGACCTGCTATGGCAGTGCCTTGAGACAATGGAAAATCAAGCAAGAGCGTACAATATTCTAACACCTCCCCCCAAACACACACACACACACACATATAAATAATATAGGAGGAAATATGACAGAGTGCAGCAGTGGCTGGCATTAATCCGTATTTTCTATTACATACAGCTGTTATAGGTTGTTTGGAGTTTACCATCAACATTCTGAACAATAATAACATATCTGCATTTTGTTTAGAACAGTCTCAATAATTATTCCCTAGGGTGTATAAGGTTGGACCAAAGATAGTGTGGCACTTCCTTGTTGCAGGAGGAAGTGTAAAAATCAGAGATGCATTTTGAAATGTAGCAAATAGTCTGAATAGTTGGAACTGTACAGTATTTTACACCCCCACCTTCTCTACCTTTGATGCCCCCCCACACACACACACACACGCACACCGGATGCTCCTCCTTTAAATATCTTGGCATACAGTATTTTACAGTTGTTAATAACTGTAACAGGTAATAAAAGAAATCCGTATAAACCTAAGGTGATGCAGTCCCTGTTATGAAACAGGGTACTGTCGTAATTACTGTACATGGCTCTGGGTCTCCCTTTAGAGTTTGTTTGTGCCAGTCAACTGAATACCGTGAGTGGCTTAAATTAGGTAGCTATCGTTATACAAAATTGCTCTTGCACATGCAGTGGCAGGCATACGTTGGGGGGGAGGGGAGGCACTTCAGAGGATTCAACACTATAAAACCAGTTCAAATACTTAAAGCAGCAGTTCATGAATCTTGTGAAAATTTTGACTTATACTTTTTTATGCTATCTTAGATTGCCACTTACCTCCTGACTTGTATGATACCCATCTTTCCAAAATTTGAGTCTGCTTTAGTACTTTTTCAGGTTTGAAATAATAAAAGAAGCGCTCCTTTTAATATGGCTCAGACCAGGTCTTCATCAGTATCCTCAGCTGTTTTTGTCCAACAGTTGTTTAAATAGCACTTCTATTGTGACTACAATGAACTAGCATGCAGCAGGCAGTGTTCCCTGACATTATGGAACAACAGGGTGTTCAAAAACAGCTGCAAATACTGATAAAAATTAGGTCTGAGCCATATTACTACCTCTCTAGTCCCTGCCACTCTAGCCTACTCCTCTTCCCTTCCCGCTAACTCTCTCCCTTTATACATTTATAGCACTATGCTCATATCCACTTGTTGTAGCACCCAGTCCTTGTAGCATCTATGTCTGGGTAAAACTCAATATGTCTATATACCAATTGTACATGGAACTGATGATGCTTCGCTGATGTCTTGCATTTACCTGTCTGTACACTGTACTGCTCTGTAATACTTGTACTGCTATGTAATATGTGACCCCGGGTCAACCCTGAAAAAAGGATTGTAATTGTCTCAGTGGTCTTACCTAGTCAACAAAATTCAAATAAATAAAAATATTAAAAGGAGCGTTCCTTTTAATATTTCAAATGTGAAAAAAGTACTAAAGCCGACTCAAATTGTGGAAAGAAGGGTATCATACAAGTCAGGAGGTAAGTGTCAATCTAAATTGGCATAAAAAGTATAGATCAAAATTTTCCCCGGATTGATACAAAGCTGCTCATTAAATTGGTCTGAGAATCTTTGAACTCATTAAAGGAGAAATATTATGGCACATATTATAGCTGTTGCATTTACTGTATTACATCAGACATTCAAGAGTTAGTTAACGATTTCATGTATCATTACCGATTCACATAACATCGCAATATAGCTATTCAATATGGCGTGACAGTGAGTGAAACATAATGTCTTGCAAACATATTGACAAACTGCTAGTGAACTGTATATTGTATCAGGAACAGCAAGGCAATTCATTGTTGCAAATAGTTCTCTTTGATGTTTGAAACAGTGAAACATTTTTAGATAGCAAGTTGAAAATCACAGATAATAAATATATTGTTGCAAAGTGATCTCTTCTCAAAGGGAACCTCTTGCTACAATGTATTACCTTTCTTTGTAACATGGCAAAAAGAAAGGAAGGACAATGAAGGAAGACAATGGGTTGAACTGCATCAGGTGGTACAAGAGCAACACAGCATTATGGCACGATAATGCTGTGCTGCTAGTGAACTACTAAAAGGAGCCATGGAGGAGAAAAGAGCAGTGTGGCAAAAGCGGACAGGTAGAATATGTACCATAGGTTGTGTATCCCACCTAGGCAAATAGTGATAGTACTCAGTGATTCTCACATAGATGTGGAAGGTGGTGTACCAGAAGAAAATGTGCCCCCACAGCAGACAGAAACAAATCTGGTCACTGTGAGCAAGTGTACGAAGTAGCAGCAGTACTCGCAACGCACAGAAATAGGTAGCATAACTGCTGCACATGTCAATGATTAGGGTGTTGAAAGTGTGGAGGAATGAAACCAACAGGAAGCTAATAGAAATGACATAGTAAGAAGAAAAGAAGAGCATGAGAAACACCTGGACGCCAAGCAGGCATAGGAGAAAGATGAACCAGATACGTTGGCGCGCTGTTGGAGAGGAAGGAACTGGACATGCCCATGAACTGAAGCCTGTCAGGGTCACGGAACCATCAGCTTTATTTAGCATTCCGCAGTGAGTACCAGCCAAAAGAAGAAATACATCTGGCAATGGACATGTGTATTAACCAGACTGTAAGTGCAAATGACGCAAAATGTAAAGTACAGTAATGGCTGTGAAGAAGCATAGAAACGTTGGGGAGGTGCAATGCAAATCATGCACAGAAGCAGAATGCGAAAGAAGAAAAGTCGCATTCCGCAGTCCTCCTGAGCAGCGTGCAAGAGCAACAACCATGGCGAAGTTGAAAAAAGTAATACCTTTAATTAAATTAGACAGTAATGTTCTTCCATGCAAAAGTTTTAAAGGCACACACCAGTATGTGAGAAAGTGTCCGGTGCATGTGTCAAAAGTGCACCACAGTTTTGTTTGTACCTGAAATACAGTGACTAAAGGATTTATGAGGAAAGGACACAATGATTTCTGACACTCGTAATTATGCACAGAGCATGTTACAAGCGCATTAATCCACTCCAATGTAGCATCTAATGGGGAGTTAATGCATGGTTGGTCTGTTGTAGGCACTTGGCCTGCGGCTCAGGCCCCAACGGCCCCAACCATGCATTAACTCCCCATTAGATGCCACCTTCATTGTGGATTAATGCTTACGTGACTGATACAATATATAGGATAATGCAGGCCAACTGTAATATAGTAAAACAATGATTGTATTAAAAGAACTGCATTACAGACTGCATCAGCAGTTTACTCTGTCAGCATTTTCTGTTATGATAAGCTGTTAAGACTATGTCACAAGCAGTCACTAGAGAGTAGTAAGGAATAAAAAATGATCAAATAGACTGCAAACCCTTTTTGTAATGCTAGAGATGCTTACATAGATTTCAAGTTCTTGGGACTTGTTTCCCACATGTACCTTGTGCTAGACTGTCATATGTTAGAATATTTTTATTTTTTGGACATTCCTATATTGTCCCTCTCTTTTTTGTCATTTTTTTACATTTTTGTACATATTAAATTAGACATGTTTTCAGTTGAATACTTTAATATTAATGGAGTTTTCAAACAAATAGCAATATCCTCATTCCCCTCTTACTCATTCATTATCATATTTTTTAAGATTTCCAATATTATCTCTGCTCTTGCCCACTTGATTCCTTATGCTAAACTGTGATAATTGATTGATTAATGCATGTCATATTCCATTTATCTATTTGCAGTATTTGTTGTTTTTTCTTCTTCACAGTTCTGTGCTCTTCCCCTGTCCCCCTTTTTTCAGAGTCTGGTGAGTCATTAGTGACAATTAAATTTATTAATATATTAGTCTCGGCAAGAACATTTGGGCCACATATATACACACCATTCTCTGCTTCAGATATCTGTGACATCATTTAAACTACCATTTTATCATCATCCTTTTCTTGAATATTATTGTTCCAATATTCACCTTAATACTGACTGTACAAAGAGTGTTTTTTGCACTGCTGTTTTATGAGAAATATTTAATTCCAAACTATTATTCTTGAAATCACAATTTTAATGGCATTGCAAAGTGATCACTAGACCACAGTGGTGACTCTACACCACAGCATGTGCCCTGGTGAACAAATGCTGTGCCCTGGTTGGTTCCCCATATGGTGGAGAGCATTCCCCATGGTAACAATATATCAGTGCCCTGGCTCCCATCTGTTGTGCCCCAGCTGTGCCCTAGTAACCAATCATGGCTAGAGCCACTACTGCTATACTATATAATAAATAATATAATAATATATAACACAATGTAATATGTATTCTGCACTTATCTGTTGTGTGATAGCCATGATTTATGAAGTACTGATTCTCTGACACTTAATGCAACCTGCAGATTGTTTACTTCCTCTCCCTCCCTCTCTTTTACCCCATTATATTCTGCACCTCATCAAGGAATTAGGCTGCAACACTTACCTATGTCTCTGAGAACATCAGCTATATGATTTTATATTATGTATTTGGTTGTGTGGTTAATGCGGCATAAACATATTTCCTTTTTTCTTATTTTCTAAATGATACAGAGGAATGCGGTGTGTGTGTGTGTGTGTGTGTGTGTGTGTGTGTGTGTGTATGTTGGTGGGAGGGCAGTTGGTCTAAAAAAACTGCTGCATTAAACAAGAAAATGTATTCAAACAAGAAACAGGAAAAAAGAGGAAAACCTACCAAGTACAATTTGTTGGTGGTGCATGGTTACATGAAAGAAAAAAGTTACTTTCTAGTGTCCATCACTATTTATTTACCAAACTTCAATAGGAAAATGTATTATTCACATGGATTAGATTTTTACTATGCCATTAATACGTTCCAAAATGATAAAAGCACTGCAGTTTATGCCTCGCTGCAGTCAAGAGTTAACAGTTTTATTTCTACAAGGTTTTGTGCAGCAGAATTAATGCTTAAATGGCATCCACGTTCTGAACCCACAAGATCTATTTGTCCTTCATTAATTTTAGGGTACAACCTAGCTTGCATATCAACATTTGTAAATATGTATTTTCTGTTTTCCAAAAGGACATAGAGATGTGCAAGTTGCATAAGTAAGTCAGTAGTTCCTAATTCAGAAAATCCCAAGTTTCAAGGCAAGTCATTTCTTTATGTGCCTCAAATGTTTCCCTGGTAAGATCAGAGCAGACATGTATTTTATCCTTGTTAAGTACCAGACTCTTTGAATTCCCAACTGCAAGCCAAATAGAATCTCGAATTGGCCTGTCGACAACCAATGCAGCTACAGCTGAGCCAGCCACGATGTGATGCAGTAACCGACAGTAAGTGATGTCGCAAAATATTGCATGACAGAAAGACTCAATTACCACTGAATTACATTGCTCCCTGCAGTGTATTGCAGCATATTATGATATACTGCAGCATTACTGCATTGCATCCTGGCTGGTGCCGCTTAGTAGTTCATAGGGTCATCAGGCTCTTATAAGCAGGTTTAGGATTGACTGACGACCAAGTAGTTCATGGTGCCTGTGCAACTGTATACTTTGGTTTACACTCTCTTTGTCTCTGTGAAGGGGTTGACCACCCTGCTGGTGTGTCATAAGGACACTGAAACCCTGATGAAAGGGTTCCAACCCCACAAGATGTCACAGGGACAGGGTCTTGACTCCCAGGACCAAAGGTACCTTAGAAAAGAAGGCTCAAAAGCACAACAAAAGACAGACAAGCACATTCTTCTCAAGGAGAGGAGAGATGAAGTGAGACAGAGAACCATACCAGGAGGCCACCGACCAATTCCAACTCTGCTGCAGAAACTACCTAATGTTTTGTGACCTTCAGTGCAGAGGAGAAAAGAGGGGAAAAAACTACAATGGAGGAAACCTCTCGGGGTCCAAGGTCTTGCTTGCCTTAGCTCAGCTACTGCAATTTAGAAACCCAATTCAGGGGAAGTATTTTGGAAGAAGGGCTCTCGCTCTATCCCTCTAATGGGAAAGCTGTATGGGTGCTGCAAGACAATCTCTGCAACTACAGGAGGTTCCCCATGAGGAAGGCCCATGCACCCCCCCAATGCAGGAAGGAGGAGAGCAACCACCAGTGAAAGGCACTCATCTGGCCCCTGGTGCAGGGGAGGTGTAAGGAGAAATCCAAACCCTTGAGGGGCAAGGCACAGAGTTGAGTCCTTGATGGGCAGAGAATTTAAGTTGTCGGACAATCTTCACCCTTGAGGGGCAGAGGAAGTGAAGTAGGTGGTGATTAGATAAACCTTACATAGCCATAGGAAGGAATAGCTTTCGAAGGTGTTGTGGACATGGCCTGCACAGCCAAAGGAGCCCCCAAGGACCCCACCCTCTAGTTGCTGAAGTCTTAAATGCTACATCAAGAGGTGCTGCTGAGTCAATCTCCATGGCTAAAGATCCTCCTGGAGCACAGGACATTCTCACCCAAAAGGGCAGAAAAAGAAGGACCCTGCCTAAGTTGAGGGCCCCCCCCCAAGATGCAGATTGCACAGGAGTGGAGTGAGATCATCAACATAGAGGGCAGGGGAGCCCTTAAGCCATTATATGATCATGACTGCCATAAGTCGGAGTGCAGGAGTAGCGGGAGGCTGATGGCGAAGCCTGACAGCCAGCGAGTACAAGGCAGAAATGAAACCTGGCAAGGCTGAAGGACTGACTGGATGCATGGCATGCTGAATGAAAAGTGGAATGAGAATGATTGATATGTGCCTGGGAAAGAATGGGGGGTGCATGCCAATCACTTCTGGAAGGGAAGGTGCTAGCCAGAGGCCAACATCAAAACAGAAAGAGCTGAACAAAATTCAGAAGCTGGCTGAGTAGTGAGTTACTGTTTGAGACTATGGGTCAGATTCTAGAAGAGTTACGCCTGGCATAACAGCAGTTGCGCCAAGTAGAATGGCATATGTAGAAACTTACGCCAGCAGTTGTGACACACACGATTCTACAATGTGGCCTGCGACATGGCACAGGCCACTTGTGGCAAACAGCAGTTACACAGGCAGTTGTGCCATAGACCCCCTGTGCCATGGTGCTAGGGGGTTTACGGCAGCAGTTGCGCCCCATTCTAGAAGGGCATCCACAAAGTCGCCACCATCGGGATTCTACAAGAACCCCTAGAGGAAAACCGGCAACGTAAGATACACCTGCATTTAGCTGGTGTAACCTACAGTCTCCTCCGAGGGTCCTGTAGACTCGGGCTATTTGCCCTCCTCCCCATACCCTGACCTCCTCTGTAGGTGCCCCAATGGGCATCGCACACCCCGCCCCACCCCATTGGGTACATGCCCCCCCATACCCCCACACAGTAACCGCACCACAGCAGGCCATCCCCTGCCTCTGATTCCCTGTGGCAACCATGCCCGCCGTCTCATCCTCCCATCCCCCGTAACACCTGTTGGCACAAGCCCCGCAGGGTGGCGCTGCCATCCCCCCACCTGTGCCTCGATCCTCAAGTCGCCAGCCAGAAATGCAGCATATTACTTTCCCTGGTACTAGTGGCCCCCGATCATTATAAATTAAATAACGATCCTTATATCCCTGTAGACTAGCACCCCAGTCATCATACAATAAATAACGTTCTCCAAATCCCTGGCAGTCTAGTGGTCCACTCGAACATCATACAATAAATAAAGATCTGCACATCCCTGGTAGTCTAGTGGCCCCCCACCAAGCTGTGCCAGTCCACCCAACACCCCCCCCACCGTCCCCAGCTGGCGACTGGGATAGCCCACCTCTCACCTCCACAGCCAGCCACCGACTGTGTTCCATATGAAAGCTTACTGTAAAGATGCACTCAGAAATTATTTTCTGAGCACGTCTTTACAGTAAGCACTCATAAGGAATGCAGTCAGCGGCTGGCCATGGAGGTGAGATGTGGGCTGTGCCAGTCGCCGGCTGAGGACAGGTGGCGGGGTGCTGGTGGACAGGCATGGCTGGTGGAGGGTTGGGGGGCAACTAGACTACCAGGGATTTGGAGATCTTTAATTATTTTATGATGCTCGGGGGCCACTAGACTACCAGGAATGTGGAGATAGTTATGTATTATATGATGATTGAGAGGGCCACTAGACTACCAGGGAGTTGGAGATCTATATTTATATTATGGTGACTTGGGGCGTCAGACTACCAGAGATTTGGGGATAGATATATATATATATTTTATAATGATCGGGGGGGGCCACTAGCCTGCCAGGGATTTGGAGACCTTTATGTATTCTATGTTGATCGGGGAGGCACTAGACTACCAGGGCAATGGTGGTATGTTTATATGTGACATTGATTGGGGGGTACTAGACTACCAGGCATTTGCGGCTGGCAACTCGGGTTGGAGCATGGGTGGGGGGGTTGAATGCACCGCCATGCAAGGCATTTAGCAACGGGTGATTCAGCGGATGGGGGTGTGGGCAGCTCTGCGGGGCACCTCTTGCTTGCTGGGCGGGGGGTGGACTTATGCCCTGTGGCAGCAGGTTACGGCATGCTGGCCAGGTACGCCTGCTGTGCGGCGGTACCTTGCCGCATGGCACAAGTCACAGGGCTTTGCTGCGGAGATCCTGCCCCTTCTAGAACAGGGTGCAGGGTCAATGCTGCAGTTGCTGGTTGCACAAGTTGCATTCGGCAGCAGCTTGCGCCACCCTTCTAGAATCAGGCCCCATGATGGTAGGAGAGGTCGACAGTTGAACGAGGCTAGCTAGACTGTCAACTGAGTTGGTATGCGACTATTACTGAGGCAGAAGGACTTTTGAAACTGACAGATTAGAGAAATGATGATAGATGCACACCAACTAATCACTCACGATAAGGACACAGAATGTAGTGATTGGTATTGTAATTCCAAAGGAAGGAAGCTGCCATAGCTGAAATGCAGAACATGAATGGGGTGGTGTCATTACTTAATTTCTCAGGAGTCCAGACTGAGAGCATGGAAGTGGCTGGAGGCTTCCCAGCAATAGGACCCAGTGACAGGCACAAGCTAAGATGCCGCATAGAATGAGGACTGTAGGACCCTGGGTTAGCTGCCTGCAACAAGTTGCTGAAGGCTAGCTCCCAGCTTGCTGCCCCCACTAGACAATCCAGCTGTTTGCCTCACAATTCCAAGAAAGATACACTGAGCTGGAAGCCACATCCAGTGACACACAGGCAGCTCCAGACATGCCCTGGGGTGGAGAGAAATGAGGGTGAAGAGACCAGGCCCTGGGAGGGAAGGAGGACTGATGAGCACATGGTGGCCAGGGAGCAACCTGCTGGGTGAGCCAGAACCCAAAAACAGCACCCACGGAGGACAAATATTTTTTATTTTATTTATTTTTATTTAAACTTTGATGACTGGGAAAGGCATACTGAGCTGAGGCTCATTTCCAGGTGTGACCCGGGTACAGTTTGTACATAGAGTAACAATAGATGTGGAAATACAGACAGGTTGCACAGACATTTAACAAAGAGTACAATACATTGTCGATGGAGATACAGTTGATCAGTGTGAAGAGTGAGAGAGAGGAAGTGAGGTCTGCTTGGAGTTGGCGGCTATGGTGAGTGAGTAGAGACTGTGTGGCATCTCTGCTGCATACTGGGACAATTAGAGCAGTTAGGACAGTGCGGGTAGGGTAGAAGCCTGAGGAGCTGAGTAAAGGCAGGACTAGAGGGGGTCAGGTGAAGGTTAGAGGTCAGAGAATTCCAGAGATGGGGGAGGTGGTACGCACAGTTAGGACAGTGCGGGTAGGGTAGAAGCCTGAAGAGCTGAGTAAAGGCAGGACTAGAGGGGGCCAGGTGAAGGTTAGAGGGCAGAGAATTCCAGAGATGGGGGAGGTGGTATGAGAAGACAACTTGACCAGAAAGAGTGCAGAGGCAGGGGAGGTGGAAAATGTGAGGAGGCGAAGAGGGGAGGTAGTTGAGGTGAGGTGGGAAGTGAGGTGGGGGGGAGGAAACCAAGCCACAATTTGGCTAAGAAGGAGGTGCTGTGGATGGTTCTCCTGTGGGAGAGTGGGGCCAGAGAGAGTGGAGCGTAGAGCAGGCAGTGGTGAGCGAGTGGGGGGGGGAGGCGGCAGTGAATCAGCAGAAAGAGTTTAGAAGGATGTCAAGTCTGGAGAGGGAGGAGGACGGGGCCATGCCATAGACAATGTCTGCATAGTCTATAACTGGCGAGATTGATTTATGTACAACTCACAACAGGTGGGGATTGGTAGGCAGGATTTGTGGCAATAGAGGACAGCGAGTTTGGGCCGGAGTTTAGTGCAGATTGCCTCAATGTGAGTGGAGAACCTGAGGTGGCTGTCCAGCCATATACCCAGGTATTTGAAGGCTGAGACTCGCTCTAGAGGTGAGCTGTCCATAGTGGTGAGCGCTGTGGGGGCTGGGAAGGTAGCCAGCTTCTGTTTGGAGCCAACAAACATAGTGACCTTTTTTTTTTTTTTGCATTAAGAGTTAGCAGGTTCTCAAGGAGCCAGGATTGGACTCTACTGAAGTCGTTCTGAAGAATGGGGAAGGACACTGTCATAGGAGGTGCCCGAGGCAAAGATGATGCTATCATCTGTGTAGAGATGTACACTGGAGGAGAGACAAGCAGAGGGAAGGTCATTTATGAAGAGAGAGAGAGAAGAGGATGGGGCCAAGAATAGATCCTTGGGGAATGCCAGTTTCAATAGGGAGAGGAGAGGAGAGAGAGAGAGAGAGGAGAGGAGAGGAGAGAGAGAGGAGAGGAGTGGAGAGAGAGTGTCACCTATTTGGACTGATAGTTGTCTATTGTGAAGGCATGAGTGGTAGCAGGCCATGAATGAGGAAGGCAAGATGCCTAAAGGCAGCCACTGGATGACCAAGGTAGATGAAGGAAGGGTAAGCCTCCACATGGCAGTACAACAAAAATTCTGCTCATCCAATGGACATTTGGACATGCGCAGTTTTGTACCATGTGGAGGGATGAGTAGTGTGTGTAGCCCACTGCCCCTTAAAACTACAGGCAAAGTCTGAGAATGCCATTAATTGCTGCATGTCTGGTTTTCTGACCTAGTGGGGGAAAAAGAGGTAGTACTAAGGGAGTTACTACTTACAGTCTTTTCTGGGAGCATACTGTAAAAGCTCATTCAGTAGCACAAAACATCAGCAATGGTTGATAGCGTCTTTTACAAACAGCAATGAAGACCATACATCAGACCATTTATCACAAAAAAGCCTTATGTTTCTCTCACTAAATTCAGTAATCATTCAATCTTAGCATTTAAGGCAGTAACATCATGTGTACTTTCAAGTATTGGTGGTACACAAGTTGGGTTGCAGCTGCAAAACTTCAGACTCCTGTTTTTTCCATTCTCTCCGTAAGCATATGAATAGATGAAGAAGAACCAGACACCACACTGTCTTTTTTTATGTCAGTCACATATTTCTCTTGGGCCGATTGAAAGTCCTGTACTACTCCAAAAGAGCCTCCATGGTGTAATCAGAGAAAGCCATCTTCTTTCCACTTTTTTTGTTTCTTAAACCAGCGTCCATTGGACAGCACAAGAGACACTTTTCTTAAATGAATATTGCTTCTGAGGCAGCAGATGACATAACCCCACCCTCCACTGTGTCTTATTGGTTAATGCTTTCTGACGGACAGTAACTGAGGTTGCCCGTCTCTTGCTGCCGATTGGTTACACATGTTGCTGCCTCAGAGGCAGACCACTTAATCCCAGCCTCTGCTGTGTCTCATTGGTTAATACCTTCTGAAGGCAGTAACTGAGGTTGCTGCCTGTTGTTGCTGACTGGTTATTCATCTGGTCTCTAAATGGACCTCACACATGTTTTTTCTTGTTCTGACCAGGTGGTTCTAATTAGCCACTGATTGGTTGACATACAGAAAGCGCCTTTCTTTAAGACATGTTTTTTGAAATGAAAGTTGTCTCCAAGGCAGATCTGCCTCCGAGGCAGGAATACACAGGGCTGCCTACCAGGCAGAGCTTTAACCTCTATAAGCTAAGGACCTGAGCTCCATTGCTGTGCCAGCTTGGTGGTATAATGGAAAGATCTACAGCCTGATAAACAAGAGGCTGAGAGTTTGAATCCACACAATGTCCCTTCAGTTCCCTTTTGTCCGAATTTCATTTGAGTGGTGATTCATGGCAGCATGGTGTTAGAATAGTAAGTATATAAGAAAACGGACATACTGTAGCTGTGAGAAAGAATAATAGCAATAATAAAATGTTGCAATGGAGGCAGATCTGCAACACTTTTTTTTAAATGAATATTGCAAGAGGCACAGATAAGTCCCTTTTCTTACATACTTGTAATCATTATTCAATGAGGCAATATTTGTTTAAGAAAAGTGTTGCAGATCTGCCGCCATTGAAAAACTTTATTGTTGCAAATATTCTTTCTCACAGCTACAGTAAGTCCCTCTTCTTATATACTTACTATTCTAACACCATGCTGCCATATGGATCACCACTCAAATGAAATTCTGACAAAAGAGAACTGAAGGGACATTGTGTGGCTTCAAACCCTCAGCCTCTTATTTATGAGGCTGTAGACCTTTCCACTACACCACCAAGCTATCACAGCAGTGAATCTCATGTCTTTAGCTATAGAGGTTAAAGCCCTGCCTGGTATTTATTTATTTTCTTATTTATTTATTTAGATTAGGATTAATACCTTTGAGTCAAAGACTCATTTTCAAAGGTTCCAAGTCAAGGACAAACAGAGCAAAGACAAGTACAGCACAAATACAAACAGTACAATAATTAAGATCAAGAATACAATAAGTACAAAAATTAAGAATTAACAGTGGCAAATGAAGCATGATATACATCATGGAGAGCATTAAAATGGCACATGAGGTACAGGTCTTGCTGGTTTCAAGTACAACTACACAGTAGGAGTATATAGCACTACATCATGGTGTTGAAATGTAGGTAATAGATGCATTAGTGATAGTGGGAGACATGTCAAGAAGATGTTTAGCTATAGGGATTGGAGGAAAAAGGGCAGAAAGGAAAAAAAAAAAGAAAAAGGAAAAAAAAAAAAGAAAGGGAGGTAGCCCTATCCACTCCTGCCTTGAAGGCAGGGCTGCCTTGGGAGACAACCTTCATTTCAAAAAACATGTCTTTAAAAAAGGCACTTTCTGTGTCAGCCAATCAGGGCAAGCTAGAACCACCCAGTCAGAGCTAGAAAAAACATGTTTGAGGTCCATTTAGAGACAAGATGATTAACCAGTCAGCAACAACAAGCAGCAACCTCAGTTACTGCCTTCAGAAGGTATTAACCAATGAGACACAGCAGGGGGTGGGATTAAGTGGTCTGCCTCCAAGGCAGCAGAATGTGTAAGCAATTGGCAGCAAGAGGTGGGCAACCTCAGTTACTGTCCTTCAGAAGGTATTAACCAATGAGACACAGCGGAGGGTGGGATTAAGTCATCTGCCTCCGAGGCAGCACTGCCTCAGAGGCAATATTCATTTAAGAAAAGTGTCTCTTACTCAGCATGGCTACTTCAGGTTCAGAGACTTCATCTGAGTCTGAAAACTCAACTTTCAGCTCCTATTCATGCTTTCAGCAGGACTTCTCTTACTTCACAAAGCCCACAAGATTTGTCAGGCTACTCAGTCACAAGTTCAGCTTGCTCTTCTGTTCTCTTAAGCCCTTTTTTAAGGCTGCACAGCGTAATTATGCATCCTGCATAATGTAATGCACTAAGCAGAGAGATTGAGGAACAGAAAGAGGAACTGCCGCTTACTACTTTCAGCATTCAGACTAAACTGTTTATAGCTGCAAGGTGTTGCTATGTATGACATAATGCAGTAAAAACAGAAAATGAGAAGTAGGACAAGGAACTAATGCGTACTACTTCCAGCATCTGCAGTGGAACTGGATCACCTCATTAGTATGCATCACATCCCTCTGCTCCTTCTGTTTCTTTGACTATGCCCCGAAGAGCAGTGAGGCTACGGGATTCTCCCAAAACAGCAATACTCAGTGTGCCAAACTGACAGGCAAGTAACTGAAACAAAACTAACACAGAAGCTGCAGGCAAACAGAGAAGCAGTAAACAAACCCCAGCCAGAGCTAGAAAACAGGCAAACCCCTACTATCAAACCTGCAAGAAAATAAACATGCCAGTAAATACACACACTCTGAAACACCTGATATTATTTTTTTTTTGTAAACAAGGAACCAAGTAGATGCCAAAGGTGGAACCACCCAACCTCTGATCTATCTTCCCCTTCCTGTTAAGTATATACAAGAGGCCATTGAATATATGGGACAAAGAAACAAAAAACTAAAGGGGCCAAACAATCTGGTCAAACACTACAACTGCACCAACAAATTAAAGAAGCAAAAAACATAAAAGGCTGAGAAAGACAGAAAAAGTATGGGAAACCACAGCTGGTAAAAGAAAATGGGGGGGATAGGGGGAACAAAGCAGAACGGGCAGACATAAAGCAAGGGGCAGAAGCCAGTCACACAGGGAGGAGGACAGTGGCAGCAGCAAACTGAAAAAACACAGCTGGGAAAAGAAAAAAAGAGGAAAAGCAGAGGGCCCAAGGTGAAGCAAATGAACAGAAAGCAGGGCTCGGCAGCCTGAGCCAGCCAGAGGAGAGAAGAACAGATGATGCAACAAAATGGGGAAGGAAGGGATGGCCACATGGGCCGAAAACAAAACCGGTGCTCATCTGCAACTGCCGTAGAAAGTTACTGAGTGTTCAGCCACACCAAATGGCAGGACAAAGGGGAGAACCTCTCTTGTCCTGGCCTTAAAAAAACTGTCTTGATCCCACCACCAGTAGTTAGTTTCCAGCCACCCCTGGGTGAGGGTCATGCCCATCAGTTTCACCTTCCCCATTTTCAACCATCCAGGAAGATCGAGCCCTGGGATTAGTCCAGTGGCCTGGAGAAAGTCTCCTCCCAATGAGAGCCGGAAGGGGGCAATTTCTTTTCTGTTCCCAGCTCAATCTCTCAACCATCTCCAGCTGTTTTTAACATCCCCAACCCATTTAAAACAGCCCAGATGTCAATCTAAAACAAAACAGCCCTAGCTCACCAAACAAAACCATAACTGGGCTAATGTCCACACAAAATTAATGTGCAAAAACTTGTATTGCATACATTTGTTTTTAAAATAGCAGCACATACAGTGTGAAAAAATACACTTCTTCATTTGGTAATAGTTAAGTGTTTTATCAAGAGTATTGACTCTTTTTCAACATTGCACTTGGCATCTTTTTGGTTTTTGTACATTCATTTTGTGTGGACATTAGTCCAATTATGGTTTCACTTGGTGAACTAGGGCCATTTTATAATAGTTGTCTCTCAATTTGCCCTTGTGCTCCCAGTGTCCCCTCTGGGCTACTTTTTGGGATTCTAACCTTGATCCAGATGTCATTCTACTCTACTGACAATTGCTGTGGCCGGTGTTCCATGCTTTAAATGCTCCCCTGATGTAACACAGTAGGAAGAGAAAATGAGAAGGAGGACATGGCACTTACACGGTGTTGGCAATCAGGACACAACACATTAACATATCAGTGCAGTAAAAAGGCAATGATATGTTAGTGTACTGTGTTGATAACATACTGCACAGTATTTAAATTCTACGGACCTGATTTTGAAACAGGATGCAGACGCTGCAGGACTCTGGTGCATCAAACAAATGACGAAGGGGGCTTGCAGCATTCTTTTGATGCAGATCGTGATTTTATGTCGGGTGTGCCAAATACCACAAATTAGACCAGCTCCCCCCCCCCCCCCAGTCTAACTTTGCACCATTTGAGGACCCTTTTACAGGGCTTGCATCACACATTTGGGGCAAGCTGCTGTACAGTATAGAAAATGTCGCAACTACGCCAAACATGCTAAAATTAGAAGCAAGTTGCGGCAATGTGTTTGGAGCAGTTCCAACAAGCATCGGGGTTGAAGCAGGGTTTAAAATATATTGTATGTGTAATACTGGTTAATATGATCTGTCTTGGTTTGTCGTTTGTGTTGCTGTGTTGGCCATGTTTGGAGCGTGGTCTAGTAGTGGGTAGGGTGGGGTGTTAGGCAGGTAGGGCATGTGTGCAGGCTCGTGCTGTGGGTTGGAGTCTAGCAGTTGCCATTTCTTCTCAAGCAGTCACTGTGTCTGTTGAGTGTGTGAATGGGGTGGGCATTGTTGTGTGTAGGTGAGAGAATGTATGTGTATTGTGTGGCTTTTATTTATACTGGTTGTTATTTGTAATCTTCTTTAGTGTGTTTTTTTTTTTTTGCTACTAAAGTCGCTGTTTTGATGTTCATTGTAATTGGTATGGGCGGTGGTTGTAGTAGCTATTGTATGTTTGTTTATATGTTCAGTGCTGTTGTTTACTCGCTGTTTTAACATGGAACCTACACTCAGGAGGGTAGAAGTGAGAGAGGGGACATAATAAGAGATGTTACCTTCTTACACTTGCACTTCCTGTTGTATTACTCCCTACTGACTTGCACCTATTTTATGTCTTTCACTGCTTACATGATCTTGTGACCTCCTTCTGTACCTTGTTAGTTTCATTACTTCCTTTCCTCAGGATGCATCTGGAATGAGCTGCTCATAGCTCAGTATGCTTTTCTGGTGAAAATCTTCAATAAGTAAACACGATAAAATACAAACATACTTGAACATGTAACATTGGGCCCGATTCCAAGTCAGGCTACACCGGCGTAAGGTGGGATACGCCACTCTCCTTGGTGTATCCCATGATTTAGGCCATGCGATACGCCCAGTGCCATTCCAAGAGGTGCCATACACCAGTGCATCTGCAGGCTGCCACAATCACAATTTCAGACACCACTTATGCCGCAGCCCACAACACCTAGCGCAACTGCGGGTTACGACATGCACATAGCCCAATTCCAGGTGGGCGGCTGTCCTAACCTGCAGTTGCAAATCCCAAAGCCACAGTGGTGTACAGAAACTCCGACAGCTCGGAGCTGTCCTAAGTGGCATCTGACAGCTGGCATCATCGGATGCCACAACACAGAGCCCCAGCGATGGCGCCATAGGGACCCCCTAGCCTCCTGCAGCATACCCCTGCCTTCCAACCCCCCAATCATCAGAGACCCCAAGGGGTCTGATATTGGTGTGCCCCCCAGGACAACTGTGCCATATGTCCAGCCCCCATGCCCCCTGGTGTGTGCTGAGGTGGTCTTGGGCTGGGGGGGCTTCGGGGGACCACCTGTCACTCACCATGATTTGTGACATGTGGCTGCGATACACCATGCATGGGCTACCACCACACGCATGGCATATCTTGTGTGTCGCAAGTGCCAGGATCCTGCCACTTCTGAAATGCGGCATAGATTCCCTGGCATAGAGGTGATCGATGTAACTTGCAACTGCATTCAAGTTACGCTGGCCAGCTTGGAATCAGCCTCATTGTAACTAGCTGTACAGCAACATAAAATACAATGGAAATTAGAGTGAAAGGGAAGAAATGAAACTAATAAATTACATCAAAGTGCAAGCATAATAAAATCAAAGGTTCAAAATAGTATACTGCATCTAAATAGGTAAGTAAAGAAGGTATGTCACCGTCAAAAACAGAAGCATCTTGGTCTGTTTCTGTTTATGATATGCTGACATACAGCAGTACACGTGAAGCATATACAGCATACAAAAAATACAAAATTACACATATCCTAGTAATGTAGAGCATCATGGGAAGTATATGCAAATCACCATTAAATAATTTGGACTTATTCTGTTTAACGGAAAACTGCTCAGAACGTGTAAGGAATTTTTCCCAGTAGAAGGGGTTTTTTTAACCACTAGTTCAAATTCTAGTATTATTCCACCTATCCAGGCCTGTTAGTAACCACAGTGAACATTTCTGATTTACATTCCAATCAATCAATCAATCAAAATCTTTATTTTGCCAGGTAGAACATTACTGAGACAAGCTCATTTACAAGATGGACCTGGGGCAAAACAATTGCCAACAGGGTTAAGACATAACAGGTTGAGTGAACGTACATAACAATTACATAGTAATAACAACAACATAATAACATATACAGTAACTATCACATGTGACAGAGTGACAGAGAGATAGAGTATACTAAAGGAATGACTAGAGGTGTACTTGGAGGAGGTGGGAGGTTTGGATAGTCAGAAACATGGGTTTGTGCCAGCTAGATCGTGTCAAACCAATCTTGTGGAGTTCTATGAATAGGTAACATCAGAATTGGACAGGGGAAAGCCTGTGGATGTATTATTCTTGGACTTTACCAAGGTGTTTAACTCTGTCCCCTACAATGTTCTGGTGGAGAAACTGATGGGGTTGGGAGTAGGCCCTTTGATGATCAGATGGATTGAAAACAGGCTAGCTGGATGCATTCAGAGAGTAGTGGTCGGTGGGGAGCTCTCGAACCCTAGAGAGGTCGGTAGTGGGGTACCACAGGGCTTGTTCCTGGGTCCGATCCTGTTTCATGCATATATTTCGGACATCAGGGAGGGTATAGGGGTGTGAAATGAGTTTCTTCGCTGACGACTCCAGGATGGGAGCAGTAGTTGAAGGGGAAGAGGGGAGGCTGACCCTGCAAGGGGACCTAGACACCCTGGAAAGGTGGGCTCACACATGGAAATTAAATTTCAATATCACAAAGTGCAAGGTATTACATCTTAGGTGGGAAAACCCTAAACACAGGTACACCATGGGAGGGGAGGCACTAGATGCCTCAACAGGGGAAAAAGACCTAGGGGTCATGGTGGACGCATGTATGAATAACTCTGAGTAGTGCAGGAGAGCAGCTAGCAAAGCAAACAGGATGTTGGGATGCATCATAAGGGGGATTACCTCTAGGAGCAGGGAAGTGATTCTGCCACTGTACAATGGACTGGTTAGACCACACCTTGAGTACTGTGTACAGTACTGGAGCCCACACTTGAAGAGAGACATACAGCTCATGGAGAGGGTACAGAGGAGGCTAAGTAAGATGATACGAGGACTAGGGGATTTAATGTATGAGGACAGACTTGAGGAGTTCTACCTGTTTTCATTGGAGGAGAGGAGAGACAGGGGAGACATGATTGCAGTCTTCAAGTACCTCAATAAAATAAATAGGATAAACATGGAGGGGATCTTTAGACTAAAGCAGCAAGGTATCACCAGAGGGCATGGTTTGAAGTTGGAAGGTGGAAGGGTGAGAGGGGGAAGAGGAGGAGGTTCTTCACTGAGAGGGTGGTGGATTCTTGAAACGCGCTGCCTGGTGAGCTGGGTTAGAGATCCACAGTGGAGGGCCTCAAGAGAGGGTGGGACAGACACAGAAAGTGGATGTATCAGATGATGGCCTGGCCGGGGGTGTGGGATAGATGATAGGAGTTTCTGGAACACAAGGGGGAGGGCCTCGTACCCAACTAGGAAGCTGAGGTTCGAGCAGACTCGATAGACCATAAGGCCTAATCTGCTGACAATTAGTATGTTAGTAAGATACTTGCACCAGAACATAGCAATAGGTTCAACAGGAGGTAATGTCATTTAAATACAATTGCATGGATATAGATATATGGACGTAAGGTAATGAGCTAAAGTTTATACAATAAATATTACTGGAGGAGTCGTAGTGAGCAGTAGCAGTGCCAAGTACTACTTTAGAACTGTACTATGCAGTTTTATATCCCTCTCAACCAAGGGGTTCTATAGTAGAACATTAATGCATTGTGCCAACTATAGAGATAGTAGTAGTAGTAGAGCTGGTGGTTGGTGTCGGTAATAGTTGTAGTAATAACGTGATTGCTGTATTCATGACTGATGACACTTTCACTTTTAACAGTTGTAATTCTTACCCTTGTAAACATTACCTCTCTCTCTCTCTATATATATATGTATATATGTGTGTATATATATATGTATATATATATATATATATATATATATATACACAGTATATATTTATACAATGGGGTGGCTGATAAAACGTTGCAGATAAAAACATGTATTCTCACTAGAGTGAGATAAATCTTGGTGATGTAGGAACTGTGGTAGATATTTACATTTACTCACACACTTTCTACGTCAGCAAGTGATATTCTCACAATAGCTATGTCATCAGGAAAAGATGTGCAGGCATTACAGTATCCTAGCAACTGAAGCAAATCACATTCACCTGTTATAATAGTTGAAATGTTAAAGCAGCCCGAGTTTCCCATGCTACTGACTTCACTGCTGTTTCTAATTACACACATTAACAGTTAAAAAGCATTGCGTGGTGTACAGTTACAGAAATACAACCGTGAATGCAGGACAGGTCTATCGAACATGCAAACCATGAAAACAACAGCCCTCCTCACAAGAAGGCAAAGCAAATTTTCTCTGAAAGCAATGCAAAATAATAACAAATATCTGAAATGCAGCAGCCGTGGTAAAACTCCAAACTCCGAAGCCATAAACAAGTCTGTTCACAAACTGAAAAGAAACTCACACAAGCACCCCATTTAAAAAAATAAAGTAGCACAACGCATATGTAATGTGTAAAATTAAATAAATAAACTTATTTACAATCTCTTTACAGCAAACCGAGATGCCTCAAATACAGAAGTCTTCTTCAAAAGAAAGACACGCCCAGTCTCACTCACAAACCAATCAAAACACAACTCCCACTATCAATCACTACTACCAGCCAATGGTACAACACAAATAGCAACCAATACGATACATTTCTACACAAAATCACACGCAGATACCAATGAAAAACCACTATCATGCAACGATAGCCAATCCAACAACAGAAAACAGACTCATTCATAAAAAAAACGGCACTCCCCATTACCAATACAGCCTCATCGCAGCGCAGCAACACTTAGAAATAAAATAACACACATTTTCATACCTTCCACACACAAATAGCCAACAAATACCCTATTGTATAAATCGAACACATGATGGGCATGAGTGGGATATGTAAAATATTCTCACTCTTGCATCATGAGACATAGATATCTCGCTCGTGCCTTCAGCACTCGTGAGATATCCATGCCTCACTCTGCAGGAGTGAGAATATTTTACATATCCCACTCATGCCCATCATGTATCCCATATATATATATATATATATATATATATATATATATATATATATACACATATACATATTGTCCTATATGTGCTCTTCCTCTGTTGTAATCTACTGGGTCCTGCCTCAAATAAAATAAGACAGTTTCTGTCTAGTGCACCTACATGGTTAACAAAAACTAAATAATGTATGGCAACCAATCCCAAGGCTCTGGGCACCTTACACCAGTAATATAGAAACATCAACAGCACAGATATATAGCTATAATATATATTAATACATTCCCTGGAGCCACTCGTTGCAGGATAAGAATGGTTTTACAGGCTTTCTGCTCTGGCCAGAACAGCAAAGAAAAGCTGAGCTGTTCTGGCTGAAACAGAATGCAAGCGAAATCACTCTTATCCTGCAACAAGTGACGATGAAGGACATATTAAGATATTATAGACTGAGGCAGCACCCAGTGTGGTAGCTGGAAGGCTGTTTGGGAGGGGCCTGGAGCTGATGGAGGATTGGGCACCCCCTGTCGGCCATGACATTTTTTGCCAAGCTGGGGTGGGCTCCCAAGCTGCGCTTGCAAAGCTTTTTGGGAAGGCGTGGAGCGACGGGGGACTGTGCATCCCCGTCGGCCACAGACTGTGTGCGTGGGGGGGGCACATGAACACACAATATGCGTGCGTGTGGAGTGCTGCTCACTGAAGCGTAGCTCTCCCTTTCAACTGTACGGCACTGCATTTTCAACTGCTGTCATAGACAGTTGCAACGTTCATTGAAGAACTGCAGCTGTGCCTGCAAACATACTGACTGAATTGGAAGACAGGTGACACACCTCCAAAAACTCGAATGATGGCACTATGTTTCTTGCACATGCGAAGAAGCAAACATAATAAATGGCTAGAATATTTAACCTCCACCTGGACAGCCACCAGAGGTGGGCAGAAGGGACCTTGGTTTAGTGTCAAATGTGAAGTACAACTTCTCAGAAGTGTACCACCCTCTTGTGGTGCAGTACAGTGTCAGTATTTGGTATTACTGTATTCCAGGTCCCAGGTGTGGGACAAGAACCCATAACTATTTGGTCCTCCAGCCTATGAGTGAAGCGTGCAACCTAATAAGCTGTACTCTGTGCACACCTTTCACACTTCCACAAACACAACATGCACGCACAGCTGGGTGAGCACCATGGAGCAAAGGTTTAGCCACATACTGCTATACTGCTTGTTGCCTAGTGCTGGTTTTGCATTTAGATGTAACATATTTCCCCCAATGTGCCTCACTTTAATGTTTTTCCACATTAGCCTTCTGGGTTGTATCTGAAAATAGGCATTTATTTGTCTAGCTTACCTCCTGGGTTAGAAAAAATAACTAAACAAATAAATTGCAGTATTTGTGCTAAAATACAGTAATTGCTGCATTTTTCATTAGCTGCAGTGTACTGTTTCTCAGCCACATTTCATTTTCATTAGTTGTTGACTACTGTGGCTATCTTTAGCACTCACCACACATTTACAACATGCAAAAGCAGATGGGATACATACTGATATAATTGATGCTCCCTCTAAACAATCACTGCTGGATGGTCAAGTACGCTGATGATTGTAAACTTGGCGGCATTGTAACAAATCAAAATTCAGCTCAAGAAATACAAAGAAATTTCACACATTTAGAAAAACGGTCTATTGAGAATGCACTATTATTTAATGTTCAAAAGTGTAAGGTGATGCATCTTAGGAAACATAACTCATGTAACACTTATAAACTTAATAACACAAATTTACAAGTAACAGATACTGAAAAAGACTTACGAGCCACATTTTCTAAGAATATGTCCTTTGAGACACATGCTACAAATATTGTAAAGAAGGGGAATCAGATTTTGGGCCGTATACTAAGAAACATTAACAGTCAAAATGAAAAAGTTATAATCCCTCTTTTTTCTAGCCTTGTTAGACCACATCTTAAGTACTGCTCATCAGAATGTGCCCCAACTTCAGTCAGCTGTAATCAACTTATTGAAAAAGTTCAATGCAAAGCAACTAAAAAAATTCGAAGCTGTAAGGGGTCTGGATTACTAAACAAGACTAAAACAATTGGGACTGTATTCCATGCAATATAGGAGATTGGGTGGGATCTAATTTTAGTTTATAAAGCATTTAAAGATAAACCAATATTTGAAACCATTGGCTTGTGCATGAATTCCTCCATAACTAATACAAGATCACACAAAAAAAAATTAAATGGTACTCAAAACAAAACAAACAGAAGGAATCAGTGGTATACGCAAAGGGTTATATCTATATGGAACGCTCTACCTAAAGATATTGTGGACAGGAGTACATTAAGCATGTTTAAAAACAGTTAGACAATATATATATATATATATGTAATAACAAATTTCATTTCCAGCAATAAATATGGTGGCGAGTTCAGAAAAGGCAATACTGCCTACTGAGCTTGTAAACTGCCTATGAACCTATAATGCAATACACATTTTTCAATGCTGAAGCAACGAGTATTTATTTAACTTATTTACTGCAGCAGTCACAAAATCAATTACAATGAAATGACTCACAGGCAATACCCCAGCAGAAACTGACTGAAGAAACGTCTGCAAGAATATCACGTTAACCGAGTTCAGAACTGTGCTGATCCACTTTAGGAAGGGTAGACATACATGATTCAGTTTGGCTCCCAAGCCTGGAATATTCAGAGGAAAATCTCGGACTTTTGCCCTTGGCAGCTTGCTGGGTATACAGATAAGTGCAGTGAAAACAGACTAAATAAATGGGGCTGTGAGGAAATACTTGCACGAACTAGATAATTACTTCTCTCCCCTTCACACACCAAATGTTTGCTTTTGAAGGCACCCTTATTGTTGTTGAGACATTGATTAAAATCAGTCACAAAGAATATGGCTTTTACTGTACATGGCTCAACTTGACTTGAGTAATATGCTTGTGCGGATCTATATGTATCAAAATGTGCACAATACTATAAGCTGACTTATGCACCTACTGTATTACTCGCTAACAGAGGTGTAATTGGATTACCTGCACAATAAAATATAAGTTACAAAAATATCATATGGACATAGCAGTGTAATAAAAGGTTTGCTGGATTCCCTGCACAATAAAATATAAGTTACACAAATATCACATGGACATAGCAGTGTAATAAAAGGTTTGCTGAAGTACCTGCACAATAAAATATAAGTTACAAAAATATCACATGGACATAGCAGCGTAATAAAAGGTTTGCTGGAGTACCTGCACAATAAAATATAAGTTACAAAAATATCACATGGACATAGCAGTGTAATAAAAGGTTTGCTGGAGTACCTGCATAATAAAATATAAATTACTAAAATATCACATGGACATAGCAGTGTAATGCAAGGTTTGTCTTGTACATGCGAAAGCGTGAACTGCAATGCCCCTAAAAAACAGTTATCTGTATTTACCTACTGACAACAGAAGCATGTTGCCTGCAGAACTGCTGCTTTTTTTTTTGTGGACTACATAAACTATGTGCCCTTGAAGGGAAACAGTTGTGGAAAGACACAGTGACCTTGTTTCCTCAGAACTTAGACAATAACACTACCATGACGCATATCCTTGTATATCTCACTAAGTACTGTAAGGAAGAAAATGTGTTTTCACCATCATAAATCATATTGTTTTGTCCAGGTTCTGTCTTGATTTTACCTTGTATCATTCTGACTGTTTCCATATCTGAGACTGAGCTTACAGGCTGAGCATTGAGTTAGAAAATGAGACTAGGGTAAAGGGTGAAAAATGTAGGGGGTGGGAATGACAGCCAAAATCCAGTTTGGATTTTGACTCTCAACTTTTCCCAAAAGGTTTTGATTTACTGTGCTTTGCCAGACATGTCAGTTTTCTGGATGGTACCAAACTCAGGTATGTGGCAGATCCAGATTAGGTAAAATCACAGAACCAAGTTGCCTTTCTTCTCCTTAATAAGCATTTTATTTATGTCACCTAATTTTTAAGATAGTCATTTCATGTTTTTATCAGTTTTCACATTTTTAACAGGACTAATGTTTCAAAATCAATTACAGTATTTGGCAGGATTGACATGCCAATCTGAACCCTTCACTGAAGTACAAGGGTCCTTTTAGAGCTAGTCAGGTATAAACCACAGTGCAAAAGACATATTAGGCACTCCTAGATCCTTAATTGAACATCAGTAATGTATCCACGATCGTGGCAGACATAAGCAACATTGTGAACAGATTGGGAGTTAACTAGAGTTATTTTGCTAGACATAACATTGGTGGGAGATACAGGATGCTACAGATGTTGGGGCGGGGGGTATTATGAACGGCAGGAATAAGGATATAAATATGTATGTATGTATTTATTTGGTCACTCAGTCAGTCAGTTGATGACTAAGAAAGGAGCACTGAGCTGAAGCACGTTTCTAGACATTGGGAGGGGTTACAAGGGGGAGAATACAGCAACATGGCATGCCAAAAACAAGGTGCATATATAATACCCAGTATTTTTTTTATTTTTTATTTATTTAAATGTTTCACCAGGAAGGCATGCTGAGCAGAGTTGCTTGTTTCCAGATGCATCCTGGGGGAAGGGAAAGCCGATAAGCAAGTACTACAGTGCAACACACAATTTTCGACATTGAGGAATAAACAGCCAACATAAGATACATAATGATACATTAAGAGCGGCACAACACATTAAGGTACAATGGTCAAATTCAAGTGAACAAATGAACAGAAGAACAGAAGCAATTACAATCAGGGAAGTGATCAATGATTACGATGGCTGAGTACAACCGGAATCCCGTGGTACAATGTATAGGAGAGTACAGGAGTAGACATAGTGACCATTTTAGAGAATCACAAGTGCTACGTTGGAGTATGACGCAATAGTGAAGAAAATTAAAATATAAATACATCAACATAGTTGTAAAATATACAATTTACAATGTTGCTGAAGAAATCTGGTTTATGTCAGTGAGGAGTAGTGGCGGGCTGTAAGGCATCAGCATGTACCAGGAGCTGCAGGCGCATAAAGTTGGAAAGTGTGTAGGCAAAAGTGATATGACAGAGTGGAGTGAGGCTGGGAGACTGGTAAGGGAAGAGAGGTTATTCTACAGGGCTGAAAGGCAGACAGATATGACAGGTAGACCAGCTGTAGATTTGCAACATGGAATATGGAAGGAGACACAGCATAAGAACAGAAAGAGCAAGAGGACAGAATGGATGGGGAAAAGAGAGAGGAGAGATGGGGGGCAGTCTGGCAAAAGTGTATTTGGGTGCATCACTGAATACTGCATCTGCATACTCGAACACCGGCACAAACACCGGTATAATTGTCTTGAGCTAGTCTCCATGTAGAACAGGAGGCAAGGCAGAATTAGATAACAACGGTAGGTACAACACATAAAAGCAATGACAGTGAATTACAGGTTGCTCAATCTATGGAACAACTGCACGACAGCAATAAAAGATAAAATAAAGTGCTATGCACAGAAAAATAACAGAGGAATCATGTAATAATCATACAGTACAGTAATAAAGTGCATGGTAGTACAATGACAAGATACAGTGCATGGTAACATGTTGACTAACTACACGGTGCAACGGGGAAATACAGCGCAAACAATAAAGACTTAAGCAACAGTCAGCCAGGTGGTTATTAGAACCTGTTTGTGTAGCATACTGAATTAGGGTTGAAGGAGTGGCTGATTCAGAGGGGGTGAGAGATCAGAGAGGTGAGAAATGGGAAGAGATGGGTAAAGCATCGGGATGAGCAGGAGGCAGGGAGAACAAAAAGGGGGGGACATGCATACTATGGAGTCATGGGTGGAAAGGTCGAGATGGTAAAAAAGAGATAGAAGAGAAAAGAAAAGAGTTAAGTGTGTAAGTGTCTGGGGGTGATGTGAGAGTAGAGCACAGGGGTGAGGTGTGAGTGGAGCACAGGGACATCCATAAAAGGGATGAAAAGGGCAGAGCTGAAGGGGGGAAGGGGAGGGCAATGGACAACAGGGAATGAGGAGAGAATTTGGAAGGGGAGACCGGGGGAGGAAAGGAAGGAGGGGTTTGTAGGGGGGTGAGAAATGGGAAGAGAAGGGGGTAAGCAGTGGGTCCAGGTGAGGAGGGGAGGAGGAATGGAGGTGACAACAATGAGAGCTAAGCCCTTTAAGCAGAACCAGCACTGAAGATATTCTTTTTGGCACTGAGTGAGAGCTGATTTAAGTGAAACCAGCACTGGACACTGTCAAAGTTCCCCTGGAGTGACAACTCAAGCACAGGAACTGAGGCAGCAGAGGCAAAGAGCACTGTGTCATCTGCTTACGTGTGGATGTATGAGGAGACACAGTCAGAGGGGAATCATTTAAGAAAATGGAGAAGAAATGTGGCAAAGAATGGAGCCTTGAGAACACCACACTTGATGGAAAGAGGGATCGATAGGGTGTTGCTAACCTGGGCCAACTGGTAACAGACAATGAGGCAGGATCGGAACCAACTGAATGCCAGATCAGACTGTCCCATGTGTACATACCCCCAGCTATCCAAAAGGAGGGGAAGGAGCACAGTATCAAAGGTCTTAGTCAAGTTGATGAAGATGGCTTCAGTGATCTGACCCTGCTCATTGCCTTTCAGAGTGGAGTCTAACCCAGAGGAGGGAAGAGAAGGTGTGACGTTTGCAGAATTCAGATTTGAAGAAAAGAGAGAATGGAGAAGGAGCCTAGTCAATGAAGATGGCTGAAGTGATCTGACCCTGGTCCATGCCTTTCAGAGCGGAGTCTAAGCCAGAGGAGGGAGAAGAAGGTGTGATGTTTGCAGAACTCAGATTTGAAGAAAAGATAGGATGGAGAAGGAGTTGAAGAAGAAGAAGATTTAAGAGAGTACAGTCTTTAGTGCATCTTTGCCAGGCCAGGGAGGGAGACGGATGGTAATTCCCTGGGGGGGGGGGGATCCACCCCCTTTGTGACGGGGGAGGATTTTGGTCTACTTCCAGGTCACAGAGATGGTCCCAAGCTGAAAAGAAAGAAAGACTTAAGAGACAGGAGATGACCAGGGCAGAGAGATAAAGCACAGTGTTATCCAAGCCATTAGGTGGAGGGAGAGTGGCAAGAATTGTGGTTAAGTCCCTGTGTGAGGGGGGCAGGCATGGAAGCCCGTTTCTTTGGGCCACTAGGGCTATCAGTATACTGTCAGAGAGAGGCAAATACAGCCAGAACAACAATTTAGTAGTACTGTCATAATGCTGACATGCTGTTCAGCATAAATTGTCCTTCCAGGGCAGTATGAGATGCATGGCAGGCATGGATTTTCCACAGGGATTGTACTCACCCGACCAGAAAGCATGCTAAGGAACAATGGTCTTCGGAGTACCAGGGCTCCAGGGACCCCATAGGGAGGTTAAGGATGTATCTACAGTGTAAATGTCCTGGGACTTGTTCCTGTGATTAAATGTAAATATTATGCCTCTTAAGTGCAGGGGTAAACCTGAAAACATTAATGTGGAAGTATTTCAAGGGAGACATGCCTTGAAATGGCGGGGAAGGAAATCAGAGTCCCAGATGAGATGCCGGTTGCAGTGGAAGCAACTTTTACTGTACTGCAGGAAGGATGATAGGGAGGATTAACTGAAAGGGAAATGCCCTTGGACTGTGTAACACCTTCAGTAAAAAATTAAATGCACCCACCTTGATCCCAGTTCCATGTCTGGTCTCAGTCTATGTGTGGTCTCTCGTTTATTGGTGACCCAGTTTACTGATTCATGGTGCCCTCCACTCCAGCATCCCAGGTCCAAGATGGTAGTAGTACTTGTGCAAGCACAGGTTCTGTGATGTAAGGTGGGGTACTCCTCTGACAAGGCTACAGCCATATACCTCAGACACAGCATTAACAATATCAGTTTTAAAACTATGAATCTTCTTTTTCTGACCATTTCATGTGGTGTTCCTAAAGTAATCCACCAAAACTCATACAATACTTACTTCCGATGGATGCTGGATACAGCGACTGATACATTGGAAAGAGGAGAGATGTGAGAATACTACCTCATAACAGAATTGGCTGCCTGGGAGAAAAAGTGACTCACTTGGCTTCAGGTTCCCAGGCATTTCTGCAACTCGTGGCTTTCCTTTTCATAGTGCCAATGGACATGAAATCTGCCAGTAGCAGAGAGCCAGCTCACGCCTGTGATGACAGTGACCTGGGTTTGGGAACCAGCCTGGGATATCAATGCTGGCCATGGGGGGGAGGAGGACGGAGCATCTCAGTGAATGCTCTCCTCCTCCAGGGAGGGCTGCATCGCCTCATTCTGAAACCACTGCGAGTAGGAGTAGAGGTAATAGTGCAGCAAAAGGGGATTGGGAGGGGAAGAGGGGCAGTATGGAGCTGTTCTAAAGCTGCTGTCCCCATGGGTAGGGAGCAGCAGCGACAGGGGGAAACTAAATGGGTAAATTCCCTCCGTTCGGCACTATGATGGCCAATATGGCTAGACTGCTGTACATTCCCTCTGCCAATCAACGGAGAAAAAAACACAGTCTAAAAATATATCTGCTGGTTACAATTCCAATCAAAATATGGGCACTTCTATCTCACTTAGCTGCAGAATAAGGGGTGCTAGCTGCACATTCGAGCAGACTTGATAGACCTTTAGGCCTTTATCTGCTGGCAAATTTCATATGTTCGTAAGGTTGCATCTGCCTGGATAGCAGGAGATGGACTTGATGGATCCTCGGTCTTTTTTTGTTTAGCATTACCTAGGGCGCAACATTCTATGTGTTACATCAATGCCTGTTTGCAAACATCCCAGTGTTCTGCCGTATGCTGATAGGGTGATGCTGTACACTAAGTCTAGTGATGCTGATGCAACAAAAACAGGCGTGCATCCTGGTCTACAGGCTGAATTTCAGACAAACCAGAAGCCATATGAAGAGAGACTAAAGGAGCTTAATATGTATACCCTCAAGGAAAGGGGGGGAAGGGGGACATGATAGAAACTTTCAAGTACCTCAAGGGAATCAACAAAGTCCAAGAGGGTAGCATCTTTCAGAAAAAGAGATGTGCAAGAACAAGGGAACACAATTTGAAGATAGATGTGGGACTGCTCAGGGGCAATGTGAGGAAGCATTTTTTCACGGAGAGGGTGGTGGATGCATAGAATGGCCTTCCTGAGGAGGTTGTGGAGTCAAAAACAGTTGGGGAAATGTAAGAATGCATGGGACAGACGTAAGGCAATTCTAGTGGGGGGAGGTAGGAGGAAGTAGGCTGTTGGTTAACTAGGATCTGCAGCCTATCCAATAGGTAGGGAAATGGGCAGACTAGGAGGGCCAAGCAGTCCTTATCTGCCATCAGAGTCTATGTTTATATGTTTCTATGGGTGGAATACCAGGGGCCAAACAGCAAAGTTAAAAATTAAAAATTAAAAATAACCTCTACCATCAAAACATATTGTGAATTCTTTTAAAAATCCCAAACCAGCCTGAGCTTTGGCAGTTTTCTCTTGTGGTACATTTTGAGTGTTTTGCAAGTCTAGCTCCAGGTCTGCTAGCTTTTAAGTTTTTTTTATTTTATTTATTCATTTATTGAAATCTTGGATTAATACCTTTGCGCAGAAGCTCTTTACATAGGTTCCACGTCAGCAGATAACATAGTCAGGATACAATACAATTGTCACCAGACAAAAAGTATTTACAGTGTTACAGTGTCAGGTAAGTGGTTCAAAGACAATCACGGATAAGATGGAGCATATAGGATACTATTATAAACAGTGGAGGCATTATACAATGTCAGTCAATGTCAGTGTTGTTAGCTTGTCAGTAATCTGGCAAATCTTTTCTTGAAACCACAGCATGCTGTCATTTCAGCAACATTCCAAACTTGCATGAGCCATATAAAAGAAATGAGGAACTTGGAAAGAATGAAACTCCTAAGAGAGCTGGACAAACCAGTTAAGAAAAGTATGTGGCTTCTTAACCTTTTGTTGGTGCAGAACATGCCAATGTTTTTAAAAACATATATTCAGCACTAAAAGCAGATTGCACTCACTGCTGGAATGTGCTAACACTAGGGTAACTGGTCAGCTGTAGGTTGCATGTCCTGAACTTTTACAATGCTAGCCACACTGCAATGGTAACGCAAGGCACTCCAAGTGACAGGAGAGAGACAACACAGATATGGGATGGGGAGAACACACCTTTAATAGCAGGCAGAAAAGCTAGAAGGGTAGTAAAATAGGCAGGTTCCATGTGATGTGGGCGACTCCAAAAGAGTGAGCCCATATCAGCGAATGGAAAACAGTGAGGACCTGAACAGGGACTGTGCTTTTTCTGCGAGGGGTGGCTTCACCTCCTGCAACCCCTTTATTAAATATTAAACTCCGAGGTCATAGCACCTCAGGGTAAAGGAATACCGGTTTCACCGTTCCGGTACTTGCCATTTTCTGTTTGCTGTAATGTGGGCTCGCTCTTTTGCATTCACCCACATTACACGATACCAAATAGGGCATGGGTGAAATCTGCAGAACAGGAGGCAAGAAGCAGGTGAAGGAACTAAAAGTAATATGCCAGTAATTTCCATGGCTTGTTTAAGAACAGTTTTCTGATTGCTGGCCCAGTGAAGCTGATTGGTACTGCATTGCTCTGCTGCGTGGAATGACAGAGAAGTGAAGCTGATTGGTACTGCACTGCGCTGCTGCGTGGAATAATGGAGAATCATGCATTGATCCATACTGCAGAAGCCTAAGGGAAGGAATACTGAAACTGCTCACTCTGAAGTGCCTCCTGTGATCTGCGGTGGGCCTTGATGTTATAGGTGACCACACAATGCAGGCTACCCCCCTAAAGGCCAGATACAAGTGTAGCAGTGACACTGATCAACATATACAGAAGAGAAGAGACCTAACAGGAATAAAAACTAATGCCTTGCCTGGTCTCTAACAACAACTGGCCCCACTCTCCATACCAGTGGTCCCAGTCCCACTTACTCTGGTGCCTCCCCACCCAACCACTCACTTCACGGATGCATGTTTCTATATCACCCGGCCTGCACTCTGCTGAAGCGGGCAAGCTTAGGGGCATCACAGGTGACTGGGGAGATCTGGCAGCTATGAGGAGCCCTGGCTCAGGGAGAAACACAAGAGCAGAGGCAGCTCGACCAAGCTGGCAAATGCAGCCAGTACCTGGTAAGGAAGGGAGAGAAATTTTGGAAAAAAAAAGTTTTATGAGGTGATCCAATGGAGCAGCACCTAGGGAAATCATGTGTAATGACTGCATCCTGGGCTCACATTCCAAACCTGGAAATTCACTGTGGGATGGCAGCAGGAGGAATGAGCATCCCTGCAGGGCCCGGTAACAATCAGGTTTAGCTTTGGGAGTGGGCAGAAGGTCCTGGCTAGTAAGTCCCATAGAAGCGTAAACTAGAGTAGAAAAGTAACAAAAACAGTTTTATGTGCACAAACGGTAAGCCTCAATAACGCCTGCCTTTATGGCCGACTTAGAGGTGTCTGAATCATTCTGTAGGACCTTAGAAGAGGCATCTTGTGTGGGTGTTCTATTTCCAACTCCAGACCCTCCCTCCTCATACAGTGTCAGATAGCTGTTATGATATTCTAAACAAAATGCAGCCTGTCACGGCTTCACCCAATCCCTGTTTAGCAGGAATGGCTGGTTGAAATATGTTAGCATTAGACTAGGTACAGCTGAGCCCACAGTATATTCACACTAAGAATGCTACGAAACATGGCAGCATACTTTTCATACTTAGCCCATTGACTGAGAATGCTTGTATATTAAAACATACACGTTTTAACACAACATGTAATTGCTGAATAGGGTGGCTCTTTCATTCATGTTCGGGGGTTGTGGGGAAAGTATACTGGTCAGAGCATGACAGATCCAAACAATATGACCTTTCTTAGTTCCAAAATAGTGCTGCTTCCTCCACTGGACTCCAAATGTGTACACACTCTCTGGCCTACCAGTATTTCACAGGACACTGGCATACTAATATGATGGGCTGTGCACTGTGCTTACTAACTGCACACTCAGGGACATACTGTAGTAAAGCACAAAACATAGGTAGAGTGCATTCAGCCCCAGGAAGTGCAGTTAGATCAGCACAATGCACACACCCAAACTGTCTTACTGCACTTATAAAATGGGTAACTAGGAAAGCTTAAAGGAATTCAGCAAATCTGACCAAAAAAATAGGTTAGAAATGATTGTTAATTTATACAATGGCAAGAAAGAATCCTGGCTCCTGATTGGTTAGTTGGCCATCACAGCAGGGATGTTATCCTGGTATAACATCCCTGCTGATGATATGACTGAGAAGCTTGCGCATCTTTTCTTAAAAAAATATTTTAAAACACTAAATAAAATTCTTTAAAATTATTTTTTCTGTATAAAACAACGAGCCATTGCATAATAGGAATAATGTCCTCCAGGTGGATGTTATACTGGGATAACATCCCTTCTGGGGTGTTGGACGCCCTCGGCCAGTGGCCTTGGGCCCAACCACCTGAGGTGGGATGTTATCCCAGCATAACACCCACCCTGTCAGGCATTATTCCTTTAAAAGTCCCTCCACAGATAGGTTCCACTAGGTGGTGCTTAGATGGTATGTTTCTGTGAAATAGAGCAGACAGAGGTTTATGTGGCACCATTATTTCTTTTTTAACTTTTTGGCCTCCCCCCAACAATGTCACTACATTTCTTCTCTGCTATGGAAAGTAAGTGTTTGTCTGTTCTTTGTTTGCTGTTTTGGGCCTTTCCTTACTAGGTACCATTGGTCAATGGTACCTAGTCCCTATCAAACCTCGAGGGGTGGAATCCTCCTTAGGAGGATTCCTGTGTTTCTACGGCACACTGAAAAGGTGGTTGCCTCTTTAGCAGGGCAGAGTCAGGGCAAGACAAAATTACAGTTCTGTTGCACAGGCATAACACATACTCCTAACAAACAATCACAATATCTTTTCCGAATTTGTGTCTCCTACCTATTCAGTCCTACCAAACCATGCCAATCCTCCCAATATGTCCTAAGCATTCCTACTCTGGCACCCAATGGGACATGGAAACAACAAATGCAGCTGGAAAACCCCACATTACCCTCTCCCCCACCAATCAGTCAAACACAGTCTCAGTTGACTGGAACATCAGTGCTTACCTTCCCCATTATTCCAAGGGAGTTACCTATGAAAATGATTGAGTACCATGGTGGTTGAATGGATATGGCCCTGAGGCCTGGAGTAGATGAGAGATAGTGGTATGCATGGGCTAGTTCAGATTTAAGGTGATCACTAGCTGTGATCCAAAACAAGGCCCAGTGATCTAAATGCAGATCTTTGGCCTGGGATCTCCCTAAGCAAGCCAGTCCTCCCCAGTGCTTCCATCACCTTCTTTCCTAACTACCTAACTAACAAAAAGGTTGAAGAGCCAAAGCCCTGATCATGTACTCATGGTCTGCAGACCAACTCAGACCATTGAAGGCTTCAGATGCTGAATGCTGGTCTTGTTGGTGTGCAGCAGCTGCAGTTCAGATATTGTCCATCTGCATGGTTTCATAGTTGTCACTGCACCATGAGGGGCTTCCAGGAGAGAACTAGGTCAAAAGACCCCAACCTTGCTAATCTTCACCCCTTGGTAGAGACTGTTTTTTCTTTTCTCTTCTTCCCCACATGAGGACTTTCTTAATGAAGTGACTGATGGCTGGGTCAGTCACTTTCACATGGTCTCCTCCCCTTTTCTGGACAACTCCAGCTGGAACACACTCTATCTGAACTGGGGGTGGAGGGGGGGACATTTTTTAACCAAGAAAAGCACACTAAGCCGAAGCTTGTTTCCAGGTGCGACCTGGGAGCACAAGGAAGTTATGTTACTTGCTCAGAGTCACACAGTATGCAATTGGAAGTCTGTGGGAATGAAACCCAAGTCTCCAGTTTTGCAGTTCAGTGCCATAAACCACAGCGCTATGCCCTTTGTGTGGAAAATATCCTGGTCAGAGCATGACACATCCAAACAATATGACCTTTCTTAGTTCCAGAGTAGTGCTGCTTCCTCCACTGGACTCCAAATGTGTACACACTCTCTGGCCTACCAGTCTTTTGCAGGACACTGGCAGCAGATCTGATTCTCCTCAGGCTAATAATCTCTGACACCACAAGCTTTTATATCCTCAGAGTACAGCTTGATTAGCAGAAATCTTCAGACAAACTGTCCTTGCAGGCTGCATGAGCTCCTGAGCTCCTTACTGACTGCTTTTGCGCACTATAACCTCTTTTCTCAAGGTCCTGGGTGTCAAAGGGCAAACTGCCCAGTCACAAACATGTTTGTTTTCTATTTATTTGGGCTCCATGTCAACGGCTTCTGGCCACTTGCACAATTGATCCAGAAGCACAAAGATGTTTAATCCCGGTCTCAGAACCTGTCTTGGGGCCTGGAGCTCCCATCAATGCAGATTGGATGCCCAGTCTGTCCCTCAGTGGTGCACATGTTGTAAACAGCTGATGGCATCTGGAGCATGAAAGTGAAAGATGGTTTCATTCAGGACAAAAATGCACTCCTCAGCTATCCAGTGTTCTTGCACAAGTCCCGGGATGGGGACTGGGCAATGAAGACAGTCGCTGCAATAGTATTGTTGCAGGGGGCCTCATATGGCCCAAAGGTAAGCCCCCGATCTTGGGAGAACTACATTTATAAGACATTTTTAACTTACCCCAAATATCACATGCAAGGAAAAGCATTAAATCGACAGAGATACAGGGGATCCAGAAGGGGTTAAAGGTACTGTGGGTCACCTTGAATAAGGGAAATGGCACTGCTATTCGCACTGGTGTGAGAGACCTTTGTCACAGGGGAAGGACTTAGATTGGTAACTGGTAGAAGCCACTGGCAAATTAGCAGAAAATGGGGAATTACTGCTTGTGAGGGACTTCAATATGCCAGATGTGGACTAGAGTCTTCCATCTGCAGTTTCACCCTGGATTCCCCACAGGGGGCATTCCTCAGACAACTTGTCACTGAACCCACTCATGATAGGGCTATACTGGATCTAGTACTTGCAAACAGAGACAGTGTAGCAGACGTCAAGGTGGGAAGTCACCTGGGGACCAGTGATCACTGTACAGTGCAAATAAGTATAATGACAAAGGCAGAATCCATCCACACTATGGTAAGAATCTTGGACTTTAGGAGGGCAGATTTTGTAAAAATCGGTAAATGCCTAAAGGGTGAGCTGGCAGGGGGAGATAAACTAGGTGAAGTGGAGGAACAGTAAGCAAAATAGAGTGGAGGGGGTCCAGAGGAAAGCAACTAAAATGGTGATGCGTCTGCAGTATAAGACCTATGAGGACAGACTGAGGGAACTCAATATGTACACCATGAAGCAAAGAAGGGAGAGGGGGATACGATAACAACATTTAAACACATAAATAGGGTACATAAGGTGCAGGAGGGGAGTGTTTTTTCAGGAGAAAATGTGCTTAAGAACAAGATATGGCACCTGGAGTGGAATAAATTCAGACCAGATTTAATAAAGTTCTTCACAGAAAGAATGGTGGATCCCTGGAACAGACTGCCAGCCAGGGTAGCTGGGGCAAAAATAGTAGAAGGATTTAAGAAAGCTTGGGATTGGTAAGAGAATCTTAGAGGAAAAAAAACAAGGGGTGGGTTAAAGAACCGGAAATCAAGTAGGGTCTGTGGGGATACTGTAGGTAGGGTTAAATGTGCAGACAGGGTGGACCAAGTGGTCCATATCTGCTGACAAATTCTATGTTTTTTATCACAAAGTAAAAACCATTTTCATTTTGATTTTTTATACTTGTAAGACCAGATGAGCAAAGATTGCCCGTTTTCACTGGTGACAGTTCAATCTAAAAACACAGTAAAAAATAACAATACATTTAAGAGCAGACCATTCAATCCACTTAAAGTGCTGTAACAGAAGCAGATACATTCATGTTTTTGAAAATAGCCAGTATTTTAACCTTTTTTGAAAGCACTGAATGAGATTACTCCCAAAAATTTCTGTCGGTATCTTGTTAAAAAAAAGCAGGTGCTCTGAATAATACAGATTTTGCCCAAAAGTAATATAACCCCCACCCAGATATGCCGTTTCCATCCAACAGCAATACTAGGTGGGCTGGGTTCAGAAGGAATAGGTCACTCAGCACATTGGCTAGGTTTGGCTACTCTGCACAGGGGCACCCAAGTAACTCTGGACAAAGGAAGCAATAACTGTAATGTCCAATACCAGAAGTGGGATTTTAAAGTGTGGCTTTTATTCACATCCAACAGAATAAATAAAGCATAGATTGACCCCCATGAGGCCACACTCCTGGTAATGCAGATTTAAGAAGACCAGAACACATCCTCATCACTTTAGCCCTCAGGCTCTAAAACACACTGGGCACACAGCCCGAACTTGTATGCTGCTCTGGGTTTTCCCTGGCTCAGCTCCCTTGCCAGCCACGTGGGCACTTTCCATATAGCATGGAAACATTTACTGGTGGCTCCCTAAACCACCTATGAGCACTTCTGCTCCATAAGGGAATCTTCCTTATAAATCCCACGTCTGAGTACTTTCCTCAGACACTGGCCAGGTACCTGAGAGAAAGCAACAGGTGCCACAGAGCAAATCCGTAGAGGTGAATTTGGTTACTACTGATGGGGGGTCTCCCACCTCTCACTCCCACAATTCATACCGGGCCATTTCTCTGGACTGTAAACACCTCATCCTTTAAAACACTTTGCTGTGTAGATTCTTGTTAAATGTATTTCACATTCAGTCTACTGTCTTTACATCCCATTTGTGCTGGACTTGAAAATACTTAATAAGTGGCTTTGTCCATTACTCTAGACTCCCCACAGAGTCAAGCAGTCCAATCCCCACATCCTCCAAACTGTACTTGGCTGTTTTTTCCTGACCCCGTAGTAACAGGTCCTTTAGTTTCATCTTGATGCAGGTGAAAACACATGACCCTTTAGCAAAGCGAACTCACCCTTCGGTTACAGGTGCCCCACAGGTGTTTCTTCCTCAAGGTACTCTCTTCCAGAGCATCTGGTACCTCAGCACAAACTTAAACAGGGCAGCTTCTTTTCCCTAGCCAGACCAAGGGGGTTTGCCCCTGGAAACAGGCTGATACCTTCCCCCATCCCCACAAGGATGGGGCCCTGAACCATTGAAAGTGGTCTCCACCACTTCAATATGCAGTTCTTGTGTTTCTCTTCAGGTGGAAACACACACCTAAAAAACAAAGTAGCTCTTTAACAGACCTTAGAGCTCTGAGGGCCTGCACACACTCTGCTGAACTTTACAGACTCTCTCTCAGACTGACTTCAAATTCCCCAGCGTTCTACTCTAACCTCCAACTGCAACATTCCAGTGTGGCTTATGCAGCTGTGACAGTTCTAAACGATGTCATCCCTCAGTCTCAGCTGAGTAGGGTTACCACCTGTCCTGATTTTCGCAGGACAGTCCTGATTTGGGCAGCTGCGTCCTGCGAAAAACATGAAAAATACTAAATGCCCTGATTTTATAGTAGAAAAAATATTTTCTAACTTTCCACTAAATGTTGGAGAAAACTACAATACCTTAACTAAAACACCTTAAAATAATAAGAAACAATAGAAGCAACTAGGAAACTACTGCACTTAGCCTTAATTCTGGTTATATAGAGAAAACAAGTCTGTTGCATCTGTCGAGGTTACGTACTATCCTGTGAAAAATCATGTTTCAGTACGAAATGTCCCACTTTGGGCTTCTTAAAAGGTGGTAACCCTACAGCTGAGACTAAGAACAGAGTGAGACAGTGTGAAATCCATTTAACTGTGGTTCCACAAGCTGCCTTCCCTGCCTATCACTAGGTCTTACTGGGATTCTAGAAACCCTGGGTAACGGGGGTTACAGTAGTCTTAAAAAAATGGTATTTTAAAGTTGAATTTATGATGGCACCTAGTAGATGATGCATTTATTGCACTGGGAAACATTAGAGAAATAGACGTGGGAAGAAGTTTACATTTTACTTTAAATAAAAAAGTAACCATGGTATCCCCAACATTTTTAATTGTTCTGGGAAGCCATTGCAAATGTGACCACCCCTTCCCTTCTATCTGCACACCCACTCATAAGTGGACTGCCTGACGGATACAGGTTGGCACCTGGGTTCATGGTTAGAACTGGCTTGGCAAGTGGCACGGTGCTTCCACCTATGGGGTTCCTTATAGCAGTGTGATGCCTGGGTGCTTTCCCACAGGAAATGAAATACAGCCCCCTCCCTTGGTGATAGGTAAAATAGTATACACTCCCCTCCCCACTTATCACTCTAAGCATGCAAATATTACACAACACAATAATGCAATTACTTCAGCAATTTTCAGGAAAATAACCAAATGGATATATTTTGGGTCAGGATAATGAAGTAGGGAACAATGGAAGCAAAGGGAAGAAAAACATTCAATAAACAGGCTATAATATCTACTGTAAGCAGTCAGAATAAACCATATATTTCATTTCAACATTCCCTGTCGCAGATCCTCTCCCCCACTGGTGCACCAGTTAACCCCACAGTCCATGTGAGAGCTCTCAAATACCTTGTGTGCACACTGAGAAGTTGCAGGCCTGTGGCAAATAGACACTGGGTACAGCACAGCTGCAATGGTGAAGGCTGCAGTATCAAAGTACAAACTATACCAGAGGTGTAGGGATACAGTTTATCCAGGCTTTAACTGTTGCTGTGGACATAGCTAAGGTCGCAGAAGAAGTCCAGATGGAAAGTTAACTAGCTAGTTAGCTGAACAGTTAGAAAGTATTTGTTTGGGTAAAACCCAGTACTCATGACCTTTTGGTGAATTGGAGATGCAGGAGTTGGGGGGCATCTTCCCTTGCAGGCAATTTGAAAGAACAGTTAGAACTGGCATGGGTGCAAGTGCTGATCCTCTTCACCCCATAGAGGGACTTGTCTTCACCCACCTTGACAGGTAGGCAGGCCATCATCTTCACCCCACAGAGGGACTTGTCTTCACCCACCCTGACAGGTAGGCAGGCTGTCGTCTTCAACCCACAGAGGGATTTGTCTTCACCCACCTTGACAGGTAGGCAGGCCATCATCTTCACCCCACAGAGAAACTTGTTTTCACCCACCTTGCCAGTAGGCCAGCAGTTGAACAGGCAGGCAGGATCCCACAGCTTAGGTCCTCCAGCAGGAATCACAGTCTCTTGTGTCAGGATAGTGAGGCAGTGGATTTTGTTACCTCGCCCAAGCTCAGACAAACTACTTCTCTCACCAGTCACTGATATCTGGATTGCCAAATATCACCAGTTCAGGCAGGCTGAGGTAAATCCCCTTGTCTCTGGGGTTTACCAGACCACTGGCAAAACATTCTGAAGTCCTCAGTTGGTTTTGGCACAAACGAATGTCTCTTGGCTTGGACAGCAGCAGGAGCTGTCAAAATCAGTTGTTTCCTCTTCAGAACTCTCACAGAAAAGACCCAGAGTCAAACTGTCAACCCTAGAATGTTTAGTTTGAATCTGGAAATCTCATTGGTCCACCTTAGTCTCTAGCTCCATGTCCTGATTGGATGTACTGCAGCTACCAATAGGATTCCACGCTGTTTTCAAGCAGACCTCGGCAAAGATGGCCACCCCAAGATAGTACTTGCTTCTCTCAATCCACTTGTATAAATATTAAAAAGTGTTGGCAGCACCTGCTAGCAGGGCTTGGACCCTCCTGGTCCCATCTGGTGATTCCTAAGGCCTGGGAACATTTTGGGGGGACAGGAACTCAGTCGGAAGCTCTGTTCTGTGGGCTCCCCAGGAGAAGCTGTGTAGAAAATGGCAGCCTTGGCTGCTAGGAATCATGGGGCTTGTAGTCCCAGTGGCCATTATGTCCCCTGTACTCCCCGACCCACTGGAGGCATGGATTGGGTTGGGGAGTCTCTTAAAGCTATTTATTTTTGTTCCCCCCAGCCCCCACTGGTGTCCGATGGGGCTGGGGAGATATGTTGTGAGCAGCGCGACTGCTGCGGCTTCCCTGGTGGGTGCTTGAAGTGCCAAGAACACCTGTGGCCTTTCTTTTTGCGCTCCGCCCCACTGGATCAGGCCAAGGGAGCAAGGAGGCAAGTGGGCTCACTGGTCACATGGGATCGGGCGCTTGAAGCACCGCAGCAAGGTTATTCAGCTCCCCGGCCCTGGTTGCAGTTCAGAAGTGGGCCGGAGGAGCAAGGAACTGAGTCCTGGCAGCAGGAGCTCCAGGTAAGCTCCTGACTTGGGAGAGGAGTTACACAAATGTATTCAGGACTTACAAGGGAACTACCATTAACAAAGACCCCCTCCTTATTTGTGTGGATGCCCACCAATTTTTACTTTTAGTGCAGAAGAAAATATTTTACTTAATCCAGTACTTTGGATAATGCTATGAACAGTAGGGACAAGAAATGCCAAAAGCCCATACAGTCCATCCTTCCGCTACTCAGTGCTAGCCCTTTTAAGAAAAACCACACAGACTGCATCAATCTCATCTCTCCATAGGTAAATACCTAATTAGGACCTTAAGGCAAATTGCAATATTTTTTCTTACCACTTAATGTGTTTTAAGTCTTTTTATTACCACGCTGTAACTTTGGTTCGAAAGATGTGCCTGTAGCCACCTTGTGGGTACCAGCTGGCTTCCTGTGCTTAAGCTACGTGGCTAAGCACTGCCAGCCTCTGCCATTAGTCAGTTTCCTGTGCTCATTAGCAGAACTCAAGCACAGGAAGCCGACAGCTGCCTGTGAGATGGCCACGGGCACATCTTTAAAATGGAAGTTACAGCAGAAAAACAAAAAGACTTAAAATCACACATTAATTGGTAATTAAAATATTGTATTTTGCCTAAAAGCCCTAAGCGGGCATTTACCAGTGGACTAGGGATACTGATGCAGTCCGGGTAATTTTCCTTTAAACGGTTTCCTTCCCATATTAATGTGTCAATTCTAGTCTACAAAATATTCTGACTACAGCTATCCACAATAAACTGTGGCATAAAATAGAAAGTAAGAGTAATCAATAATTAATTTATACCGGAAATTCACCTTTAAATCTAAAGTTGTTTTGATAGATAACCTGCGTGTACATATAGGCCTCTGTACAGTGGACAGTAGCATAAGGGCCAGAGTATAAGAGCATTACACTTGGGGCAATAGCTTGGGGTGTCAGTCAGCAGGAGATTATGTGCCCCAAGAGTGACACTCCTTAAAGAGCAACTATCGTATTCTCTTCTAAATCTCTTCCTAAGAAACACAAATAGCCCTTACCTGCCCCCAAATTAAATCCTGCAAAAAATAATTTTAGGGAACATCCCAATTTTGGAAGGGAAGGGATCATATTTTTGCTCCATGGTGCTCCGAAATGCAGATCCCTTCCACTTCATGGTACCTCTGCCTAGACTGATCCTCCTCCAATCAGTCCCCAATCCACTTCCCCACGCTACCATGTTTGTGTGACCTCACTGTGTTGAAGCCATTGTGAGGTAGGCGTCCATTAGCTTGAATGGGGCTGTTTTAAAAAGGTTAAATTTGGGTAGTTTAGACAGCCAGTCGGAATAAATCGACTTAGTTAAGCAGTGGCCCTGATTTATTCTGACTGGCCATCTAAACTACCTAAATTTGACTTTTTAAGACAGCCCCATTCAAGTCAATGGATGCTCATCTCCATGCTACTCAAATAGTGATGTCACAAAATGCGCTAGCTCAGGGGCAGATCGGGAGCAGATCAGTCTAGGCAGAGGTACCAGGAAGTGGAAGGGATCAGCGTAGCAGAGCTCCACAGAGCAAAACTATGATCCCTTCCCTTTCAAAATGAGGATGTTCCCTAAAGCTAATTTTGCAGAGATTAATTGAGGGCAAGTAAGGACTATTTCTTTCCTGGGGCACCAGGTAGAAAGTTGCTCTTTTTTTTGGTATTATTTCTTCATGGAGTCTACCCCTGCCATCTGACATCCCCCCAACGCCGACCGGGTATGAGACCCCTTCCCCTTCAGCCCCCACGACTTGCCCCTTGTGGTGGGGGGATGGGGAGGCCCTCAACCCACCAGACTGGATCCAGTTTTGGGGAGGTGCCCTCCCAGCAGCGCTGCAAGGGGACAATCGTCATCCATGGTGAGGACTCCCATTTTCTGTTTTCTCCCCTGTGTGGAGTAGGGCATGCAATGACACCAGAGGAGGGAGTGCACATGCATCTGCACGCACTCCTCCAGGCATCTGCCCCATCTCTCCCCCCCCCAAAGTGTCAGTGCACTGCCCCCCAGCCTCCACTAGGGGCCAGCTGAGTGCCGACCACTGGCGTCCTCCTTCCCCGGAGAAGGAGAGTAGTCCCTTGGATGTCCAATCCTTCTCCAACCTTGCCAACCCCCGGCAGCCCGTACTCATTCCTGAACATGGGTCACCAGCATAGCGTGAGGTAAGGCGTCCGGCAACTCAGCCCTCAGTGCCACCAGGCCAGCTGAAAGTTGCTTTTTAAAGTGTAATGTAGTGTTTCAAGTGTTGTTAGGCTGCTTTACTGACAGAATGCTTTCTGACCCAAGAAGCTCTGCTGTCTGGATTTTTGTCTGCTTTCGACAGTGTTGCAACCCTAAGATCTAATGATCAATGTTTCCTCAAACAGCATGTTGCTTCCTCAGCTATGAGACAGAGATCCTTCTCTTACTCTGCTCCTAGGCTGTGGAACAGCATTCCCCACTCTTCGCGAGACGCACCTATGGAACAGCATTCCCTGCTCTTTGCAAGACTCACCAAGTCACATCTTCTTTAAAAGAAGAATCAGAATTTATTTTATTTATTGACTGATTGATTGTATCAGAATTGCAACCCTTTTAGTCAAAGACTCATTTACAAAGGCTCTTCCTCGTATAGAAATACAGGGCGGGGATGGGGCAGGTAATACATACAGTGGGTGGAATGACAGCCAGCAGTGCATGAAACAAAACCGAAATTTACATCACATACAGAAGGTGTAGGCAATAGTAGCAAGAAAAAGCTCATTTTTTTATATAGCGCTTTTTCACACACAATGTATCCCAAAGCACTTTACAAGCAATGCTAGACTCGTAGTGAAGTGACTGAATGTGTAGAGGTGGCTATATTGCACACCAACACCCACACACAGCCTGGACAATTAAATGAACCAGTTTTATAGACATTGTGGAAAATCCACTACTCTTTTTAGCGAAGACTGTCCTGGGTTCTTTTACTTTCATCCAGACACCCACCAGGACAGCACCAGGATGGGCAGAAGGGATCTCGATTTAAAGTCTCATCCAAAGGACGGCACACCCCAACGGTACAGCACTCCCTAATACTACACTCGGGTGCCAGTGTTTTAGTATGAGTCCAATTCTGGTGTGGGACGAGAACCCATGACCTTCTGGCCCAGAGGCTACCAACTGAGCCATGCTGACACATAAAAATGCTTATGTAACTAACTGATGAATGATTTTTTCTGTTATTGTACCTCTTGATCGATGTTGTGTACTGTAGTAATACCTAAACTGTTGCACAACTGGTATTTGGCTTACACTCTGTAATTAACTGATCTCAATGTGTCTTAACTTTCTGTGTACTTGAAGCTATGTACTGGCCCCAGGTTATGCATGTAAAATGACCTCTTGTCCAGTGCACTTAACTGGTCACTAAATAAATCAACAAATATGTTAAATGTTTAACTTACATATTTGGTAATTTCCCTAGGTCTGCAGAGGATTCTGCCTGTATAGCCACCAAGCAAATTAGGTCTGTCTGGGTAAACCAGGCATTATGAAGGTACAGACAGAGACAGGGCATCACTGATGTGGAACTAGAGGACCACTAATTAAGTACAGGGTGGGTCTATATAGCATCATAGTGCCAGTGCTGTAGTTCTGTGCTAAAGGGTAAATACCCTCTGATCTCAACTCTCTATCTGGGCTAGGTCTGTATGTAGTACAGTGTACTCCACTTAACATGGACTTGGATAATGCGGACTATCAGCAAAGGCGGACAAAATTGCAAAACCCAATTCATTTACTGGACTGCAGTAGTTGTTGTTAACGTTTTTACGTGGACATTGTATGCCATCAACCACGGACAGCTGATTAGGCTTCACAGCGCTGCATTAAGTAATTATTGCCTCATTCCACCGCAGGATACATGCTTATCAGTTAATTACTGACCACTTAAATAGTGTTGCCGCGTACCATTCAATAGATTCTTTGCTGTCTGTGTGCTTAGTGCTTCTTGAGAGATGTCTAAACGCCCTGGAATCCCTTTGTCTCGCAAAATTGAGCTTCTTAAACAGATTGAACCAGAGGCTACACCATTAGATGACATAAAAAGGGTTCTAGATGAGTTGCAGCACACCAGCAGTCAATCAGCATCAGAGGTGGAGGAAGGTGAGGCTAAAGATGAGACCAACGAACCGGAACCCCTGCCGGTAACTGCTGCTGATGTTTCAAAAGCTCTACTAATGCTCAGGCAAGCCATGGAGCAATGCGAAGAGATACAGCCTGATTGGGGTCTGATGCACAGCATCGAGCGAAGCTTCAGCAAATATACAGTGAGAATGACTCGCCAGACAACCATAGATAGCTTCTTTAAATGAAGCAAAAAATTTTAAATGCACAAATGAATAAAGTTGATTTTGTTTATGTTTATCTACACCTCCCCCTCCCACTGCCACAGTAAAGCACAAATCACTGATCTTCAATCAACCCTACACATCCCCACTCCCATTACTGTACCACAGTAAAGCACAACACAAGCAAGTAAAAAAAACGATGAGCCGCCTATCGGCAATGTCGGACAATGGCTTAGGCGGACAAAATATAATAGCACGGAGGTGCCCGTGTAAAACGGCTTGCACTGTAACATCAATATCTGATTCATGGCCAAATACCCTGTGGTCTCAGCTCCCTATCTGGGATATGTACAACTACAGGCACATGAGCAAACCGAAGTGCATACACACTGCATTACATGTAATACACCCCTCACATAGTAGGTCTCGGTATACCTAGACAGGCAGAAGGGTGGGGAGAGAGGTAGTGTGCTACAGAGGATGTGGCATGGCCATCTTCCAGCAGCATAGCCATCTTCCAGAGAGTGCTCTGGGAGATGGTAGGTTGTCTAGCTTGCAGGAGGTTGCGGTTCCTGTAGTGCAGTGGTTCTCAAACGGTAAGGCCAAGCCCCAGCTTGTTCCAGGGGAGGCCCAGTCAAATCTGAGAATGTACAGTATTTAAATTTTAAGTTTTAGCTGTTTTGTGTGAAAGGATAAAACAAATTAAATATGGATAAATGCAGGTGAGATTCTCTACTTATGCACAAATTTGTAACCAGGAAGTCCCCATTGAGCCAAAGCTTGTTTATAGGTATGTATTTATATGTAAATTAATGCCTGGGGAAGGCATGCTGAATCAAGGCTCATTTCTACAATAGGTATTTATATGCAAATTAGTGACTTGGAAAGGCACACTGAGTCAAGACTCATTTCTATAGTGGGTATTCATATATAAATTAGTGACTGGGAAAGACACAGTGATCCCCTCAGGTCAAGGTCTGGAGTAAGGGTACATGACCTGAGGTAAGGGTACAGGAAGTTATCTAACTGCAGGGTAAGAGGGGAGAGATGAAGTGGCTTGGTTAGTTGTTCCAGACAGAGGTGAAACACAGTAACAAGGGCCCAAGAGTCAGAAAAGTGGAGTGACAGGTATAACCAGGGGTGTCGGGTCGGGGTGGGGAGCAATAAGTTGACTAAAATGAGAATATACTCTGTTAACTTTATTAGTTTCACTTTATTCCTGGTGTACTGTGTAAAGCAGGATTTATTTTTTTTCTGTGGGGACAGCCAAGATTTTTTCCAAATTTGAGGAAGGCTCAAAATCTTTTCCATGGCTTAGGGGAGGCTCACTATCACAAAGTGTGAGAACTAATGCTATAGTGGCACAACAGAACCATCTCAGGGCTGAGCTCTACAGACTGTGGGGTCCTCCTGTCTACTGAGGGCCTTGGACTGGGACAAATCTTCCTGAACTGCCCCAAAGGGCTTCAGGGGCTGGATATTGTAGAGTGGAAAGGTAGAGAGGGATGAAAGGTAGGCTAGGAAGGGGAAAGTCCTGGTCCTTAGGGTGGTAACTAGGAAATGGTGTCAGCCCCCGGAGTCACTGGGGAGGGTTGCTTCCCACAGACTCCAGACTGATAGCAGGGGTCAGCCACCGACTCCAGGGAATAAGGTCCAACCCATGTGGAAGGAGCCTGGCAGTGTTGCCCAGACCATGTGGGTGGAGCCTGCGGGGGACTAGAAAAGGAAGGGGGCAAAATTATTAATGGAACGGCCTTCCGAAGGAGGTTGTGGAGTCAAAATCAGTGGTGGAATTCAAGCATGCATGGGATAGTCATAAGGCAGTTCTGGGGGATGGGGGTAGGAAGAAGTAGGCTGCTGGTTAACTAGGATCTGCAGCTTATCCATCAGGTAGGGAAATGGGCAGACTGGGTGGGCCAAGTGGTCCTTATCTGCCGTCAAATTCTATGTTTCTATGTTTCTATGTAGGGACAGGAAGGTTATTTGAGAGCCCGGAACCAGGCAAAAAGAAGGTGAAGTGCCTCTCAGATATGACGGCAGGGAAAACCTTACCCAGACTCCAGACCTTGACCAGAGGGCGGGAAGAAGGAAGACCAGATGTTGTGATCCAATGATCTGGAGGGATGAAGGATGGAAATAGACTAACAGATATGTAGGGTGCCGGGGAGATGGCTAAAGACAGGGCAAACTCGGCAGCCTTCTCAGAAGTACTACCAGTGTGACACACTAGCCAGAAATCATGGGTTCATGCATGTAGGAGGCACGACACGCCTCTAAGCGGACAAGGCCTTGTATGGTTCAGACTGCCAGTATCTCAGTGGAGAGGGAACCAGGGAACAGGGAAGGAAACTGGAGGAGTACTGTATGTAAGTAAGAATTTAAACTAGGCTGGGGGAGGAATGCACCAGGGCATACCACTTGAAGTCATAGAGTGCCCCCCCCCCAAGCAGGACAGTACATTCAGGGTAGGTAGGGATAAGAAACTGTAACACAGGGATATTTACTGTATGGTCAGAGAACAAACAAGCAAATCACAATACTCTGTTGAGGAACATAAACAATGTGGGCATAAAATACTGGGGCAGTAGAGGGGGCACTCTCAAATAAAAGAATTAAGTAATAATGCATGACAGGGTGTGTGTCGTGCTGGGATAACGCCATGCTTGGTGTAGCTGGGTGTGAGGCCGCAGGCTGAGTGCATCCAATGCCATAGAAGTGACATTACCCCAGCACGACACACATCCTGGAGTGCATTATTGCTATTATACAATGGTTTGTTTATATTTAAAAAAAAAAGATTAAAGAAGCATTTTTTAACAGATTTTAAGTTAATTTATGATTGTGGAGGTCTATGAAGGACAAAAAAAGCTCTGTTCCATTTTAGACAGTAAGTGGTGCTGCTGGTAAATGAGTGGGTCTGCCTCTGCAAATGGATGACCCATACACACACTTCTCTCTTCATGTTGCAGGTCCCCCCACACACACCAACTTTCTAAACTTTCATCTTTTGTCTTTTGCCTGACAGTTCTCTTCCCTGTGGTAATCTATCATGTTCATGGAGTTTTATTCCACTGGCCATGCTCACTTCTCTGGAACCAGCTGAGTTATATGAGATGAAACAACAAACCGCAGTGAATGAAAAAAAGTGAGGACAGGAGTGAGAAGTCCAGTTTTGAGAAATGGGTTGGTAACTGGCTGGTTCCTTGTGAGGGGGGCAAATAGACAGTAAAGTTAGTTGCTTTATTTAGGGCAAAGGAGCCATGGAGGATGTCTGTCTCCTGTAACACAAACATTTTATTTTCATTCCTTTTTCCTGCAAACCGATCGGCATTAGTGAACTGCACGACCAGCAGTTATGGTATCTGTGGTTCAGTGAAGCCGTTCGGTTCAAGGTAAAAAAAAAGCTGTCATGAGAATTTAATTTTTTCTCTGTAGTGGAGTCTGGTTTTAAAAATATGATTTGTGAATAACTTTGTACTGGGACACCAGAGGAGGAGGACTGCTGTGAAGGTGACCGGGAATTAGTGTAGCAGGTTCAGATCAGTGAAGACAGTATTGTGGAGTGATTCAGTTAACAGTATACATTGTCATCTGTGTGCTGGGAATAGATCCGTGATGTTATACTGGGATAACATCATGGGTCCAGTCCTACATTGACCAATCAGAGCCCAGGATTCTTTCCTTGCCATTGTATCATGGGGATATCCTGTGATATGGGCGACTGAGATTGAGTGACTCACATATGAGTGACTCAGTCTCAGCACCTGTAATGTGAGCTACCCTAAAAGGGTAGTGACAGAAGAAGAGCGAAGATGCAGGTTAGCTAGGGAAGAAGAGCTATAAGGTAGGACGACCAGTGGAAGGGGAGGGATGAGGAAGACAATATGTGGGAGGTACTGCGGCGTGGTGTTGCCGAGCTGCCCACATGGTGTGGTGGTGAGGGTGGCTGGCTATTGGGCGCTACGTGCAGGGGCAGGGGAGGGGTCAGCTTTTTGTGCGGGCTGGAATCTGAGTAAGGCCCAGTGGAATCAACCCCACTCCCGGGGGGAGGTAAATAGTAAAAAGGAATTAATATTCATTAAGTATGCCACATAATGAATATTAATTCCTTCTTGCTATTTACCTTCCCCCGGGAGTGGGGTTGATTCCATTGGGCCTTATCCAGATTCCCTAGCCTGTTACTATACCTATAGTAGTATTATATACTGTCACATTTTTGAACTCTGAACATATTGGGGTGCAAGATCTCATTTGCATGGGGGCCCTTGACAGATCTAATTACATTAGGCTAATATTGTAGTGATTTGTAGAAATGTAGGTATGTTAGGATTCTTGTGTTACATACATACTGTACATTTACTTCAAGTTACCTTACCCTGGGGAGGGTGGAAGTTTTATTTCATTGTGGTTCTATTCAGAATCCCTGGACTGTTACTGCGCAGATAGTAGTATGGTTACACAGAGTCACATTTTTACTCTGTACATATTAGGATACATGATCCCTTTTACTTGGAATTTTATGACAAGTTGAATTCCTTTGAGTAACAATTGCAGTGATTGATGTGAATGATGGTGCATTAGGAGTGTGTGTGTGTGTGTGTGTGTGTGTGTATCTCTATATATCTCCTTAAAAAAATAGTTATCCCCCCTCCGGATATGGGGGTGTGGTGTGAGGTGTGTTGTGTATGTGTTGGGGGGGGGGAGAATTTAATTCCTATGATTTCTTATTCAGATTCCTTAGACATTTTCGGTACATCAAGTTGTTATATTATACACTGAGAATTTATTGACATCTGTACATATCAGGCTACATGGTCTTAAGTTCTTGGTGGTCCTTGGCAAGTAGTTTTTTGTTTGACACTTATATTGACAATTTATATTATCATTTGTAAACTCCTGTTACTACACTGTATGCTTTTGAAGTTTATGGGGCATAATATCTGTCTGGAGAGTACAGTTGGGTAATGGGTCCAGCTAAGTTTTACATTTCATACAGTGTGTAACTATTGATCTTTTCAGGAAAATTTTACTGATTACTCTTTGTACGTTCTATATAGATGCTTCTTGTAGCCCTATCTTGTGGTGCTTATTTTTAACTTGCAATTTTAGTATGTCTTTAATCCGGGTGGGGGTTGCTTTTCAGTAATTGCATTCTTGTACATATTGTAACACTCATAATTTGATTTAAGAGCCATCTGCTCAAGTAGTTGTTATCTTATAAGTCAATTTAATTTATATGTAGTGGAATTCTTTGTATGTCTTCTGCACTAAGCACCTCTGACCCTTAGACCCTCTCAGCTGAAGGTGAAATGGTACTGTTAAGCTTCTCTGACATCATCTTCTGCTTATTTAAATGAGTATTTTGAACCAGTGGGGATAGTTTCTGCTTTTTTTTCTGCATGATCTGGATGTTAAAAGTATTGGCTTTTCTAAATAACTGTCATTACGCTTCTGACAAAGGACTTGTTGGTCAGAAAGCTAAAGCACTTTGTTCTTTTTGTTATGTCTATGATGGTCCAATAAAAGGTATCAAATCATTTGTTTCTGAAGCTGTTCTATTTATTTATTTAGATTTTGGTAACCAGGTAAATCCACTGAGACCAGAGGTCCCTTTTTCAGGGGCGACCAAGGACCAATACGGCAAATACTAAATCCTGATTTTCAAGGATGCCCTTGATTTTGCCTCAAAATATTTCTCTGTTCCTCCAAAAACTCTGGACTCTGTGACTGAACAGTAGATACTGTAAGCACAAAATAATGCCAGACATTATAGTTATGGTCTTGTTCTTGCTCAGAAAAAGCATTTTACACTAAATCTCCTATTCTACCAGTTTCCTTAGCGGATAACACCAATGTTTAAGATGTGTCCCTGATTTTGGTCCTTTGTCCCTAATGTGTGAAGCAGGGGATTAAGACTAGGTATGGTTTCTACTATATCTTCCCTTTCCCTTCTGGTCTCCAGTGAGTACATGTTCAGTGCTTTGAGGCGCTCCTCATAGGACATGTCTGCAGGCCCTGAATCATTTTTATTACCATGCACTGCACCATCTCTATCCTATCCCTATCCTTCCTGAGGTGAAGACTCCAGAACTGGGCGCAGTACTACAGGTGTGGCTTCACCAAAGATCTATACAGGGGAAGTATTACCTCTCTTTTTCTGCTATCAGCACCCCTCCTGATACATTAAGGCATCCTTCTTGCCTTGCAATAAGCCTTGTTGCATGGACTCAACTGCTTTAGGGAGTCGCTGATGATAACACCAAGGTCTTGTTCCTCAGCCGTGGTACTAAGCTTCACAGCTCATATCCAGTACTCTGTCCTGGTGTACTTCTTCCCTGGGTGAATTTACCTTGCATTTTCTGGCACTGAATGTTTTTGTTGCTTTGAAAGCATTTTATTTTGTATTGTGATTTTATTGTACAGCGCCCAGAGTCTCAGGAATTGGGTGCTTAATAAATAAAAGTATCTATCTAGCTATCTATCTATCTATCCACCCTCCCACACAGCTTAGTGTCATCTGTGAAGAGACACAGCCTGTCCCAGATTTCCTCACCAATGTCACTGATAAACATGTTGAAGAGTACTGGACCTGAGATAGATCCTTGTGGAATCCCACTAGTGAACTCTCTCTCTCTTTTCTGACTTAACCTTGTTGACTACAACCCTTTGCTTCCTCCCCTTTAGGGTTCTAAGTGATAACGGTGATCGCGGAATAGCAATCGCCATTAGGATGAGTGTACGTCGTTGAAAATTAATTTCGGCGATGCACACTTGCAGAGAACAGCAAGAGGGCATCCGAGATCTATGGGTTTCCTTTTAATGTGGGGGGTCTGGGCCCCCCGCATCCCCCCCACTAAAGGATTCTCAGCTCCGGGTGGGGGTGCATGTCAGGGGGAGTGAAATACTTAAAAAAAAAAAAAAAGCCACCTGCCAACAAAAAAAGAACCGAGCCACACCAGACCCAAACCCTGCACCTCCCAACCGACCACCCTCCTCACCATGCTAGCAGACCAGCTTAGCAGCTGCCCACCCCTACATACCTTCCTTCCCCTTCTTCCCCCCCATGTATACACGCATACACTTCTCGTCGCCCTACCTCTCCCACCCAGGTATCCGGTCACTACCCTGCCAGGTAGCCCTGAACACAGGCACTTTAACTGAGTCACTGTTTTTGTAAACACTCGCTTACGGTCGCCATGTTCACTGGATACCCTCCTCTAGCCAGACACCTACCCAGTTTACTATGACATTTGCTGCACCCAGATTCTCCATCTTCTTCAGCAAATCTGTGAGGCATCGAGTTAAAACCCTTGCTGAAGTCAAAGCAGAGCAAATCCACAGTGTGGCCCCTGTCCAATTCCCTCATGACCCAGTCAAAGAAAACTATCAGGTTAATCTGACAAGACCTCCCTGCCATGAATCTGTGCTGTTTATTGCCTTGGAGACCACTGCTTTGTAAGTATTCCACGAGGTCCTCCTTGACCAATGACTCCATCAGTTTCACCACAATTGAGGCAAGAGTGGCAGGTCTGTAGTTCCCGGCCCTACTAACGCATCCCTGACCAGTTCCCTCTGCCTACTGAAGTCTGCCCTTCTAAAATCAAGGACTTCAGTTCTTGATTGTGGTTTACCAAACCCAAGGGCCAGTTCAAACCAAACAGAGTTATGATCACTGTTCCCTAGCAGCTCCCCTGCTCCCACTGCTCCTGCCACCTCCAAGGTGGTAAGCACCACATTAAGAACTGCAGTCTGCCTGGTGGGTTCCTTAACTGGCTGTACCAGCACACAGTCTTGGAATGCATCCAGCAAGGTCTGACGTCTGGTGCGCCTGGCCACTGGAACATCCCAGTTGATCTCTGGTGGGCTCAGATCATCCACCACCATTGCACCACCCTTCATTACTCCTCTTTCCAGTTCTTTCCTGAGCTCTCTGTCCCTCTTCTCCCCTTGCCCTGGTGGTCTATAGATCACTCCCAAGTGCAGTTTCTTGCCTGAGGCTACTATGAGTTGTACCCACAGTGACTCGATTCTCCATAACAACCCCTGATGCTTCCATCTTCCACCACCTTGATGCCCTCCTTGACAAAAAGGACTACTCTTCCTCCTCCTCCACTAGTTCTTATATCTCTCCTGAACACTGAGCACCCACAGACCATCAGTTCCCAGTTGTTATTTTACAAAGCCCATTCTTCTGTTGTGGCTACAAGGTCCACTTCCGTGTCTGCCATCAGTGCCTGAAACTCAATGATTTTGTTACCTAGGCTCCTGGCGATATAACGTACCCCCTTCCACATGATCCCTGATCCTACTTTGCTACTATCCTTGTGCTTCCCATGTCCTCCCATCCCCTTGTTTTTCTTGGTGCTTACACCCTTTGCATTTCTCTCTCCAACGTCCTTTCACCTAGCACTGCATGGAACATAGCTCTCTTTGTACCTGCTGGGCTGCTACAAGCCCCGAGATGTGGAGGAGTACTATCTAGGGTCCCCTTCCTCTCCCATGCCAGCAAGTTCCGCTAGACCCAGTATCACCCATAGTCAGTTTAAGTATCTGACACAGACATCAAATTTCTGCCCCAATGTGCCGGCTCTCTCTGTTGTTAAGTGAAGTACATCACCCTTGAAGAGCCTCCTGTCCCAGAAGTCCCCCCCAGTCCCCCACAAAGTGGTATGCCTCATCCATACACCAGCCCTTAAACTCCTCTGTTACCTCCCTTCTTATCCTATCCTGCTTCCCCTCCCGGCCCCACACAGGGATGACTTCTGAATGGGGTGCGGCTGTAAGGCTCGGCTATAGCACTGAAAACAGGGCTAAAACTACCTTGCAGTACTCACCCAGACAGGGTGTAGCTGCAGTCATAATTATAGCACAGAAAACTGGGGTTAAAACTACCTCGAGGTGCTCGCCCAGGTAGGGTGTAACTGTGGACTTAGCTATACCACAGAAAACTGCAGTTAAACTACCTTGTAGTGCTTACCCAGATCGGTGAAGCCACAAGATTTAACTATAATAAACAACAACCATGCAAGTCAAAGTTTCACTAGCTATAGCATCACACACTATTATGCAAATAAACTTTACATAAGCAATGAGTATTATTTTTAACCCAAGTAGACTACTCCAATAACCTGCATTACACTCCAAAATAGATTACCGCTAGGACCTCACACACTACCCCCTCTAGTAATGCAGTTCCATGTGCATATACAGTGTTACCTGGGATGAGAGACAAGCAGAGTTCCTGGATGCTGGATGCCTCCCTTACTAGACTCCTGTAGACTCCTATGATGTCCTTTGAGCTCGGTCCTTTGCGCAGAGGGAAGCACAAGTGCACTTTTAGTAGTGGCCATAACAGAAACCTCTGGGACACTGTACTACAACAGGGACCTTACAATGGACCTCCTCCCTTGCCCCAGCCCTACCTTTTCCAAAGGTTGAGTACCCAGTGGCCCTGTACATGATGTAGGGCATTAGGGCTTCCAGGGATATGACAGCAGAGACAGAGTTGCTGTTGGTACAGCTGAAATCAGGAGTGGGAAAGACGGTAAGACTAGGGTGATCTATAGGCCTCCAACTCAAAAGAAGGGACAGCTAGGGAACTTAAAGCAGATAGGGAACTTAAAAGGGAAATCAAAATGGCAACAGTACAGAGGGAAGTGCTGATCATGGGAGACTTTAACCTTCCTGATTTAGAATGAAATATTCCAAGAGAAAGCAGCACCAGAAGACAGGCACTCATGGATGTATTCCAGGATGGCTTCTTGGTCCAGGAGGCCAAAGAGCCAATGGGGGGAGAGGTGACCATAGATCTTGTGCTAACAAACTGTAATTATATCAGAGACATTATCACAGGGGAGCCACTGGATAGTAGTGATCATCTGTCAGTGTGGTTTGCTATCAAACTAGCTAAGGGACACACCAACTCCAAATCTAGAGTCCTAGATTTTGGAAGGGCAAACTTTGATCCGATGAGGAGAAAGCTTAAAAACAAATTGGCTGGTATAGAGGGGGCATGGTGGAATAGAAGGGAAATGGGCCATCATTAAGAATAAATTGCAGAAGGTCACCATCTCCTGCATGAGGCAGACGGTGAAAAGAAAAATACAGAAACCAATCTGGTTTACAAAGAAAGGGGAGAGTGCAAAGAGGAGAAAAGGGGTGACTTTCAGGAGACTTAAGAAGAGTCAAGAGGGGGGATAGGGACACCTATCTAGGAAAACTGAATGTTGCCAACAGGATGGTGGAGAAGGCTAAAGAAGAAATGGAGCTATGGTTAGCAGGAGAAGTTAAGAAGAGTTGTAAGTCCTTGCATTGGGAGAGATTTCAGTAGCAGGAGAAATGAGATCATCTTGCCCCTATACAGAACACATGTGAGACCGGACCTGGAGCACTGTATGAAATTTTGGAACCCTCACGTAAGGAAGGATATAAATGGGCTGGAGACAGCGCAGAGCATGGCAACCAAGATGATACAGGGCCTTCAAGGGAGGTTGTACGAGCAGAAACTAGAGACCTTAACATGTACTCATTAGAGGACTGATGAAAGTGGGGGAATATTTATTTATTTATTTATTTGTGAAATCAGTTTACAACCTTTGAGCCAGAGGCTCGTTTCCAAAGGTACCACGTCACATTAAAGACATACATAGAGTTTTAGGTTACATAGCATAGGTTTGCAAAACAATAGGCGTTCAACAGAGGCGCCACGTCACACTGAGGTCAGACAAAATACATTTAGGTTACAGGGTACATGTAATTGAGAACAGGTGTTACACAAGTTGGTATCAAAAATTGAGCAATCTAATAGGTATACAATGAAACAGCTGGCACTGGCCAGGTTAGACATAGGTATGTGGTGGCAGGCGGTGGTGGGGATGGCTAGGAGGAGAGCCGCCCGGTGGGCGTTGTCATGAAGTCGGGTGGAGGCTACTTTCAGAGACAGGAGCAGCTATGAGTGTTGAAGAGTTGGTTTCGAAGGGTGGTTTTGAACTTGGAGATGGTGGTGGCATTGGTGATGGGGGCAGGGAGAGAGTTAAACCAGGATGGGGGTCTGTAGAAGAAGGACCTCTGGCCACGGCTGGTTCTTGATCTGGGGACCATTAGAGTGGTCTTGTTGGATGACCATGTTGCAATAGTGGGTGGGCTATGGTGGATGGATGCCGTTACCCCAGGAGGGGAGAGCACGAGTAAGGTTTTTTTTTGTGAGGAGGCAGGTTTGATATCGGAGCTGTTCATCCAGGGTAAGGAGTTTAGCCTCGTCATACAGCTGACAGGTGTGTGTGAGCCTGGGGCACCAGTAATCAATCTGCAGGCTTTATTCAGGGTTAAGTGAATTTTTGAGTGCAGTGTGCCGGCAACACCATAGACTGGTAGACCATAGTCTACAAGGACAAAGGAGGGCGTAACAGCAAGCCGGAGCGCATTTGGGGAAGGAGGTTCTATGGCGGAAGAGGATGCAAGCCGTGTGTTAGTGGCGGATGTTAGGGCATCGATGTGGTTGTGAAATGTGAGGGCTGAGTCGAAGGTAACCCCAAGGTATTTGTAGGAGCAGACTTGTTCCAGTGGCTGACTGGTACTAGGAAGGATATAGAGTGGGTGGTTGCTAGCTTTGTTTTGGGGTGGGAAAAGAGCATAGCTTTGGTTTTTAAGATTGATGACTAGTCTGGGCTCCTAAAACAAGCTTCGCACTATTGAAAAAGACTGCTGTAGGGTGTCCTGAAGTGAGACGGATTGTGGTGGGTGGCAAAAGGACAGCTATCTGCATACAGGAGAATTTTGCCAGGGCATGCACTGGGCAGGGTGTTCAGATAGGCGAGAAGAGAAGGGGCCCAGGATGGAGCCTTGGGGACCCCAGAGTGAATGGGACGGGTATCAGAGTATCCCATTGATTTTTACACACTGTGATCGGAGCGGCTAGATAGCTTGTGCACCATGCTAGGGGGCCAGCCGAGAGACCAGTGTGGCAGAGAGCATTCAGCAGAAGAGGATGGGAGACGGTGTCGAAAGCCTTTGAGAGGTCGATGAACACTGCACCAGCTAGGGAGCTGGTATCCAAGGAGGAGTGTAGGAAGTTGGAGAATTCAATTAGGGCAGTGCTGGTACTGTAACCAGCACGGAAGCCATGTTGCTCTGGCCATAAGATGTTATGCTTAGCCAGATAATCAGTGATTTGAATGGCCGCCACTTCTCAGGGCTTTGGGGAGGGAGAGATTGGCCTGTAGTTGTTGGTCGACGACTCCGTCACCCCCTTTTTATGAATCTGTGTGATTATGGTTGTTTTCCTGCCGTGGAAATTGTCCCAGGCAGAGTGATCAGTTAATTAGGCTGGTGAGTGGGGCAGGATTTCATCTAGCACCAGCCTGAGGATACTGGGGTCCAGTGAGTCACTGCCAGGACTGTTGCTATTCAAAGCTTTGATTAGGATGGGTCTGGCTTCCGGCTAGAAATCTTGCGCAGGGTGGAAGCTGGGGTGCTGGAGGACAGGGAGGTTGGTTGGGGAGGGTCAAAGAAATTACTAGGGAGGACTGAGCTAAGGTCAGTGAAAGCGTGTTGAGCCAGTTAGCTATGGTGGCAGGCTCGGGGTGGTGGTAGTGCCATTTCTAGTGAGCTGGGATGGGGCAGGGGGCGAGATTTTCCATTTAGTTGTTTAATATTATCCCAGAAAGTCGGGCCGAGCCCAGGAGGAGGTGAAGGGTGGCCTGGTAATGATCGGTCTTGGCTTTCCGGATGGCCCAAGAGCACTTATTCCGGCTGCATTGTAAGCCTGCCTATCAGACAGACGACCCGTTTCGTGGCAAGGTGCCAGAGGTTATCCCGATTTCTTAGTAATTGTAGAAGGGCAGGGCTAACCCAGGGTGCATTCTGCTTTTTGGACCGGATTTTGGTGAAGGGTGCAAAGAGATCACAGGCCATGTTGAAGGTGTGTGTGAAGAAGGCGAGGGCAGTGTCAATGTCGGTTGCACGATGAATGGGGGACCAATTTATCTGGGTGAGGAATACTTTAAGTTTTTTCAGCCCACCAGGGCGGAGGCGCCTGCGGAGGGTGGTCTGGGCTTTGGGTTTGGGATTGGGGACTGCCCAATGAAATAGGATAGGGGAGTGGTCACTTAGGGAGTCTGGTAAGACCTGGATGTTTTGGATTTTTTGGGGTCGGTTGGTTATAATAACATCCCGAAGGGTGCTGGTACCTCTCTTAGGGTTTATTCTCGTGGGCTGGGTGACGAGTTGCGTCAGGTCTTCGGTGGCAAATGAGTCTCTGATCGCAGATGAGGTGGTGCTGAGCCAATTTACATTAAGGTCCCCAACTAGGATTTGTTC